>JARWKJ010000008.1:32165098-33365098 GCA_029959095.1 Rhinichthys osculus
TTTCTTGAACCATAATTAATAGTAGTTCTTCAGGAGGACAGAATTCATTAGTTATTGATTAACTAACTGATACTTAACACAATCATACAATTCTATTACATACTGATTAGTTAACACATCTTCCTTAGTAGTTAACAGTAGTGACTTAAGTGTTAGTAAAGAATTACCTATTAGTTCTTCAGTAATTCCTTATTAGTTATGCAGGAAGTAAGAAACAGTATTCTAAAGTGTTACCCTAGTCCCTAATCTAAAGTGTTACCACACAAACTTAACTAATAAATGCTAAAGAAGTTTAAATAAATAAGTGTATTGTTAGTTCATGACACAGACAGTAACGATAAACAACACTGAATTTTTTTTTCTTTTTTATTCACAGATGGTCAATATTGTTAATGTTAGTTCCACAGACTTTGGCCTTGACCTTAGGGGAAATATATTTTGATGAAACAGTATAAGGTAAACATCTGGTAAAGAGCTTTAGTTCTGCCCACAGTGATGCTGTAATTATACGCAAGACAAAACAATCTGACCCTGAGGTTTCCCTCGCTCTGCAGGAAGGTCTCAGATTGATCCCTGATAACATCCAAGTGCACTCTGGGAGTTGTGTGCGTTTTTGTGAGAATATAACCTTGACAAGTCCTGAAGGTAAGCCAGTGAAGATTACCCGAGTCTTTGGCCAGAAATGCTGTTTTCAGATCCCATTCTTCTTAAGCCTTATTTGGCTGAAGTCGCCAGGGAGATGATTGTGCCAGAGGTGAAAAAACGTTTCCTTAAAATGTCAAAGGCCAATATAGTGATGTACATTTTCCATTTCTATGTCTGTTATTTTTTTGGGTGAAAGAACAATGTAAATCAAATTTACACAGTATATTGTCACAGTTATGTTTTGTTAGTTTTGTTATTCATGGACATTCAGTTTGTTTTCATTTGTCACATCTGAAGACTTGTTTTTTGGTTTCAGCTGTGTGTAATTAGTCTTGTTTGTGTTTGCTATATAGTTGAACCCTCACATTCATTCTCAATTTGGTCACGTTCACGTTAGTTGTGTTTCTCTACCCTTTTTGGATTATCTTGCCTGCGTGGATTTATTAAACATATTCTTCTTCTGAGTCGTCGTCTGTCTGTCTAAAATAAGATGACTAAATATTTTTTTATAGATTTTTATAGAATATTTGATACATTTTTAAGAAAAACATGCCTTACCCACAGGATGTCATTAAATATAGTTATTGTACCCTTCCCAAACACTGAGTGTTAAATTACAATTTATGTGACTTTGAATCGAAAGAACCATCATTTAGTTACTCAGAATAAAACATCTTTGAAATTAATCACACAATTCATTGGAACATTTTGTGCTGTCTTTAGCACGTAAAAGCTAAAGAAGTTATAGTGAAATATTGTTGTAGTGATTCTTGAGAGGCACAGACATGATTTATTCTAATGGTTTGGGACGCTCTTACACTCTAGGTTACAGAGCATAGAGTGCTTTTAATAGACTGTCAATTAAGAGAAAGCAAGTGATAATTGGCTGAGACCAGAGCAACTAAAGGCTCTTAATTTGCTAGAGACTCTTGGAATAACTGTGGGTTTAAACATCACAAAAAAAAAAAAAAAAAAAAAGACAACAAAATAAAAACACTAAAATACATATTTAGTATTTAAATTGACACATTATGAACCAGATTTTTTTCATTTTTTAATTGAAAGTGTACATAATTGTCTGGAATAAATAGCCTTGATTGCTTGGATTTAAAACTAAAACCAACCAGTCATGTGCATTTTTTTTTTTTTTTTTGCAATGGAAGATTTTTTTTTGCAGTGTTACAGTTTTTACAGTTTTACTAATGCCACAGAAGAACCATTTTAATTCCCCCAAAATTTGAATAGGCAGTTCTTAAAAGGACAATTTTTTGTGTAATTGTTTTTTAGTGGAGAACATATTTTAATATTATTCTAAAAAAAAAACATTAAAAAACCTTTAGTGCAGTTGAAAGGTTCCATGGATTTTAAAGGTTCTTTGAGGAACTATAGATGCCAATAAAGAACCTTTATAATTAAGAATGTAATGTATTTGGTGGATTTCAGTATTTCTGCTACAGACAGCCAAATCATGTAAATATTATATTTAAAAAAAAGCTTTAAAAATATGTTGGTTTTTTTGTTTGTTTTTTGTCACAAGAAAAAGCAGGGCTACTTATTATTATTAATTATTATCTCTGGGAGTCAATGTCTGTATAGCGACATACCACATCGTGGTTACTTTGAAAAATTCCACTATTATTAGCCAGGACAATACAGCATGCATAATGGGATCTTAATGTCAAGCAGCCTATTATGGAATTCACAAAGATTATCATAATTTAAGAGGTTTGTGAACTAGATCCTTGAAACCAACATACTATCACAGATTGCATTTCCCATTTTCCTCCCTGGCACCTAACCACACACACCTGGATCTCATCTAGCACTCAACACCAGCACTATATAGAGCACACGCACTACTACAGACTCCACAGTCATTGTCTGACCGCTTACCTTGCTACATACCTGCTTAATGTTCCCAACTACCTCTCTAGCTAGTTGATCTCCAGTCATCACGTCATCCAAGTCGTCCTCCAGTCATTCCTCATCTCAGCGTTGTTCCCTTGTGTGTGTGTGTGTGTGTGTGTGTGCTTTAACTGTTCTGTAAGACAAAGACTCAAAGCTATCAATACAAGTTAATCTCATCTGCTAACAATCTCAAGTATCATCATTTAGCTCTATGCATTGTGTTCATGGGATATCTGCAAATATACCTTCCCGTTTGAGTTTTACCTCAGTTCTGGTCATTGCGTCCAAGCCTGAGCATGACATACCCACTACTAGAAAAAATGTATTTATGTATAGCTATTGAGACATGACCAATGTAACAATTTCCTTTTAACCCCTTAAACTTTAGTGGCCCGGGACGTCATTCACTACCCTCCTCCTCATTATTTTTTTTACATTTAGACATCAACCTTCTTAATATTCCTCAATCAATTCATTATAAACAATATAACAAGAAAAAAATAATACAATTATTAAAGAATGCCTATTTTCCCATTCTTTTTTTTTTTTTTTTTGTTATAAAAAATCGTATAGGGTTGCTAATGATCCGTGTTTTTTCTGCACAACAATAAATTAATCTTTGATGACTGAATAAGTGCAATTCACCTTTTTTCCCACACGGTGGCAATGTCTGATACTCCATGATGTGACGTTTCACTCATAGTTACCGCGGGCAGAAAACAAACAAACAAAAATAGAAAGTAGCCTATCATCAGCAAAACTTAAAAAGGCTGAGTGATTTACTAAAGAGCAAGTACTGAAGGCAATCATAGTGTCACTATGATTAGTGTCACTGTCACTTGATGGTGAATCTGGTGAAAAAGCTGTCAGCGATCAAAATATTGATTTTGAAGATAGAGAAAATTATCGTTTTAGAATATGTTTGGGGTCGTAAATATGAGCCAGATGCTGAAAGTACTGGCAAATGAGCTCTGACGAGGACAGTGACGGTATAAAACATCTGCTGAAACTGAACCCTTCCAAACTCCAAAAGGTAACAAAATATAATTTATTTTATTCTTCTGTAATTGTTCTGTAACTCTAATATCAGGAGAGTTTTATATTATTGCGACAGGTAGAGATCCATCCGTGTTAGATATAGATCCGGGTCGCTAAAGACCCAAATATGTAATAATGATTGGCGAAGCGTTCATGCCTTTAAGGGTTATGGCAATCTTGTACTACATACCTTTTGGGCAGATTTCACTGTCGCAGACATATTTTGACAGGTCTGTGACAAAACCCCTGGATTGCAGTCAAATCAATGTTCGCTGTGGTCGACTATGCTCTTTAAGTATGAGCAGGTCAGCGATGTGATCTGAGCCAGTCTCGAGCAGTCACAGACACTGTGATATTTTCCAACCTGCTTGATATTATCGCCACGTGATCTTGTTGTGTGAGCAATGTAAACAACAAGGTGGAACACAAAAATCTCGCAATCCCTCTAATTTCTCACCTCAAGTTATATGGACTTGTAGTTTTTAAGTTTTAAGTGACATATGAAGGCCGAGTATGGTAACCCAATATGCTCCACATTATGAGCGGTGATTAGTGAAGTGAACACACACACTGCAAACCGTGGACACTAGGGCTGTGAATCTTTGGGTAGGCAGCGAATCGATTCACGATTCATAGGTTTTCGATTCGATTCAAGAACGATTTTTGCAAATTCAGAAAGATTCGATTCAATGCGATTCACATTGAAATTCGATGCGATTAATTCGATTTGATTCTTAATTTTTTATATGCATTCATAGGATTATTTAAATGCTTCCCCCAATGGGTCTTAGTCAGGGTGTGAATTATAGGCTACAGCTGCCTTCGGGGGTCAGAGAGTGAAAAAAAAAAAAAAAAAAAAAAAAAATTGTCTATTGTTAACGTTAGTTCATGTTAGTTTTTAATGAATCTATTATTATAAAAGATATTTCCAAAGCCTATAAATTAGCATTTGTAAAAATGTAAACCAAGATTTAAAAAGGCTTTAAAAGTATAGTTAGTTCATCATGCTAACTATTTTGTAGGAATGGATACACAACCTTAAAGTGTTCCTGGTACATTAAACATCCTTCCATTGTGAGACTAAAAATACCATGAACTTTCCCAACTAAACCTTAACTAACGTTTCCTCATGGAATAGCTACTCTTTGTTTTCTCTTTCCATGTAATGAATGCGCACCCTTGAATAAGTGGGGTTTTACTTTAACTGCTCAGGACGGGTATGACCCATTTCCGTAAAACTTCAGTATCTTAACTTAAAGAAAATAACGGTCACGTTTCCACACAACGAACGCGTTGTTTCATAGCAGTGCCCGCGCAATGATATGGCAGCTTTATCAATGGCTTGCTTTCTCGATAGAGAGCTGTCATCTGCTCATGTGAACACCAATGGCTGTCCTGTGGAGAGCTCAAACATGGACTGCTCAAAAGTCTGCAGATGAGAGCTATATGGGACCGAGCGCGAGCGAAATCCAGTGAAAGATGGTAAGAGTGCAGCGAGTATGTAAGAGCTGTGAGGACGCGAAATGACGCCGCACAACGCCTCATTAATTCGCGCATGTACTCATTTAATGTTTATATGTTTTAAAGCACTGAATCGATATTGAATCGCAAATTATTCGATTCTTAGCATTTTAAATCGAATATTGACCGAAATAAACGATTCACGATTCGAAATACATGATTCAAGATCGATGCATATGCATCGTCAGGATTTGTAATCGATGCATCGAGAAAACGAATGAATCGTTACACCCCTAGTGGACACACACCCGGAGCAGTGGGCAGCCATTTTGCTGTGCCGCCCGTGGTGCGATTGGGGGTTAGGTGCCTTGCTCAAGGGCACCTCAGTCATTTCCTGCTGATATTGAGAATTGAACCCGCAAAAATAAGATGGCAGATGAAAAGAAAGTTTGTTGTGTAGCTTGAGCACAACAGGGATTCAGGTAGTCTACAGGCCTGTAATGTGAGCTTGCCTTTAGACATCTAGCCCTGGTCTCCTGTGCTTTATGCCTGTAATACCAAAGGGAAGGCTGCAGAAAGTAGATCAATATCATTTTGAAAATGAATCTGTTATTACTTCGGGGAGACGCTGTATCTCCTTAGGGTTTTGCTGAGCAAATTGCTGAAAATACAGGTCAATACAACTTGTTCCACCTGTTGTAATTGAATGTTAATTTGAAAGTGATGTATTGCTCCCACAAGATGGTAATATGTCACTTCTGTTTCACAACATATTTACAATATCCTTTACTGCGACCTAAAAATAATGACATCCAGCACTGGGGAAATAATGTCTGTACTTTATGGCAGCAGAGCCAGTTCTGCATGCTGTACACATCAGTCTACCATTCATACTGATGTGAATAAATGCTGCCAAACAGATAAAGGACTCTTAATTGTTTTTCTCAGAGCGCGTGACTTTACTGTATTAGTTTGATTCAGACATAGCAGGGGGCTCTCATGTTTCAAACATAGTGTTGTGTTAGATCAAAGCGACTGGTGCCAGACTGCTTCACTTGTTCCAAAGAACATTTCTCTAAAACATTTAAAGGCATGATTTTTATCTGTTCACCACATACATGCTCTCTATCTTTTTCACGGATGCAGTTTGTATCCATCACCATGATGATCTCTGAAATTCAAGGATATTTAACCACAGCTGCAGTGTTTGTTGTGACATATTTTTCTTGGTACCAGCATTTGATGCAAACACTTAATGTCTTGGAGTCAAAGTGAATGCTCGTTTTTGTGGATTCTTGGTAAAGTACTCTAAAAAAAGACACATTGTTTTTTTCTTAATGGTTGGTCAGCTGTCATGACTCATAAAAAAATTGCGAATACATGAGTTTCTGGATTTCCATTACACGAGAGTAGATGTTAAAACTTCATGCTGATTTGTACTCGGCTTTCGCCAAGATAAGCAAAACTAAGACGTAGCTTTACAGTAAACTATGCTTCTCCATCCATTTACGCTTCTTTCCATAAGGTAGTGTGACTCCCCTTCTGTCCGGCGTTAACGGCAGCAGTGTACTTGGCGCGTTAGCACACGCGACGGCTGCAACTACAGGACCAGCACGACAACCGTCTGGATTGAACCAAGTAGGGGACATCTCTAGGGTCTTCAAGTGGGCACCTTCCGTCCTCAGTGTTTCGTCGACTAGTCCACGACACCTCAAGAGGGCTCGACAGTGACTCTGGCGTCCCAGAGTCACCCCCCTCCGTCCCCCACTCAACTCAGCCCAGCTTACTGACCTCTACATCCCTCCTGCTGCTGAGACCTAACCACAATATCACAATCTCTCCGCGACCCAACCATACGTGCCAACCCGTTGACTAAGGCTGTCGAGCCCCACTGGTGCGTTAATATGCAGTTTCAGTGGACAACGGTTCCGTATGGCATACCACCTACCGCAAAACACAATATCTACCCAACCACCCGTCATTCACGCAATATCCACAGGAACGTATCCAAACAAACCAACAGACTCTTCAAGTTTTCAAGAACTCTACGAAACCGTAGCGTGGCGGCCTGTACACAGCCAGCTAGAATCTTTCCGTCTCAACCACAGCCAGTTGCTGCTCCTTTCTGCTGCTTCAGATAAGTTCTTTACTGTGCGACGCAACTCTTGGCCACTGAATCCGACGTCTCTGAGGAACCGGGTTGTAGAGTGTGCCACAAAACCTCGACAACCCACTTCCACTGGATAAACCTGGACTCTCCATCCTCGCTGTTCTGCTTCAGTGGCCAGATGAGCATACCGCAGTTTCTTCCTCTCATATGCCTCATCTACCGCATCCTCCCATGGCACTGCTAACTCTATCAGTTGAACAATGCGTGCTGATCCAGACCACAAAACAATATCTGGTCGTAGGTTAGTGGTGGCAATCTCAGGTGGAAAAATAAGCCGTTGGTCAAGATCAGCCAGCATCTTCCAGTCCCTAGCAGCTTCCAGTTGTCCTGGGCGGGAATTGGTGTTAACACCTTTTCTTGGTGGTTGCTCGCCTAGGCGGAGGAATATTGTCTTCTGCGTGTAATGTTCTGCTAGAACAGGTGGCAACTTATTGGTCATGTTACGCTTGCCTTCTAATGCTAAAGCCAAACATCGCAGTACTTGGTCATGGCGCCAAGTAAACCGACCTTGGCTAAGAGCCACCTTACATCCTGTCAAAATGTGCCTTAATGTGGCAGGTGATGAACACAAAGGACAAGAGGGATCCTCTCCTACCCAGAGGTTTAGGTTCTGCGGTG
The DNA here is from genome assembly GCA_029959095.1 of Rhinichthys osculus. Lineage (NCBI taxonomy): Eukaryota > Metazoa > Chordata > Actinopteri > Cypriniformes > Leuciscidae > Rhinichthys > Rhinichthys osculus. The sequence continues at coordinate 32,172,939 of JARWKJ010000008.1, forward strand.
ATGGGAGAACATCATATGTTGACCTAATAAGGAAACTGATCCTACTCTCTTCCATTGACCAAAGGTCTTGCCAGCCCATCTTACGTTGTTCCACACTCTCCCATCTCATCCACTCTCCCTGCTTGGCCTGTGAAATGGCCTTTATACACCTCATCCTCTCCTCCTGCTGTCGCACCTCGTTGACTACCAGCTTCCTCCTTTGAGCTGGGCCTGCCTTGTGCCATTTAGGAGGAGCTAAACTGAGCCCAAAACCCCCTCTTCCATGCTGTACCTGTCCCACGATATCCCTAATTTGAAGGGCAGCCTTTGCCTCTACTACAGATTTCTTTGCTGACCACTTTCTACCAGTTTTTAACACAGGGGCTGCCTCCCTTACACATTTGTCGCGTGACTCTACTAAGGTCATTTCCAGTCTGACCTTGGCACACTTGAACTCCTCGGTTAAAGCAGAGACTGGCAGCTGCAATATTCCTTTACTATAAAGTCCTACTCTGCTGAGGCAGCGTGGAACTCCCAACCATTTCCTGATGTATGAACTTATCAACGCTTCCAGCTTCTCCACTGTTGTCAAAGAAACCTCGTACACGGTTAGTGGCCACAGCAACCTCGGCAGTAGACCAAACTGAAAGCACCAGAGTTTTAGTTTACCAGGTAGAGCACAGCTGTTTATGCTCTTCAACCCTTCCACTGCTTGTCGTCTAACTTCTCCCACCCGAACTGTGTCCTTTAGGTCCCCATCGTACCATCTCCCAAGACTCTTCACTGGCTTCTCAGAAACTGTTGGTATTGCCTCACCATTAATGAAGAATGTTTTATCTACTACCTTTCCTTTAACTATCGAGATGCTCCTTGATTTAGAGGGCTTAAATTTCATTCGTGCCCATTCAATATTATCTGTTAACTTCCCCAATAACCGATTAGTGCAGGCTACTGTTGTAGTCATGGTTGTCATGTCATCCATGTATGCTCTGATTGGTGGTAGTCGCATCCCAGAAGCCAAGCGCTCTCCTCCTACTACCCATCTTGATGCCCTCATGATTACTTCCATCGCCATGGTAAAAGCCAGTGGAGAAATGGTGCATCCTGCCATTATTCCAACCTCTAGGCATTGCCATGCAGTGCTGAATTTTGGAGTTGAGAAACTGAATTGCAAATCTCCAAAATAGGCTTTCACTAAATTTGTTATTGGCATTGGTACTCTGAAAAAATCAAATGCTGCCCAAAGAAGCTCATGTGGCACTGAACCATATGCATTAGCCAAATCCAGGAATGTCACATGGAGCTCCTTCCTCTCCTTTTTAGCTGACTGAATTCTTTGCCAGATAACATTGATGTGTTCTAAGCATCCTGAGAACCCTGGAATACCCGCTTTTTGAACTGAGGTGTCAATGAAGCCATTCTTTAACAGGTAGGTGGACAATCTCTGGGCAATAATGCTGAAGAAAATCTTACCCTCAACGTTTAATAGTGAAATAGGACGAAACTGACTGATGCTTGTAGCATCTTTTTCTTTAGGTATAAAGACTCCACCTGCTCTGCGCCATGCTCTAGGTACAACCTGTTTTTCCCATGCCACTTTTATCAATTTCCACAGAATTCGCAGAACTCCTGAAGCACTCTTGTACACTCTGTACGGAACTCCATTAGGCCCTGGAGATGATGAAGCCCTTGCCTTTCTCACAGCCTGCTCTACCTCTTTCCACTTAGGTGCACAGACCTCCATTTGGTATTCTGGTGGGTTGATAGGTGGTATGTCTGATGGAATTGACATAGGCTCATGCCTTTTTGTATCTGTATGCGTGTCCTCCAAATATCTCTCTAGCTCAATCCTAGATGTTTTTAAAGTGCCATTCTTCTCACTGGTGAATAACTTCTTTACGAATTTGAATGGGTCTTTATAGAAATTAGCCCTCGCACGTTCCTTCTTTTTGTAGCGTTTCCGTAGGCGCTCAGCTCTGCGTTATGTTGCCAGCTTATCTTTTATGGCCCTTTGTAAGAGATTGAGTCCCTCCTTCTGACTTTGTTCTGCTCTTTTCCATTGCTTCCTCAGCTGTCTCCTTTCTCTAACTAACCCTTCAATTTTCTGCTGCCGTCTAGACATTCCAGGAGTAGTTTGTACTTTTTCCTTCCTTTTTTCCGCACCAAACCTCTCACTTCCATATGCGTAAATGATGTCCCTAAATTTATCCAGCTTCTTTTCAACTGTACCAGTTAATCTTTCCAATGCAAAGCATAGATCTGTGTTTACCGTGTCCCATGCAGTTTTCTCACAAGCTCTTGGCCATCTAACTCCAGGCCTATGCCCGTTGAGGTTCTTTTCTCTCTTATGCTGGTTAGCCTGACCGGGTTCACAAGTATGAATATGTTCATCACTAACTGTGCAAGCCCTCCTTTCGTCAATGACAGGGGTGCTGATATCCTGCGAGCTGTGGTTTGCTTCCTGTCGCTGGATTTCATTCGACTGACTTGACTGACTTCGTAAGAAGTACTGATCAATGCGAGGCCCTTGTCCCTTCTCCCTCAAGCATTTCATTTTCCCTTGATGAACCTTCAAACCCCTGACCGTTGTCACCTTGCTCCAGCCACAGACACAAACTTGGAGTTCAATGACTTTACTTACTGCAGATCTTGAACTAGTCTTACTCTCCATACCCATATCCGTTTCCATTCCTAAGTCGTTAACCATGAATACATGAGTTTCTGGAAGTCATGCTCTGACGTAAACTAGCAGGCATTATCCCTTTGTTTAGACAATTATTCATGCAATCTCTTTTGTTCCAGTGTTTGCACTAAAGGGCCTTGTAGGTAGACACACACACACAGTCACAACATTGTGCTGAAAGCTAACGGCACTGGAGCAAATGCAATGAATTATTAAAAAAAGAGTTTGTATCCTTGCTCAGCTCCATCTTAAATTAAAGAATGGAATAAAACACTTATTTGTACCTGCAAAGTGGGCTTTGTTAAAAAGTATGTTCATTAATTCGTTTTTTTTCTGAACTTATAGAAAGTGCACTAATGCACACATAGTACACTTAAATTAGGACATATAGGACAAATATTTATTTATATTAATATTACACATATTTTGTGTTGCCCTTTAATGCAATTGGATTTTTTTTTCTTTTATGAACTGAATTGAACTTCTAAGATGCGAGCAGCAATGTAGGGAATTCTAGAAGGGACTCATTTAAAAATCAGAGATGATTGGTCTCTCAGATGGAGACCGTGGGCTCTGATAACTGTAATTCAGCTCTTCACTCTCCCCCACACATCTCTGCAGGGAACACCTGCAGCCCAGTGAAGGTTTGACTGTCTCGTTGTTGTGCTTACTATAATGCAGTTTTGTGCAGAGAAGTTTTTACAAATTCCCTGAAGAATTTTTAGTTCTATCAAAAAAATTTACCGTTCAAAAGTTTGGGGTCAGTGAGAATTTTATTTTTATTTTTTGGAGGAAAGAAATCAATACTTTTATTTATCAAGGACAGTAAAGACATTTATAATGTTACAAAAGATTCTATTTCAAACAAATGCTGTTCTTTTGAACTTCCTATTCATCAAAGAATCCAAAAAAAAAAAAAAAAAAAATGTACAACTGACAGACCAACAACTGTTTCAACATTGATAATAATAATAAATGTTTCTTGAGCATCAAATCCTCATATTATACTGATTTGTGAAGGATCATTTGACACTGAAGACACTGACACTGGTGATGCTAAAAATTCAGCTTTGATCACAGGAATAAATTACACTTTACTATATATTCACACAGAAAACAGCTGATTTACACTGGAATAATATTTAATACTATAACTATAACAAATTTTTGTTGTATTTTTAATCAAATAAGTGCAGCCATGGTTAGCAGAAGAGAATTCTTTTAAAAGTATTTAAAATCGTACCGACCCCAAACTTTTGAACGGTAGTGTATATAAATAAACAATTGAATCTGCTATATAAGTCATTCTTCTCATACAGTATGTGGGGTGGTGTTTACACAAACAAGATTTCACCAAATACTCCACAATGGTTCTGCGGGCAAGATTCAGCCAGAATCTCCATAGGAGTCGTCCACAGACATGCTCTAGAAGTAAAAAGAACAGTGAGAAAACAATTGAACAGAAGGTGCATTTTTATGTGCATTAATCCCATACACCATGTATTATATTATAGGTAACACTTTACAATATGGCCAAGTACCATAGCCATGTGTCACGGGTGGCTGCATCAAAGAAGTGCACGATGAAAGAGAAATCCAGGAAATAGTCTTTTAATCCAAACACTCAAACAGGCAGGGGAAACTCAGAAAACAACCAGACAACACAGGACAAAGCACTTAACAAAACAGGGAGTACTTATTCAAAAACTAAACGAGGAAACTAATGAGATAATTGATGAACACCAGGTGAACTAAATGACTAATGAATACATACTGGGAAACTGGGTCACAGGGAAAAACACAATGAAACAATAACATAACTCTAACTGAAGCTGCCCGGAAGGCACAACCTCTCGCCGTAAAGAGTACATCAGAGAAGGGAGGGAGGGGCCTCTGGAGGAGGACGAGGAACTGGAGAGGGGCAAAACAACACAAAGTCCCACACAAAAGTTCAAGGGGTGCCCGGACCAGGAGGAGCCAGATGTTGTTCCAGAGACCAGCCATGAAGAGCCGCCATGTGGAGTCGAAGGCAGGAGGAGCCATGGTGAAGACTTAACAGGCGCCACCCTGGGGACGGCTGATGGAGACCCCACTGGAGATGGAGGGGCCGACGAGACTACGAGCCCACACGACATCGCTGGCACTGGAGACCAAGGTGGAGATGCGTTAACGAGCATCCAAGGTTGAACACGGGAACCTAAAGATTGAGGCATAGCCAGGGGGAAGGTGGAGCCAGACGGAACTGAAGGTGCAGGCAGGACGACGTCTGACCAAGGCAGAGCCAGTGGGACGAGGGAGCCCGGTGGAGTTGTAAGGATGATGACTTTCGGTGGAGCCGAGGGAGGAAGGAGCCAAGGTGGAGCCGATGCATTGACAGGCTGCGGTGGAGTGTTGGGTTCTGAGGCTGGAGGAAGAGCCAGGGGATTTTCTGGACCAGGCGGAGCTGGTGCCCTGAAGGACCGAAGCAGATGCACACAGTTAAGTGCAGGATATGAAGAGGAGCTGAAGGGTACCAGAGGAGGCGGGGCTGAGGAACTGACAGTTAGAGAAGGCGGGAGAGGGAGGCTGGGAGGGATAGCAGGAGATACAGGGCTGGACGGAACCAGCAGGGACACTGGAGAATCAGAGCTCCCTCGGCAGCACACAATATTCTTTTGGTTTCTTTACCCAATATTTAATTTACAAATGCAATAAATATACAGGTATCAGTACTCTGTATCAGTACCAAGAATGAAAGTATTGTATCGGAAAAGAGAGAAAGACAGAGTGTGTATTACCTGCATCTGTTAGAGTTTTCATTCTCTTGGTCAAGTCATAAATTCGTTAAAATTAATTTGTTAATGGGAGTTTCCAGATCAGTGGGCAAGGCAATAATGGAGGGGGCATTTTTGACCGCTTTACCCGATTTACTTACATCACAGTGACGGTTGTGTTTAATGGTGGGGTCAGGTAAGGGACATAATTTTCATTGCATGATTTAGAAACACAGACCAGTTTGAAAACGCCCACAAATTTAGTAGAATCTGTAGATACTCCAATACCAGCACTCCTGGAAGGCCTCTCAGCCAATCAGATTTAAGTACCAGAACTAACTGCATGACAAAAGTTGAACTATTTTATCTTGACACAATTTATTAAGTTACACTGAGCAATGGGTTGTGTTGAACTACTGTAGCAACATTCTGTTTAACAATCCTGAACATCTTAAATGTGCATTAAGAAAATGCATACAATATAATTTTATTCAATTATATGAAGAAAACATATCAACAAAACTTAAAGAGCAAAGAAAAGAAAACTGCCCCCTCATTCATCTATTGGTACAGAAGATAACAATAAATTACAGCATGAATAAAATATATGCTGGGATAGTCTGACGACAAAATACAATAAGACATCCTAAGACGACACTCATAATATTTCTTCCATTTACATTTTAATTGCATTTTCTCTCTTTTTCATATTTATTTCATATTTTTTATTATATTTATAATGTTTATATATTATAGTGATTGATATTAATTAAAGCCATTCAATGATTAGTTTATTTTTCAATCTTTTTTATTCATTCATCTGTTTTTTGTATCGTCCATATCTAAACTGTAACTGTTTTGCCATTGCTATTGCAGACTGATCTCATGAAATGGCGTATGTATGACATGCCAATTCGTATTTCCATTTTTGTCGTGCTATCAACACGCATAATCGCTTTTCAGCGTGTTTATCAACGCCTTGACTTAACGTTACATTACTGTATAAATATATGACCTACCCCAACCCCGTCTCTAAACCTACCCGTCACTGGGGTTAATAATACCATTTATGAGTCTTCCCCTACCATTCTAGGAAAAAAAAAATATTGCTCCACAGATGTAAATATACATTTTGCTTCGTTTCGCTCGGACATTTAACGGCGTACACATACACGCGGAATCACTCGCACATTTAACGGCGTACACATACACGCAAAAGATGACGATTAATTTCGGTGTGGACACACACACGAATAGCTCAAAATGCGTATAGATAACACGCCACTTGACTTGAAAGTGGCGTGTATGTTTGAAGTCATGATGTCATGTTGGCTATTGTATGTTTTTCTTTGACTTGTAGGCTTTTATACTGGACTATATAACTTTGTCCGGTATGGATTTGTATGCTCAGACTTAGAGAGAGCTGAACACTGTCAACAGTTCTACTTGAAATTCTGTCTTCATCCCACTGGTGCTTTGATGATTCTAGGGTCCTTATATAACAATCAATGCATGGATTTATTTAACAAGAACCTTTTCATGATTGTTCATGTCAGTTATGTAGATAATGAGTATAATTGATGGAATAATTATGAGTATAAAGCAGTAGAGGAGACCGGGGATGGCAGTAATTTTTTTTTGTTTGAGCATCAGTAACATGAATATTAAAAAAATATATATATATTTATAGTGAGCGCAGTAAGCACAAGCGAGCGAGACACCATTCCTGCAAATTATCTTAATTGATGGACAACTATGCCTTGCCTTGGAAAAGACAACAGCTGTCTGGCGCTGAGAGGCGAAAAAGGGAAAAAGCCTAAGATGACTCCCATGCATCACTTTCAGATATGTTCACAAACATGTGAAACTTTACGCAACAATGCAATTCTGCTTAGGACACCCATTTGGCTAGCAGCAGCCCTGGATTGATGCAACAATGAGAAGTAATTTGTGGAAATAAGATCAACACTATCTAATTTATGCAAGAACTTTATTGAAGAACAAATACTAATCAGTTTTGAATAAAGTGAAAAATTTTAAGTGACAAAAACACATTTATTTCTTTTAGAACTTCAGCACAAAAACAATTGCCATGTGTGTTGGTGTGAGTGTTCATGTGAATGTACTGTATTCCTATCACATAAGGGTTTATTCACTAGCTTGTTTCCATCCACCTATTTTTATGTGAATTTTGGAATATCACATTAAAAAAAAGAAGCATCAAATTAAACTAGAGAAAAATGTTATGTTATTTCAGATGTTATGTTAGTCAAATAATTGTAAAAGTTGCTTACAGACATGCAACTTCTCCTGTGAGCTCAAAAAGGTGATGGGAGTGTATATGATATTAATGTCATCACCACAGCTCTTTTCGGACTTGTCAAACTGACAATGTTACAACACTCCGCGGTTCCCTTTCGAGGGAACTCACACTGCGACTGCGTCAATACGACACATTGGGGAATGCCCCCACTTTCCACGCTCCTCTGGGTGATGGGCCTCTGGGGAGACATCAGCTGGTCGTACGATTCCTCCATGGGGCTCGGAGGATGAGACCTGCGGCTCGTACCAGAGTTCCCACATGGGACCTGGCAGTGTTTCTCGAAGGGTTGGTCGAGGCCCCCTTCGAACGTCTGGAGTCGGAGGCCAAGAACCTTTCCCTCGAGGTAGCTTTTTTATTAGCTATTACTTCTCTGAGGAGAGTTGGAGATCTTCAGGGGCTCTCTATATCTCATGGGTGCCTGGAGTTTTCTCCAGGCGACATTAAGGCCATCTTGCATCCCAGGCCGGGCCATGTGCCTAAAGTGCCATCTAATGTGGCACGACCTACGGTTCTGCAGGCTTTTCATCCTCCACCTCACGTGACGGCGGAAGAAGAAAGACTTAATTTGCTCTGCCCTGTCACAGCTCTCAAGATTTATGTCCAGAGGTCTTCTTCATGGCGGAAGTCTGACCAGTTGCTGCTGGGCTTCGGGTCGCCCAAGAAAGGGCTTCCCGGATCCAAACAGACCATCAGTAACTGGATCGTTCAGGCTTTCTCTATGGCCTATCAGGTGCGCAGCATGCCTTCACCTTTGGCCGTGGGGGCTCATTCAACCAGAGACATGGCATCCTCTAGGGCCCTCCTTTCAGGGGCCCCGATCCAAGAAGTGTGTGATGCAGCAGGATGGGCCACCCTTCATACTTTTATCAGGTTCTATAGCCTGGACATTCCTTCTACGCCAGGCACTCTAGTGCTCTCGTCCTAAGTGTGCCTGTGCGCAGCTTCACACTGGGACAGGCAGGCCTCGTTGTGGCATAGTGGGTACTCGTTCCCCAAAGTGTCGTATCGACGCAGTGCAAGTTCCCTCAAAAGGGAACGTCTCGGGTTACAACTGTAACACTTGTTCCCTGAGAAGAGAACGAGACACTGCGTCCCTTCACCATGCCTTCCCCTGCCTGGGAGCGACTTGCTTCATCACAAAAGCTAACTCTGTTGTGTGCCGGCGTCCCTTTCTGCCATCACATGTTACGTCATGACGCAACGCCAATCAGGATTGGAATAGTTTCATTCATGCTTCATACGCGCTACAATGGGGGCATTCCCCAAAGTGTCGTATCGTCGCAGTGTTTCGTTCCCTTCTCAGGGAACAAGGGTTACAGTCGTAACCAGAGACGTTTCCCCTAAATGACAGAACAATAACATGACATCATTTTCATTGTAAGGTTAACTATTCTTTTAATAATCTAGACTTTGAAAATATAACATACAGGTCTTCAAAGAATGACCCATTTTGGAAAATGGCATGCAAAATATTAATGTAACTCTCCCAGCTCAAAGGCTCTAGTTTAAGAGAATGGGGAAATTCAACATATTTGATAAATACTGTGTGTATGTGTATGTTTGTGTATGTTTATGACAGACGTTTACAGCAGGAAGAAATCGGCAAGTGGCATCAGCAAACAACGACCACAATTACATGTATATCCTGAAAAGTTTCAAATTTTTTCCAGGATGGACTTTGAAATGTAATAGAAAAAAGAAAAAAATTCTGTGCACAAGTAAAGAGATGATGAATACTATATATGTATATGATGAATACTATCTATGCAGTATGGAAATTAGTCATACCTATTTGAGAAGCCAATTTAGTCATTCCTCATGCATGGATGTTGGTAATTGGTTTCCTAAAATGGGCAATGTGATAAGGATGCGGTTTCTGTCCTATCTGTGCCACTAGGAAACCAAATCAATCATCCAAGTCGAAGTAGCCATTACTTTGTTCTGCTATCGAATTGTAGCTCTATAAAGCCAGTTTAATTTTCTTAATGTTCAATCTGTTTTGGAAGAAAATAAAAGCTTTGTTTTTAGTAATGAAGGGAGGAACACAAGGTGCATAAGAGAACATATGCAAGGGTGGCATTAAATCCATTCATGCATATAATGTGCCCAAAACAAGTAAGTTGTTCTCTCTTTCACTGTTCACTGCGTATTGAATGTTCGCCATACAAGGAAAGAGTGAGCAGAAATTAGTGTATTCAGACTAAAAAAAAAACAGATTGGACTCTGATGCACCAAAAAACGTGATATTTTCTGCATGTCTGAACAAAGCCTTAGAAGGGGGAAGATATTTTGCTTGACATGAAGAGACTAAAATAAAACATGCTGGATTGTGGATCAGGGGGGTTTGGTTCATTATGTTCATTTCATGTGCAAACACAGGTTAACAGAAAGGGGGAGTGGGTCCTCACGTTGCCACCTTTGGTAGATCCTATTAGTTACGCACAGTGATGTTGATTCAAATGTAAAAGAGGAGTGAATATCCCATCAGTTTCTCAAAGAATGAACTTTACTGGCTGACAACACCCAGGCATTTCTTGGAAAGATGCACCATTAAATGTAGAGCTTATTAAAGACGGTAAGAAACGGAAGTTGCAATAGTTAAAAAATCTCATTATTTACATTGTACATTATGTTGTTCTATACCTGCATGCCTGTTATTTTATTCTGTGAAACACAAACTGGAAGTTTTCTGAAGCAACACAATAGCTTTGTGGGGATAACACATTGGCATACAAGTAGTAATTTACCGAAAATATTGTCCTCTACTGTGGAACGCCAATGTATGTGCAGAATGACACAAATGTGAGGTAATATCAGGTTTAACTTTGTTAATCCCTATCCCCTTGTTTCACAGACAAGGCTTAAGTCTAGACTAAAATGCATGTTTGAGCTGTTTTAACTGAAAGCAACTTGCACTGACATATCTTAAAATGGGACATTGTTTTGTCTCAAGATTCACACCAGTAATGATTTTTCCTGAGGCATATTTATAAAAGCTACTTAAATGTCCTAATTGAACTAAGGTCTAATCCTGGCTTAGTCTAAGCCCTGTCTGTGAAACCAGGCCAAATTGTCATTGTTGTAGCTTAACGGGATGTGCTGGTTTGAATACAGAATTGAAAATGAGATTTGAAAGCTGCAGGAGAAAGGGAAATTTCATTGAAAAAACAAAAATTCCCATTCAGTCATAGCGTTCACACTCAATCAAGTTAAAAATTACGGCATCACGATCTGATACAACCACTTAGGTTGTGTTCACACTTGTAGTTCGATTCTCTTGGTTCGTTTGGTCCGGACCAAAAAAGAAAATGACATATTCAGTCATGGTTCGCTTAGCGTTCACTCATTTTTAACACTAAAGGCATAAGGAATAGTTCTACCTAATTGAAAAGCTTTTATGATGTATATTTTGTGACAGAACTCACGGAACATTCAAAACAATGCTGTGTGCTGGACTAAGGGACAACAATATGTTACACGACAACAATATGCTTGAAACGGAGAAGTTTTTTTCTTTGAGTTTTCAGCGTACAGAAGACACCATTGTCAAAACGATCCCCATTCACACGGATCCGCGAAAACGACTAAAAACACTGTATTCTGCAGCCAGGCCATTAGATGGCAATGCAACACTATAGACTGAACACGTAATACGCATGTGCATGATGCCATCGTCTTCTGAGATTCGCGTTTTTGTTGTTTACACGGAGACCGTTTTCAAAAACTTTCACTTTGAAACCCGATTTCAAAACTTCAGGCACCCAAAACGCTGTTGTTGTGTAAATGAATGGCCAAAACACATAAAAGTTGTACGTTTTTAGTTGATAACAGTGTCATGTAAACAGCCCCTAAATGTGCTTGCTGTATGTGCATAGATATGATGGCATTTTTGCCAGCTAAGGAAATATGTAAAGGTGTTAAAACAGCGCCAGAAATTCCTCCTCCAGAGATGGCAGTTCTGATGCCTGTAATGCGTGTTAGTTCATTTGGATGTCTTTGGTCCAATCTGCATTCATATTTCAGCTGGAGTTAATTGTAATCAAACCAAGCCTGCCAAGTGTGAACATACCATTTAAACCAAATAAGATTTGAGAGCTGTGGTGGAAGAGAAAATTCACAGCAAGGTGCACACATTATATGGACTATTTTTATAATCATTTTATTGTGCTTTTACATCATTTTGGGGGCTCAGCAGCATATGGAAAACCATGCTAAACATTAAATGTGAGAGTGAGGAAATGACAGGATTTTCACTTTTTTTATTATTGGAAATGTTCCACCAGTATTTCAGAGGACAGAAAATGTTTCCTCCACAAAGTATGATAATTTCCACAGAATTGTTAAATTATGAATAATGGCGCTACAGCAAAGGACGTGCAAAAATAAAACAAGCCATTTTTACCCACAATAGCAAATCCCTCAGCAGCCACTGGTGCAGTGTTAATTTAAAGATGCCTTTGTGGTTTTAAATGTTTCCGCTGGCTTCTTTTCATCTTCAGCTTTCCATCACTTATTTGTTTATTAAATCCAGCTTTAATTTCCTGCCTGAGGCTTTGCTCAGCCATCCAGTAAGACTCTGCAGCCATCCAGACATGTTAAGGGACAGCTGTCTGCGGAAAAACAAACTGCCCCGGGGAAAAAAATCCCCATGCCAAAGCCACTTACCTTCATCTACGAGTCTAGACACGGAGCTGTAACTCAGAGGATGCAGGAATCGGCATTGCCATCCAAGAGTGGATGCCCACTCTGCCTTCATGCAACACTCTAAAAAATGCTGGGTTGTTTCAACCCAAATGTGGGTCAAATATGGACAAACCCAAATGTTGGGTTAAAAATGTAATTTAAAATTTTAACCCAACTTTCACTTTCAACTGTAATTTTTTTAATTACATTTTTAACCCAACATTTAGGTTTGTCCATATTTGACCCACATTTGGGTTGAAACAACCCAGCATTTTTTAGAGTGGATGCCCATTCTGAAATCTACATGGAGATGAAAGAGCTGGCAAGTGCTACTTCATTTATCATTGAACTTGGTGGTGCCCTGTCAAGAAAATCAACATCCATAAATATGAAATGACAGAAACATTAATGAGAGGAAAATATAATAATGATAAACATAGATTGTATTTTACTCAGGCTAGGTTTAAACAGCAGTTGGGAACAGATTGAAACAAACAACCAAAAAATACCATCAAGATCTGTTATTTTGACAGTTGGTGTCTAAATATATCAATGCAATTATGTTAAACCTGATTCATTTCATGAATGATTGGGGTACAAGGGTAAAAGAACCCCCAGGGTAAAAGTCCCATTTGATTTAATTTTCTCCCAAAGCAGTAAATAACTATAAACACATAAGCAACCTCTTTGAGTGATTTGCCCTTAATGTAGCCTGGCATGCCAGACCTACATCAAGATGTTAGGTCTGGGAACTCTCCATTGACATACCTCAATCCGAGGGGCGGGATAAACGGTTACCTTTCAAAATCCCTCTGCACGCAATAGGATAGCGCTACAACCAACCAGAGCAACGAACGGCTGTGGATGAGTGAGTCCCATGCGTTTTTCCACCAGCGGAGCTAATTGATATATTAAACTTCTGCCGTATCAGGTCGGTAAAACTCCGAACACATCTTCCTTTTTTAAGAATGACTTAAGTGACGTTCTCTTAACTCCAAGTCCTCCAGAGTCGCGGCCAAAGCCGATTCGAAAGACCGCTGCATCTTCATTGTTTTCAAGTAGCAAGAAAATCACCTATGGAAATCACGCGGAACGTCATGAACTGTGCCGTCATTGTGTTAAGCCCGCCCGCCGACTCTATACACGATGTGATTGGCCTGACCAGTTTTTGGTTTTTACAGCTCGAAAGCCTATGGAGAGTTGCTAGACCACACTGGCTGCAAAATAATTTTCGCTGCCGCTAGGGTGCGTCTAGATTTCTAGGCTACCCTTAATGTTCTCTATAAAATAAATATGATGTGCACTTTATCACCATGTGCTCGGCCTATTTAGCAGAAGACAAAAATATAACTCAAAAAGGGTAAAATGACTAAAATAACCACACAGGTAAGTAAAATAACATTATACACATAAATTGGGGTGTAAATATAGACATAAAAGCAATAATTACAATAAAAACTATTAGAAACCAAATAAAACCTACCTTTCCCAGTCAGATACAATGCACAAGGGAAAGGGAGGAGACAAAACAGGAAGTTATGTTGGCTCATGACATCACACAATTTAAAGTGGAAAGCACTCATTTCGATCAGGCAGCTACATCAGGTATATGTACATGTAAATGAACAATTTTGTGTGAATTCCACTCACAATACATATATTTAGCAGTATAATTTCTAGACCATGTTACACTTGCATTTGACAAATTTTACATATGGCAAATTTTAAAAGCTATATTAAAAGTATATTTAATCAAAATAGCTTCTCCCAGCAGCGACATGTCTTCTCTTCTCTGATGATGTGTTTACTAGCGTGAGGTTGTGATCCACCTGTCACTCACAAGAGATCACAGCTTTAACAGATCACAGCTATAACAAATCACAACCATCCAATAATCCAATCAATTCCTGATGGACAAAATCAAGTCCCACCCTTAATTTTTTTCTCGTTCGAGAAGTCGTTTCACTCACAGCAGGAAGAAAATTCTATTGCAACTTCTGTTGAATGCCGACTTTAAAAGCTTAAAAGTATTCGTATAACACATTTTGCATAATGTCGCTGTCAGGAAGACATAAAGGGTGACCAATAATGATAAAAAAAAATTTTTTTGAACGAAATATTGAGCTTTATCGACAGCAACAATATGACAAATTTTAAAAGCTAAACGTACTTGCATATGACATTTTACCTATGGACAAATTTTCTTTATCATAAATCAGTTCATTTAATGAAAACAGTTTGGGGAATCTTGGGTTGAATCTTGTGCTCCATCCCCTCCATTATGAGGAGCAAATCAAACCTGTTCACTTTGATGAACGTGTGAAAGAACTTTTGAATCACATCTCATGAGACTAGCCTTACTGAACGCTTTAACCCTTTAAGTGTCCCCCCCCCCATCAATAATTGAATGGATGCTATCTTTTGAACTCTTGACATGAAAACAAACTGAGGTTTCTACCCTTTCATGATTTTTCATGTTCATTGCTATTTCAAAATAAAGGTCTGAACATGCCTTAGGAGTATGAAAATATTATTGTTGCAAATTGATAAATTACGGCTCCTCTGTAATTTATTTTGAAAAGGATATTACTGTTTTAAAAACGTAATGGCTTTGGGCCCATGGGTGGGCCGGTGACACTTAAGGGCTGCAGTGTTGGTCACTCCACTGACCATCTTTAGTACTCATTTGTCCTTTCGGCGCTTTTTCCCCAGAGCTGATTTGACATTAAGCAGTCCTTTCTAGTGGTTTGCCTGATGACAGAGACCTTATTAGCACATTTCTTGGATAATCTTCAAGGCTCTTTAATTTTGTTCTAATTATCAGATAACACAAAATGTTCAATTCAAGGTTAAAACCCATTAATAGTTACAAAATTCCAGTTAAAAAGGTTGGATGTAACCCAGTGCCAAACTCAGAGATTCATCTGGACACTTTTAATGTTGGATTCGGTTTATATATCCCTGCTTTCCCTTGCTCCCTAGGCCAATGTGACCAAGTGACTATAATAGAAATGCCATTTCCCACATGACAATTTCTTGCTCCTATACCTGCAGGGAAAGCTGTCAGCAAAGCAGCAATTTATTGCATTTATAATGTCGGACGAAGGGGACTGCAAAACAACATATACAGGCATAAAATAAGTCAAGGGAAAGTATAAGCTATTGACTAGATTTTCATAAACCCACATGTTGAAAAGCATGCTGAAACAGTACAGCAGTGGGAATGTGTTTAAATCTAGATGTGTACTTACTTAGATCTAGAAATTTTGATTTATATTAAAAAATCTTGTCAAAATTTGGTCATTCCAATCCAGTGGCGTGCAGTGGTGTTCTGAAATGAGGAGGCAATTACCCATTTTGTATAGAAACTATTTTGTATTAGAGAAACTATTTTTACATTAACGTAATTTATGTTTTATTTCTTAAAACCAAGTATAAATCTAATCAAGTTTTTTAAAGCATTTTTACATCTATTCCAAAATGATAACTAAATGTTTCTAATATGGATTATTTTCTCATCCAATTGTTTGATGCACTGCCTCTTGCTTCCTTGTATAAACTACCTTGGCCCAATTCTGTCCCACTTTTGCCACATTATTTGCTTTAAACAGAAAATATTTTGTCATCATACCCAATCACATCACTCCAAACTCAAACCGTGTCACACCATAAGTGGAATGCTACTGGTATTCACTCCCACCTTTCTTACACTCTGACCTGATTGCATCGAAGCCACGTGAATTATCCTGCGGTTTTTATGATTCAAGCTCTGCGGATATTAGACAGTTAGTCACTTTTGATTGCCCTATATCGAGCCTATTATAATGAGTCACACTTTACATGTTCTCCAAAAAGGTTTAAAATGGTAGTGCTCATTCTAACATTTTTTCTCTAAAACAACAACAACAAAAAAATGTGATGATACACTGCTGAAAAGAACAAAAGTGTGTGGTAGGTAAATCTGGATATGATGTCAGGGTAATGGACAAAATAGCTAGAATATCAGAATAAAAATTTGAGTTGTGTTAAAAGCTCTTGACATATATGGTTCCTGTTGTTGTGTAAAAGGTATCACACTTGACTTTAAGCATGCTAAATTACCTGCTATAATGATCAACAGGATATGATGTCACTCTAAAAGGGTTCTGTTTGTCCACGCTCTTAAAGGTTGTATCAGTGATTTCAGGCCCAAAAATAAATGTCTAATCTTTCCTAACGATCCGCTAGCTGCCCGCCCCATAAGCATGCCATCCAAAAACCGCGTCTCTGTAGGCAGCCTAGGCTCTGAGATCAGCACACAAAAACAAATGGGTACAACCACCACTCAAAACCAAAAATAAACAGTGTTCCAACCAATCACTGACAGGGGCGGGTGTTGCTCCGATTTCGCGTCCAGCCGTGCACGAGCGCAGAACCTCACAATTGTTTTTGTTCCTGTTATTGTTTGAAAATGTGCTAGATGAGATGGAGGAACTTTTACATGTGACTGTAAGAACAAATTTGAAACGTAAAGGTGACAGAGCGTTTTCTAGAGTCGTCCTATACTTTGGAATAACCTCCCGCACTCTATCAGATCAGCAAAGTCTTTGGCCGTGTTTAAGTCGTTTTTTTATTATTATTATTTCAACAGGGACAATGTGCCAAAAAAACATTAATTAAAGATGCTTTGCACCAGATTTAGCTTAAGCTAATTTCCATCTGCAGTCCCCGAGCAGGTAAGTTACAATACAAAATATACAATATAAGTAAGGGATAATCCACAGCTGGCCATGCATTAAAGGATTTTAATGCACGACGTAGAGGTGAAGAACCACCCGACGCGAACCTCTACGTCGTTCATTAAAATCCTTTAATGCATGGCTAGCCGTGGATTATCCCGCTTATACCTCGGTTATTTGCCAAGTTAATAGGAAGTTAAAGCTGTAACTGATGTTTACAATGTAATTTTTTAACAGACGTGTAAAAATGACGGTTATTTTCTTAAGTTACGGCTCGTTAGTTCTAGCACTCCGTCTGCTTTAAATAAAGTAGAGCCATCGGATTGCTTTTATTTGAATGAATTATCACATTTATTTAAATTCATTATTAAGAGAGAGAGACAGAGAGATGCGTGCGCGAGTTACCTATGAGCGTCTCTTCTTTAAAGTCTACAGTCCCCTCGTTGCTTAAGCATAGGCCTATAACTTAATGATTCATGGATTTATTAAAATTATTTATGAATGATAGGCAACACTGACAGTGACAAGGCAAGCTTTGAACTAATCAAGTCAAGTCAAGTCATCTTCATTAATATAGCGCTTTTAACAATGGAGATTGTTTCAAAGCAGCTTTACAGAGATAAACATACAATTTACGGTAACAGAGATTGTTTTGGCTTTATAGCGATTTTGAATAATGTTATTTCCGGCTAAAGTTGGTTTTGATTGATTCACTTCCAGCAAAATTATCATTTGTTATTACATTAGGGGCCACTAACACGACGGCGTTCTCTCTAAACAGACTTTAAACGTGAACCTGTGACCGGATGGCGTTCACATGCGCATTAAAAATTGATTCTATAGTTATATTCGTTTGAATATGTGTGCGCAGGGTTGTAATTTCCCTACCAACCATGCCTAAACAAACTACTTGTCTTGCCTATATATTCGATACAGAATTTTATTTTATCACTTCGAGGTACGCGAACCGGATTTTCAACAACGCTTTATCTGTAGAGTGGGAAAGGGATCCTCCATAGGGAGAGGATAGTTGACACTTCAGCACTGCATTGTCATCGGGTCCAGGCGAAGCTCCTTCGTCAGATCTGGATACGGCCTGGATCCGGCAGGCTGCAGGAAAACCTCGGGATAAACAAAGACACTAAAGTTAGCGATCATGTCATTTATTTAAATGAATTAGCTGTATGTCAAACCAAACTTTTCTTACGCGGATGATGAACGCTGGTGTCTTTTCCATTTTTCCTTTAGCGCTTTAAAACTGATTTAAAGACGGCATTGCTTGACTTGAAGTCTTTATCCCTTATGATGTTGTATTTTGTAATGTGACGGTTTATACCTGCTCTGAGACGCATCAAACTTGCAACACTGTATTCGCGTCCAGCGGTAGACTGAACAGAGGCATAAAACTCCTGAAATGTCTCATTTAAAAGAGAAGCAGAGTAAAGTTAGGTCTCGAAATCACAATTGTTCTGTCTTTGGCGCAACAAGTCACTGAAAGTGTTAACTACCCATTTAGTTGTCTTTTTCGTATTGACCTCATCTTTGTCGTCTTCGATCTTATCTAGCTCTGTCTTTTCCCTCAAAAAAAAAAAAAAACAACCTAAAACGTATCTAAGTAATATACAGTAGTAGGCTATTTCGTTGTCACCCTGCCTCTCCAAATGCATAACTGACATTAACAAAATGCAATAATGCAGTAACAGCTGAAAAAGTACTTGGGTGTGTGTTTTATTTTATATTTACCGGTCAATAATGCAATTGCTGCTGTCTGTCCCATAGAAGAGCATGACAGCCCGCGTATGTTTTGGAACTATTGGGGCTTACATGAACCACGTGACAGCCATCGCGAGCGATCAAAGAGCGTCGCAACTCTTTCTCTCTATGGCTCTGAGCCTATAACGTTTTCATATGTGTCTCTCTCTCACTCTTTTGCAAGTGTAACTCTGTTACTATGGTTACCAATGTTTATAGTAGCGGATTAATTTCGAACTGTAATCAAACTGACTGGAACTACCTGTGCATTAAACGGTTTTACTGCACACCTTCCATACAATCAGAATCGAGTATTTAAACACCCCGTGGTATAAAATGTAATAATTAATCACTCAAATACAGCTATTAATTAATTCATTCAACCATTCCCCATTACACCCATCAGTCCAACTAAATCATACCAAGATTACTACAATAAAACCTCACTGAAAAGTCATATTTACAAAAACAATTATCTATGCTGGCACAACTGGTTGTCCAATAGCACTTTCCTTGTATTAAGAAAAATCCTTCAGGTCAAAAGTAAGTTTCAGACTATGTGGGAGTTTGTTCCATTCTTTAATGCCCTTGAATGAGAAGGCTGTCTGTGCCGAGCTACGTTTAGGCAGCCTACGTTTACGTTTAGGTTAAAAACCTACTTATTATATGTAGCATGGGGGTCAGTCTAAAGTAGCTTGGCTTTTTGTGTGAAAGAGATATAGTATGTGTATTTGTTTGTTGTTTTATGTTTATATTCCATAGTTTGTCTGTATGTAACTGTATGTAAATGTTTTAAATTGTTTTATTTTCCCTGTTTGTGAAACTCCTTGGGCAACGTCTGTTGTATTATGTGTGCTATATAAAAAAAAAAAAAAAAAAAAAAAAAAAAAAAATGTGTGTCAGATGTTTGCTGAAAAAATACTTGCACATATAGGATCCACCGTCTCTCATGTCTAGAATCTTCCGAAAGTTAGAGAATAGATGTGTCCTTTATGATGTCAGACTCTAAATCGGTTTCTGGGCCACATGCTGAAGGATGGAGGAACAAGAAAGCAACAATTAAAAGGGGTCATGAACTGCATTATTTTATTATTTTATAATGTTTCCTTGGAGGTACTTATAATGTTAGTGTGATTTTTACATCAAAAATTTTTATAGTAAAGAAATATAAGGCATTTTTCCTACCCTGATTTTTGCCTCTGATTTGAACTCTGTTTGAAGGGCGTGTCTGTGTGAAACTTCATTGTAAACGCCCACTGCTGTGATTGGCTAACATGTTTGCATATGAAATACCTAAGTATTACATGTGGAACTCGAAAACTCTGAAACTTTTAGTCTGTTTTTTACTATTACAGCTCTCAAGGTTAACTAATCATAGTGTTGATTATAGCATTATAGGGCATGAATTTAACTATCTCCTTTAACCTTATGCATGTATGCATTTATTTATTTATTTGACCCGGAAAATCAATTTGACATCCTATGACTGTCATGAGTGTTGGTGTGTGTTTTATAAATCGCACAAAGCAGGAGCAGATCAAACAAAAAATATTTTATCCGATAATCCAACATATAACAGGTCATAAACTCAGGAGATAACGCAACCACTAAACATCAGAGAACTGACAAATAACTTAACAAAACAGGAAGTATAAATACACAGACTAGATGAGGGAGCTAAACAGGAACAGCTGAACAGAATTATTAACTAATGAGTTACAAAGGAAACAAACTACGAACTCACAGGTTTAATGCCTTGTACACATTGTAGGATTTTGGGCTGTCCCAGACAAAAGATGACCAATCGTGGTGATTTTTGTGGTCTTGGCTCCTAAATGGTATACGTCGTACCGTGAGAGAAGTTCAAAGACGACCGCTGTCACGGTCTTGGGACCAAAGATAGCCTGCAATAAATTTTTGACAGTTTCGGAAATTTAGCATGATCATCTCACAGTTAGTTTGCTGCTACGACCTACGTCTACTGACTAGTTAGTACAAATTCAACATGAAATGGTGTATTGATCAACACGACATGACACTGAAACTTAAAACTACTTACCTCAAGCTCCATTTGCAAAACTGGTATGCCAGTTTTGGTAGGCCTCTTTTCCCTAGTCATGACCATGGCCAGCACAATTCATCTTGCTCTATTTGTGTACCACTAGCGCATACTGATGATGTTTTATTCTACTATACTAACTTGCATTGTAGCCTAATATTCAATAGGAGTCATCATCATACAGTCTTACACATTGTATACAAGTTTATTAGATCCATGTCCATACATATATATATATATTCTGACTGGTAGGTCAATGCATTGATGTACAATTGGCTAACTACCAAAGGAAACTACTGAATAATCCCTACCACTATTTATTGTGATTTCAGCTACGTCTGAATATAATTACTGTAAGAAATATAATATAAAATGTAACATGAACATAGATTTTACATTTTACCCAGCCAATGTGAATTATTTAATTGTTCACTGGAAGTTGGTCATTCATGATGCATCTTTAATTGCTTTAAAAATGCTTCTATAAATGTTAGACTAAACCTACACCACAGAGCCAAGATTATGAAGTGATCCATCATAAAAAAATTAACAGGTCTTAGAAAAAAAAAGTTTTGTTCATTTGTGTGTGTTCTTCTACAACAGAGGAGTCAAATGAGTGTTATAATGAACAATTTCATAAACTATGCTCTTTGAGATATGGCAAATACTGACTGAGAATTGTGAGAAACTGGGAATATATTAAAATGTAGCACTTCATCTTTATAGTTTAGTTACAATAATAGCCTTTCTGGCAGCATAGCGTTTCCTATGGAAAGATGCGCTCAAAACACCTCAGTGCATTTTGGTTGTTTATTTGTATGTGTGTTTACAAGTTTTCAAGAAAGTGAATTTTACATTTTACATTTTCTTGTGGTTTGGTCGCATTCTATCCAACAAAACAATCAGTATTCTTTGTCAGTTCATGTAGGTAAATTACAACAACTGCAGGGGGTGTGTAATCATCTCTGATTAGGACATGCTGGAGGAGTGTAAGTCACCCATTTGGACTAAAACGTTCATCAAGAATCCCATTATAGAAGTCATTACCCAATCACAAAGAAATTCCCAAAGGATCCATAAGTACAAACGAACCCAAAATGCGCTTTAGAGGTCACAGAATATTCGTAAACAGATGTGACGGACGTTCCACAGAAATCTCAAACTATTTTTCTCGACCACAATAGTTTTAGACAAATGTTATTTCCATTTTCTGGCAATACCTAAAACATTTATTGGTTAGGATTGAGATTGATTAATGTGATATGCCCATAGGCCTTAGATTGTTTGTGTGTGTTTATGTGTGCTATAAGCATTGGAACAATGTGAACGTGTTTCTGATTTATACACACGAAATGGAAATGGAAACTAATGGTCGTTGCCTTCACATTGCAAGAGTGATGTCTACCTCATCATGTTTTTTATATTGTGCATTAAGATAACAATAAAAACCAAAGGTGTGTGAGAAAGATTTGTAGATTGGCAATAAGCAATTGTTTGTTGTGTTCGGGAAGCTGACGCAAATATATGAGTCACGACCGTACGCAGTCTGCTGACATGTCTTGGAAACAGGATTGGCAAACGCAATCATTCGTAATAGAGTACATCAGTCTCAGCATGCATTTGTTTAACATTTTCTGCAAGCGGTGATGTCATGACAAAAGATTAATGAAGTAATACAGTGCTTTTCCACTGAGCTGGAGTCCTGATGGCCTGCTGAATGGCACAGGATGTTGTTTGCCACAGGAAAATATGTCCTTTGTGGAATAATTCACCTCAAAGTTCAGGAGCCCTTTCACTTCTCAGTTTCACCGTAGCTGTATCCCCTGCTTTAAAGTGAGATTTATGCGCACATGAACGCACAATAGCATAATACAGCGATAAACAGGACCGCAATGTGTAATTCAAGGATTTTAAGATACTTCATCACTATAATAATGTGATAAAAGCAGTAGTCTGAGTGTTCGCATTACATATAGATATTTTGGGGGGGAATTAACTAAAGGCCTCGATATACTCAAAAGGGTCAAACTTATTTTGAAACACCTGAACAGTCCTGACGCTGCTGAATCGGTGTTTAAACATGTAAATATGTGCTGCCCTTTTTCTCTCACTAACACAATAAGCACACACCAAAAATGACAGCGATGAGAACAGTTAGGAAAGCATAGCAATGTGTGCAATGATCATTGCAATGTGAATATGCATGGCTCTGCAATTCATCCCATCACATTTATTTAGAACCATGTAAAATATATTGATTTAAAGCAAGCAGCTTTACAATATTAAACGTTATAAACAGTGTTTGAGTCATGTTTTTACTCATGGACGTCCAACCTTGAAAACGGGTTTCAAAGTGGCAGTTTTTGAAATCGGTCTACATGTAAACAACAAAAATGCGAATCTCTGAAGACAATGACTACGTTTACATGCAGCCAAATTTCGGGTTATGGTCGGGTTAAGGTCACTATTCGGGTTTCTGAAACATTAGGGATAACCCGTTTACATGCGTGAGCAGAGAGAGTTACTCCTGTATACATGGAATTGCAATATCCCGATGTAAACGCGACGCGCGGTTAGCGTCTGGACGTACGGACAACCTTAAGACGCAATATGCGTCATTTCCGATTCTTCTTCCTGTATCCAAAGACAACAACAACAGCAGCACGCGGATAATGAATAGTTCAGGGCAGATAGCGATCGCCTTTGTTTGCGCTTTGGTGCTGGTAACGTTACTGACCTCGCTCCAAAAGTATGCTTTGTATGCGCCGAGAAGTTTCTCTACTCAAAAGACCAAGATTCCTTGCGTATAGAACATGCGCAGAACACACATCACTATGGGGATATGCCGATGCGCGTTTACATGACCAAAAATTCGGGTTAGAAAAGGGGATACCCCAGGTATAATATCCCGGTTTTTAAAATCCGGGATATGAGCATATTCGGGTTTTTGCCGGTGTTTACATGGCCGTTCGCGACCGGGTTATTGCTAATATCCCGGTTTTGAACGGGTTATTGGCTGCATGTAAACGTAGTCAGTGATGTTCAGTCTATAGTGTTTCATCGCCATCTAATGGCCTGGCAGTAGAATACAGCGTTTTTAGTAGTTTTCACAGATCCATGTAAATGGGGATCGTTTTGACAGTGGTGTCGTCTTTATGTGGAAAACTCAAAGGAAAAACTTCTCAGTTTTAAGGATATCGTTGTCGTGTAAATCCAGACGGCAACATAGTGTCGGCCGAGATCTGGCCCACATCTGGTATGTGTGGATTCCACATGTACCAGATGTGGGCCGGATCTGGGCCGACACTGTATTGCTGTCTGGGAACATACCCTTAGATTAAAATGACAACACACATTTTAGCTCTTCAATTTAACTTGAAGGCTATCAGGGCCAGTTGGTCTTGCTGAGTGCATTGTTCATCTCCACATTTAGTACATTATCCACTAGGGGTGTAACAATACATCGATATAGATATAGATATAGATCAATGCATCTATCAAACGTGTAACGATACAATGCATCGATGCCACATGTAAAATAGCGATCTGAGGTACCTTTATTCTGACACTCTTCACATCCTCACGTAACATCCGTCTGCACATTTCTGCCAAAGCACGCTTTTTCGTTTACTCACCACACTGTCAGCCTGTGTGTCAGACTGCGAATGTGCTGTAGCAGCGAAAAGACAGACGCAGAAAAATATGTGCCTGCTTTCATTTTGTATGTGCGAAAACAGATAGACAGGCAAATAAAAAAGTTTAACAGCTTTATTATTGTATTTTTTATTTAATGCATTTTTTTATAGTGATTTGCACTATTGCACATTTTGGCACAACAGACTGAAAGACTTTATTGACTGTTGCCATTATAAGCTTGATTGATTTTATGTGATTGATTTTATGTTTAGGTAAAGGCACATACCCCCCCCCCCCCCCCCCCACACACACACCAAAAAAAATTAAATAAAATCTGTCTCAGAAAAACAGTTGGTCTCAGTACGAATTTTAAGTTGATGGCATGCTGCTCCTTGTCCCTTAACAGCCCAAATGTCTTAGCTTGCTATCATTGCATTGATTTGTCACACATATATGATTGTTGTTGAACAACATGTCAATTGTTAGACTTGCCCAGGATTTGGCCATAATTCTATCCTCTATAGTTAGTGCCAACAGCTATATTGGTCAAGACCAATTTACCAGCACGTTTTCAGGGTATCACATTGTTATTTGACACCAGGTAATTCAACAGAGTGAGATGCTGGGTTGAATGTTGATGCTGATGCCTCCATTTCATTGGTGCAGTGTCTCTGCAGTAGTAAAACAAAGGAGGTACTGTTCTGAATGTAACGACCAAAGTCGAATTCTCTATTGATCGCTGGACGTTTAAGACCTGAGGGAGCAGAATGCTAAGCCATGATGAAATCTTGGGTCTACAAAGGGCAATAACTGTTATGTTGCTTTATTTCTCACAATCACTCTTTCGATTTCTCTGTTTTTATTGTCTGAACTCCCTGTGTTTCAATCTTGCTGTTTGTGAAGCATGCGATGTACTGTTGACCATTGACGTCAGCATACGGTGGGATCCACAAAATGAAAATGCTTCTATTTTCACTATTTTATTTTAATACATTTTAATTAAAATTATATTATCATAATAATAATTTGTGTGTGGGGAAAAAAATACATTTCTTCACATGCTCAAAGTCAAATTTACTTGCAGAATCTGAAATGTTTCTTTATATAATCTTCCCGCAAAAACAAATCTTGTTTAGCATTTTTCAAAACTATATAAATCCCAGATGTACTGTAGACTTTTGCATTCACTGTATCTACTGTAGGAAGAGTGAGTAATCCCCCCTCCCCTCCATCCTTTTATTTTCCTCCATTAAGGAACATAAAAGCTGTCTGAGTGAAGTTATCATTTTTGCAGCAGTAAATTATTTCAGAATGCTGTGCGGAGTTATTGTCCCCCTCAGCAAATGACACATTAGAGTGTGACTACCTGTGGAGGCTGGTGACCCTGGGAATGAATGACGCACATGTACATCTCACTCACTCATCGGCACATTTTCCACAAGTTCTCTGGGACTTTTAAATCCTTGTAAATATATATCGACTTTCGTAGATGACATTTAATTTGATGTTTACATAATTTCAGTATTAAAAGCACATCGATCACCTTTTATTTTAAAGTGCCCCCTATTATGCCATTTTAAAAGTTCCTACTTTTGTTTTGGAGGTCTCCTACAATAGGTTACATGCATCCAAGGTAAAAAAAAAAAAAAAAAAAACTTAAAAAAAGAATAATATACACTGAAGGTCTACAGCTTACAGTGCGTGTCCTTAACAAAACATTAATTACAATCTGAATTTTAGCTCTGGAAGCTTTTTTTATTATTATTGTTGATTATTTTCTCATCCAATTTAAGGAAATCAATACTTTCAGCAAGGATTCCTTAAATTCATCAAAATATACAGTAAATACATTAATGTTACACAAGATTTCATTTCCAAATCTGTGCTGCTCTTGTCAACTTTCTATTCATCAAAGAATCTCGAAAAATGTATCACAGTGTAATGATGTGGTTGAATCATAGGAGGAAGCAGGATCCACGTGCAGCACACTTTAATTAAATAAACTCAAAACTTCTCAAATGCAGACATAGGCTCAAGAACAAGACTCTGGAACAGGCATACAGACTCGGGAACAGAACAACCAACATTACAACATCAAGAACTCACAAAGACTGAACTACACAGGGCTTAAATACAAAGGCAAACAAGCTAAACAAGATAACAAGGGGGCGTGGCTCATCAGAAACACATGGGAAGACTACAAAGGACTACAAAACATGACACAGAACAGGAAATAACAAAAGTCCACACAAGACAGGAATCACAATATAAAGCAGCACAGCTGCTTACATCACTAATAATAATAAGAAATGTTGTGAGCGCCAAAGCAGCATATTATAATGATTTCTGAAGGATCATGTGACACTGAAAACTGGAGTAATGAAGCTGAAAATTCAGCTTTGATGTCATAAATGACAGGTATATTTGAAACTGTAATAATTTCACAATATTAACGTTTTACTGTGTTTTTAATCAAACAAATGCAGCATTGGTGAGCATAAGAGACTTTCAAAACATTTTAAAACATTTCTGACTCCATACATTTGAATGGTTGTGTAGTACAACTGAACAATATTGTTGTCATAGCAGGGACTGTTTAGTAACAGCCATCAAGTAATTAAACAAAAAAGTAGTCATTGTATGGCTTTAAAAGTCATTGAATATAGATATACCATAAAAGAAAAAGATAGAGGTTTCATATGACGTGCGGGTGAGTAAATAATGACTGCATTCTCATATGTGGGAAATGGGAATCATCGCATTAAAACTATGCTTTGAACTTTAAAGTAGTCTGCTACATGTCCTCTTCTGCATGTTTACCTGTGTACATGAATGATGGCACTGTGAGCGCTGCTGCATTATTGAAGGGGCACTGCTGGGGCCAGCTCCCCTCTGCTAAGAGCTTCGAGTGGGGCTTTGATGTGCAGGGGTCGGGGTGCCATATTGTAGAGCTGGCCATCACTGGACATATGGGAATGGAGCCAGCCAAAGGGGACAGATGGAGGTAGAGTGGATTGACAGAGGAATATGGGGGTGAGAGAGGAAAGGTGTAGTGCATGGTTAGGAAATGCAAGGGGACATGAAGCACTTTGGAGAGCAGGGAGGGTCTATCAGGAGGTGCTAAGATGGAAAATGTGCACACCAATGACACACAAAATGAAAACCTATGAAAAATGTATATTGCCAACTGGACTTAGGGAAACAAAGAGGCATGATTTGACCTGGTGGTTAGTAGTAATCCAGTAGGAACAAACACAATGAGTTTGAGATATGATTGGGTAAAGTAAAGAGTTAATAAGAGAACCTCATCCCTGTCGGAGTCTGTTGCCGTCTTTCAGAGCTTGTTTTCTCTGATTGAACATGCTGAATCTGAGAAGTGACATGCTTTAATCTGGTAACTGTCAGCATTGGTCTGCGTCTGTCGGTGCAGTGGGAATCGGCTCAACAAGGCTGCATTTATTTGATCAAAACTACAGTAGAAACAGTGTGACATTATTAACTGCCTTCTATTAGAATATATTTAAAAATAATAAATACTCTATAAGTGCAGTTCATTATTAGTTCAAGCTAACTAGTTAACCAATTAACCTATTTTGTAAAGTGTTACCGAAACATTTATTGAAATAATTATCAATGTTGAAAACAGTTGTGCTGTTTAATGTTTTTTTTTAGGATTATTTAATGAATATAAAGTTAAGAAAATTTATTTGGAATTTATTTGAAAATATATTTTTTTTAATTACGTGAAAATTAATTACTTACGATCATGTTCATGCATTGTTGATGAATACAAGTTAATTTATTTACAGAAAAATATGCCTGCACTAACGTTGAGGCTCAAATACACAATTCAGTTGCTAAAAGCAGAAAAACAAAATTGTTGCAGAATACTTAAGATAAAGATGGCAAAAGCCATTTAGCACACTGGGGTGACTAGATGGAGCGCCCGCTCTCAGAATTAAGAAATACAAAATTTCCAGTCCATTTAAGTTGGGGATCCTGGCGTTCACAGACGATTTGTGTGTTCTGTCCCCCACAGCGCTCAGATGAGCTCTATACTTATCTGCCGCACATTCACTGCAGTTTTACAGGACTGTATCCACTCGAAGTTCTGTCCTCTCTTTGAAAATGATTTGTATCTAGGTAACTCATTCCAAGCAGCTCTCTGTGATAAACTTCCTACCTGCAGGCTTCTTATTTCACCCACTATGAATTTCTTCACCTTGAAGGAACTGCATGGTGGGGAATGAAAGTTATTATGTATATCACCATACATTTTGGGATCAGAAAAACACACATTTTCATTCAGTAACTTTAGCCTATTGTATCTTTACATATTATGTTTTATGTTTAAGGAGAGGACTCTAAACCTCTGTCACAGTCTCTGTTATGAACAGACAGAAATGTAATTTCCTTTCCAACCATATTTCATTAACACACACACACTCACACACACACAAAATAGTGAATTAGCACTCAATTTTATTAACCCTCTATGAGAATAATAATAATAATAATGTTTAAATTAAAAAACAAACAAAACAGTGAAATTGCATCTGAAATTGTTTCAAGGTTTTGACATTTTCACACATTCCATATGAGATGGCAAGATACAATGGAATGTTACTAAATATTTTTAAAGGTTTATATATATATATATAAGACCTTTTCACTACTTTGAGTGTGTGAAGTTTCAGACAATTTGCCCAAAAATAATAAGACAAAATCAGTTATAAATGACGGCACCCTAAAAAAAGTAAAAGGTCAGAATGTAAAATGACTTTAGTCTTAAATATGTGTAAAATGTACGTAAATATGTAAGTAATTATTTTTTTATAGCTGTGATTTCACAATTAGTCCCATGGAGAGATAATAAATAAAATAACAGTGAAAAACTTTGATCATGATTAGTCATTAGTGATTAGTCATACAACTTTATCAGCGCACTTTAAAAGTTGTACTGTGTCAACTTAACACAATTACATGTTTTAAATAATACATTCGTCATCAATAAATAAACAGTAGAGGCAAACAAAAGAGTTTGATTAAAGAGGCTTATGTTCGTATAAGATGGATCACTGGATGAATCATGGCAGTGTGGTGACAATGTGTGCGTGGATAAAGCTATTCTAAGGAAAGTTAGTCTGCAAGTTAGGGCCTGAATACAAAAATTCCTCACATACTTTTCATCGAGCTGACATTTAAACCATTCAACTAAAATCAAGGAGAGTGCAAGCTGGCATTCAACGCAGACTAACTTTAACGTTATCTGGGGACAGTCACGACTGTGGCTGACACTTCTGCAGACCCCTCACAAGTCTTTAATGATATGCTAATATGACATATGGAGCTTATGGCTATATCATTTCCTCAGAGTTTTACCCCACCTGAGTCATTTGAAGGGTCTACCAGAAGTGTCTGGAGCTAGTGCACATCTGACGCTGGGTTATTATCGTTAACTAAAAGTACAATTAAAACAGTTTTGTTCCCCGAAATAAAATACAAATATTAAATGGAAAAAAACTGAACAATAATTAAAAATGTTGCCTTGGCAACGAACATGAAATACACTTCTAGCTGGAAACTGAACTAAAACGGAAATACAAATTAATTAAACCCATAGTAATATAAAAAAATTATGAAAAATAAAAATGAAAACTGAAAACATAAAAAACAGAAGCTAATTCAATCTATACACATAATAATAAATACATATGGAGTGTCTATTTACACTAAGTGCAAATAGCCCGCCTTGTTGGCAGAGGCTATTTACACTAACACTACATTGTCTGGTTGAGCCAGATAAAATCACAAAAGAAATCTTTGACACGACCGGCCCAAGATCAAATCCGTCTTCTCCCATTTACATTTGCTCGGGGAGGCGTTTATTTAAAATAAAAAAATAAGAAAATATTAGGCCTAATGTGCATTTAATAGTGGGAATAAAGTGTTTATCAGTTAGGGTTAAGGGTAGGGAGGGCTTTAGGGACATGGACAAGTAATGTCCTAATAAATCAGTATCCATTTATGATTTTAATAAATATAATCATTTAGGCTACACTGAATATGTTGTTATTATACTGTTTTATAATATACCACAATACTGAGGTGAAAATAGCATCTGCCACTATTTGCACGAAGTATAAATAGCATCTAACATTGCAAAGAAAATCAATTCATTTACAGAGGCCCTGTAATTTAGTAAAATACAATAAAATAAAGTAAAATCAGCTTTCAATAAAAAATGAATCTACTGTAATGATACTGAATCACTGACAGTAGCCATGTTTCCATTCACTTGTCAATCGAATTATCTGAAGTTCGGTAAAAAAACTCATGCGAATAAAGCTGGTGAAAGTGTGTTTCCATCAAACGGCTTTAAAGCGGATAAAAACCTGTGCGTAATGACGTCACATGCTGTTTTGCGATCAAATTGGTATATCGAATTGATTTGAGACATGTTAAGGTGTTTCCATTCATTTTCTCATCGAATTGCACAACATTCAAGCCAACATTTGCGAACAAAGTTTTACTAGGCAAAATGGATCGCACCATAATAACGTTTCCATCCGCGCTTATCGCATAAGCCGTATATCGATCAAGATAAAATTCGATGAGACCGATCGTATTTCATTTGAGTCGATATTCATGAAATTCAATCGAATTTTACTGTTTCCATAAGGCATTTTTCATTTTTATTATTCGATTATCACTTAATGCGGATAAAAACGTGTGGATGGAAACATAGCTATAGCTAGTAAATGAACCGGTGAGTTCATGAAATGGATGGAGATCAGAGTGTACTATGTTTGCATGCAGTGATGAATGGTAGCAACGTACTAATCGAACGATTCATTAATGTGAAATAGATCTATTTAATGATTAATTCAAACCTGTTCAGAAAACAGTCATAGCGGACCTTGCAGCAATCTGGATCAAGAGGTTGGAGAACTGTCTTTCTTTGGCATCTATGATTCGTAATGAGCCAAAACTCTGCCTAAACTGGTCCCAAGCCAGTTAAAAAAGGAGGAGGTTTGGGCGTCGGGCTAGCAACCTGACACCGTAAAAACCACTATTGCTAAAGAAAAAGCAAGCGTTAAGTGGGTCGAAGCCGGATCCAATGCAGCCAATCGTAACCAGTGGAATATGCTTGCTGCATGCCCAATGTGCCCTGTAGCACAGACGGACATAAAGAAGAAAGAAGAATTCATAAGAGCCGAGAACCAAGCTGATTATACCATGTTAAGTGAAAGAGGATATGACCAACACACCCTTACAACTAAAACCTAATAGGAAACCTGTAATGAAAAGCAGTTTGCACCTATAGAACATGAAATATGAGAAAATTGATAGCGCTTAACATATTTCTGATGTAAAGAACCAAGGAGAAGTTGTGTTTTGAATGTGTATTACGCTAATTACTTGCTGACACGTGTCCTCATTTTCAACATTAGAGTGAGGGCAAAAACACATGTACGTGCTTATGCATCTGTTGTGAAGCTTAATTTTTGAGCCTATATGTAGAACATTTGTAGTCAGCTTATTTTCAACTGCAGACATTGCTGAGGAAAAATGCCATGGATTTGATCTCTAAGATAGGAGTAGATAGGAGTGGATCACGATTAGATCTCTACAGTAGGAGAGAGGGAGAGTTTAAGGGTATCTCATTGTTTCCTCTGTTTATAGCTCTGGCGACCTTTGGAAAATCCATTAACGCAAAGATGCTCCAATGATAAAGTAATATAGACCTATGGTTAGTACACTAACTCTTTCTCACTCTTCTGTTTCTAAGGGCAAGGACATGAAAAAATGTATGCAACACATTGGCTGTCTATCTATCTTATCTTATCTATCTATCTATCTATCTATCTATCTATCTATCTATCTATCTATCTATCTATCTATCTATCTATCTATCTATCTATCTATCTATCTATCTATCTATCTATCTATCTATCTATCGTATAACTGCAGCACAGTTGTTCATGCAGACTTGATTTGTCTCTTCCATTTCCTATTCTCTATTTGACAATGTTGCCTTAGTGCTCCTATTTGACTCCACCCTTGGCAGCAGACACAAAGAGATAATGAGAAAAAGAAGAGGTCTTGACATCCCTCTGGGACGATGCCTGCCTCAATATTGTCTCCTTGATGATACTATAGGGAATGATTTTTTTTTTAACCCTCAGGGTGGAAATAAGGAGTCAGTCCATACATTATGTAACACAATGCATGGACTGCTATTAATTATTAATTATTAATCTCTCAATAATATATATTAAGAGATTAACTTGGATTCATTGTGGTTTCATAACTGGTGTGTTATCATTGGATTCATAATACTGGATTATAGCAGTATGTGATATAAATAAACTGCGTTTACAAAAAACAACAACAACGGATTTTTGATAGCTATTAGCTCAATTAAAGTTGTGCTTGCGATTTGCACGTCCCCCCCTCCACCCCTTTGGGATCATTGTGACACTGAGGAAAACACACACATACACAAGCACACCACACCTGTAAACATAATTAGGATCTTTCTAATTAAGGTCTTTTCTAATTATCTTAACTAAACTAGTGAATTGAACGTGAATCAAAATACCTAATCAAGACAAACAATCTTCAGACTGATTTAAGCATCACTCTTCAAGCACTCTTCGAAAACCAATTTCAAAATGGGTTAGCACATTAGCTTTACCTTTAACACCATGTATAAACGAAGATTACTTTGTACTTTCCTACAGGCTTGGTGAACAATGTATCCAGAAAATCATCAAACTTCAAATTACAGGTCGCAGTTCCCTCTGTCATTTAAGCATCTGACATGAGGTTGTTAGAGGTAGAAAATGTGCTCAGTTATTACTGGTTGTGACTTTTTAAATTGCCACAGGTACTTTTGAACTCAACGACTTTTTCTGGCATAATAAGTCAAATAATGTTCTCCATCTGAAGAGTTCAGATGCAAAAGCCTCTAAATGCCATCTGAAATTTTCTTCTAAAATGATCATTTTTATCAAGCTCGTATATTTAAATTCAGTAATTTCACTTAAATGACAATAAATGGGTAATTTTTCTTGCCATTTAGGTGAAATTATTTAACTTAAATATACGAGCTTGATAAAAATGATCATTTTAGAAGAAAATTTCAGATGGCATTTAGAGGCTTTTGCATCTGAACTCTTCATCTATTTTCCTTATCTCAGTTTTTTACTTCCATCCTCCACATTTATATTTCTTAAACTATGGACAGGTTTATGCCTGCTATAGACCAAAATAACAGAATATTATTTTTCTTTTTTTTAAATAATCAAATGGCACAATTTAACAAGGCAGTTACTGTAATGTGACCTTCATATATATATATATATATATATATATATATATATATATATATATATTTAAATAAAAGTTATGTTAGTTTTATTAACAACAATCACAGGAGCATGACCAAAGCAACATCCTCATGTTGTTCCCTTTTGAGGGAACTCATGCGTCTGAAATTGTGACGCTATGGGATCACCACACCTGCAAACATAATTACGATCTTTCTAATTAAAGGGGTCCTTGATTATAATTTCACTTTTGTAAATTTAGCATTTTGAGCATAAACAACATCTGCAAAGTTATGACGGTCAAAGTTCAATGCAAAGGGAGACATTTTCATTTACGGAAATCACGGCCGGCAGGGACTACAACGAGCTTCTTTCCGGATTGGTGACATAACAAACCCTAAAATTTACATAAACCCTGCCTGAGTGAATATAACAGTCTTCATGTACTCCCGACATCAGAGCCGCTGAAGACGCAGGGGATTTGTTTTGTTTTTGAAGAGAATGCGCCCCCACATGCCTAAATTCCTTTATGTCTGCGCGAATCATTTTACACCAACTTTGTTAAAAAGTTGTTACACAAGGATGGATCAGTACCAACTGTTCATGATCCAGCTTATATATTCTGGTCACAGCAGTAATGAAAGAGAGAACACGCACTTTATTACAGTTCATCAGAGTTGTTTTACGGATATAACAACAGGCTTGTATTAATAGTGGATAAAAGCAAGATGGCAAAAGTTATTAGCACGTTTTTGCTAACCCCCCAAAAGAGGCAATTTTAACACGCTATAACAAATTACCTGTGGGGTATTTTGAGCTAAAACTTCACATACATACACACACTCTGGGGACATCAGAACCTTTTACCATTTTATAGTAAAATTTTAGATAACTTAACCCTACCCTCAAACCCAAACATAACCATTTTATAGAGAATACAAAAAGAATATAAAACATAATGGACACAAATGTGTAGGAAAATGACACTTTTAGTAACAATATAGCAGGGGTCTTCAACGTTTTTCAGGGCAGGGACCCATACTGTCCTCAACCTAATTTTAAGAAAAACATAATAGAGAAGTGCAATCACAATAATGCATTTATTGCAAAAAATGTTAAAAGTGGTACCAAAAGTAGTTCCGGTGATGATGTGTTGCAGTCACAGTCCTCTCTGGAGGTATTTAATAGTTTTGAGACTAGTATAGTAGAGAATAATTTAAGACATTGCTTTGCTGAAAATATGATCCCAATCAACTCGATGAAGGCACGCATTTCCTATTCAAACGCACATCACCCGGAATGTGGCATGTTGGAATCTGCAGGCGAGTGCCAATGAGCGTTTGATATTAATGCCGTAAAACATGTTGTAAAGCTTCCTGGGGCAGCAATTTTTTTCATTTTTAACGAGTGCAGGATTTGACGTCTGCGGTTGCTGCTGAGAATGGGATCACTAAATAAAGTCTTGAATATGGGTCTGTTCCTTGCAAATGTATGAATTCTAAAGATTTTTAAAGATGTGTTTTTGGCGTATTTTATCATTTTATTTTCAGTCACAGCACAGGAATATACTGAGAAAATGCCTTACAACAAATAAATCACATGATAAACAATGATTACATATAAATGATTACAGAAATACAAATGTCAAGGGTATAAAGTGCAGTCTTGTTTAACATGATGTAATCCTCCAATACGATTTTGCAGCAGAAGTCGCAGAGCAGAGCAAAATGTTATCATGATTCATATGTAGATGAGTAAACTTTGTTTAATAAATGCGACAGAAAACAATGTTATATGACAATTAGATCAAAATATTAATGCCACGATTTTAATTTACATAAACAACGATTCTTACACATTTGTACACCTCTAAAGTTTTTGTGCTGTCAATACGTCAATATGTTTCAGTGTATTAAAACGTTATAGTAAAGAACCACACTAAATACAAAAATACACACGAATACTCGTGAGATCACATTGGTTTGGCCCCTTAGGGGCATCAACTCCTGAACTCTGGTCTCTCAACCGAGGTTCCTGAGACAATCCTAAACTCTAGAGATCCATCCACATGGAAACTGTAGGCCGTAAAGTGGAAAGTCTTCACCGTGTGGTGCAGAGCACACCAGTTGGACCCAGTTAACCGAGGCGTTTTTTTCTTTTTCTTTCACTCTCACATCCCTGTTTCTTTTGTTTTATCTTTTGCAATCATGTAAAACCATGAGGGTCCCCAGAGGGCTTTAAACTCTAAGTTAATTGATTTGGCTAGTCCACCACTGGAAATGAAGCAATGAATATTTGCCTTTTTGTCACTATATCTGCCACCAACCAATAACACTATAAAACCATGATTTGGTATCCCTCCCAAATCATTAAAAAGCTTTAATATTTTATTGGTATTTGCATTTTAAAACTAAAATATCCTCAGAATTTAAATTAATTGCAAGGTCATACTGACTCATGAAACAAAACCTTCTTACAAAACATACTGTTTTTCTCTAATGTATCACATCAAAGGATACTTTTTATTCCCATTGAGAATTTTTTTTTTTTTTTTTGAATCCCATTTTAACATCCTTGGATTTCTTTGGTGTGTCAGTAATGGTTGTGTTTAAAGGGCAGCAAATGTGCATCCTTTCCCTCTAGAAAAAAAAAAACACTACTCAGAGTACCCTCACACAGTCACTCATCAACCAGTGTTGCCACCTTGTGGAACAAATCATATATAAAAAAAAGGTGCGGTTAGAAAAATACAGTATACTGATGAGGATGGCATGCACTGTATGCATACTCAGTGAACACATAACAACCAAAGTATACTTTGAGCTATAGAGTCACCAAATGAAAAAAAAAAAAAAATCAAAACACTCCTCCCCCATGATCCATTGGTTGGCAAACATATAAGGCTTGTTCGATTTCAGAAAAGCGATTCGAGAGCTGATTCATTCTGCGCAGCTTCTCCAGAGCAGCTGCATGAGCTCTGTGTATTAAACAGCTTAGAAGCGGATCTCCTAGGAGTGGTAAATGCCTCACTTTTCTCTGGGAGTTTTCCAAACTCCCTGAAAATTGCAGTTGTCAAGCCCCTTGTCACGATGTGGGTTTGTGTCTTGTCATGTTTAGTGGTTCCCTGTCTTGTCCATTAGTTATCCCAGGTGTTTCTTGTTAACCACGCCCCCTTGTTATCCTGTCTAGCTCGTTTGTCCCTGATTATTTAAGCCCTGTGTTTCTGCCCTGTCTTTGTGAGTTGTTGAATGTATGTTCTGTTCCAGGATTAACGTGAGTGTTGGTCGTTCCTGTGTAAAGATTCCTGTTCCAAGTTCTGAGTCTCTGTTTAAGTTTATAGTTTGTTTAAATAAAGCGTGTACACTGCGTTTGGATCCAGCCTCCTCTCTGCCTTCACCGCATCACGTTACAGATCATCACAGAACAACTCACCACAATATGGATCCAGCAGTTGTCAGCAACCAGGCCCTCAGAAGTTTCCTTGCCTCGATATTTCAGGAAGGCCAGTCCATCGAGAGGTACGTGAGGGACTTTATGTCGTGCTGTCGTCTGGGGGCTTTAGACGACCTCGAGCTCATGGACTTGTTTTGGAGCGGGTTGGACGAGGACGTTGCCCAGTTAATGCCGGATGACTGTACCAGCTGGACCCTGGAAGGGTATGTCAACCTGGCCCTCTTCTGGAGCTGTTCATCATTTACTGTGGGCGTGGAGTAGAAGAAGCGGCGAGAGCCTGCAATTCACGTCTGCCCAGCCGAGACCGCGCTCCTCAAGCCCGCGCCTCACGTCTGCTCAGCCGAACCCGCGCTGCACGTCTGCTCCGCCAAACCCACTCTTCGTGTCGGACCCCTCGAGCCCGTATTCCGCACTGGTTCTGTTGAATTTGCTAATCCAGAGACCGCGGCGGAGGTTTCGCCGGCCGAACCGGAGTTTGAACGCGTGCCAGCCGGCGCGAACGAGTCAAGTGCCGCCGAGTCAAGTGAGTCAAGTCCCGCCGAGTCAAGTGAGTCAAGTGAGTCAAGTCCCGAGTCAAGTGAATCAAGTGCTGTGTCAAGTGAATCGAGTGAGTCAAGAGCCGAGTCAAGTGAGTCTAGTGCCGAGACAAGTGAATCGAGTGCCGAATCTAACCAAGTGAGTGAATCCAGCCAAGTGAAAGATTCAAGCCCAGTGAAGCGCCGTCGAAGGAGGAGGAGGACTCGTTTGGCTCGCCAGGCTCCGGAGGGCGTTCCCAGATGCCTCGCCCTGCCGGCCCCGCCTCTGCGCCTCTGCGCCTCGCCCTGCCGGCCGCGCCTCGCCCTGCCGGCCCCGCCTCTGCGCCTCGCCCTGCCGGCCCCGCCTCTGCGCCTCGCCCTGCCGGCTCCACCTCTGCGCCTCGCCCTGCCTGCGCCCTTCAAGCTCCGGGAGGGCTTTCCTGAACCCGTGGATTTCCCCAAGTATTTTTTGGGGGGGGGCCAAGGGTCCGGTGAGGAGACCATGAGGGCTGCGCCGCCATGGTCGTCTGCAGGGGCTTCACCTCCATGGCCGCCATCACGTCCTGCTCCGCCCTGGCCGCCATCTCGTCCTGCTCCGCCCTGGTCGCCCACGCTCTGTGGTCCAGGCCCGTCGTGGCTATGTCCTGGTCCCGTTCCCCTGCACGGGCCTGGCCCTCCATCCCTCCCCCAGGATCGCCTTCGCTTTACCCCCCACCTGGTTCGTCTTTGGAGCGTCTGGAAGCCGCTCCTTAAGGGGGGGGGGGGGGGGTTATGTCACGATGTGGGTTTGTGTCTTGTCATGTTTAGTGGTTCCCTGTCTTGTCCATTAGTTATCCCAGGTGTTTCTTGTTAACCACGCCCCCTTGTTATCCTGTCTAGCTCGTTTGTCCCTGATTATTTAAGCCCTGTGTTTCTGCCATGTCTTTGTGAGTTGTTGAATGTATGTTCTGTTCCAGGATTAACGTGAGTGTTGGTCGTTCCTGTGTAAAGATTCCTGTTCCGAGTCTCTGTTTAAGTTTATAGTTTGTTTAAATAAAGCGTGTACACTGCGTTTGGATCCAGCCTCCTCTCTGCCTTCACCGCATCACGTTACAGATCATCACACCCCTCCTGACAAAGAGCAATCTGGATAAGACAATCTTAAGCAACTATAGACTGATCTCAAATCTTCCTTTCATAGGCAAGATCATTAAAAAAGTTGTCTTCAATCAGCTGAACAAATTCTTAAGCTTGAATGGATACTTTAATAATTTTCAATCTGGTTTCCGATCGCATCACAGATAAATATAATAAACGATATTCGCTTAAATACTGATACAGGCAAATTATCAGTACTACTACTCGACCTCAGTGCTGCATTTGACACTGTCGATCACAACATACTTCTTGACAGGCTGGAAAACTGGGTGGGGCTTTTTGGGATAGTCCTAAAATGGTTCAGGTCATACTTAGAAGGGAGAGGTTATTATGAGAGTATAAGAGACCGTAAGTCTGAGTGGACATCCATGACTTGCGGATTCCCTCAAGGCTCAATTATTGTGCCACTCCTGTTCAACATGTATATGCTCCCAATGAGCCAAATAATGAGAAAGAACCAAATTTCTTACCACAGCTATGCAGACGACACACCCCTCTACTTAGCCCTATCGCCTAACGACTACAGCCCCATTGACTCTTTTTATTCTTTTTTTTATTCTTTTATTTTGGATAGCCCCTTGAGATGTACCATCTCATTTTCAAGGGGGTCCTTTCAATCACTCCCTGTGCCAATGCATTGATGAAGTAAACAGTTGGATGTGCCAAAACTTTCTTCAGTTAAACAAAGACAAAACTGAAGTCATTGCGTTTGGAAACAAAGATGAAGTTCTCAAGGTGAACGCATACC
Source organism: Rhinichthys osculus (assembly GCA_029959095.1). Classification (NCBI taxonomy): domain Eukaryota; kingdom Metazoa; phylum Chordata; class Actinopteri; order Cypriniformes; family Leuciscidae; genus Rhinichthys; species Rhinichthys osculus. The sequence goes on from JARWKJ010000008.1 coordinate 32,212,713, forward strand.
TTAACGCTAGGGGTCTAACAACTAACAATCAAGTAAGGAATCTTGGTGTGTCTCTAGAGTCAGACCTTAGTTTCAGTAGTCATGTCCAGTGGCGATTCTAGAGGGGGGGCCAGGGGGGCCCGTGCCCCTGTGACAACAAGCTTGGCCCCCCTTGGCCCCCCTAAATGTGGAGTGTGAAATAATTTTTGCAAAACTGTTTTTGCTATCGTATGCGTATTATTTTTTTAAATTCTATCTTTGTGGATTTGCTTGTTCACGTGACAATTCGCATCACATTCGCGGGAATCGCGGTAGAATAACGTCTGTCTCCTGCACGCGAGAGAGGAGAGAAGGAGAAAGCTGGTAAATGTCAGTTCAGTTGCAAGTTCATTCTAAATCGGGTGTGTTAGATGTGTATTGTCTATTATGATATTGTAATCAATGTTTTAACTGTATACGAGGCACTGTGAGCTGACATCGCGCGTTTGTCTATCTGCTGTGTGCGGTTCGGCTATGTCCCCAAATTAGTTTGTCTTATATTTATATCATATTATGTTCTTATATTAGAATATCACATCAGCAAGAGTGCCGTTTTTCCGTGCACAATTGCAACTGTGATATTGATGTTATACAACAGTTAAATTAACAATAAGTTAACATTGGGAGTTACTTTTTAGACACAATATTGTCAATATTGTTTGTTTTCCCTTTATTTCGCCGACTAGAATTTCAAAATGAAACCGTAGCAGAGTCTCAATGCAACAGATAGCGATGATTTCTTGACTGAAATCCGCGTTTTGAAAGAATCACTTGCTTCTTTCCCGAATGAATCAGCCATTTGAACAAATCGGTTGAATGAACTCCCTCAACTCACTTATTAAGACTGTGACTTGCCGCCGCCTACTGGCGGTTTTAGTTTCATATTTAAAGTAGCCTAACCTTTAATTAAAACGTTACAATTAGAAATCATTTCATTTTTAAATATTGATTTAAAAAAAATCTCATAGCTTTATTTATGCAATTTTAAATGGAGTGTAAATATATTAATACCGCTTCTATGTCACCTCTAGACTGCACTGCAAAGATGGATTTTGATTGAATTTATTAATTTGACTAACAGTGGTACTGTATACCGGTAATTATTGTATAATTAAGTATTATTGTATAAATAAGTATAATTACTGATTAATTTGAATGTTAGTATTTGACATGAAAGGTGATTCATAACCATAAATAAGTTTAGAAAAAATGTCCATATATAGGTGAAAATGCCCCTGGAAATCAATTTAAGGTGGCAAATTAAATTAATAAAAAACATAATTTGGTCCCTGCTGTTAACTGACCACTGCATAGAATATTAAAAATATGAATATCTTTGTGAGTCTGCTGTCAACAACAGGCCTAAACCAGCCATGGCACCAGCACAAAAACACAATCAGTAAAATATCATCTAATTATCAACAAAACATTGAAAATATTGAGATATATTTTTGCCAATATTGCACACCCCTAATGTACGGTATGAATTTTGATTTCTTCAGGTCTTAAAGGGTCACTTCACCCATTTGCATTAAGGTTTGTATTGTTAGAAACCCAGTCATATATTATAATGATGGTGGAATTTTGCTTGTTTTTTTTCTGAGATGGGAGAAAAAAGGATTTAAGTGTTTTACTTTCGTCCTATCGTGACGTAAATATCGTCATTTTGCGTCACGATAGGATGGAAGATAAATTTCATTGCATATTAAGAAAACTACAGCCTTTAGCTCATTATTATTCAAGGGCGGGGGACCCACTCACCCCACCGGCCTATTACAGATCAGTGGGTGGGACTAAACCTGAAGAAACTAAACTATTAATCCGCCATCTTGCTTGGAAGACAGCAAGCTAAGCTAACAAGCGCTCAAGCAGTTAGATTTACCATAATGCCTGAATTTACGACACACGATATGGAAGACGAGGATTTTGAAAATCTTTTGCTCGAAACTGATGTTCGTGGCTATTTATACGAGCCACAATATAGCGAAGAGCAGCTGAGGCTGATGGAGGAACAAGAGGCGGCGTCGGCTGCGGCAGCGGCCGCCGCAGGAGACCAGCCCGGCGCAGACGAGAAGCCCGGGCTTGCTCGCGCTGTAGCGAATTGGTGGTGCTCGTGCTGTAACTGTGCGCCTATGGACACCGAGCTAGAGTCTGTCTGCTGCAAATAATCTCTAAAATGCCAATTCCTTCTAGAAGAAATGTCAGAGGCAGACACGGACATGGAGTTTTGTGCACACGGACGTTTGTGTTGTGATGTGAACCATCCTAGTGTCGCACCCCATATGTTCTGACTGGAACATCCAGGTATCATGCAATAATTCACCATATAGAAAGAAATACAAACGAGGAGTAGCTGCTAATTCGCTAATGAGTTTGCCAATGTAACGGGGTTCGTTGTTGTGGGAAGAATGAGACGGGAATCGGCGAACATTTAAACATTTTAATAGTAAAATAAACAAATACAAAACAAAAGTATAAGCCAGCAGCCCCTCAATGCTGGCCACACACAACAGAAACAAAACACACCATAAAATCAGGCCTGTTCCTCTCTCGATCTGCCCTGTCGCTCCTCGTTTTATGCGTCCGCTCCTCGGTGAGAGACGCGAGAGAGACCAGTGCGTCTCACAGGTGTCGTTCATTATCACTCACGCCACCGGCCTCGCGCCGCTCTCACGTCCCTCGTCCTGCTTGCCACAGCCAACTAACTATACATTTTGTGTGAAATGAATTTCTAACTCTGGTGGCAGCTAACGTTAGCCCTGTAGAGTAGACGAAAGAGTGATTTCTCTGATGTTTGCGACTTTGCGCTGTTCTGGATTAGTGGGAGTGGCTTGCGGAGCTGTGCAACGTGGTGCATTCTGGGAGTTGTGGTCTTACACACAAATGCGCCCTAAAGTTATTTTCTGTCTTTTCTCGGTCAAGAGGGCACCAAATTCAAAATTTCTTTTACATTTCGACTACAAAATGACCCACTTTCAATAAAGATTAATGATGAAATGGGTGCTCCTTTAAAAAGCCTTAAAATTTGACTTTAAAAGGTGTGCAACAACCCTGTAAACGGTTAGACAGTTACCTAGCAAGTCAGTTATTTTCAGTAAATTATTTATTAAGCTTCTTGGTCCCCATTGCTTTTCCTCTATAGTTCTCACCAAAATGAAGAGAAAGAAGGATATCATGTCAATTACAGTTACTGTGACTAATACTGAATATGTAATGCAAATGTAAAAATATAATGGAAATGTATACATTGTTGAATGATTATAAATACGGTATTTTGCCTGTTTATGCCTGCAGTGCAGTGCAGAAAATGATATGACAACAATAAGGTCTAAATGTAACTGGCCCCTCTAACAGTACAACTGGCCCCAGCTTGCCCCGCCCGTCTGCTTTTAGCTATTATGCCAGCCGTAGTTGAAACTAGCTTCCAGAGGAGATCAGATGTGCTCCTACAGTAGTCACATTCAAATCCAGACTCAAAACACATCTGTGTAGCTATGCATTTACTGAATGAGCACTGTGCCACTGTTCGTCCGACTGTTTTTACTGTACTTTATTTTATTTTTTATTCTAAACTGTTTTAATTATTCTTATTTGTTTGGATTATTTTAATTTCTTCTATGTAAAACACTTTGAATTACCATTGTGTATGAAATGTGCTATAAATAAACTTGCCTTGCCTTGCCTTGATGACGACTCAACTTTTCCAGGGTTGGCCGAATCCACCACATGACAATGATCACGTGTGTTTCGTGTTTATTCTCACACTTTTAGTTCCACTAATGTTCACAAATCAGTTTTTTATAACAGTAAAAGCTCTTTTAATGTAGTCGCGATGTTATATTGTGTCATGTTTAAAAAAATTAAACAGTATAGTATTTAAATAGTATAGGGCCTATAGGCTTATGTTGAGCTTTATTCTTGTACAAACAGATGCTGTATTTAGCAGTAAAGTATTAAATGGAAATTTCATCTGAAAAGTCTGTGTATTTAACAAATATTGTATTTACTTTACTTTACTTCACTTTTTACACAAACTTTAGCTGTGGTAAAGTATGCAAACACTACGTGAGCAGTCACTACGGGAAGCAGAAAGTGCCCGACATCCCCGCGTCAACTCTTGCCGATCGGTTACATCCAGCCGCAGCCGATGTCTAACACACCTTTAGTCAGTAGGTCTGGACTCCACAGCAGATTTCATTGCCCAATGACCACCCAGAGCCTTCTGGCTGACATGTAAAGCAACCAATCACAGTTTGTTTTGTTCAGTGTCATGTTTAGGGGTGAACATGTGTCGTCGATGTCCCTACAATAACAGACCGGTATGTAAAACTCTTTGTGACATTCACATAATTTCATACTTTTGAAACCCCAGTGTTTAGTTGATCCTGATAAGCGCTCATTGTCACAGTTGTTAACACCATGGCTTTTTTCTTTCATGAGGGTGTTTGGCATCATGGAGGATTTGTTTCCAGATGGACCATTAAAGAACGTGAGACACGTCTCCCGGAAATCCTTTAGATGTCATCAAATTAGATGACAACTTTGAAACTTTGAAACTTCTGAAGTGTTACTAATTTTGTGTGCCATATGTATCAGACGTTCAGACAACAGGTTCGTCTGAGGATGAGACTAGTCCGATCTCTACCCAAACTCATGCCATTGATTGAGCCAAACTAAAATTAAGATTATATATTGAAGATGTCCCAGATCCCATGATGAACTGCAGGTCTATGAGAGTGGCATGATCACTAAAAATTCCAATTTCATTGAAAAAACAACTAAACGTTCATTAAAGGTGCTGTATGTCACTTTTTTACTCTATTAAAGCATAAAAATACCATAACATGTTTGCAGATATTTAGGAAACATATTGAACATGAAAAAAGTTCACATACTCGTTTTTCTGAAAAACACTTCTACAGCCAGTTATTTTATTTATTATTTTACACGTTCCGTGTTGCCAGTCAGTTTTTGTTTTGGTCTGTGTGATCTTGCCCACTGCCAGTTCACCCAATAGTATTTCGACACCCCGGGATGCCAGTTGTCGCAAAACACCATGTACAGTATTACAGCCTTGGGAACGATCAAACAAACTGGGTCAGAGATTGCAGATTCCATGCACACAACCTAAAAATATCCATCTAAAAATCTCTATGAATGAGAGCATATTAAATTCTCATATTAAAGAGAGGATTATTCAACTCATCAACTTAAGGCTCGTACACACTGGGACGAATATCGGCGCGCGTTATTTGGCAGCGTTTTTCAACGCGTTTTTTGTGTTCACACCCAAACAATTTTCGCTGACGATGAGCCGAGTGAACATGCAAATTCATTCCCTGACATTAGATGGCGCCCATTTGCTCTGCAATACCACTCCATAACATTCTCTTTTATCAAGATTTTTGTAGTCGCTGTCGCGTTTGTCATATAGTTCTTTATGTTCCGACACCAACGAGACCAGCAGCATTACATTCATCTTGCCTTGCATCTTCCTCGTCTTATTTCTTCCCGGCAGTGTAGACGCTACTTAGCGTATATCTTCTTCGCCGTTACGTATGTGTGCTCGGCAAGACCGTTTTGTGTTTGAGCGCCCCCAAGTTGTGTTTTACTGTAACTTCAGAAGCTCCAGACACGTGAGCAAAAGCGCCAATCTAATTGGTCGGATAGTTTTTGACGCGGCGCGTCAAACTAAAAAAACGAACCCGAGGCGTTTTTGAAAAAAATGACGCTTTTACGCATGGCGTTTTTCGTGTCGGTGTGCACACTCACATTGGCGCCCTTTGTCTAGTAACGAGGCCTTAAACGTCGGGGAACATCGCGCGCAAAATTTGTCCCGGTGTGAACAGGCCTTTACAATGTGTAAGTCAATTGACAATGGGCTTTCATTGTCAATTGCGCTCGTTCTGTCGTGTGTCCTCAAACTGGCAACCCGCGTGAGCGTCGAGTCTGAGGAGGAGGGTGCGGGGGAAACGACGATCTCCAATATTTTAAATTTTGACTGCAGTACCTATCTAGACCACTAGCTGTCATTCTTACAGACTGCACCTTTAAACATTGGGCTTTCAGTTAATGCATGTCCTCTAATGTGATTGATGATTGCTGATTGGTGAGTTCTCTAATAGGTGGGTGCAACAAACAACAAATTATTGAAACTGTGATGTACGTGACCGACAGCGCTTAAAATTTAAAAACACGGAGTGCTTAAGATGACACAGTATTTCATTTTTTAACTTCAATATAGATTTAGTACTGTAGCTAGTCAGCAGAATTTAAACTTGATAATTAACTTTAGAGCAAACAGAGCACACCACTGTGGGAATTGTATCTCTTTGTTCACAGTGCAAAGTAGGTTATGCTTACTGTACTAGCCAATGTTTGTGAACAACACTGCCAGTTTGCCCGCCAGTTCCACCATAACAACATCCCGGTGGAGTTTAACTGCTCTTAGCTGGAGCCTCACTAATTCAGTGCCATAAATGCAAGCTTGGCACACTGACAAACACTGGTTGTTAGTGGACTGAAAGGTCTGTGAATATGTGGCGTGTGCCATTATGTGGGAGAGCCTTTGAATGTAACGTTGGTCAACAAGTTAAATGAGCTCAGAGAGCTGCACCCTGAATGTCTTAACAAATAACAGGTGTTGGTCTTCAAAAGCTGTGCAATCAAGCTTGGATGACCATGAGTAGAGTTGGCACACAAATGTATTTCATTGCTCTATTTGGAAACGATAGATAAAATATGCTTTTGCATGACAAGGCACTATTCAGTATAGTAGAATAAGCCTTTTCAAAGTGCAGTGACTGTGGAAGTGCTGTAATATTTGAGATGATCAGGATCATCTGAACCTATTGAATATTTTAAGAGAGTCATAAACTTGATGTATACCTTATTCTTAAAGGCTTTTCTCTTTTCTCTTTTCTATTGCAAATTTGTTCTGTTTTAAAACCTAGTGAACTGATTATGGAAATCAAAATGCAGTTATGATTATCTTTATAAAAGCACAGTATGTCTGCTCTACAATTGACTTTCAGGGAGAGGTCTTCATGGGTTCATGGGAAAACCCGAGGTCCGGCCCGAGACCTGTTTGGGTCCAAAACTTTGACTAGTGCCTCGGACACACGTCAGGTCTGATATTAGTAGCTTCAATTCTCGGGTAATTTAAAATAAATGTGATTTTCTGAATGGCCCTGAGTAGGCCCAAATTATTTTTCACATTATTTAAAAAAATGGCCAACTTTTCACTATTCGTTTCAGGTGTTCTATAAAAACGTTACTATCCCCCTCCTTTTCAGTCAAAATGTGTCTCTATCTGTAAATTACCAAACCCTCATGGATACTGGTGCACTCAGCAGTGGCATGAGCTCCACATAAACTGTGCTCTGCAATAAGCCATTTTACATTTTACCCGAGCCATAAATTTGTGGTGAAACATAATACTTATGCGTGGTTTTCTCCTACATTTTTTGACACAGGCCTACACAAAGCAGAGAATGAATTTAATCAAATAGCCTAAGGTAGGAAGATGGGCATGCTTTTAAAATCTTCATCTGCCGTGGTGTTTTTTATTTTGTCGTCTCTGATTTTGGTCTGTGTCAAACCCGGTTGAAAAAGCTTGCCACTGGTGTGCAGGGCTGCAGGCTGTGATTTACATTCAGGTTCAGCAGGGTTAGAAAAAAATACCATTGCATCAAACTCGCGTCTAATTTTATCGGGGTTGTCTTGGGTAAGGTTTTTCTTTCAAAAAAAAAATTTTTATGCACGCAAGACATCTACTTTTAGGGGCATTTTTTACTTTATTTTTACCCATATATAATATTAGTCGTCCTTTCTAACACTTTGACTTTAGTTGAATCAATTAATTGCAAAAAAACAAAAAAGTATTAGACAGAAGAATTATGGTTGTGCCCTAAAACAACAACAACATTGAAATCAGCTTAAAACTGAAATCAAATCAGCATCCTGTTAAAAAAAAAAGCTGTAAAATTACATACGTCATATAAAAAATGCTCAGCTGGAAAATATTTTTATATAAATAATTGATTACGGTTTCAAGGTTTAGGTTTGTTCTGTTTGTTTGTTTGAGCTATTGGGAGTGTCTTACGCACGTTAATGTTTTCAGAGCACTAAAACGATAAATAGACAAGATAAGAATATAGATTAATAAAATACATAAAATGTATTATGTAACAAAAAAATATTCACAATGTTGGCTCTTTTTAAATATGTAGGGTATTTTGTCATTTTTGAATCTGTGATCTGAGAGATTTGTTTTTTCCTTTCATGTGATTTCAAAGATGGTTCTATAGTTCGATGAGTCTTTAACATCCATGGAAACTTGCTTTGCACAAATGGTTCTTTAAATTAGATGTTCAGAAAAAAAATATTATTGTAATAACTGCTCACTGCAAAGGTTCCTTGAGGAAACCAAAATGGTTCTTCTTTGAAAATTGTATCTTTTATAGTGTGGTTTGATTCTCACAGCAGCAGAGTAAATCATTGAAATGATTTGATATTTGTATAGGAGTGTGCTTCTTCTCTGGCCTTTGATACAAATTACCTCCTGTACACAGTTGAGGTACGACCCCTCGCGTCATGGAGTACTGTTTGATTAAAACATGGAACATATAATCTAAAACCTTAAAGTCAACATGAATGATACTCTTCACTACCCTATTTTCACATATATCTGAGTGAAACGGCATCTTAAACCAAAAAAAAAATTAAGGATGGGACTTTGTCAAAAAGGAATTGATTGTAGTGGTTCCGCTATTCTCACGTGAGTGACAGGTTGATCCAGTAAACACATCATCAGAGAAGAGAATAGATGTCGCTGCAAGAGGGAGAGGAAGTTATTTTGATTCAAGAATATGAGGAAAACATGAATATAAAAAAATATTGCAATATTCCACAAAAAAAAGAAGAATTGTTCATTTTGATTTCATGGTGACTTTAGCATGTATTTCTATTTTGTAATTTAGTGCTATAAGCGCAACTGCTAATCAGGATGTAAAGGTTTTGGAGCTATTTTGTGTTTTATGTGCTCATTTCTGTTTCTCAATTTCTTGTTTTGTCTCTCTTATTTGATTGTCTCTTTTCCTTCTCTTGATTGTTGATTTTCCTTCTCCAGATGTTTCTTGTTTGTTAATTATGCCATGTTTATATATAAACTTCTTGTTTTTGCCATGTTGGATTTAGTTGTTTTCAAGGGTTTAACACGGAGCTCCATGGGTTAATGGATACTTTGAGTTTTGTTTTTGGATTCTTGCATTTTGTTTGTATAAAGTAAGGTAACAGTGTCGATATTTTTGGCGAGAAATAACATTTGTGGTATAGATACGCACTTTCATGAGACTGTGTTGGATTGTTACATAAGCGGAGGGCAGGCGACCTTTAAATGGTATTCATTTACACTGATTTCGATCAGACTAGCGTGCTTGTGACCGTGAGAACCATGACAATGGCTGAAACAAGGATCTACAGTCCTGAATGAACATGAATAGTTTGAGAGTATAAGATTATATTGAAAAATCTATATCACACACACACACACACACACACACATATATATATATATATATGGAAAAAATTAAGAGACCACTGCAAAATTATTTATATGTATATGTTTGAGAAAAATTATAATTTTTAATTTATTATACAAATTACTGACACATTTTTTTTCTAAATTTAAAATAAAAATATTGTCATTTAGAGCATTTATTTGCAGAAAATGACAACTGGTCAAAATAAAGAAAAAATATGCCATGTTTTCAGACCTTAAATAATGCAAAGAAAAAGTTTTAATTTTTAAACAACACAATATTAATGTTTTGTCTTAGTTCAGAAATCAGTATTAGGTGGAATAACCCTAATTTCCAATCACAGCTTTCATGGGTGTTTTGTAATGCTCCCTATCAGTTGATCACATTTCTGTTGGGCGACTTTATGCCACTAAAAGAAAAAAAAAAAAAAACAAGCAGCTGTTTTTTTTTTTTTTTTTTTTTTTTTTTAATGGCTGGTGACCCTCTTGCTTACATTCCAGAGGTTTTCAGTGGAGTTCAGGTCTGGAGATTGTGATGGCTATGCCAATGACAGGGTCTTGATCTGGTGGTCCTCCATCCACACATTAGCCTGGCTGTGTGGAGTGGAACAACATTTCGAGTTGGGGAACATTGTCAGAGTAGAATAAAGCAATGTTTCTATCGGGATAATATTGTGACTGTATGCATCTTCACCTGCATTACTGGATTCTGTCTTTGGGGGAAAATGGGTTTTTACAGGTTTTATCCCTATAGAAGAGACTGTAGAAGCAGATTCACCATGCTGAAACTATCAATTATTTAGCAAACAGGGTAGTTTATAAGCTTGGTGATGTAAGCTAAACTCCTGCAACATCAGCAGATGAGAATATTCCACCCTAAGCAATATATGCACTTAATTCCAATGGGCAACTTATGCTAAGAGTTGTTATCATTCATATGCCACATGGTGCTGCCTGTACTATCCCTCAAGCTATCTTCAGCTTACCTAAACAAATATAAAGCTAGAAATGTTAACTGTATCTTACATTTCTGATTCTTCAAAGTCAAGCCCCTATTGTCAAGATTTTAGCTTTGCTTAGGCTACGTCCACATTACTCTTGATAAATTTGAAAACACGTCTTTTTGTCTACATTTTGACCTTCTGTCCACATTGAAGGTGAGGTCACATTTGCCATTGCTCAAAGAAAGTCATGGGCAAAATCCAATCATTCCAGTAGGGAATGCACTGTGCGAGTGGGAGTTTGCGTGAGGGTGAAAAAAGTTGCGCACACAGATTTCGCTTATGTTCAAGTTCGCACAAATTCACTGCATTGATCAACAGAAAGGGAAAGGGAAGGAGGAGGAATGCTACTTCTCCTCATCAATTTAATATTCCTTATCAAACCGCTTCTTATTATTTACTTCTAGTGGTTCAATGGATCATATTACGTTTTTTTGATTCATGGATCGATCATTTTAACAGTTAGGCTACATTTGCCCCAAGTTACATGTGCCAAATGTAACTTTGCTATCCATTTATTACTTAAAGGGGTCATATAATGCCCTTTTCATACAAGTTAATTTGATTCTTTAGGGTCTAAATGAAAAGTTTGTAATATACTTTTATTAAAAATTCTCATTAATATTGTAAGAAAGCACTCATTTTACCTGGTCAAAAACAGCTCTGTTTTCAGCACGCCGTTTCAGTGCATATGCCTTTAAATGATATTGAGCCTCGCTCACTCCGCCCCTCTGTTCTGCGGGCGTTTAGACACAACGCATGTGGAGTGTTGCCTTGACAACAGATGAGGGTATATTTTGGAGAAAGAATGGTGCATTCAGTACAATCAACTTTAAAAAGTGCATGTACCATTATATGACCCCTTTAACCCTCTGGGGACGGCAAACGCACCGGTGCGTTTTGGCAGATTTTTTTCACATAGCAGAAAAATAGACTTAAACTACTCCATCATTTCTGGTCATACAGAGTTAAGACATACTAAAAAATAAACTGTTAAATGTCTACTTTTTTATGTGCCCACCTACAATCGAAATAAAATATTGTGCTTTTGTAAAATAAAGAAAATAAACACGGGGTGCGTTCTGCTGCTCCGTGTCCGTGAACTTTTTTTCTGGAGCACGTCTTCAAACTTAAACAAAACTCAGCGAATACCATTCACCCAGACATGAGCAATATATGTTTATGATCATTTAAGTTTGTACTTTTAAATTATCTAATTTAAAACTAAAATAAATATTATCTGTTTATGTAATCTTAAAGAGGTATGTAATATTAGAGTTTTAACTCTAAAATAGACATCAAATAAGCTTTTGTTAGCAGTTTTCTGCTCATATGTTAAATATATAGCATGTTTTGTCAATAAACTAATCAACTAAGAATAGTGTTTGTTCCAATGCAAGCTATATCAACATAACGAATCCTTAACTTTGAAATATGTATGATAAAATGTATTGGCCTATAAGACATTTATGGAAAAATACAATTTTCTTTTCAAGATGTTTCCAACTCTAACTTCGAACCAATTCTGTAGCATGGCCCATATAACCTATTTGAACAGGAATTGTTTCCAGGTATGACTAAAAATGTGCTTTTGACTTTCATTTATATTTATATTTTATATATATATATATATATATATATATATATATATATATACTGCCCTACAAAGCAAAAAGGCAGTAACTGCGTTTTTGGTCTAAAATGAGTTATTATCATTTTCATGCATCCTTTGTTATGTGACAAAACATCTTATCTCAAATATGTGTCGTTTTGGAGAAAAATGGTAGTCGTTTGTACAGTAACTGCAAAAAGCCCTAGTGAAACAAAGCAAGAGTACAGTAACATCCATTACTGTATTCTTGTTATGTTTTACCTAACAAAAAATAACCGTGTTTCTGCGCAGTGTAGTTACTGTTGCCATGGTGAACACACAGCTGATTTTCGGGCATCCTCACGGGACGATTTTAACATTTGCGATTTCACCCTTCTAACTTCCCCTAATTGTTCCCCTACCAAACTATTTACACCAAATTTACACCACGTATCCGTAACACACCCGCTCCGCAACACTAGTTTTGCAACACAAAAATGTTGAAAAAAAAATGTTGTCCAAATGGTTCCAATTATTTCAAATATAGTGTATCTAACACACCCAGAGCCCAAGTTGTGGCAAAATAGTTTTTGGAGAATCTGTAGTTACTGCCTTTTTCCTTGGTTTGGTGCCACGTTTTTGGTAAGTAATACAAAGCAAGAATACAGTAACTGCAAAATAGGGGTAAAATATCAAATTAAATATGAGGATTGATACAAAGAATAAGCTAATATGTGACCCGATCTGGCGAAATGAGTCGGAAGTCGCAACGTTCTATTTTAAGATATGGGCCGATTATGTGGAAAAACAATGAAATAATAGATTTTTTTTTTTTTTTGTGCTAATTTCAAAGAACAGACATTCAAAAATAATCTCCCAAAGTTTCGTAGTCCAGATAATTGAGTAAAGGTATTTAAATTACTATTAAAGTTTACAAAGTTTTACTAAATTCGCTGGAAATGAACTTTGCTTTTCTCAACTCCTCTCGTCACCTCTGAGCATTTCCGGGGTATCCCCTGAAACGTCACTATCTCTGCTCTTTAAATGGTTACACGTTGTATAGAACCAATCAAAAAGCTTAGAAATGTACACAAATGCTGATCATTTGTCGATGGGAAGCCGTTTCGACTGACCGGCACGCGATTGGTCCAGCCACCCTCCTGTCAGACTCGCAGCGAGCGCTCTGTGTAATAAACAAGCTAGCAGATCTCCTCAGAAAGATTAAATATTATTAATTTGAGAAATGTCGCTGTCAAAAGCGAGCAAAGTTGCCAAAGCGTCATCAAGCCCCCTGGCCATTGCACACTGAGTCACTTTTTTTTTCGTATGCGTTTTTTCGTATTGATTCGGTGGCTCCGAATTGTCAAAACACCATTCAAACTGCTTGCTACGGATGCGAAAAACTTACGATTGTTTTTATATAACGGATGAAAGTTTCGTAGTGTGCAAGCGTGATTGACATAACGTGATTGACAAATGTGAATGAGTGTAGCTATTTATCTGCAAGGAGAATCCATTAATGTGTTTGATTAACCCAATATTTGTTGGTATCTCCGTTATGAATTTGTTACGCTGTTTTTGTCAACTAGCCTACACTAAGATATGATTGCATAGACTAGCATTATTTGATCTGTTTCCTTGTCTCTCTGCCTCTCACTTTCTCTCTCTCTCTCACACACACACACACACACACACACACACACCCTCTCTAACAATGTAGCAACTCTGTTCAATCTTTCTGATTTTAGTACATTTTTGTAAAAGGTAGGCCTACTGTTAAATTATTTATTCAAATAAAAACTTTAAAATAATTTGAGCTTCAGCCTGGTTTAATAGCATTTATATATTAATGTCTTTGGTCAAATTAAGCTGTAAAATAAATAGTTTATCCCTTTAAATGTAATGGATTTTGAAAGATATCAACAAAAAACGGGCAAAAAACTTTAAAAGCGATTTTCTCAGGTTTTCAATTGGAAAAAGAGGGCAGACGACCATTTACATTACATTTACATTTATTCATTTAGCAGACGCTTTTATCCAAAGCGACTTACAAATGAGAACAATAGAAGCAGTTAAACTAACAGTAGGACAACAATATGTAAGTGCTATAACCCCTCTCAGTTTAACTTTTAGTGCAGTTTTTTTTTTTTTTATATAGAATAGAAGAGAAGAGAAAGTGTTAATTCTACTGAATCAAGTGCTGCCGAAAAAGATATGTCTTCAGCAGTTTCTTGAAAGTGGCTACTGACTCAGAAGCTCTGGCTGAGTTAGGCAGATCATTCCACCAACAGGGAACAGCCATGGTAAAGGTCCGAGAAAGAGATTTTGTGCCTCTTTGAGATGGTACCACAAGACGACATTCGCTAGCAGAGCGCAGGTTTCTAGATGGCACATAAGTCTGAAGTAATGTGTTTAGGTAAGAGGGAGCAGTGCCAGTGGTTGTTCTGTAGGCAAACGTCAGTGCCTTGAATTTAATGCGAGTGGCAACTGGCAACCAGTGCAATTGTGTGAGGAGAGGAGTGACGTGTGCTCTCTTCGGCTCATTGAAGACTACTCTGGCTGCAGCATTCTGGATCAATTGTAGAGGTTTGACAGAGCAAGCTGGAAGACCAGCCAGGAGAGCATTACAATAGTCCAGTCTGGATAAAACAAGTGCTTGGACAAGGAGTTGTGTGGCATGCTCTGTAAGGAAGGGCCTGATCCTCCTAATGTTGTGCAAGGCAAATCTGCAGGACCGGGCAGTTCTAGCAATGTGTTCTGTGAATTTCAACTGATCATCAATTACAACCCCAAGGTTCTTAGCTGACCTTGATGGAGTTATGGATGATGAGCCTAGCTGAATGGAGAAGTTGTGATGAAGTGTTGGGTTGGCCGAGACCACAAGTAGCTCTGTCTTCGCAAGGTTTAGTTGAAGGTGGTGGTCCTTCATCCAGCCAGAGATGTCTGTCAGGCAGGGTGAGATACGAGCAGCTACCGTCGGATCGTCAGGCTGGAATGAGAGGTAGAGTTGCGTGTCATCAGCGTAGCAATGATAGGAAAAGCCATGTTTCTGAATCACAGATCCTAGTGATGTCATGTAGATGGAGAAGAGGAGTGGTCCAAGCACTGAGCCCTGAGGCACCCCAGTAGCTAGATGTTGGGTCTTAGATGCCACACCTCTCCACGACACCCTAAAGGACCTACCTGAGAGGTAAGACTCGAACCATTGGAGTGCAGTTCCCGAGATGCCCTTCATCTTTAGGATTGACAGGAGGATCTGGTGGTTAACTGTGTCAAAAGCAGCAGACAGATCCAGCAGGATGAGGACTGAGGATTTGGAAGCTGCTCTTGCCAGTCACAGAGCTTCAATTACTGAGAGCAGGGCAGTCTCAGTTGAGTGTCCGCTTTTGAAACCAGACTGATTGTCGTCCAAGAGGTTGTTCTGTGTAAGAAAGGAGGAGATCTGGTTGAAAACAACTCGTTCAAGTGTTTTCGCAACAAATGGAAGAAGAGATACCGGTCTGTAACTTGTTAGATGTGCTGGATTTAGATTGGGTTTCTTAAGCAGTGGGGTTACTCGAGCCTGCTTAAAAGCTGTGGGAAAGGTACCAGTGTGAAGAGAGGTGTTTATGATGTGCGTTAGTGTGGGTACAACTGAGGAAGAAATGGCTTGAAGTAGATTAGTGGGGATAGGATGAAGCGGACAGGTAGTAGGGTGATTGGAAAGGAGGAGTTTAGAGACTTCCGCCTCTGAAAGTAGAGAGAAGGAGGGTAGAATGTGTGCGTTTGTTGGTAAAATGTGTGTGTCAGTTTGTGGATTGGTAAATTGGCCGCTGATGGTGGTTGTTTTTTCTATGAAGAATGTGGCAAAATCGTCAGCTGTTAGGGTTGATGAAGGAGGAGGAGGAGGAGGGTTAAGAAGAGAGGAGAAGGTTTTGAAAAGCATGCGAGAGTCAGAAGAATTGAAAATTTTGTTGTGATAGTAAGCCATTTTAGCAGTAGAGATATTAGCAGAGAAGGAAGAGAGAAGGGATTGATAAAGACCCAGGTCTGTCGAATCTTTTGATTTGCGCCACTTCCTCTCTGCACCCCTGAGTTTAGTACGATGTTCGCGAAGAATATCAGTTAACCAGGGGGCAGAGGGTGTGGCGCGGGCTGGCCTGGAGGAAAGGGGACAGAAGTTGTCCAAGCAGGATGTTAAAGTGGAGAAAAGAGTATCAGTTGCACAGTTAGTATCAAGTGTTGAGAGCTGATCAGGTGGAGGAAGTGTGGATGAGACCAAAGAGGATAGGTGAGAGGGTGAAAGTGAGCGTAGGTTTCGTCGAAAGGTGACCTGTGGAGGAGTGTGTGTTGTGTTCTGAGGCAGGTTGAGGTTGAGAGTGAGGAGGAAGTGATCTGAGGTGTGCAGTGGAGTGACCAGTGTATTGTCCGTAGAGCAGTAGCGCGTGTAGATAAGGTCCATAATTCAAATGAGTATATCTTTACAACCATTCAAGGTATGACTTTGACTAGGATATCAATTGAAAGCTTAAGGTCTCCTCTTTCCATTAATACCAAAATCTCAATTTTTAAATTTGGGTCACTGTGACTCATTTAGCTGGATCAGGTCACATATAAAGTAACAAAACAGCCACATGTCCAATAATCTACCTACAACTACTTAGGCTGGATGACAGAATAACTTTAAAGTCATTTTTCTGTTCTGCACTCTGCGTAGTTACTGCCTTTTTGCTTTGTAGGGCAGTATATGTATATGTATGTATGTATGCATGTGTGTGTGTGTGTGTGTGTGTGTGTGTGTATATTGTCCTTGCATTCTTTCTTGTGTGACACACCTGAATGAAAGGCTCATTAATATGCGGGTCGTCTTTTTCTTCTCAACCACCTAATTATTCACAATGGGGTTGGGCCGTTCACGCCCATTTGCATATTGCCTTGGCTAACAAAAATTGTTTTTCACAATTTAAAAGAATCTATTGTGTTATGTGAATGATTAGACAGGATGATTTTCAGATCATTTTGAAGCAAAAACTCTAGGCCACAACTTCCATTAGTCAAAAGTCTTGTGGACACATATTTAGTATGTGTTTTGTGGCTTTATTTCAGAAACTTTATTTTTTTGTTTTTTCAATAACCATGCATAAACAATATTCTCTCAAAAATACAAACATGTACATACATGTTGCTCACATATTATGGTAGCCCTGTTTGTGCTAAATAGAGTGTAATTTCACCTGTGCCATTAATATGTTTATAAGCAACTGAAAAAAAGCACAAATGTCAGAGCATGTCAAAACATCTCAAGGACCCCAGAGGGTTAAAGCACACTTCAAGTAATTCACATACTTTAAACATGTTAAACACAACAGCTAAAACTACTAGCCTAACTAATAAAGGTCAAACATTATTAAAAGCAGTAATAATGAACAGTCAGTAAAAAAAGGATCAAAAACACTAATTACAAGCATAGATATACAATATAACAAAGTTACAAATGAAATGGTCTAACTGTAGTTTATTCAGGTATGGATATGTAATAATTAAGCCTAAATGTAAAATAACACTATAGAGTTCACTGTATAAATTAAATATAGATTCATCTTTGCTGTGTTTTGTTGTTTGATTAACATTGAGTTAGACAGAAGCAGGCATTAATAGGTTTCTGTCACTTTAAGACCGATACAGTACAGATACAGTACAGATACAGTATGATACACATCCGATTTCTTTCTCAACTGTTTACATTCACTGAAGACAAAACCAATTGTGTTTCCGAGAATACTTGCCGAGACTGTAAGTTTGTGTGTATGTGCTCGTTGAAGCCCATGGAGATGCGAAAGAGTCATCATTCGCTGTTCACGCGCTATCTGAAACGTGCCTCTTTGTGTGTGCATGCTTCGGGTGTGTCCAGCTGTGCGTACAGATAACAGCACGCCTGTACCGAACTGATGGTGAAACTTAGCAATTAATCCAGGAAAAATGAAAAAATGCCGAACCATAGGGCCTAGTCCGTACAGGTCAACTACGATCCATTTAACCCCTATTTATTTCCCTCAGGTCTTTTCTTTTCCTCCTGGTGTTACATCTCCTCTGTGATCTACTCCTCGAAAGAGGAGGACCACGAGTTGCCATGCTTTTCCTCTGGCCCTGCCTACAGGCATCAGACTATGAAAGGCCAGGACTCCCAGAGGCTTTAGGTGGAGACATGGATTGGCATGGGATGCACTTTTTGAACGCAGCAGACTGCGCCCTTACCTCTGTTAACCTCGCGACCACCGTCTCCACAGAAGTGTCAAAAGGTTCAGAGATCGAGACCAGGATATCGATCAGAAAGTTTTTCTCTTTCTCTCTGATGTCCGCCAGGCTCAGCCACAGGTTCCTCTCTTTTACTACCACCGCTGCCTTCAAACAACACTAAGTACGATTTTTTACCTTAGTCGTGACATGGTGAAATGCACTTAGACCACCGCTTTGCGGTCCTTTATCTGATATATCCACGCTATGTAAGATTACCAGATTGGGTCACGTTTATGTAGTCCGAATGAGACATAAGAAAACTACAAATTTGACTTGCTTTACGGCAAGCGTTACAATTGCCGATAGGTGGAGTGTACTCGACAGTAGACTACAACTACATGTAAGATACCTAGCAGCCGGGTAGCTTTTGAATTGTCATCATGATTCCAATGCCGGTGCTGGATAAACAGAGAGCATGTGCATGCGTGCGTGCGTGGGCGTGCGACAGTAGGATGCGGTAGGCAAATTATTTACGACATGCTCCTCACCCAAGCACCAAACGCACAGGTCGTGTGTGTCCTCACGTGTCAGAAACCAGGGACACGGAGGCACACACTTCCTGAAACGCTTGCCCGGCAAAAAAAAATCTAATGGCGTGTGTTACAGGCACCCTTTTGGTGTCGTCGGCCAATGAAAAATTGGTGTGTGTTCACACATGCTTCAGACACCAATTACGCTGACGGTATCCCCATAGCATCAATCCAAGATGCAGTGTTGAAGTTCCATTTTGAGTTGTTCAAATGACGGCTGTTTTGTCAAGAGATGCATATTGTACCCATTATATATCTATGGTTGTACCAGCATTGTTGTGCCTGCTAATCACATTCATAGTTTCTTTCAAGATAATTGTTACTTTGTACAATCTTCATATTGTATCCTAAAAATTACTGAAAATATACTAACAATTGCTGTCCTGCAGCAAAAAATAATAATTGCATATTAGACCATTCGTAGGATGACATTTTTTGAGTGCGACCTGGATGGACCAGTGAGTGGTGGAAAATGTTGTTAATAAATTGAACATGCCAGAAGAATGGCATCAGAACTTTAGTATGTCTGGTCTCTTGGCATCATCTTAGTGTGCTTGTATTACATGTTACACATGTACAGTAAGGTGAGTGAATTATTTTCAGATGTTTCAGAGTGAAAGAGCACCTTTTGGGAAAATGCCTGAAAACGTACTCGGTTACTAACGTAACCTCGGTTCTCTCTAGAGAGGGAACGAGTACTGCGTAATAGCTTTACGCTAGGGGAAAAACTCCTTTCCACGAGATATTGAAGCCAAAAATTATCCTTAATTTTTTATTAATGTAAAACGCTTTGCAGCAGCAAGCAGACATAGGCGAAACAGCTCACGCGCCTATTGGTTGCTCTTGCAGCAAATGCAGCAGCCTATCGAGAGAGACTCTGCGTGACGTAATGACCAATGGGGGCAATTCGCGCCCATATTGTCACGTCCCACCAGAAAGGGCGTGGTCTCACCCTATAAATATGCTCGTTAGGCTGGTACAAGCTGGTTTTTATCGCTGAAGCGAACCAGAGCGTATTCCAAGCACGGCAAGATACGCAGTACTCGTTCCCTCTCTAGAGAGAACCGAGGTTACGTTAGTAACCGAGTACGTTCTCTTACGAGAGTATCTCTCGTACTGCGTAATAGCTTTACGCTAGGGGAACACAATGCAACACGCCGTGCGTACAGGGATCCAACACCAAAGTCCCAAGGGCCGAAGCCCAGGGCTCATGTAGTGCATAATCACCATAAACTCACATAGAGTGGAGGAAGAGAGGCTGGAAGCGTCATTCCCTATAAAAAAGCACCCAGCGGGGCTATCATATGACAATAAAACGCGCAGCCAGGGTGAAAGCTTTCAGCCTGATCTGGGTGGCCATACGTGTGTCAACACTCATGGGGCTGCAGTAAACTCAGCATCTGGGCCGCACAGCGGGGCAGATAGCACTGAATTTTAGACCGCCAAAAGCTTAGCTTGTAAGACGGGTACCTCCAGGTTATAGTATTTTATAAATGTAGACGGCGAGGCCCAGCCCGCGGCCGTACAGATATCTTGCAGGGAAACCCCGCTCGACCAAGCCCACGAAGAGGCCACGCCTCTCGTGGAGTGCGCTCTGACACCCAAGGGGCACTGCAGGCCCTTTGCAGAGTAAGCGAGCGCAATGGCATCCACTATCAATCTGGATAGGCTCTGTTTTGAGGCGGCGAGTCCCTTGGAACGCCCGCCAAACAAAACGAAAAGCTGCTCCGTCTGTCTGAAAACAGACGAGCGTGACACATAAGCTCTCAATGCCCTGACGGGTCAAAGGAGACTCGCGTCCTCCTCCTCACTGAGAACCGGAAGGGCGGACAGGGAAATTACCTCGGCCCTAAACGGTGTATTGAGGGATTTCGGGACATACCCGTGCTTAGGTTTGAGAATGACCTTCGAGTCATTAGGCCCAAACTCCATACACGACGCGCTTACTGAAAGCGCCTGCAAGTCCTCTATGCGCTTCACTGAAGCGAGAGCCATGAGAAACACTGTTTTGAACGACAGGTGTTTCATGTCCACCAGCTGGATTGGCTCGAACGGGGCGCCTTTCATGGCCTCCAGGACCGTGGAAAGGTCCCACGTCGGGACTGAAGGGGGCCTGGGAGGGTTCAGCCTCCGAGCTCCCCTAAGGAAAGGCACGACTAAGTCGTTTTTCCCCAGCGACTGGCCAGACACCGGTTTTGCAAACGTTGCTATGGCCGCCACATATACTTTGACCGTGGATGGGGTCCTGCCCTTATCCAGTAGCTCTTGAAGGAAGGAAGCACTTCCGAAACCCCGCATTCCACAGGTGAAAAGCTCTGGGCTTGACACCATGCAGAGAAAACAGACCATTTCGAGGAGTAGAGCCGCCTGGTAGACGGAGCTCTAGCCTGCGCGATAGTGTTTAACACTCCCTCTGGGAGGCTAGCGGGTACCCGTTGATGGCCCATGCGTGCAGGGACCACAACTCCGGGCGAGGGTGCCAAATCGAGCCCTCCGCCTGAGAGAGGAGGTCTCTCCTCAATGGTACAGGCCATGGGGCAGTGCTGGTCAGCTGCATCAGGGCAGGGAACCACGTCTGGTTTGTCCAGAGCGGAGCTACGAGCAGCACTGGGCAACCGTTCTCCCTGATTCGTTCCAACACCTGAGGCAGGAGCGAGACAGGAGGAAAAGCATATAGGGGGCAGCGGGGCCAAACATGAGCCAGCGCGTCCTTGCTTTTCGAGAAAAACTCCGGGCAATGAGCGTTTTCGTGGGACGCGAATAGGTCCACCTGTGCTCTGCCGAACGTTTTCCACAGCAGCTGGACCGTCTGCGGGTGCAGCGACCATTCCCCTGCTGGAACATTGTTCCTGGACAGTCTGTCTGGTCCCACATTCAGGTGACCAGGCACGTGCGCTGCTCTCAGTGAGAGCAGGCCGTGCTGAGCCCAGACCAGGAGGCGTTCCGTCAGCCTGTGAAGGTTTCGTGACCTGATGCCGCCCTGGCGATTTATGTATGCCACCACTGACATGTTGTCCGACCGGACCAAGACGTGGTGGCCTGTTACCTGGGGACAAAAACGCCGTAGCGCTTTGTCGACTGCTATCATCTCCAAGCAGTTTATGTGAAGGAGCTTTTCCCGTTCTGACCACAGGCCAGCTAGCGGTCTGCCCTCGAGCAGCGCTCCCCACCCCGAGGTGGAGGCGTCCGTAGACACCACCTTCACACTTGAAGCGGTCCCCAGACTCACACCTGACTGATACCAGTCGGTTATTTTCCAAGGTTCCAGAGCTGAAACACACTGTAGGTTGACCCTGAGGCAAAACAGACCCGCTGTCCATGCCCTGGGTGGAACCCGCGCTTTCAGCCACATCTGCAGTGGGCGCATGCGAAACAAGCCCCACTGGAGTACAGAGGCCGCTGAGGCCATCAGCCCCAGCATTTTCTGAAACCTTTTGAGCGGAACTATTGAGCCGTGGCGGAAGGATTTCGCGACGCGCTGAATATTTAGTCCGCGCTCTGGTGACAGGCGTGCCGTCATGGATAGCGAGTCTAACACTGTTCCCAGAAAGGAAATTTTCTGACTGGGAGACAGTGAGCTCTTCGCCCAATTGACTGTGAGTAGCTTTTGAATTGTCATCATGATTCCAAAGCCGGTGCTGGATAAACAGAGAGCATGTGCATGCGTGCGTGCGTGGGCGTGCGACAGTAGGATGCGGTAGGCAAATTATTTACGACATGCTCCTCACCCAAGCACCAAACGCACAGGTCGTGTGTGTCCTCACGTGTCAGAAACCAGGGACACGGAGGCACACACTTCCTGAAACGCTTGCCCGGCAAAAAAAAATCTAATGGCGTGTGTTACAGGCACCCTTTTGGTGTCGTCGGCCAATGAAAAATTGGTGTGTGTTCACACATGCTTCAGACACCAATTACGCTGACGGTATCCCCATAGCATCAATCCAAGATGCAGTGTTGAAGTTCCATTTTGAGTTGTTCAAATGACGGCTGTTTTGTCAAGAGATGCATATTGTACCCATATATATCTATGGTTGTACCAGCATTGTTGTGCCTGCTAATCACATTCATAGTTTCTTTCAAGATAATTGTTACTTTGTACAATCTTCATATTGTATCCTAAAAATTACTGAAAATATACTAACAATTGCTGTCCTGCAGCAAAAAATAATAATTGCATATTAGACCATTCGTAGGATGACATTTTTTGAGTGCGACCTGGATGGACCAGTGAGTGGTGGAAAATGTTGTTAATAAATTGAACATGCCAGAAGAATGGCATCAGAACTTTAGTATGTCTGGTCTCTTGGCATCATCTTAGTGTGCTTGTATTACATGTTACACATGTACAGTAAGGTGAGTGAATTATTTTCAGATGTTTCAGAGTGAAAGAGCACCTTTTGGGAAAATGCCTGAAATGCCAGGCGTGCCGTCATGGATAGCGAGTCTAACAATGTTCCCAGAAAGGAAATTTTCTGACTGGGAGACAGTGAGCTCTTCGCCCAATTGACTGTGAGGCCCAGCTCCTCGAGGTGCTCGAGTAATGCGGCCCTGTGTTCTATGAGCTCCGATCGTGATCGAGCTAGAATCAGCCAATCGTCCAAGTAGTTCAGGACTCGCATGCCCTGAAGTCTCAGGGGTGCGAGCGCCGCGTCCATGCACTTCGTGAATGTACGAGGTGCTAGGGACAGGCCGAACGGCAGGACTGTGTATTGATATGCCTGGCCCTCGAAAGCGAATCTCAAGAATCGCCTGTGATGGGACGCTATTTGTTTTTGGAAATAGGCGTCTTTCAGATCTATTGACATAAACCAGTCCCCGTGGCGCACTTGCGCGAGGATTTTCCTGGTCGTAAGCATTCTGAACTGGCGCTTCACAAGCGCTCTGTTCAGCTGTTGCAGATCTAAAATGGGTCTGAGACCTCCATCTTTTTTCGGTACCAGAAAATATCTGCTGTGTAGGCCCCCTTTGCTCTGAGCTTGAGATAAAGGTTCTATAGCGCCTTTGCTCAGTAGTTTCGC
The DNA here is from genome assembly GCA_029959095.1 of Rhinichthys osculus. Taxonomy (NCBI): domain Eukaryota; kingdom Metazoa; phylum Chordata; class Actinopteri; order Cypriniformes; family Leuciscidae; genus Rhinichthys; species Rhinichthys osculus. The sequence goes on from JARWKJ010000008.1 coordinate 32,236,688, forward strand.
TATCTCGGCTCGAAGTAGATGAGATACTTCGTTTTCCACCGTCGTCTCGACGCGCGCCGTATAACGGCAGGGACGTCGAGCGAACTGTAGCGAATAGCCTCTTTTTATAGTGTTCAGCACCCATTCTGATACCCCAGGAAGCTGTGCCCACACTTTCGCGTGAATAGCTAGGGGTAGAATGAGATCTGGGCTCTGGCCGAGACATAGTGACGGCAAGAGAGCTCCGGCGTGCTGTAACGCAGACACTGTGTTTACAGTGTGTGAGGCGGGGGGGCGCGCCGATCGCGGCGGGCAGCCTGGCCGCGCTCAAAACCCTTATAGCAGTTTGCTGAGGGAGAGAGAGCGGGGCGAGCCCCGTGGGGCTTAACATGTCTGTGAGTGAATGTGGGCGCAGGACAGCGGGCACATTTACTGCACTGAAAAACACCGTCGGCCTGAGCTGACTGAATGCGTGTTGGTTTCGTTTTCACAGAACCCGTGGGACATGTGGTGTGTAGTGTTTGTGGGCACTGAGACGTAGGCACATTCACTACATTTAGTGCACAATCGACATGAGGCGATTTTGTTTGTGCGAGCCCTGCATTTTTGCGGGCTGTGTTTGTGTGTAGAAATGAGCCCTGGGTTGTAGGCATTTTCAATACACTCATAACACCATCGGCTGTGGCCGGAATACCAGAAAATACACCATTTATGTGATTTATCTGGGTCGCTGTGGGAACAGCATTTGTGTTCAGGCAAGCGGGCATGGTACTGGCTTGCTTACTGCAAAATACACTGGAACAGTCACATTTTCTGGAACTGAACGAGCGAAAATTTCAGTGGAAGTCTGGCCACGGCGAGACTGAAACACCGTCGATTTCCTAGGAGGCTAGGAAGACTTGTGTTGGTTTCGTTTTCTACAGAAACCGTGGAAGTGTTTGTGGGCACTGGGTTGTGGGCACATTCACTACATTTAATGCACAATTGACATGCGTCGATTTCATTTGTGCGAGCCCTGTACCGTGGGCTGTACCCTGTACCCTGTACCCTGTGTTTGTGTGTAGAAATGAACACTGGGCTGTGAGCATTTTATTACACTTATAACACCATCGGCTGTGGCCGGAAAACCAGAAATACAATGATAACATGATTTTTCTGGGTCGCCGTGGAAACGGCCTTTATGTGCAGGCAAGCGGGCCGTGGTACCAGCTTGTTTACTGCAAAATACACTGGAACAGTCGCATTTTCTGGAACTGAACGAGCGAAAAGTTTCGGTGGAAGTCTGGCCGCGGCGATGCTAACTTTTATCTGCTGCGAGAGCTGGGATCGAACACGGGTCTCTCGCGCCAAGGCTTCGGGTTCTGCCACTGGGCCACAGGGAGAACTATACAACAGGCTCATTGCTGCAATAATGACATTTTCAGCCGCTCAAACTAGGAGCTGAGAAATGTTTGAGAAATGGAGATTAGTCCGGCCTCGGCGGGGACTAAAACACACTCTTTTCTCATTTGCCGGTGACGCACGCCCATGGGGGGCGGGGTAGATTTCTTACAACGTAAAGAAAGCTAGCCGCGGTTTTAGGGCTCGCGGTCTTGATGCTGGCCCGTTTCCCTGACGACTCGCGCGGCGGTTGCGCGGGCGCCTCCCAATCGAGGCCGATGCTTTCCACGGCCTGAGAGAGCAGAAGCATCAGCTCAGTCTCAATGCCGGTTCTCTTACCAGTGGTCTGGCGGGAAACGCTAGCGGAGGGGAGGCCCACGGAGCTCGCCCAATCCTCGCTATCGGATGCCAGAAGAGAACACGCCTCGGTGGGTTCGTCGAACTCGTGGACGGACGCGGCGGCAGGCGGCGGCCGTTGTCCGTCAGTGAGCGACTTGAACGAAGCCGGCAAAGCTGGCGGGCGAACCGGCGAGCTTTGGCGGGCTGGAGAAAGCTCGGGAGCGTGCTGGGCGCGGCGCTTCTTGCGGCGCGGCACCACGGCGGGCTGTGGTGAAGGCTCGGAGAATGATGCCAGGCGAGTCCTCAGAGTCACCATAGGCAAAAGCTCGCAATGAGGGCATCCGCCGTCAGCGAGCGCGAGAGCCGCGTGATCCTCACCCAGGCAGGAAACACAGATGACGTGCCGGTCTCCGTCGCTGAGCGGGGCGCGGCACGAGCCACAGGATGACATCTTTAAAAAGACGCAGCTCTTTTGTGAAGAGAAGTGTGAGTCGCGTCAAGTAAGCGAGCAAACACTCTCAGCAGAGTAAAGATACACAGAGTATAAAAGGATATAGAACGCCGGAAAGCGCAGCAGGTACGGCAGTTGAAGGCGGCGAGGCCAGCGACTCCAGAGCTCGTCCCACTGAAGGCTTGCTTCGACGGCGCGGCTTCTCACTCCGGATCCAGCGATGCGTGTGCGTCGCTGAAGAGATAAAAATCAGCTTGTACCAGCCTAACGAGCATATTTATAGGGTGAGACCACGCCCTTTCTGGCGGGACGTGACGATATGGGCGCGAATTGCCCCCATTGGTCATTACGTCACGCAGAGTCTCTCTCGATAGGCTGCTGCATTTGCCGCAAGAGCAACCAATAGCTGTTTCGCCTATGTCTGCTTGCTGCTGCAAAGCGTTTTACATTAATAAAAAATTAAGGATAATTTTTGGCTTCAATATCTCGTGGAAAAGAGTTTTTCCCCTAGCGTAAAGCTATTACGCAGTACGAGAGATACTCTCGTAAGAGAACGCTAGTGTGGATGGAGAGCACTTCGAAATTAAATGCTGTTTTCACATATATCCAGATTATTGTGGATGCATTCGCCATTCTGACCAACAGAGTCAGATTCCATAGTGATTCCTGCCCGATCTCATGAAAGTGCGTATCTATACCACGAATGTCATTTCTCGTGCCATTTATACGCCAAAAATGGTTTTTGCGTCTATATGATACGCAGTTTTCGCGTGCATATGATACGCACTTTATGGCGTGTAATACGCACGCACTCCCCACCCCCCCTCCCCCCTAAACCTACCCAAGGGGTTTTCAGTGCGTAGCATATGCACGCAAAAAACATTTTTGGCGTATAAATGGCACGAGAAATGACATTCGTGGTATAGATACGCACTTTCATGAGACTGTGTTGGTGATTCAGGATAAGACAAAAACACGGTTTGGAAAATGGATCCATGAGGTACTCGCTCATATATATATATATATATATATATATATATGTATATATATATTTTTTTTAAACACACAAAAAAGTTAAGTATTGCAGCTTTAAGTTTGACTGTGTATTAGATAATAAATGTTGTTAAAAAATTATATAACAAACAATAGAAACAAAATGATATATGAAAAATTAAAGCAACATTATTTTAAAACTTTGTTTTAAATAAAAGAGGGGGATGAAAGGTGATGTATGTGATGCCATATTGCCTCGTTTAACCTACTATAAAAGCCTGAAGCAGCAGTGAATGTTGAAAATATATTTGAGGATAAATCCTATAGGCGCGAGAGGCTGATGCGTCAGTCCAGCACAGATGATTGTGTAGGTTGTAGTCTCTGTTGAGGATTGCACAAAGAGAAATCAGGGCTGAATACTCTGTGACTTATGAATGGTGGATACAATGACTTTTTGAAAGGTCACTACATCATAATATTTCAGATTATCTACCATATTTATGACAAATAGTTTTGCACTTCAAAAGAAATATTTTATTTTGAGTCACCATCAGATTACTTTTTTAATCATTTGTTCAGCACCTTAGGGAGATACAGACCATGAAAAAAGCATTACCATGAATCATGTTTAGCTTTAGAGAAGCCATCAGCATCATGATGACGTTTGTGTTGAGCACTGGGACAAACCACAGACTCTAGAACTGAAGAAATTAATGGTGATGGATCTGTTTAACATGCTCAGAGGTTTTCACCTGTGTTTGGGAACAGCCTATACCACCTGCTCACATTTTCTCACAAAATGTGTTTTTCATTGCTTATTACTCAATATGAGTCAACACCTTCAGATACAAAGAATATACCGTCATATCAAATAGGCTATTTATTATAAATATTGACAACCATAAACTTTTAACACTTACATGCATACCTCAGGTCTTTATCAACTGGGGACGTCATTCAATACCCTCCACCATATTAATTTTAAGTTAGACATCAACCTTTTTAGTATTCCTCAATATATTAATTTTGAAAAAAATAAATTGAAAAACTAAAAGAAAATGATAAAAGAATGTTTGTTTTCTAATATAAATATATATATTTTTTTTGTAAAAAGTGTATAGGGTCTCTAGCGACCTGAGGTATGTAATAGTGTTAGTCTTTTCTTTCCTGGACAACAATAACTGAATCTCTGATGACTTAAGTCCAGTTCACCTTTATTCCTTAAGGTGATGTGATGATGTGATGTTTTACTCATAATTACCGCAGACATAAAGCGAAAAAATACACAAGTATCATCAGAAAAACTTGAAATGGCTCAGTGATTTACTGCAGAGCAAGAACTGAAAGCAATCAAATATAGTGTCACTGTCACTTGATGGTGGATCTGGTGAAGAAGCTGTCAGCGATCAAAATATTGATTTTGAAGACGTTGAAAACAATAGTTTTGAGAATATGGGTGAGATCGCAAATATGAGCCAGTAGCAGAATGTACTTGACAAAAAGCTCTGACATCAAAAAAAAAAAAAACATCTGCTCAAATTGAACCCTTCCAAGTTCCAAAAGGTAAAGAAATATGCTGTATTGTATTCTTTTGTAAATGGTATTATCAAGAGAGTTATATACTATTGCGGCAGTCAGAGGTTAAAATTGAATGTGTTTCGGGGGTGGAGGGTGGACAAATTGAAACTGGGGGAGGGGGAACAAATCAGATCTGAGGGGGCAATGTCCCCTTTCCCCTTTTATGACATTATTTTGTGTGTATTTGACTGTTAAAGTGCAAATAAGTAGCAGGAAAGAATCATCAACAAACGTGTCTGTGATTGGCTACATCAAACATCAAATAAAGCTAAAAATCAAATGAAAATGTAAAATGTGTTCTATTGATCATCACTCATCCAAATGGAAATGGAAATGCTGCTGTTTTCAAAGCTAATGACAGGTGAAGTTGTGGAACATGTTTCTTGTCAAGGATCAGTGATGATCCTTGACAACTGTGAAAGTGAAACTGTCAGTCAGGGCACTTACAGGGAAACCCTTGAATGAGATCATACATTTTTAACACACTTTGAAATGCCACTGTGTGTGTGCTATTAACTTCACGTTGGCCTTGTTTGTGACCCTTGCTGTCATTAAAGGTTTTTTCTTTTCTTATTACTGCAATGCTGTCCTTACCTCTGATTTCCTAGAGGCTGTTGAGTGGACTGTGTCATCAGCAGGCAAAGCGGTTTATCCCTTTCTAATGATGCTCTGTTCACTGGCTTCATCACAGATTGCCCTGCACACGAGGCCATGAGCTGTAAGTCATCATGCTCCTAAATGTTAGCACCATGGCAACCGAGAACGAAATGGTTGAGAAATGACTTTGGAATCACAAAGCTTTAATTTAGGCTTTAAATCAAACGGGACTTCATCAGAGACCTGTACAACAGTGTCTGATATATGATGGGACGGGGGCTGACTGATTAAAGTGTAATCCAGGTCATGGATTCCTTGTGGTTGACGGCCTAGGCTGCTAATGGTTCATTTGAAAGTGACAAGGAAGAGAGAGTTACTGTGATAATCAAGCTCTGTATCAGCAATGTGCCTTTGATCAAGGCACTTCAGCCCAGATCAGCCCTAGGGACTGTACATGCAATTAATGTTGCATAAGCTGCTTTTTAAAGAACATCTGCGAATTGGCAAGTGAGTAAATAGAATTCAATATTTTTATTTGAGAAGTTCAGAGCTCGAGGCTAATATATGTTTTTGATTGTTCAAAAAACACATTATTTCCCACATTTTACATTGCACTACCTCTCTTTCCAGTCTGCCAGTAACACTCTGTTTAGTTCCTGTCTCTATGAAGGCCCTCCTTCCGAAAAGTGCAATGTGCTTTGATTGGTCGACTGGACCAGTGCTGTGACTGGTCAATCGTTTTGAGCATGTTTCGAAAATGTCCTTACCATAACCGCGTTTCAACACACTGCTAACACAACTGAACCAGGGTTCGCCCCCTTTTTTGGTTGTGGCTTTTGGGCTGGATTTATTTAAATGAGGAATATTGTGACATGTATGTTCCTGAAAGAAAACTCAAGACTACAATCAAGGGGTTTCAAGGAGTTCAGAAACAGTGATTACTGATATAGAGACTATGCATTTGTGCTTTGTAGCTTAGCAAACCGTTTTCTTGCTCAAACAGCAACATTGCACACTAAAGAAAGTTGGTCAACACTTTATTTTACAGTGTCCTAGTTACACGTTGCATGCAGTTACTATAGTAGTAATATATAATGCATAATTTCAAGCAACTAACCCTAAACCAATATTAATCCTAACCCTAACCCTTACATGTAAGTACATGTAGTTCATTAATATTACTCAGTACATAAATGTATAATTAAACTGTAACAAGGACACCTTAAAATAAAGTTCAACCGAAAGTTGTAAAATGTACAAAAGCAGTTCTGTCAGGACCAACATCCTCAAATGCGATTGACAATTAGCATACAGTTAGCCTGGTTAAAACCAGACCATTCTCAGTTGTAACTAAGGTTATGGTCTGGCAAAGCGTCATAGACAAATCATTTCCAGAGGGGCGTCACCAACAGACATCGCAGATAGACCTAAAACCAATCAGAGCGATGAAGGAGATGACTTATGCAGAGTGGTGGAGAAACATCTTCGAGTGTTGTTCTTTGCTTGGTTTTTAACTAAAAGGAAACGTTCAAATCGCTTAAAACAGACGCGATAGCTGATTCGACCGAGTGATGTTCGACGGCGGCATCCATCTTTGTAATGTAGGCTGCAAAATCTGCTTCAAAATCCCAGCGCTGTCATCATCGTGTAAAGCCCGCCCCAACGTTTCTGATTGGTGCCTCGATTTCGACGGATTGGAAATGTGCTTGAATGAGCTCTTTGCCAGACTAACTTTCAGAGCAAATCTAAATTTGTCGGAAGTTGTCTGGGTTTTCCCAGGCTAGCATACAGTTATTGGTTATATGGTTCTGTTCTGGGCAAGAACTCCCCTTAGGGTAAACAGAACAGAACCAACATGAATATATTGCAGATATCATTACTTCAAAATGTTTATGTACAACATAATTTAGTCTGATTCAAAGGGGAATCAGAATGCCAAATCCTGACTGGACGAGAGGAGGAGCTGGGGATGGTGGAGGGTAATTGCTCCTGAGAAACGCGATAGCTGTTGATAATACTGAAGGAGCTTATATATGTATACAGTGATAGGCGTCATATTCATATAGGTAGACATAGATCAGCTGAGTGTCAGCTGATGGGAGCTTGACTGCCAGAACTGACGCTACGCTTGATAATTTTTTTGAATATTTGAATATACACTTTGAATATAGTTTGAATCTATGGAGATCATTTTAATCTTCCATGGTAACAGTTTTAAATCTCTCTCAGGCAATAATGTAGTTATTTACTGGGAATTAAGCTACTGTATTAAACATGGTTATTTAATATATATATATATATATATATATATATATAATTTTATAAAACATTATTTGAAAAATAAAAAAATGTACTGTTGCACTTTGTTGCATTACACTAAAACATTTTTGACATTCTAATAAACACATTTAATGCTAATACTTGTTCTATGGAGATCATTTTAATCTTCCATGGTAACAGTTTTAAATCTCTCTCAGGCAATAATGTAGTTATTTACTGGGAATTAAGCTACTGTATTAAACATGGTTATTTAATATATATATATATATATATATATAAAATTTTATAAAACATTATTTGAAAAATAATAAAATGTACTGTTGCACTTTGTTGCATTACACTAAAACATTTTTGACATTCTAATAAACACATTTAATGCTAATACTTGTTCCATGTACTATACACAGTGGTTTTATGAGAGGTCTTCTACATCATTAGTCTGCTGTCCTTTACAATGCAAATAGCATGGCGTGTTAACGGGGAGCCTGTTTTGGTCTGCTGTCGTGTACAAAGCCATATAGCATGAAGCAAAAAATTCCACCCTTGTGGGGTCCTCATGAATTTCTAAACAGCACCGTATTTCATTATTGAGAACTCCACAGTTATAAAACTGTAAACATACCCTTGAGAGTTAAGACTTCAGGGAAAGTCTTGTATGTTTAGAGACTGTGACTATGATGGCTGTGCTATGTGTCTAAAACACGCCGCTCGATTTTGCCAGCTCCAGCAGCACATGTCTATGCCCAGCGATCTCTCTGACCTCAGAAATCTGACCTCAGATCATGACGTACACAGATGCAAAGCCAGACAGAAACTAAGAGAAGCTTGTCCCTGAAGGTTTTTAAAAAGCACTGCAGATAAATCATGCAGCTGTGTGTGTTTGAATACCGGTAAAGGAGTGAATGTGTGCATGAGCTTTTGTCATTGGCCATTTTCTCTAATGCTTTTGGCATAGACATGTTACATTCTGTGTACAGTATATTATTGTAGCAATGTTAGTAGTTCAAGGGAAGGAGGCGGCGGAAACCAGCTAACATTAAAACATTTTTATATATAACACAAAACGATAGTAAAAGTGGCAGCCCCTCACGGATGACTGCCGCACACACATAAACAAAACATAACGGAAAAATCCAGGGGTCTCATTTATAAAACTGTGTGTAGGATCCTTACTGAAAGTTATCACGTGTGCCCGAAAGCCAAAAATGGCTTACGCAAAAAAAATATTCAGACTTATAAAAGACCCTGCACAGAATTCACTTTATAAATCCCAGTCAGTGGAAGATTGTGCTCACATGCGCATCAACCATATATGGAGCTTACAACGCCTAGTTTTACTATGCATATCCTCATCTGCATATCATTTGCATATGATTATTCTTCCACGTGATAACATATTTAATGGTAGCCTGCAAGACATTAGGAAAATATGAAATACGGATGTGCTGTCACATTACATTAATAAAAATCATTTAGTAGCCTAACCATGCCTTGTTTTTGAATAAAGAAATCAAATAGTGTAAAATACATTTCAGAGAAAGTTTTCCTCAATCTTTTCCACTGGCCAAATAGTATTTTTAATTGATTTATAGGAGACAGATAGACCTTGTTGTTTATTATTTGCACAAAACAATTTTTTCTATCTGCTATCATGATAAGCAATTATCTCTGTAGTTAAAACATTAAAACACATCATGCCAGAGGAAAAGTGTTCAAAAGCATTGCATCCACAACAAATATTTATATTTTATTGAATATAAAAAATGTTGTAGGCTTCTCAGTAATGATTTCATGTAGTTTAAGTGTTTAACTCCATTAATGAGAATGGCATATTTAATCTAAATGTCTATATCAGAAGTAAAACAGTTTAAATCATTCTTTTATTTATTTAAACTGTTATTGTGAACATGCACTGTATTTATGATTAGGACTCATAAGAGTTACGGTTTTACTTCATCTGCCGAGGCTATAAGCGTCAGTTTCACTAAACGGCCCAACGCGGACAAGAAGGGATGGATATTTGCTTCAAGTGATAGCTTGGTGAGTGAAATTATATTTGTATTATCTTTCTGTATGTAATTTTCTTTAGATTTTCTGTCTAAAAGTGACCAAAAAGACAAAACTCCAGCTCACAATCGGTGTCGCCAAACTGCTCCATCTCCAAAACGTTCGTACGCATGGGTCAGAGCTTTTACAAATCACAACTTATGCGTCGGAAGTGGCGTACACCTCATACGCCTGAATTTCAGGGCCTGTTTTGTGCGTACGCAACAGTTATAAATGAGGCCCCAGGCCTGGTCCTCTCTCCTCCTTTACTATCGTGGCTCCTCCTTTTATGATTCCAAAGCTCCTCTGTGAGATACGAGACCAGTGCGGCGCACAGGTGACGCAAACATAGACATAATAAATACATACACTCAAAAAAATGATATATTGGCTTTACTTAACTTTTTTATGTAAACAGGTTCCACCGGTTCCACATAACTATGTTTCGTTAAACAAACATAATATGAAGAGTTCAGATGCAAAAGCCTCTAAATGCCATCTGACATTTTCTTCCAAAATGATCATTTTTATCAAGCTCGTATATTTAAATTAAGTAATTTCACTTAAATGACAATTAATGGGTAATTTTTCTTGCCATTTAAGTGAAATTATTGAACTTAAATATACGAGCTTGACAAAAATGATCGTTTTAGAAGAAAATTTCAGATGGCATTTAGAGGCTTTTGCATCTGAACTCTTCATATGTTCATGTAACTTCAACATCGTGGAATTTGGTCATTTTAAGCGACCCAATTAAACTCTGAGCTAATGAGTTAATTAAGTGAATAACTGAGTGATGATTGAGCATTATTGAAGACACCTGATGTTAACAAGCAGAATCTCTGAAGGAGAAAACCGGAATGTTTAAGTCACCAATATGGAGATAAGTGTGTGTTATAGTTGGGCTCTTGACCATTAATTTATTAACTTTAGATTTTGTTTGGTTGTTGTACATGAGTTATAACAGCCGGATGAACAATAAAGAAAGGTCATCTGATGGTGTTGGCTGTGTTTTAACATAATCATTATTTCACAATCATTTGACCTGAGTCACTGAACTTATATTAAACCGAATTTCTGAGTTAAGTTTGCCTTACGAATAATAGCAGCACTGTCATTGTAGAGCATACTATTTTTAGACTTTTCAATTAAAATTTAAATGATCAAATCAATAAATCAAAAAGAAACTTCCTAAAAAATATTTTGAGTAGGCACACACAGACATCAAGAATCAGCCTGTGAATCTCAACAATGGTGACAATTATAAAGCATGTTGCAGTGCATTCTGGGTGCCACCAATCAAAACTCATTCATGGCTCCCATCATGCATTGCTGCATGAATAAATAATGAGCTTATGATCTTTTTGTCACCATTGCTGAGATTCATATGCTGATTCTTGATGTCTGTGTGTGCCTACTCAGGATATTTTTAAGAAGTTTATTGTTTATTTCTTGATTTGATCATTTGAATTTCATTGAAAAGGCTAAAAATAGTATGCTCTACAATGACAGTAAGGTAAACTTAACTCAGAAATTGGGTTCAATATAAGTTCAGTGATTGAGGTCAAATGATTGTGAAATAATGATTATGTTAAATCACAACCAACACCATCAGATCTCCTCAGTTCATTGTTCATCTGGCTGTTATAACTCATGTACAGCAACCAAACAAAATCTAAAGTTAATAAGTTAATGGTCAAGAGCCCAACTAAAACAAATACTTATCTCCATAATGGTGACTTAAACATTCTGGTTTTCTCCTTCAGAGATTCTGCTTGTTAACATCAGGTGTCTTCAATAATACTCCATCATCACTCAATTATTCACTGAATTAACTCATTAGCTCAGAGTTTAATTGGGTCGCTTAAAATGACCAAATACCATGATGTTGAAGTTACATGAACATATTATGTTTGTTTAACTAAACATAGTTATGTGGAACCGGTGGAACCTGTTTACATAAAAAAGTTAAGTAAAGCCAACATATAATTTTTTTGAGTGTAGACGCCCTATTGGCCGCTTTGGAACGTTGCTGCGATACATCAACGGGTCCGCCATTTTGCGGAGGGCAAGACTGCACTATAATCAAATTTAAGTAAACGGGTGAGCTGCGTTTTTTCTGGATAAAAACAAACTGTTTTTACATTTATCAACCGATTTCAGTGGTTTGTATGTGGTGTACGAAAAGTTCCATCTCTAGTTATTTAAAATCTCGATAGTAGTTAGACTTGTAAAATTTTTATTTTTTTAATAAAGAATGGTCAAAGCTCAGGCTTGTCATATATTTGGCTTTTTATTCTTGGATAAGAATGGTGAAGACCCCCATACTGAGATATAATTTTAGTTTTCTTATTGTGGAAAAAGCATTTTCTGTGATTGACCAGATTTTAGCAATAACAAAGATAACTGATGGATCCTTTATGATAATACATATGTTACGGTACAACTATAGTGCAATGCAAATAGTAAATATAACATAAAGTGAGAAGTAATAGTAAATAGTTTAGTCAATAAAATAAACAAATAGTATACAGCAAATAAAATAGTAATGAATAGTAGAATTATATAATATCATAAGTACAATAATACAATCATAAAAATATTGATAATAGCATATAATTTATTAATAATACTATAATAATAGCAATAGAATAAGAAATATCAATTACAGAATATATACAATAAAAAAATAAGTTAAATAGTGACATTTTTTAGCCATTATAACAGAAGTAGCTTCAGTCAAACATACAGCAGGATACAACGTTAAAATAGCCTAAATATAAAGTTATGAAACTTCACTTTGCCCTCAGCCAAAACGATTTACCAGGGAACCATTTATAGATTAATGAGACCAAAGATCGCCCGTTAGATATACACAAGACGAATTATATCTCATGTTTAACCACTAGACTACAGACATGAAAAACTGAAAAACTGAAAAACTATTAAAACTACATTCCGTGACACAATAACAGTAGTATTTTTAAATGTAACTTCTGAATGTTACTATTACTAATTAAATCATGACCAAATACAACCAAAAACAAACGTTCAGTCTTGCTTGTGAAAGGGAATTCCTCGAAAGCTGTTTTCAATTGTGTGGCGATTTGTACAGCCCCAAACAGCGCACAAAACAGGCATTTTTCTCAATTCCCGGTATGAGAGGTATGGGAAAGTTGCCATCCCCAACATGGCGGCGCCGTTGACGTACGCTCCACGCCATCGTTCTCACGCCGTCCTCTCACGGCCCTCTGCCTCGTCCTGCTTGCCACAGTAATGATGATCTGTTTCAATCAGCATTCAGAGATTTTGCATTGAGCGAGAAAATCGTGTGGAGGAAGGAGGGGTGATTTGAACACACCAAATATGCAGCTTTCCAACACGGAGCAACTAATTAAAATCCCAGCAGATGCAACGCTCAAAGCATGTAGGTTGCCTGAGTTGACATGCTCTTTAGTCAACTGTTAGCTGTTCAGTTAGCATCAGAGTCTCACACAACTTACATATTAAAACAGATGTCAGGCTTTCTTTTGTTGTAAACATAGCACATATTTTCTCAATCTTGCACAAACATTATGATGTTGTTAGCAGGTGACGTCTAGAAACTTTGATTACCGTGTCCAAACAAAGTACATCAGATTGCTTTTGTCACTTTCATTTTTCAAAGTAAAGTGTTTAAAATAAACAGTTTTAGCGAGAAAGAAACATGAGGCACCCGAGTTGTCTTTTTATATTTCTTCAAATTATGTCAAGATTAAATCTGATCCATGTATCATTTTTTCCCGCTTTACCTGTAGGAAACGTAATCTTGTTTGTTATTTTCATAATGTTTTAGAAGTCATTGATATCATTTTGTTGTGAGAAGAGTGTCCATTCTAAATGTCTCTTCTATTCACTGAATAACAATTTAAAGTGAAATATTTGGCAGCTGTTGACACCACTGATTTATATAATGATTTCATAAAAATTGAAGCCACCGCACTGCCATATTGGTATTCCCTATTCCCTCACATTCCATTGAATTAATAGGAAATCATCTGATTTTAATTAAGAAAACATTAAGCCAGCGTTTTGATATCTGAAGGCTATACAAGGCAAACGTTTTACATATTTATATGGTTACAAGTCAGGAATTTCCCATGCTTATTAAAAGTCACATTCATCTTCATTATACAGTAGTGAATATAAGATCAGCTGATGGAAATGACACCTCAGCTTTTGTATTACAAATATCAAAATGATTCTTCTGAAATCTGAATCCAGGCGTATTTACATTTACATTTACATTTATTCATTTAGCTGACGCTTTTATCCAAAGCGACTTACAATTGCTATATATGTCAGAGGTCGCACGCCTCTGGAGCAAGGAGGGGTTAAGTGTCTTGCTCAGGGACACATTGGTGTCTCGCAGTGGATTCGAACCCGGGTCTCTCACACCAAAGGCATGTGTCTTATCCACTGCGCCATCACCACCCCGTATGCTTAAGGAATGCCAGTTATTCACGGTGGTAATGTAATTAAGTTGCGTTATGTTATATTCATTTCATTTGCACAGTAACTGTGTAAATGATTCAACTGTGTTTTCATTAACATCTATTTAGAAGCAGTAAAAATAAAAACTTAAACGTTGGTTAAACCCCGGTGCTCTTCATTTGGGTGCACTTTTTGTTATCTTCCCGGTCTCAATAAATAAACTGTCCGCACACTCAAATCCTTAAAGCAAATTTAATAGACCAAGCTTTCGGTCAAAAGACCATCATCAGGGCATGCCCTGATGATGGTCTTTTGACCGAAAGCTTGGTCTATTAAATTTCAGCATGCCCTGATGATGGTCTTTTGACCGAAAGCTTGGTCTATTAAATTTGCTTTAAGGATTTGAGTGTGCGGACAGTTTATTTATTGAGATCTTTAGTCTTGTGTGTCTGGCACCTTGAAGATCGTGAGTGCGGTGTAACTCCTTCAAAATGTTATCTTCCCGGTCAAAAGTGACCGGACACCTAAAAATTAAACGTCCTCCATCCCAGTAAAACCAATGCAATTTATTTTTGTTCTATAATATTTTTTTCTTTTTAATGTTGTATTTTGAGAGAATTTGATGTTACTTATTAATATTTATGCAATATTTATGGTCCATTTTTGCCATTGAAAATAATACAATTAATATATATATATATATATATATATATATATATATATTTCTTCAATTATTGCAGTATTTCAGATTAATATAGAGACTAGGCCTTTTAAATCCACTTTTTTGGATTTGAATGTATTTTTTAGAAATTCTCAAATAATACTTTTTGCCAAGGTTTATACATTTTTTTTTAAATAAGTTTGATGTGAAGTGTACACGTTTTTGCATTATTACTACAGTCAAACCACAGAGAAAGCATTTTGTTACAGGTAATATTACAATTCAATGAAAGAAATTACAAAAATAAACAGTAATGCCTTATCAAAGCTTATTATTGCTTATTATATTAAAACAGACATGTTTTAATCACAATTCAGTGGTGTGTATGTGTATAAAAGTGTGTTTGTGTGTGTGTGTGTGTGTGTGTGTGTCTGTTTTGCACTCTTGATGTTTTAGAGTGTCACCGCTTCATTGTTGAGCACTTTTTTTCTGCATTGTGGCCGATTTGTAGAAAATTCTCAGTTTTTGACAATTTCCCATTCATTTCCTATGGTCGGTCATGTTTGACCGAAGAGCACAAAATGCACCATTTTTTTAACGACCACTTAGCCTGCTTGGATCATGACCTCAAATTGTTTTTGTGTGTTCACATACCTAATGCCATAAAAGTCACCAAGTTCCGTAACATTCCGATCGAGCTGTGATTTTTTAAAATTCAAAACAGAATTTTTTTCTTCATACACCTGAGGGTTAGCTCAACAATATAAAGTAACACTTAATTCATATGCAAACTGTCATGCTGAAATATAATTTGAGCTGACCCTTAGCTTTTAACGGTTTCCAAGATCTCCAATTGGTCAACAAAAAGACATCAGGAAATAGCATAAATGCTTCACAAATTATTCATAGAAATAATGCTGACTGCGTATGGATTTTAAGATATGAAGCTTTATATTCAAGCATCTATACTGTCACTCATACTGTCACTGATTTTAATACAGTATGCAAAAGAGTAAAAGTAATATTATTGTAAATTAATTGTAATATTGTAATATAAATACAAATAGTATTATAATATGTATTGTATATTTCAAATCTATTCTACTAATAATCTCAGATATATGTTCATGTTTATTATTTCCCGCATAATTACGTACATGAAGAAATATAATATATAAAAAAAAATTAACTCAACCACTGAAGATTTATGTTAACATTATTCAGTCTCATGCTGAAGTTTCAAAAGTAATTGGTTCACTTCCAAGCAGGAGTCGCATCATGTTATTACAGCAGTAATAATCTTGATAAAACAATAATGAAGATGTTTTATTATGCTTTTATAGAATCTGTTTTGTCATTTTCCATTTTAGTATGGTACGGTCATATATCCTTAAAGGCAAAAAATCAGCTAGACCAGATAGTTAAATGGTCTGGCCGTTTGATAGGTGAGTCAAAACCAGGAGTGGCATCACTATATGGCAAACAACTACAAAGGATGGCCCTTTCAATCCTAAATGATGACTCTCACCCTTTGCGAAATGAGTTTCAGTTATTACCGTCTGCGAGGAGGTATAAAGTCCCCAGGTGTAGAACGAAAAGATATAAAAGCAGCTTTGTAACAAATGCGATTGATATGCTTAACAAATTGTAGAGGTGTTTTTCAGATATGTACTAGGGGTCTTATGATTTTATGATGTTAAAAATATCATATGAAATGCTCTTGAGAGCATTTTCTTTTTATGAGAGCACTTCACTAAGTTTATGAGTATTTACTTATCTGTCCTTATGTGTAGTGTAGTGTCCTGTGTTTTGTGTTTTAGAATGCCATAGAATGTCATTGCACTGTAAAACAAATTTACCTACGGGTATAAATAAAGTAAACAAACAAAACAAACAAACAAACAAACAAACAGTCTGTGCACTAAATACCCACTGGGTATAGAGTTCACAGTTATGGTGGTTTCTCCACCAAGACTTGCTTTTGCTGTAAATAAAGAGGTCACCTCCAATTACAGATTCTCCATGAGCCTGGTACAAGTTCAAATACTTGAGACAAGAGGAGAAAAGAGCATAAATGGGATTTTGAAGGAGGACACCAGAGGGAGAAAGAGCCATACTCTCTGCTAATGAATGGTGTACATGTCTATTAGTGACAGACTCTCTTGACTCCCCTTCTCTTGAAGAATCAGCATGTCTGTCTGGCAGAAAAAAAGGCTGAGGGAAGTGTCATGTCCAATGGCAAACTCATGTCACATGGCACTGCTGATGGGAGTTTCTCGCACGCTTCAGCTACACATCTCCTCTTGTATTTACATTTACATTTAGTCATTTAGCAGACGCTTTTATCCAAAGCGGCTTACAACTGAGGACTAAACCAAGCGAGTCATCGTGAAGAGGCAAAAACAACGCAAGAAGTGCTCAAAATACAAAGTTCAGACATAGCTCGGAGTAGCATAAGCCAGGCAAGCGAGGATTGTATTGTTGCACGGATTGGTATATCCAGTAAGTAACTTTATGATGGAATGGAAAGAGGTCGCAGGTGAACCTAATCAAATGAACCGAGACTCGCAATGTTTTTAATCAGTGCGCTAAGCGACATTTTACGGGCGAGTGAGCAGATGTGGCCCCTATATGATTCATTTTCGATGCTCAGAGAGCTGAGCGCCGACTGCTTACTCTAGCCAAAATAAAAATGGAATTCTTTATGACATTTTATTGAAGTGAAAGAAATGCTCTTCAGAATAAAGATATGATAAATAAGTAATTGCACTGAGAGACATTATGTCTCCGCAGAGCTGTCTTCCTACCTGCTCAGGATATTAATAATAGATGTTTCCTGTTACCTCTTCACATTTTCGAAATGGCAGTGTTATCAGCACTTTCCCCCCGCATTTTTCCTCTTAATCAATGTCAGGCAGTACAGCTCACACTATTCTGATTTTAGAATACTGTTGTATTCTGGCATTCAAATGACTTCATCTGTCATAGATTTTTTTTCTGTTTAACAGCACAACCATGTTAACAACGTTCATTTAGAGCAATTTTAGAGCACCGTGCTGAGATAATGAAAGTGTGTGTGTGTGTGTGTGTGTGTGTGTGCGTGTGCAAATAGTATAGTTTGACTATGCCTGTGAGATTCAAAATGTTCTCAATATTCAAAAATGTCCTCACTAATAAGCCTGTTGAACACCAAATAATGAGCCAGTTTAAAAGGCTTATAAAACGGCGCAATTTACTTAAAACTAGTGTTTCACACTGTGACGATTATGTTTAGGGGTAGAGGTCAGGTTAGACAATACAAAATACAGTGGGCTCCACAAATATTGGCACCCTTGGTAAATATTTGAGCAAAACGGACTAAAAATTTGTTTTGGCAATTACTCCTCCTAGTCTTTTAATATTTAAAATATTGACAAAAAAATAGAACCTTTTAATTAAAGTCGAATAGCTCAAATAAAATATGTATTCCACAATTATTGGCACCCATACAAATTAGTAGGTAGTATAAATCTAACTGAAATAGATTCCCAATCATATGTTTTTAAGTTACTTTAGTGGTCGTGAACACTTTAGTGATACATCATGACTTCCTGTTTCACTGGGCTCTAAATATGAAGTGACACTCAGGCCAAATTCCTATAGTCATCCATCACTATAGGAAAGACCTGAGAATACAGTAATTATGTGTGACTAAAGGTTGTTGAGCTGCAACTATGAAATCACTACAAGATAATAGTTTAAATATTGTAATACTCATTTCCACTATATGGGCAATAATTAAGACGTTTAAATCAACTGGAGATGTTAACAATGTCAATGTGTCTTTATTGGCCCCACATGAACTGAGGTGGATGGATGGGAAGTTGGAGAACTGCAAACACTAGTCTCGGGGTCAACAAGTCTCCAAAACCATAATCAGACCTCACCTATATAACCACAACTTGTTTGGGAAGGCTGCAATAAAAAAAAAAAAAAAGCCTTTGACCAAACAGCAAACCCATCCACCTGAAGTTTGTAGGTGTTACTGGAACTTTCCATGGGACCCAAATAAAGATTTTGGGAAAAACATCAGAGGTGGGTTTGGCATAGACAGAAACAACTGAGAAAGTATGGTGATGGATCTTTAAAGGAGTACTTCATCCATTTCAACATTAATCTTTATTGAAAGTGGGTCATATATGTAGTCGAAATGTAAAATAAATTTTGAATTTGGTGCCCTCTTGACCGTGAAAAGACAGAAAATAACTTTTGGGCGCATTTGTATGTAAGACAACAACTCCCACAATGCACCACATTGCACAGCTCCGCAAGCCACTCCCACTAATCCAGAACAGCAGCGCAAACATCACAAATCACTCTTCCGTCTACAAGGCTAACATTAGCTGCCACCAGAGTTAAAAATTCATTTCACACAAAATGTATAGGTAGTTGGCTGTGGCGAGCAGGACGAGGGCGAGGGACTTGAGAGCGGCGCGAGTGATAATGAACGACACCTGTGAGACGCACCGGTCTCTCTCGGATCTCTCACCGAGGAGCGACGACAGTCCAGATCGAGAGAGGAACAGGCCTGATTTTATGTTGCGTTTTGTTTCTGTTGTGTGTGGCCAACAGTGAGGGGCTGCTGGCTTATAATTTTGTTTTGTATTTGTTTATTTTACTATTAAAATGTTTAAATGTTTGCCGGTTCCCGCCTCATTCTTCCCACAACAACGAACCCCGTTACATTGGCAAACTCATTAGTGAATTACTCCTCGTTTGTATTTCTTTCTATATATATGGTGAATTATTGCATAATACCTGGATGTTCAGTCAGAACATACGCGGTGCGAAACTAGGATGGTTCACATCACAACACAAACGTCCGTATGCTCGTCTGATTCAGAGATTACGTCCAGGAGAAATTGCCATCATTGAAATTCTCTGCAGCAGACGAACTCTATCTGTGTCCGTAGCGCACAGCGAGGGCACAGGCACCACCAGTCCGCCCAGCTCGAGCCAGTCCGGGCTCCTCGTCCACGACAAGCGGCCGCCTCCTGTTCCTCCATCAGCCTCAGCTGCTCTTCACTATATTGCGGCTCTTAAAGATAGCCACGAACACCGGATTCGAGTAGCAGAATTTCAAAATCCTCTTCTTCCATATCATGTTTAGTTTCTTCCGTCATTGTCATAACTTCCTATCTCCACAGCGCTTGTTAGCTTAGCTTCCAAACAAGATGGCTGATATTGCTTTCTGTATCTGCAAGTGAAGTCCCACCCACTGATCTGTAATAGGTCTGTAGCGTGAGTGGGTCCCACACCCTGAATAAATGATGAGCTTGTGTTTGTAGTCTCTACACTTTTCAATGAAATGTGACTTCCTGCTTATTGTGACGCAAAATGACGATTTTTACGTCACAACAAGCAGGAAGTAAAACACTTAAATCCTTATTTCTCCCATCTCAGGGAAAAATAAAGGAAAAATCCACGACCATTATAATATATGACTGGGTTTCTAACAATACAAAGCTTAATGCAAATGGGTGAAGTGTCCCTTTAATGCTGTGGGGCTAATTTTCTTCCAAACACCCTGGAAAACTTGTTAGGATACACAATATCATAAACTCCAAAAAGTTGTAACAGTTCGAAATAGACCCAAAAGCGAAAGCTGGTTAATGATTTATTGAAAAGGAAAATGATAAATGCAACACAGGCTGTCTGCCGATCACAGGTAGTCTTGAACGCAGAACAGGAAAATGATCTCCAGAGAGAAACCAGGCCGGATGATCGTCACAGGTTCGCGGTCAGGTAGTGCTCGCAGGAATAGGCAAGCGCAGACTCCACCAGGCAGTAACCGCAGCACAGAGAATCAGACTTGACCCAGGATAGCCGGAACAGTAACTCATCTGACATATGCGTACACACAGGACAAGAAACTGTAGCAATGATATACAGAAGTCAGAAACGGACATGAACGAACAAACAATAAACCGACAAGAGGGGAAAAGAACATGAGGTCTAAATAGCCAGAAAATCAGGGCAAAAGGGAAACAGGTGTGAGGAGAGCAGGAGAGTGAACGCTGATTAAGAATGGGTTCAGCTGTGCGAGAGCACAAGTGAAAGAGAGAGAGAAACAAGCAGAGGAATAAGACTAGACTCCTGACAAAAGTACCAGCAGATATTAAATGAGCACCTGACCTACCCAGTCAGGAAGTTTAAACTGGGCCGTGGTTGGATCTACCAGCATGACGATGATCCAAAGCACATCTTAAAATAGTCAACAGAACAGTTCACTGGACACTAGAGATGCACCGATTGACCAGCCAGGGACCGGAATCAGTCGATTTTCCACATGTTTGGCCTGGACCAGTGACTGGCCGGTCTGTCTCACGCCTTTCTGATTCTGAGCCGGTCCGTTTTGTTACACAACTGCTCCAAGACCTGGGTTGGCGATCCAAACGCAGCTTTATTAAAGGTAATCCACAATCATAATACAGGCATAGGGTCAAAACTACAGGGCCAGATAATAACAGAGTCCAAGACACAGGCAAACAGGGAAATCCCAGCCCGTTCGCGTTGGAAATCCAGGGAATCGCGAAACACCACGAAAATGTTCGGATCAACAAAAATGTTCAGATCAACAAATATGCCCAATTTGAAGACTGGCTAAAGCAATTCCATGCCAGCCACAAGTCAGCAGCCTCTCCTATCTTTCCTTGGTGAGCCATGAAAAGACCAAAGCATTTATTAGGAAAATTATGGAATTCATGGCCCTGAATAACCAGCAGTTCTCAATAGTTGAGGACAGAGGCTTTAGAAATCTGTTAAATTACCTCAGCCCAAAATTCTTAATACTACGGAGCCCCCCTAGTCCCACTTTGTCAAAAAAAAATATTATAACTATCTTGTGGCCTCAAGATAAGTAACTCGTGGCCTCAAGATACTAACTCGTGGCCTCAAGATACTATCTCGTGGCCTCAAGATACTATCTCGTGGCCTCAAGATACTATCTCGTGGCCTCAAGATAGAGATACTAAGAATGGGTTAAGAAAGAGATACTATCTTGAGGCCACGAGATACTATCTTGAGGCCACGAGATACTATCTTGAGGCCACGAGATACTATCTTGAGGCCACGAGATACTATCTTGAGGCCACAAGATACTATCTTGAGGCCACGAGATACTATCTTGAGGCCACGAGTTACTATAGTATATCGTGGCCTTAAGATAGTATCTCGTGGCCTCAAGATAGTATCTCTATCTTAACCCATTCTTAGTATCTCTATCTTGAGGCCACGAGATACTATCTTGAGGCCACGAGTTACTTATCTTGAGGCCACGAGATAGTTATAATAATTTTTTTTGACAAAGTACTTTTCCAATTTTGCGTTACCCGAGTTGTTTAATCTCATGTCATGTCACCCATGCAGCCTCTTACAAGCAGATCATGAAGCAGCAATCAGTTTTACAACTGATATTTGGACATCTAACATAAGTAACTAATTTTCATTTAATTGTCATTTCTACCTCTTTCCAGATAGCACTTTATTTAGAGAGTTGTTTAAGTGAAAGAAGATCATATAACTTAGTGCAGTTAAAGGGAAATTTTAATGGTCAATGTTTTATTTTATTATGAAAATAAAATTTTGCATTGAGGAAAATCGGAATGAAAAATCTGTACTGGCAAAAAAGAAAAAGAAAAAAAAAGAAAGAAATCAGATTCGTCCAATCAGTGCGTCTTTACTGACCACAGAATGAAGGTGTTACCATGGACATAGCAGTCCCCTATCCCCTTAACAAAAACCTGTGATATGAACTGAAGAAAAGAGATCATAAGCATGGACCTCTAAATCTGAAGGATCTGAAGAGATTCTGTATTGAGGAATGTCTCAGATCTCTTGCCATATGTTCATCAACCTGCTTATGCATTATAGGAGAAGATCCAGAGCTGTTATCTCGCCAAAGGGAGGCTGCACAAAAAAAACATTCCACTGTATCAATAACCAGAAAAACAATGGAAGTCTATGATATGCATCTTCACTAATATAATGATACAAACAAGTGTAAATGTGTGTGCATGAGTCTGAATCAGGTTTTGCCTATTGTTGGGACTAAATGTCCCCACAAGGCTAATAAAACCTGAAATCACCCACATCGGAGCAACCAACAGTCAACACAAGGAAAACAGCTTAATAAACATAATAAATGTCTTGAAATGCAAAAAGGTTTCTGTTCATTTGCTTAGTATTAAAAGTCCCAGAAAAACAATAAAGAATGAAAGTACCAAACGAGAGACTACAGTCAGAACAGAAGCTATTAAATGTATATGGCATCCTTGAAATGCCGAATAATTTTAGGCTTTTTGTTGTTTTTGTTGTGATTCTTCAATTCTAATAATTACCAAATATCTCATTCAAGTGGCACTGAAGACTGTGTTCTATTCTATTAATGCCGACTAATATTACAGTGTGCCATGAAATTCTGAAATAGTGTTTCGTGGAATAAAATATTAATCTTCTCTTGCTTGATAAAAGCAAATGTAAAATAACCTCTAATATGTTTTTATGCTTTCATTCACTGACATCTACTGACATCTACTGGCAAACATATGCATTGCAAGTATCTGCATCCAAGCTGACACATTGTTTGCACATTCTGAGCCCAAGCTAGATTTCTGCTTCCGTCCCTGGGGTTTCTGCTGGATTGATCCCATCCCTAAAGCCCTAGCTTTAGTGTATGTCTGATTCTCTGAGATCATCTATATTCTAGTATTGGCTCTACCTATAAGCTCTACCTCCTGCAACTGTCTAGCACATAAAATAAAGGCTAGTGTGTATTTTTTTTTTTTTTTTTTTTTACTAGACTTGCCATTAAAAATGTTCCTGCCAAATGTTCTGTTTTATTAGGGAAATAGGCTTACAACAAGGCAGGAGAAAATAAATGCGGTCAATTATGAGTCTTTAAATTTTAAACGTCTAGTTTTACCCAAAAATAAATGTAGTAAATAAGTAAATAAAATGTGAATCCTTAGAAACTTGATATAAGAAAACACTCAATACAATGAGAGTGCAGCAAACAGCCAAGCCAGCAGGTGGAGCTGCAGGTTATCAATTTGCCAGGTTAGCGATATGTGTACCCTTGTATGCTGCAAGTCAGATGTTTAAGCTTGAGTCTTAATAGTTTTTCAGACAAAAACTAAATGAAGAAATAAGAACAATGAATTTTAAAGAACAAACAAATTTGATTGTAACTGATTGTCATTTTCGAATGATGGTCTAAGCTTTGTTGTTTAGAAATAAAAATAACACAATGCTGCTATGGAAGAAATATTTTGGCAATTTTACCTTAATCTATCATTGCTGATCATAATCCTTCAGATGAGACGTTAAACCGAGGTCCTGACTCTCTGTGGTCATTAAAAATCTCATGGCATTTTTCGTAAAGAGGGGTGTAACCCTGGTGTCCTGGCCAAACTCCATCCATTGGCCCTTGCCAATCATGGCCTCCTAATAATCCCCTTCCATTGAATTGGCTCTATCACTCTCTCTCCTCTCCACCTATACCTGGTGTGTGGTGAGCTCACTGGCGCCGTTGTACTGTGGCTGCCGTCGTATCATCCAAGTGGATGCTGTAGACTGGTGGTGGTTGAGGAGAGATCCCCTGATATGATTGTAAAGTGCTTTGGGTGTACAGTAGTATATATGAAAGTGCTACATAAATGCCTCATTCATTCATACATAATCCAGTCCAAACGTTTTATAAATGATTTTGTGGATTATAATAATTATTAAATAGACAGTTTGGCTGATATTTGATCATTTTGATGTTATTGGTATGGCCAAGAACAGTGTCAAGCCTATTATCTTTATTGTTATTATTATTATTACCATCATCATCATCATCATCATCATCTCACATTCTCACGTTCTTTGAAAACATCTTATCAGCAGGTGGTGCTCAAGGACTATGTGATTCCAATTCCTGCCTTAATAAAGTGAGATCATATAGTTATGATATATTCTCTCTCTCTCTCTCTCTCTCTCTCTCTCTCTCTCTCTCTCTCTCTCTCTCTCTCTCTCTCTCTCTCTCTGTATCTAATATTTAGTCAAATTCATCGTAAGTGTCTCTCACACTCTGCAGCTGCAAATTGAGTATAGCTGCAGTGATACAATATTCAAATCATTGCAAATGATTTGGCAGAGACTGTGTTAATGGGGGAAGCCAAAAAGAGGCTGCCGATTCCTCTGGAGGAAGACGAACAGACGGAAATAGAGGAGCATGTGATTAAGACAGGAGGAGCAAGAATTACCCTCTGAGATCAGGGCGGATCTGTACATAAAGGTTACGGCACTATAGCTCAGAAACCACTCGAGATACAGAGCCAATGAATATTCAGAAATACTCGTATGTTTCCCCATAACATGCCAGTCAAATTCCAAACAGTATAATTCCAAAATATATAAATATTTTTATTTTTATACAGTAATTGTCACATAACTTATTTGTAGGCATTGTTTGTGTGTTTTGTTATGTTCCAATCTGTTGCTGTCAAATTCTATAACATAATAGTCCTTACTCGGGTTAGATGCCATATTGAATTAAACGCTGAAGAAAACAAGGCTGTGAGGGATAGATTTACAGTTACAACTGCAAGCACTATATACAAGTCCTATATCATGTCATTTTCACAGCTCCTCATAACTTTGCAAAACTGTTTTATGGAGTTTTTGTCTTCTGAAAGTTGTTTTTCTATTTTTCCCCAAGGCATTTCATCAGCTGAACAATCGGTATGTTGGTAAACAACATACAATCCATTAAACACACTGTGCTTCTATCCCTCTCAGGCTCGTTTTTATTCCTATCAAAACCTAATGGTGCCACTCTGATTAAGGTATTAGGCCTATATGGTCATTAGTATTTGCTCTAAATCACAATATTTACACCATACCGGTCAAAAGTTTGACCCGTCACACCGTTTTACTGTATTTTTGTTCAAATAAATGCAGACTTGATGAGCAGAAGAGACTTCTTTTAAAAATATTTCAAACTTTTGACTGGTAGTGTATGATGCAAATGACTGACATAACCAATAATCTAACAGATATTCTAGAAATCGGCCTTCCATGTAGAAATATGAACTGCTTGCATATAGAACTGTCATACCAATGTCAACCCAGAAAGAAAGAAAGAAAGAAACAAGAAAAAGCAATTTCCACATTTTTATAGCTTTGTGTTTTAGACAGTTGGGGGAGGGGGGTGATCTCATATCCCAAGATTCCTGAGCATTCAAAGGGGTTACTGCAGTTTAATAAAGACATACTCGTTCACCTGTTGGTTATTTCAAGCCACAACATTGCTGTCAGTCTTCACCACTAGCTTACAGCACTGTCAGTTCCTGATTCACCAGGACAACCATGCCGCACCTCAGCCAATGACGAGGCTGCTTTCTGAACACACCCACCTGAGTCACAGCTGGCACACAAAAGCAAGGTCGGCATAAGCATGATGAACTGTGATTTGGACACTTGGCAAGTGCAATTGCATCAATCAATCACCATGGTGACAGCACTAGGGTTCTGTGAGGTTGGGTCATCAGCATAGACATTGTTCGTTGGATAATGCAGATGTACAGCTGAAACATATTGGACTGGTCATAACACATCTGCATAATGCATGTTTACAAGTGTAACATAACCACAGAGAGAGAGAAAAAAACACCCTCTTTCCTCACACACATAAAAAAAAAATGTATCACTTAAATTTTCATGAAACAGTTCATGTAAAATTCCCTCGACACATGCTCAAACAACCCCTGGTTCATTTTAACAGGAGGTGAATCCATATACACTTGGTCTCTCACCCTGCAGGTTCGATGCTTGGGTGCGCACTGATATTACTCAGAGCATTATGGGGAAAAAACATGCAAGTCTGTATATGAGTTTGTGTATGTGATGGAGAGAGTGATGGAGTATGTGGAGTGAAGACTGACAGCTGGCAAACATGCTCTCCTCAGTTCCACAACTCAATTACAGTAGACAGTTCAGTCCACACAGCCCAGGGGCTTCTTGATATTGCAGTGAAACTCTCTGACAGTGCATTCACTGTGACAAAGGATTCAAAGCGCATTTATTCCAAAGCACACATAATGTTTTTAGACACACTTACGTGTTTATGTTTCTCATGATCATAAATACTGCTTAAAAACTTGGGTCCCACTTTATATTAAGTGGCCCTAATACCTGTGAACTTACATGGTACCTAGATATGTACTTAGTATGTAACTACAGTGTAAATACACATTGGTACATAGTATTTACAACTGTAATATTTGTGTAACTACACATATGTAACAACCCACGGAAAGGTATGTGTAAGTACAAATGTGTAACAGGACATTGGTAACAACACTTTTTCCACTACAGTAAGTACACATGTGTAACAGGCATTATGTAACTACATTTTGTAAGAACAATATGTATTCACACAAGTTGTTCCACTTCCACACGCAGTCTTCCATACTGTAGTTACCAGTTAAGAACACACTGAAACCATGATGATTCCTATGTGTATACCATGTATTTACTATATGACCGGCAGGACTTATGTTAAATTGCAGCTAAAGTTTTCCCTTGTGGTACCAGTGTACATACATGATAACTCCTCAGGAACTGTCCACTTAATATAAAGTGTAAAATGGTCATAACTTACTGTGTATTATGCAAAACCCAAACCTCTGTGCAACTGTACTAACAGTGTACTTACATGGTAACTCCTCAGGAACTGTCCACTTAATATAAAGTGTAAAATGGTCATTACTTACTGTGTATTATGCAAAACCCAAACCTCTGTGCAACTGTACTAACAGTGTACTTACATGGTAACTCCTCAGGAACTGTCCACTTAATATAAAGTGTAAAATGGTCATAACTTTCTGTGTATTATGCAAAACCCAAACCTCTGTGCAACTGTACTAACAGTGTACTTACATGGTAACTCCTCAGGAACTGTCCACTTAATATAAAGTGTAAAATGGTCATAACTTACTGTGTATTATGCAAAACCCAAACCTCTGTGCAACTGTACTAACAGTGTACTTACATGGTAACTCCTCAGGAACTGTCCACTTAATATAAAGTGTAAAATGGTCATAACTTTCTGTGTATTATGCAAAACCCAAACCTCTGTGCAACTGTACTAACAGTGTACTTACATGGTAACTCCTCAGGAACTGTCCACTTAATATAAAGTGTAAAATGGTCATTACTTACTGTGTATTATGCAAAACCCAAACCTCTGTGCAACTGTACTAACAGTGTACTTACATGGTAACTCCTCAGGAACTGTCCACTTAATATAAAGTGTAAAATGGTCATAACTTTCTGTGTATTATGCAAAACCCAAACCTCTGTGCAACTGTACTAACAGTGTACTTACATGGTAACTCCTCAGGAACTGTCCACTTAATATAAAGTGTAAAATGGTCATAACTTACTGTGTATTATGCAAAACCCAAACCTCTGTGCAACTGTACTAACAGTGTACTTACATGGTAACTCCTCAGGAACTGTCCACTTAATATAAAGTGTAAAATGGTCATAACTTTCTGTGTATTATGCAAAACCCAAACCTCTGTGCAACTGTACTAACAGTGTACTTACATGGTAACTCCTCAGGACCTGTCCACTTAATATAAAGTGTAAAATGGCCATAACTTACTGTGTATTATGCCAAACCCAAACCTCTGTGCAACTGTACTAACAGTGTACTTACATGGTAACTCCTCAGGAACTGTCCACTTAATATAAAGTGTAAAATGGTCATTACTTACTGTGTATTATGCAAAACCCAAACCTCTGTGCAACTGTACTAACAGTGTACTTACATGGTAACTCCTCAGGAACTGTCCACTTAATATAAAGTGTAATTGTTAGGGTCATTGTTGTGTACCACAGTAAATGCAAAACACAAGGTTACATAGTGGATATTAAACTCTGAAATATAAATGTGATAGTTATGCTTTGATAGATTCTGGGATATTACGGCATAGCACTTTTAAAGATTTACTCTTTATTTTAGATTTTTTTTTTTATTTGACATTGTGGTGACATATTTGCCTTTACAGTAAATTACAGTGTTCTGTAAACAATAAACAAGAATTGCCTACACTTTAAAACCTTAAAAATACCTTGTTTAATCGTTTAACCATTTTGTAGTATTTAGTTCATTTACCGTGAGACACAAAAAGCGTTTTCTCCAATAAAACACAACATAAATTCACAAAAAACATAAATTGTATTAGCCTGATGTAATCCAAATCTTTAGAATCCATACGTTGTTTGCAGGAAACAGATCCAAATTCAGCCCTTTATGATCTTCATCTCCATTTCTCAGCAGCGACCGCAAACGTCAAATCCCGCGCTCAGGCGCGCTGGTGATGAATTCAAATTCAAAAAATGCGCCTTCAAGAAGCGTTACGACATGTTTTACGGCCGTGATATCAAACGCTCATTGGCTCTCGCCTGCTTCGTCACAGATTGCGACATGCCGTGTTTCAGTCGGTGTAGTACATTTGAAATGGAGAAGCGCGCGCGCCTTCACCATTGCCTTCACAGAGCGAACCGAAACCGGATTAACATTTTCATGGATTAATAATTTATACTCTGATCTGTACCTCATACACAACTATTATAATACTGCCAGAGAGGACTGCGGCTGCAACGCATCATCATGTGAACGACTTTTGGTACCGGTTTCTTTTACATTTTTCGCAATAAACAAATTATTGTGAAATTTATAACGTTACTTGTCTGTCTGTTATGTTTTTATTTTCTTCATAAGTGTAACGTTAGCCTACGTAGTTTTAAGGAATGGTTATGGGTAGGTTTAGGGGTATGAGTAGGATTAGTGGCTCAAAATATATTTTAATGCTATTGTTAATAAAACTATGAGAGGTTTGGGTTTGCTGAGATGGTCTCTGTTATGACAGTTTTACACTTTAAATTAAGTGGACAGTTCCTGAGGAGTTACCATGTAAATACACTGTTAGTACAGTTGCACAGAGGTTTGGGTTTTGCATAATACACAGTAAGTTATGACCATTTTACACTTTATATTAAGTGGACAGTTCCTGAGGAGTTACCATGTAAGTACACTGTTAGTACAGTTGCACAGAGGTTTGGGTTTTGCATAATACACATTAAGTTATGACCATTTTACACTTTATATTAAGTGGACAGTTCCTGAGGAGTTACCATGTAAGTACACTGTTAGTAACGTTACAGTTGCACAGAGGTTTGGGTTTTGCATAATACACAGAAAGTTATGACCATTTTACACTTTATATTAAGTGGACAGTTCCTGAGGAGTTACCATGTAAGTACACTGTTAGTACAGTTGCACAGAGGTTTGGGTTTTGCATAATACACAGTAAGTTATGACAGTTTTACACTTTATATTAAGTGGTCAGTTCCTGAGGAGTTACCATGTAAATACACTGTTAGTACAGTTGCACAGAGGTTTGGGTTTTGCATAACAGTAAGTAATGACCATTTTACACTTTATATTAAGTGGACAGTTCCTGAGGAGTTACCATGTAAGTACACTGTTAGTACAGTTGCACAGAGGTTTGGGTTTTGCATAATACACAGTAAGTTATGACAGTTTTACACTTTATATTAAGTGGACAGTTCCTGAGGAGTTACCATGTAAGTACACTGTTAGTACAGTTGCACAGAGGTTTGGGTTTTGCATAATACACAGTAAGTTATGACCATTTTACACTTTATATTAAGTGGACAGTTCCTGAGGAGTTACCATGTAAGTACACTGTTAGTACAGTTGCACAGAGGTTTGGGTTTTGCATAATACACAGTAAGTTATGACCATTTTACACTTTATATTAAGTGGACAGTTCCTGAGGAGTTACCATGTAAGTACACTGTTAGTACAGTTGCACAGAGGTTTGGGTTTTGCATAATACATGTAAGTTATGACAGTTTACACATTGTATCAAGTGCAGAGTTCCTGAGGAGTTACCATGTATGTACACTGGTACCACAAGGGAAAACTTTAGCTGTAATTCAACATAAGTCCTGCCGGTCATATAGTAAATACATGGTATACACATAGGAATCATCATGGTTTCAGTGTGTTCTTTAACTGGTAACTACAGTATGGAAGACTGCGTGTGGAAGTGGAACGACTTGTGTGAATACATATTGTTGTTACAAAATGTAGTTACATAATGCCTGTTACACATGTGTACTTACTGTAGTGGAAAAAGTGTTTTTACCAATGTCCTGTTACACATTTGTACTTACACATACCTTTCCGTGGGTTGTTACATATGTGTAGTTACACAAATATTACAGTTGTAAATACTATGTACCAATGTGTATTTACACTGTAGTTACATACTAAGTACATATCTAGGTACCATGTAAGTTCACAGGTATTAGGGCCACTTAATATAAAGTGGGACCCACATCGAATATAATCAAATTCATGACGCCAGACATGTCACTCTGTCTATGGATTCAATACACAACAACATTATATTAATTACATTTATAATAAATAGTTATATATATACACATGGAAGTATTATATAGCTTACACATCATGTATATAAATTAAAGTATTGCAATTTATATTTATTTACAGATATCATATGAACTCCTCGCGTTTTGTCTGTGATTGATGATGCAGTCAGTGTGAGCCAAATAAATGCTTTATGTCAAATCAAGTAAACAACACCATCTTTCATATCTATAGTCTTAAAATGCCCCTATTACGCTTTTTTTCAGATAGTATCTTTTATGCAGTGTGTAATATAGCTGTTTGTGAATGTGAAAGGTCTGCAAAGTTTAAGATAAAAGTGCTCGACAAATAAAGTTATTGGCATGTGCTCGAAATCTCCCCCTATACCCTCATTCACTATTCCCTAATTCTATTTGAACACTGAGTGTGCCAGAAGGGCTAGTTTATGCTTGCTGTTTGATAATCATTTGAAACTGGCAGCTCCAGTAGTAATGAAAATATTTATTTTGAATTCTGTCATGGAAACTAGCATGTATAAAGCTTATTTAAACTATTTAATAATCAATCAAAAATAAATGTATTCCTGTATAATATAATATATAATATTATGCTGTACCCACATTGGACCAGCGGTTTTGAAAATGGATGGATGATTCAGCTGCAGGCGGCATCTTCTGGCGAGATGTGGAATTCATTCGGTACGACCCTCACAATGCATTATGGGAATTCTCAGAAAATAACCTACATTAAGTGGGTGACCCAGGCATAATTAATCAATCAATGAGGCCCTTCTAAAATATATTTTTTTTTGTTAATATATCTTCATTAGAGATATAATTATGCAACACAAAAAAGTGGTCAAAACTCTAACAGAACATACATTGTTTATTTTTTTACAATATTAAAGTGCTTATTTTTTAAATAACAAAATGTCAATCTTCGTCTTTGTAATAGAAGATACAATACAATACAATCTTCAAGACACAATACAGTCTTCATATTCATATTTATTTGTATTAATAAACTAGTGTTTTCCTAGTCAGTGTCGGCTGCAAAGATAAAGTAGACGATTCTGTCTCGCCATCTCCGCAGTACAGTGGACGCTCCTTTAGAGAGAAATGCACCTTTCATACGGATTAAATAAGCAGAAAGTATTTGTTTTCGCTTCAAATTGGTTTGTTTAAAACTAGACATTTCAAGTTTTCTATAGAAATATTTCTCAGGTCTGTGAGGTAAGTAGCATACGCTGAGTTTGGTTCATTTTTGAGACACGCTCCAGTTCACGTAGATGGCGGAAAGCGCCCTATTTGTTTTCTTTTTTTTTTTAAAAACCACAACTTTTTGTTATTGCGAGTATACACAAATAAAAGTTGAATGATGATTTACTCTTATGACTTAAGTTGAGTATTTTAAGTTGTTTCCGCTGTTATCAGGGAAGAAATGCAAGTGACACGCCGGCGCTTCCATGCCATGCAGTAAGTGTGCTTTAGCTTCCACGCCCCGCAAAAACACTTACAGTAGATATGGGCCTAATAATAGCACACATAGGTTAATCTTAGAGCAGGCGGCCATTAACATTTCTGATGGTTTAAATGATCAGCCCTCAGGGGCCCTCTCAAAATGCGAGGCCCCAGGCTATTGCCTGCCTTGCCTGCCCTATTGCTACGCCTAAAACTTGAACACTTCAGACGTTTCTGTAAGAAACATGCTGGAAGTCATTTCAGAAACAAGGCTGTGCTATTGCGAAGTGGAAGTTAAGCGAGGAATTAAAATATAGACTGGCATACAGACCTCTTTATATTTTGAGACCGGCGGAGACAGCAGCACCGAATAAAGTATGTTTCTGCCATTGTGCTCTCTTAGGATGTAGCGCCCCGGCTACACATTGTCATGTTGTAAGAAAACATCTATTGCAAACTCTTCCAATTTGCTGTTTTTTGGCATAGGCATAGCAACACAATGTGCATTGCTACAGTATATAAACTAATGCAGGATATTCTGGTAAAACAAACTGGGCACACTGGTTTTAACAGTTGCGATAGGCTAGCTACACAGTGTGGACAGTCAGTAATTTAGAGCCGATTCCAATCGGACACACAAATTATCGTATTTGGAGTGACTGTGAAGGTAGCCCAATATGTACTGTACTATGAGATTGAATATTAGACATAGGCCTACTACTACTCAGTGGTTCTTCTATTGTCTATGGGGATTTTTGGGGGGAGGCTCATAGGTAAATCAATAATAGATTGGGTTCGGCTTTTACATATTTACTTATTATTATGCTCCCATACGCAGATGATTCCCTGATATCTCAAAATAGCCACACCCAGGGCTGGATTAGCATAAGGGCTAGGTGGGGCTGAAAGCCCCAGGGCCCACAGGAAGAGGGGGCCAGGCCCGTGATTGGCTGGAGGAAATGAGAAGTCCTCATCCTATAATGTAAAATAAGGGCCTGTTGGTTGCATCATTGACTGACAAGTCATAAGTGGATGATTTGTGTCTAATTATAAAATAACAGGAAATGACTGGAATATGTGCCTTACTGATATAATTCACTGTCCAATCAAAATCCCTTTACAATTTGAGCCATGACGTCGGGAAACGCCTCTTTGTGTTATGCTTTCGCATGTAGAAAATGTGAAATATATCGCTCACTTGAAAGGGAGAAAAGGGAGTCTAATCTTACAGCCTAAATTCCAAAACTAACTACAGTAACTACTTCTGTTCACTTTCGGATAAATCATCTGTGCACGTAGAAGAACCCAAGTGCAGCGGTAGCCCACATTTAGCTTCATCCACCTACACCGTTGCCGATCTGCATACTTAACACGTTGAAGAAGGTGAGTTAGCAGCAGCATTAACTTATTATTTTTATAATGAGTTAGAAAGCAAAGGTTTTCATGAATGCTTACTTTGCCCCTTTAGATAAAAACGCCAGAAACAGTCTGGTGTACGATGAAATATTGCCACCACCACCAGACAAGGTATCGGATCAGACTGCAAGGGAAAATTACATCTACTGACCCGGGTCTGACCTGGTGGCCTGCTGTAATTGACATACAAGGTCAAAATTATTGGATCGGAAAAGGACCAGTGCCATGTCAGAATCGCAGCTTTGGTTTTTCTGCTTCTGAAAAACAATATAAACACCAAAAACTGACATTTTCAAAGAGCCATTTTTTAGACGAAAACTCGCCAATGGCGATACTGTTCCATTGAGAAGTGTATACGTTCCATTTTTTAACATAAGCAACATATTTTCCTACCTTACAAGGAAGTTGTAAATCCCTCAGCGGAGTATATAAGCACAATCCTTACTGTACTACTCCAGAGAAACAAAGGCATGAGGGGGTGAGAGGAAGGAGAAACACAGAGAAACATATACAGCTGGCATGATTGGGTGAGGGCATAGAGAAATGGGGAACAGAGAAATCTGGAATGAAGACCACCTCGCCTGTAGCCTTATTCTTCTATTCCGGGTTCTCTCCTATGCTGACACATGTATAACTGTAATGATCCACTGAAAGTAAGTTGTATAGAGAACCCAAGTGTAGTGATGTTACGTCTGACACCGACGCTCCGAAGCTTGCTTCAAACTCGAACGGTCCTTGCAATGAACCACTGCCTCGGAGCTTGTATCATTACGTCATTAGTCACGTGAAAATGACGTCTGAAGCAAACACACTGCTTCACTCCTGTAGTGAACCACCTGACTGCTTTGACAGCCCAATCCAGTGTTGACAGGTTTGAAACCTGGCGGCTGTATTTCTTATAAAAGTGAAGCCAAACCATGGCAACACCGTGGGTTGTAGTAGTCGGTGTTTGGATTGGTGTTATTGTTGAGGAGAGTTTATTGTTGAGGAGAGTGGATTGAGTTTATTGCTGAGGAGAGTGGCAAAGAAATAATTACACACACACACACACATCATGCTTAATGTTTTATTATCAAGGTGAACACATGAAATTCATCAGTGTCTGGAAACTTCACCTACATAAATGAGTTTCACAGCACTACACTGTTTCAGCTTTGATCGCCTCGGTAAACACGTCATAAACGAGGCGTTAACATAAGCCTACTGGCATTTTATGGTTGTCAGCTTTGTTGCATTACATTTACTTCACCAGGAGATGGTGCTGCAATTTCTATCTGAATTAAGCTTCGAGTAATGAACCATTTTCGACACAATTGTATCGGAAAGCAATAATGCTTCGAAACGCTTCATTTGGCCATCACTACCCAAGTGCAGTTTATTTACCAATTTAACAAAACAAAAACATGGCATAGCATGAAACATAAAACAAGACCATGACATGACGCTTACCGACAGAGATTACAGTAATAAAAAAAAAAACAAAGCTTGACAAAGACACATGGCTAACATGAGGGCTTAAATACACATATTAATGACAAGAGACACCTGTGGACAATGAACAGATGATTAACCAATGACAAGACACATGGCAGAATCACATGACAAACAGGGAATCACATGACAAGACACAGAAACTTGACAATAGGCTTGTTTGAGATGCGCCTTGCCTCGCCTAAAATGTAGCCGAGAGTAGGGGGCTGCAGTGAGAGGAGGAGTGAAAAAAGCGCAGGCAAGCCGGACAGATCTCGCTTCTCACACATGTTCTCGCAGTGGATCAGACACCTGTGAGATCATAGGCGTATATTCCGGGATTCACGGGATTCATGCCCGTGCACGGTGTTGCTAATAAACTGGATGTAATTTAAGTTTTGTTGCTTTTATATGAAAATATGGATGTAATTTAAGTTTTGTTGCTTTTATATGAAAATATGAAAATATATATGAGACACCCACAGTACGTATTTAATTCCATTTTAAATAGGCCTACGTGTTTATCAATAACTTTTGTGTTTTTATAAAATAAAAAATAAAAAATTACATCACATAGATCGCGCTGTCAGAGAGTTTGGGAATATCCACATATTGGTTGGTGGGCCAGGCCTGTGTAGGGGAACAGGACATGGGACGTGGCATGGCGTGGGCGGGCCTTGGTTGTGGCATGGCGTGGGCGGACCTGGGCCAGCGCCAGCAGTGCAGGAAGCCAATACTGAGACATTCAATTGCCCAAAAAACGGTCCCTCATTATATGGGACAACTTGAACTCAGTGCTCAATTCGTTTTGGGGGAGGGATAGTGGGCCAGGCAGGAGGACAGGACATGGGACATGGGACGTGGCATGGCGTGGACGGGCCTGGGTTGTGGCATGGCGTGGGCGGACCTGGGCCATGGAGCGTGGGTGGAGCCGGCAGTGCAGGAAGCCAGGGCGGAGCCAGCAGTGCAGGAAGCCAGGGCGGCCCCAGCAGTGTAGAGGTCTGCTACCCGACCCGAGCCCGACGGGTCCCGAAAAATGTGCGGGTTTCGGGTCGGGTTCGGGTTAATGTTTAATGAACAGCCTCGGGTTCGGGTCGGGTTCGTGTTTAACTAAGAAAAACTAAATATGCTATATATAGTTTGCCTGCCGTGTGCTTTGCCTGCTTGCTGTGTTGTGGTGACCGGCACGCGAGAGAGAGAAAGTACATACGTGCGCAGCCGCAGATGTGCAATATGTGCATACACACAGTCAGACACACAGGCTCTCTCTCAAATATAATGATAATGATATATAAATATATAAATATATATATATATATATATATATATATATAAATAATTTTATATAAATAATTTTTTTTAATTATTTGTTTTATTTATATCACAAGCTGTTTTGCGCATGTGCTACCGCTCTCGCGCGCTATTTCAGTCACAATACAGACAGACAGCAGACGACAACAAGCAAAGCATGAGTCTGATAAAGCAAAAAATTACTGAGGGAAAACTTATGACGGTTCCAAATGATGCAGGAAAAGCTGCAATCTGGAAGCATTATGATCTTGTCGTTTCAACCAGTAAAGAGCCCAGTGGTTACGTGCAGTGTAGAGCTTGCAAAGCTGTCTTGGCGTATGACAGCAAAAAGACAGGTACATCTTCTTTACAGCGACACACTGACCGTGGATGCACTCGTCCAACAGCAGGCCTAGCCGCTAGTAACAACAGACAGTCATCTCTTTCGGACTATCTATCTCCAACAGCCAAGTCAGTACCAGCTTCTGTAAAATCTAATGTAACAGAAAAATGTGTGGAGTTTTGCTGTCGGGATATTAGATCGTTTCATACGGTTGCTGGACGAGGTTTTATTAACCTAGCGCAAGACCTAATAAATGTGGGGGCTACATATGGCCGTGTCTCAGTGGACAGTGTGTTACCTGATCCCACAACCATCTCTCGGAGATGCAAGGAAACCACGGCCTCCAAAAGACAGGCGCTGGTCAAAGAAATATCGGAGATCATGTCTGATATTAGTGTTGGGATGACCACTGACATGTGGACTGACGACTATCGCAAGATCAGTTTCTTAACTATCACTTGCCACTACATCACACCTGATTTTTTGCTTCGAAGCAGAGTCCTTACAACAGCGATGTTCCCTCCTGAAGAAGCGAAAACTGGTGACAACATACGGAGAGAATTACAGAGACTGCTCGTATCTCTACTAGGATTTGATGCTTGTGTTATGAACAAAGTCGTCTGGGTCACTGACCAGGGATCAAACATGATTGCTGCACTCACGCCGTATCATCGACTGGATTGTCAGGACCATGTTTATAACACAGTTCTCAAACACGCGCTTGATTCTGCCGAACTACGAGACAGCGCACCAGAGGTCACACAGACTTTACTGGCAGCAAAGGCGCTTGTCATATGTCAAGCAAACGGGTATAATAAGTCAGTTATCAACAACTGTCAGGCAAATGTCAGAAACCAGGTTTAGCACGGTGTTCCTTACCTTGGATTCAATTAAGCAGGTGTACGCTGAGCTTCGAGAAAAACTTGAAAGCCGAGGGGAAAGCCGAAAAATCGACGAAATATCTCCAGATGTCTTGGAGTTCCTGCTGGAATTTCTTCGCCCATTTTACGAGGCTCAGAGGGAACTAGAGGGTGACCAGTACCCCACACTTAACCTGGTTGTTTTGTGGCACGAGAGGCTTAAGCGCCACTGCAGACCTGTGGCATCAGACAGTCCTCATCAGGCCATCATTCGTGAGCGGCATCTTGAATGGCTGAACCGTAAAATCAAAATCCAGACACTACATAAGCTTGCCATATTCCTTTGGCCAAAGTTCTGTCAGCTCCGCATGCTGTCTCTCCCTGACAGAGAGGATATCCAGCAAGAAGCCAGGCTTCGGATAGCCAGCTTTACCACAGGCAACGAGCCAGCTGAACGCGTGGCTGAACCAGTCACTAAAAGAAGCAAGATAGTGGCAGAGTTTGAGGAGTGGGTGAACGTGCCCCTCGGTGAAACCGCAGATGAAGTTACGCAATACTCCAGCCGCAACCACGACATGGAAGAAGAGCGGGATCTCTTGGGTTGGTGGAAAAAAAACAGCGGTGTTTTCCCCTTACTGTCAAAACTGGCCCGTAGTATCCTCAGCATCCCTGCAAGTAGCAGCAGCAGCGAGAGGAACTTCAGTGCAGCTGGACTAACTTTCAATCAGAGGAGGACGGCGCTGAAACCATCAACTGTCGATGCCGTTCTCTTCCTTCATAACTCATACTGAGAAGGATGTTTGTGTAAATAGTTTTGCAACAGTGCGTGAACTTTTTAAAGTTTAAAGTTTGAGTTCCAGAGAAATTTGTGACTGTTACACCTGTTCGACCACAGCAAAGTTACGTAATTGGTAAGTTTTTTTTCTCTTACTGCTGTGCTGCCTGCTGATAGGGCCGCTGCGCCTACATGTATTTGTTTAATGTGTCAAGCAATCATTAAATACAACATAGCATATTGCAAAAATGGTATTTGCTGTGAGAAACAGAATGGACCTCAGGTTCGGGTCGGGTTCGGGCTTAATATGTAAATGTAATTGTCGGGTCGGGTCGGGTTAAATGATCGCGGGCACGGGCCGGGTTCGGGCTTCAGTTTAAAGCCCGTGCAGACCTCTACAGCAGTGCAGGAAGCCAGGGCAGCGCCGGCAGTGCAGGAAGCCAGGGCAGAGCCGGCAGGGATCAGTTCAAATTGGAGTGTCAGAACTGGGAGGATGTGCTTTAAAGAGTTGTAGCTACAATAAAATTGTCTGAGTGTGGTCTATCATTAAGGTGCAATACTGAGACATTCAATTGCTCAAAAAACGGTCACTCATTATATGAAAAAAACTTGAACTCAGTGCACAATTCAGTCCCTTTTTGCGGGAACACATAGCTCGCTTTGAAAAATCTGGTAAAGGAAAGCCATCCTACTTGTCTAGTACAATATATGAAGAAATTGTCAAATTGATGGGAGAAAAAGTTTTATCAGAGATTGTCAACAAAATAAAATTAGCCAAGTACTTTTCTATAAGCGTGGATTCCACGGCAGACGTTGCCCATATCGATCATCTCACTTTCATAGCGCGATATCTTACTGCAGAGGGAAATAGAGAAGCGCTTTCTTGAATTTCTTCCTATTACAAGCCACACTGGGGAAACACCTTTTAACTCTGTGATGCCTGTACTGAATGAGCTGGGGATTGACATAAACAGTTGTCGAGGACAGTGTTTCGACAATGCAAGCAAAATATCAGGGGTGTACAGTCACGCATTGGGGAGGTACATCCGCTGGCAGAATGGGTGCTTTGTGCAGCACACACACTTTATTTAGTGGGAATAATCACAGTGAATTGCTGCTTTGAAACGAATAAATTCTTTACTTTTATGCAGGCACTTTTTAATTTCTGCTCTCGATCATCCTCGCGATGGCAGATGATTACCAGTGGTCTCAAAGCAAAGGTGGATTAGTGGGTAGCATGGTGGCTCACTGGTTAGCGCTGTTGCCTCACAGTAAGAATGTCCCAGATTCGAGCCCCGGCTGAGCCAGGAGTTCTTTCTGTGTTTAATTTGCATAACCCTAGAATATATGCATATATGAATCAAGGCAATATTCTACAGCTAAGGGAGCCCCCATGCCACTGGGCCTTAAAATGGAGCTCACAAGTCTGTCAGGTCCCAACAGGGAGTAAGCAGACGTGGGGAGTCCCCACAGAGAGCAGGTGGACAAGGGGGGTCCCCACAAGGAGCGCCCATGCCCGTTGGGTCCCAAAAGTGAGCATTCGCACCGAGCAACCTAAAGGCTCATGAGTGGCTGATGCAGAAGGTTTTGCAACTGAATCAGAAGCTTATGCACAAGCTAACAGGGTCCCAAAAGGAGAACTCATGTCCGCCGGGTCCCCAAATGGAGTTTATGTGCCTGGCATGTCCCCACAGGGGCTAAACCAAGATCCCTGAACAGCTGAGAGAGGATCTTTTGCAGCTAATGCCTTCAAGGACCCCAAAGGGAGCACATCTGATTGCTGGGTCCCCACAGAGAGCATCTGTGCCCCACAAGATCCCACAAAGTGCAAAGCTTAAAGTCCCTGTAAAGGCAATAAAAAAAAAAAAAATTATAAACACATTATAAATGTTAGAAATGTATTGCTAAAATATATTACAAAGACTGTGAACTGTGCAGTACTGAATTGTGGAGTTAGACTGTTAAACAGTTTTTCACCATTGATATTTTAAAGATTTTTTGGGCGGGGCTAAAA
Organism: Rhinichthys osculus; assembly: GCA_029959095.1. Taxonomy (NCBI): domain Eukaryota; kingdom Metazoa; phylum Chordata; class Actinopteri; order Cypriniformes; family Leuciscidae; genus Rhinichthys; species Rhinichthys osculus. The sequence goes on from JARWKJ010000008.1 coordinate 32,277,609, forward strand.
CGGGGCTCGATGACGCACTGGAGCCACTGAGCTCCTGGACACGCCCCTACTTGATGACGCACTGGAGCCCCTAAAGCTGTCCGCTCCCCTAACAATAAAGAGCAAATTCACATCAGTTTTGCCGCTCAATCGTGAGTTACGGTCAGTACTATTAGTTACTACAGCAGCCTACAGATTGCTAGCTAGCTATGCCTTCGTCACGGAAATGCGTAGGCCTACTACCTGGATGCGATCACCGGATCACATACAAAACAGATCGGTGTCCTTATTTAAATTTCCGAAAAACGATTACATCAAGAAGAAGTGGATTAATTTTGTGAAGAGCCAACCTTGATGGAGAGCTGAGGATCACTGCCAAAACCCGCCTCTGTAAGTGATCATTTTACACGGGATAGTTTTATAAACTTTCGTCGGAGACAACTGAGACATTCACTGATAATTTGTTGTTACGGGTGAATGGGGCCGAACCGACTATCTTCCGCCTCGGCATTCATCCTCCCGTCGCGCCGACAACTAGTGCCATCATCAGCAGTGCGTGCCCACCGCGCGAGCATCTATTCCGGCTGTAGAGTTGAGTGTGGCGACGGCAGCTTTCCCGCGAGTGGGCGTGGTATCAGCGCAGCCAGCGGACACGCCCCCAGCGTTTGCGAGCAGAGACTACTGCTCATTTTTTCAAGATTTTGATAGCTTATTTTATGTACTTGCCGGCTTTTTTATCATTCAAATTTGGCAGGGTGGCTAATAACACATTTTTCTGTGGTGTGACAAACTCAGAACACATACAAAATTTTGACTTTACAGGGATTTTAAGATCCCTAAGCACCTGGTGGCTAACCTGGTACCCATGGCTAACATAACCCCAGAGGGAGCACCCATGGCCAAAATAACCCTAGAATCCCACAGGAGTATCTACAGGAAACGCCCCTGCCTGCCTCGTTTCCACCTGTGCCTGTGTCTTTTCAACAACCAACATTTGTGCAGACTTTCCCTCAGGAAGCACCCATGCCCACCTTTTTCCCACAAGGTGTGCCTGTGCTTGCCTTGTTCCCCAAAGGAGCGCCTGGTCCCACCTTGTACCCTCAGAGAACACCTGTGACTTTCCTAGAGGCAGCATCCGTGCACACATCTTTTCCCCAGGAAACACCCATGCCCACCTTGTTCCCAGAAGGAGTGTGTATTCCCACATTGTTCTATCAGGGGACACATGAGCCTGTGCTTGGCAGTACCCAAAAAGAAGTACCAATGCCTCCCAAGAACCGACAGGGAGTGTTCAATCCTGCCTGGATCACACAGGAAGCAGTTGTGCCCAAGGCACAGTCCATGGAGCACAGGAACTTTGGTTAGTCCCTCCTACCTCCTATTTTTTTTACTTATTTTCAGATTTATTTAGAAAATAAAACACTGCCAAGACCTAAGCTACTATGTTTTCTAGGTGCTCTAATTGAAATGCTTTATTATAATTCAAAATGGGTTAGGGTTAGGTTTAGTGATATGCATTTAGATTTTGTCTAAAAAAACTCTCTTTAAAAAAGCCCAACATTACATTAATATGTATGTTCTTTAAACAGGACAGTTTTGGTGTGTATGAGCCACCTCTACATAAAAAAATGCTGTGTGGAAATCCAGAACCAGGTGGAATCGATTCAAGGCCTTCACTCAAGTCCTCGACTCACTTGGAAGAGGTTGTATCCATTCAGCAAAGTAGTTTAATTTAGTACCTCTTATCTCGTATTTTTACTTATTTTTAGATTTATTCTGAAATTGAAACTGTCTTCAGATAAGCTACTATGTTTTCTATGTGTTCTGATTGACATGATTTATTGTATTTCAAAATGGTAGAAGTGATGAGCTTATTTTAGATTATAATAATCTATAACAAATATATATTTTTTTTTTTCAATTCGCTCATGTTGAAACAGTAGAAGGGATATGTCTTGGAAGCTGGAACCAGGCAGCTTAATGTAGCATTCAGAATATGTATTCACAACACATATTTATGCATATATATATATATATATATATATATATATATATATATATATATATATATATTCAATATCTGCAGTCTTTGCATCTGTGATTTGAGCATGTGTATGTGTTTATTGCTTTGTTTGTATACATTTAATCCAAGTGACTTAATTAGGTACGTAATAAAGAAATGATTGACAGAAAGGAGCAACTGGCACACATGTCTGTTTATCTTGATTATATGGTATGGGGGACATCTGCGACTTCTATGTGGTGTGGTGATTAAAGGCACAATATTGTACATGCAGCGGACACGATGCCTCACTGGAGATAGACTAATGAATTGCACCCCATTGAGCGCCATCCTATTACTGAGGACGTCTTTTCAAGGCAGAGCTCTAATGTAACAGCAAGCTTTGGGGATAATAGGCATCTTTGAGAAGCGATCATTGCTTTGCGTTACATCGCAGTCGCTGTGCTGGCAAAGATGCGTTCTGACTGTTTACACCAACCCACTCATCTGTCTGGCAGTATTACCCCGGACAGAAGTCCATCTGAGCATCCAGCCAGCGAGCCCACAACCTGCCTCCAGTCACCATCACCACTTCCCACTGATAGAGCGTACATGCATTGTGCATACTTGTGTATTCAGTACCGTTGAGCTATTTAAACGACTTTTGTTTGATTTGTTCATTGCAAACAGCTGAAAGTCTGTAAATATTGCCAAGATTTTAAAGTTTAAGATTTAAAGTCTGCACTAACAAGCATCTATAACATATCCATAAGTCACTTTAAATAGTAGCAAAAAAATAAAATAAATAAATGAAGGTATGGTGAAAAGGAGATTTTTAATGTGACCTTCATAAAACAAAAGAGAAAAGCTCAAATCTGTTTAAAAAAAAAAAAAACACCCCTGGGACATAGAAGTGCCTGAAATTGAAGAAACACCCAAATATTTTTAGCCAAGAGTCAGTGGTAACCGATCTGATGAAGAGGCCTAAAGTCATTTGCCACTTCCCACTATCTAGTGTTCTTTAATGTTAGTATCAATCTGTGGTTGATGGTGTTTGTAATTAAAGGAGGTTTAATTTTGACTCTAAATTTTAATTCTAAAGAGCATTTTATTGAACAAAAATCTATAAGCGGGGGATAAAGAGAGTGAGCGGGAGAGTAAGGGATCTAACATGTTTAATTAATATCAGGAAAGCATATTTATTTTCAGACTCCGAGGTTGAATTTTTCTGTTCTTCACGTCAATCGTCACTGACTAATTTGAGCACAAAGCGGGGGCTTAATCAGCTGAACGTAATAATTGGACAGGTCTCTGACAGAGCGGCCTGCCCTGTGTGGGTCTCTGCTTTGTGTAGTCTGTGTGTATATGTGGTATGTGTGGGTGCCCTCTGTGGGCCCTGTCAGGGATAAATTAGGTGGAAATTGCTCTATGTCTTTAGTGGCAATTAGAGCTCCTCCTGTTAAGTGAAAGCAGGCATTAACTAATTAAGGGAACATTTTCAAATGAACATCTCACTTTTTCTCCTCTTCAAGCTGATCAATAACTTTTCACAAATCTAAATGTCATATAAATATCAGACTCTTCTTTGAGGTGGGTTGATCGTCAGCAATGAATACTTAATTATGTAAATTAAATCCTTTAAAACCTTATAAGAAAAAAAAAGCTGTCTGGTGTTACTATTACATACAAACTTGAAAATGTACTGAATGACTGTCTTAGCATTATGCAAAATATCAAACCAGGTTGCATTTATATGCATAATCATACACAGTAAACCAGTCAAAAGTTTGGAATAATTACGGTTTTTTTTAGGTTTTAAAAAATCAAAGCAACGTTTTTTGCTCACCAGGGCAACAGTTCAGTAAAAAAACAACAATATTGTAATAATGTAATTTATTCTGTGATGGCAAAGCTGAATTTTCAGCGTCATTATTCCAGTCTTCAGTGTCACATGATCCTTCAGAAATCATTCTAATACGCTGATTTGCTGGTCAATTATTATAGGTGATTAATTATTAAGAATGATTCTTATCGACGTTGACCATTTTTACTGTTTGATAATTTTGTAAAAAAACGTCTCAGGTTACGACTGTAACCTTTGTTCCCTGAGAACAGGGAATGAGACAATACGTCATCGACGTTATGGGGAACGCCTCAGGCATGACAGGTGTCTGAAATCACTATCAAATCACGTCAATCACATTGACCGGCGACAGCCCGTGAATCATTAACGTGAATGATTAACGTGCGACATGGAAGTATATAAGGGCGCCTTGCAAACATGACAAATCACCTTATCGTCTGAAGGGACTGTACGGCAGGCGGGCCCCGAGGCATGGCAGGGAGACGTATTGTCTCGTTCCCTGTTCTCAGGGAACAAAGGTTACAGTCGTAACCTGAGAACTTCCCTTTCGAAGGGAACTCAACAATACGTCGTCGACGCTATGGGGACCGAAATACCCACTCCGCCATGCTGAGGGGAGTGCATGCCCTCAGGCAGTGACAACTGTCCGAACCAGCAAATTCAAATGAAATGCTAGAACCACTCAACCTCAGGTCACACTGGGCTGTCAGTGACATCATTCCCTACGGTCATAGCCCAAGCTATAAGCCTCACAGGAAAACCTCCATAAACATAGTTAAATGAAAGGCCTACCTGGGCCTGCTCAAAGGCCTAGGACCACAACTTCAATTGGAAGGGGTCCCTTCTAGGGAATGTGGCTAGGGAACCCGAAGGAACCCCAGCCAATCACTATTCAGGGGAACGTACTCACCCCAAAATGCCACCAGGAAGGCCTGACCTGGCGTCAGAGCATAGACACTTAGTCTGGCCACTTCCTGTCTGTCCAAAGACAGAGCCTCTGGACACCCAACCCGAGGGACTGCGAAGCTGGCAGTAAACCGCTCGGCCCGGATCTCAGAGACGGGATATCCCGGAGAGTATGAATCAGCATAGTGCTTTCCAACCCTTGGCCTACAACCGTCTGACCAGACTCAGGAATCCGCGTGCTCACAGTTACCCTCAATGAGGGGAGCATATGGTCCCCCTGGTAGGCAAAACCAGGCTGTAGGCAGGAAAGAGGTTCCGAGAGTGAACCAGTAGCAGAGAATGAACACTTTAGTCGAGCCAAGGCGTAAGCTCGCCTTCAGCAGCTGCCTGATAAGGCCAGCTGAAATGATAGCAAGAGGCCACTAGCTTCCTGAACCCAGCACCGCTAGGGAACCACTCACAAGGAGGCCTGGTGTGGCCTACTACCTGATAGCAACAGTATGTGGTCACCTACAGGGAGGCCTAGAGAGGCCTACTACCCGATAACGATAGTACGTGGGGAACTCACCCTCAGGGAGGCCTGGTGACGCCTACTACCTGATAATCACAGCATGTGGGAACTCGTCTTCAGGGAGGCCTGGTGAGGCCTACTACCTGACAGCCATAATATCTGGGAGCTTTTTCTGCTACCCGATAGAATGTCAGGTTAGCTGTCCAGTTGTCTGTCCTTGGGCTTGTCTCCAGGGAGGCCTGGTGAGGCCTGCTACCTGATAGCCAATGTAGGTGGGGATTCGCCTTCAGGGAGGCCGGGTGAGGCCTACTACCTGCTAACCATCTTAAGTGCGAATTCACCTTTAGAGAGGCCTGAGTGGCCTACCACCTGATAGCAACTGGTAGCTGAGTCCGGGTGACAGTTCCAAGGCGGCCTGCTAAGGCCAGCCAGCTGGGGACTCGCCTGTCAGGGAGGCCTGGTTGGGCCTACTAGCTGATAGCAAGTCAATTCTGCTACAAAGGAACACTGTTGGGAACCATACTACACCAACGTAACTATTGGGCCCACCCACAGGAGGCCTAGTACGGCTAGCTACCTGTAGCGGCTATAAAGTATGCCCCACAATGTTGGGACTCCGAGGAGGCCTGTTTAAGGCCTACTACCCACCAGTGAGCCAACTGCCCGAACCACCAAGGCCAACCATTTCTCTCGAGAAGTGGCCTACAGCGCCCTATTGGGAGCTGCCCATACAAGGAGGCCTGCTGAGGCCTACTACCTGATGGCGCAGCCTTCGTTGGCAGATAAGCTGTTTACACAGCGCCTACAGCATCCTGGTGCCTAATCACATTGCCCACGGCAGTGTATTCAGCAAGAGAGCTTAGCACCCTTAAAAACAAGGGGAGTACAACAAACGCCACTCTGCCTCAACGGAGGCCCCAGTTAGTCAGGGGCCTACCATCTATGCGTGGGCGTCAGCTCAGGGCAATGCTCTGGCTACAGGGGAGCGTACTTCGACCAAAGAAGAAGTGAAGGCTTACTTCATACTCGACCCTAGCCATAGTGGTGCGAGGTAGGATAAACAGAACTGGGAGTGAAGTACTCAGACCTACCCTGAATCACAGGGGAATACTCACACCTCACCCTGAGGTTACCAGGGGGCGGGCCTGCCAGCGGCTCCCAGGGGTGACAGAAATGGGCCTGCCAGCGGCTCCCAGGGGTGACAGAAATGTATCTGTGCCCAACCTAGGGGAGTGGGGCTTGAATGAAAGCCAACCACCTACAACCCAGCACTCGAGCAGTAGCTCAGCGAGGTAAGTGAAGCCCATACTGGTGGCCTAAATCCGTAGGCCAGTTCTGCACGGCAGGGTCGGGCAGGAGACTCAGTCTTCTTCGTGAAGCGAAAGACGGCCTAACCCTGCTCAAAAGAACTAATATACCACGGAGGCCTAACTGAGGCCTACCATGTCCTTATAAACCATCCTCTGCACCACGCTGCATTACTCTAGTCACCCCAGAATGCAGAGAAGGGGGCAGGCCTTGGCCTAACGACTCCCATGGGAGAAGGCTGATTACAGGGATGCCAAAAACCTACATTCACAAAGTGAAGGGTCAGAGGAAGAAATGCTAATTTTAGCAGAACGCCTCTAATATCCCTGGCACAGCCTAGGCCAGCTACAGAGGCGGCCCTGGTGAGGGCCAACCTGTAAGCATAGATCTATTTGAGGGCTCAGAGGAGCCCTCAACTCCTCCTCCCACTAGGGGTGCACAATATTGACAAAAAAGTGATAAAGTGATATTTGCAAACTGAAGCCCAAACAAGAAATGTTTGTTAAACATTTTGAATGGAGGTGATGTTGTGGCCCTACTCCCGACAGGTTTTGGGAAAAGTTAAATTGATCAACTATTACCGATCGTCAGCGAGAAACTGGGCAGGCCAAAGGCCGGCAAGGCGATAGTTGTGATTGTGTCCCCCTTGGTAGCACTTATGGAGGATCAGGTTAAGGAGGCAGCAAAACACGGTCAGGCATGTTCACTCCGATATTTCGCACGATGGTTTCGTTTTCGCATCATACATGAGTTTACAGTGGAAGTTCGATGCGACTGAGCTGGCGAATAACACACGTCATAACCAAACGTTATGTGATTGGCTTACGGGTAATCAAAGATTTTATACTTCATACAAGCAAGGCAGCAAAACACGGTCAGGCATGTTCACTCCGATATTTCGCACGATGGTTTCGTTTTCGCATCATACATGAGTTTACAGTGGAAGTTCGATGCGACTGAGCTGGCGAATAACACACGTCATAACCAAACGTTATGTGATTGGCTTACGGGTAATCAAAGATTTTATACTTCAGACAAGCAAGCCCCACCCCCCCCCCCACACCCCCCCCCACCCCCCCCCCCCCCCACCCCCCCACCCCCCGCGAGAAAGAAAACACTTTTCAATTATGCCATGCCAGACTCTGTCTACGGAGCAAAGCGAAGTAGCAGAGTTTGGTATTACCAGGCTACCTGTCTGCCATTGGTCTGTCAAACAGATAATCCGCCTCCAAACACATACTACAGTGCAACAGTCGGGTTACAGAAGTAAAAATCCAATTGATATGGGGAATTGATTTTTCTTAAAACTTATAAACCTTTAAAGACAGCCTTACTGTGAGCTATGATATTGTTAATTGATGTTATGTATTTTTGTTGAAGCCAGTCATTATTTCAACTTATTTTTGGAACGAAGGTTACCATACGTAACCGAGATGTTCCCCTTCGTCAGCTCACTATGACGTGATTCAGAAGTGATTCTGACGAATGGGGATATCTACCAAAACGCCACGGCTGCTTGAGCCTCCTGGCCTGACCGCAATGTTTGGGCAGAAAGTAGGAGCTCTAAGCAGAGAAGGTCAGTCACTGCTGTTCCGCAAGACCCACTCAGTGTGACTTATTGGATAACGCTGGGAAAGCGTGCCCTTGGAAAGGGGAACGCTGCGGAAGCCACGTCCTCCATGAGGGAGGCACTGTGACGGTTACACATATGGACTAGCCTAGCAGGGTAGTACGACATATGGTAGTCTCTGGGGTGGTTCCAGTTGTAGCGATTCTAGCTCAAATAAAGGGAACATAATTTTAATAACTGGTCATGAATATGACCAGGGATCGCATACACAGATTAAAATTACCCGTAAAGGGGATACATTGCCAATGTATGTGTATGGACACTTAAATACAACGGATTATAATCAATTATCCATACAGGTAGGCAAAAATAGATCAATTGTATATATCAATAATCAATCACAACAAATTATAATTAAATATTAATATGTCAATTGTCTAGGACAGATCAATTCCAAGGATAACCCTTATGGAATTAATTTGTTATCGAATAATCTGTTCATCCAGCAAACTGATCGTACGATCTTTCATCAACCCTCAAGAGAAATTATCCTTATAGACTCGCAAAAAAGGTTATCTTTCTGGCCATGAAAAATAACTTTCCTGTTTTATAAAAATACTAGTTAAAGTATCAACAAATTTTAAAGCTTGTAGCTTATATCGAACATTTATGGGACTTCGTAATATGAGCAACAGACAGAGTCAATAAATTAATTAAATGGATTTAATAAAGGAAAACTACGTATACCGGTGACTAACGTTACAAGGAATAAATGTATAAAGCAACAACCAATGAAAGAAAATGAGAATAAGAGAGTGATAGGAAAAGGGAGAGAATGATCAGTCAGTTATGGCAAAATAACAGACAAAAGGAACCTTGAGAGAGAGACACAAAGATATCAAATCACCCTTAATGGGGTAAACAAATCTTGAATAAATCTTAAAAGAGCATTGAAAGCTCGATAAAACGAATACTTGCACATATGGTTCTCTTGTGTTGCTGAATAAAGAAGGTGCATCGTTCCTTCAGAGCGTCACACGTTCTCTGTGGTTCTTCCGGGGCGAACGGAGTCGCGGCAAATTTAAAGGTCCCTTGAACGTGAAGTTACTCAAAGAAAATAATTCAGGCTAAGTTCATTTTAACCGTCTGTGGAAATGAACAAAGTAGAATACGAAACGGGAAAACAAAGACAAACAAAAGAAAACAAAACAAAACTAAACTAAACAAACTGAAGAGAAGATCTGAAGAGAAGAGAGATGTTGAAAAGAGATGTTGAAGAGAGATAAGAAACTGGCGTTCCATCCTCTTAAGGACAATGCAGTTCACACATTTGGGGTGAATGACCAATCACCTTAGAGATATTCGAGAGGGAAAATTGGAATTCCTTTGATGCTTGGCCCACGTGAGTGGAGAGGAGCCTCCGATGTCTCTGGAGAGGATCCCAGAGTCGTAAATGATGTCAGAAAACAATCTAATCCCTGACATGTTGGCACCGTGCCGGTATTTTAGATTACCGAGATTCCTGATTTACATTCGCTAGTTCCAAGTGTAAAAGCTTTGGATTTCAGAAGGAATGTGCATTATTTGTGTTCAGATGAATGAACCATGATTCTGGTTCATCCGCTACACAGTCTAATTCTAGGGGGAAAGAACACCAGTAGAGACGACAGAGCAGGCTCTGTCGAGGGAAAGACACGGGCTCATCCGCAGAGGAGAAATCGTGGAGGAATACACATATGGGGTCGCCGCAGGGACCGCTACATATGGACACCCAGCCTAACACAGGTTCCACAATGCATACCAGTGTAGGCCTGGCGTCAGACGCTCCACAACGTCTGACTGCCACAGGGGTGACGGAGGAACTCAAAGGGTTAGCCATTTCTGGGGAACACTACTGGAGCAATAGACGCACGTATCCGGCCCATGGGGGCTGGAGTGGCGTTACAAGCCAACACTAAGAACGAGTCCCTCGCGCTACTGGCCACTGGGGGGGTGAGTATACGGGAATATACCGGCTCTACACGGAGGCTATAGAATCTAGCGAACGTGTTAGGTGTCGCCCAGCCCGCAGCTCAACAATATCTGTCAGCGAGGCGCCTTGAGCCAGCACCCTGGAGGAAGCAACACTTCTAGTTGAGTGAGCTTGCAACCAGAAGAGGCAAGGCACGCCTTGGGCTTCGTAAGCCAAGGTGATGGCATCCACTATCCAGTGGGCCATCCTCTGCTTGGAGACAGCCTTTCCCTTCTGCTGGCCTCCGTAACAGACGAAGAGCTGATCTGAGGTCCTGAAGCTTTGCGTTCTGTTCACGTAAAACCGGACGGGACAGATAAAAGCTAGGGCTGGGTCTGCCTCCTCCGAAGGCAGCGCTTGCAGGTTCACTTCCTGGTCCCTGAAGGGAGTGGTAGTAACCTTGGGCACATATTCAAGCCGGGGTCTCAGGACAACGTGAGAGTTGGCCGGCCCGAATTCTAGGCACGATTCGTCGACCGAAAATGCTTGCAGGGCTCCTCTGAGCCCTGCCTACTAAAGAATATAGTCTGTATTATTCCATACAAACGGCTGCAGAACGCTCAACCTAATGAAAACTCAACAGAGCTCAAGGGGCGAAATACTCAGAAAAGTCAAAACGGTCCCATGGGCCGGACATAAGATCTATCTGAAGCTCTAGCGTCAGTCAACACTCAGTAAAACATTCTATCAGAGAGAGACCAATTACTCTACCCTGAGGTGGCTAATAGCCCGAAGGCTAACATAGTTATCGTTTTGGCCACCTAACGGGGAACTTTAGGGCCCTGATAATCCAAAAAAGTTCTCTTACCTTATTACCTTGACATGGCCCCATAACTCTATACAGGGAACGAGGTCTGTAAAGAGAGACATATTATTTTTTAATCACAAAAAATACTTGTTGAAAGACCAGCAGCTCACCTGCGGCGTGCGAAGTGAAGACTCACCAGACAGTTCTTCATGAACATGGGCCATCAGAACATTGTTCTAACCATGAGCCCAGCCTCAGGCCTGATGTAAGAAGCACCTGGGGAGTCGGGGAAGAGAGGAAAGGGCTAAGATATAATCACCCCCTCAGGGAAGATGATCCATGACCGACGCAATGTGCGTTTGTGCCGGATCACCTCCCTCAGATCCCTCTTCTTGCGGGAGTCGTGCCTCCTCTGCGACCTACTATTCCACGGAGGAGGCGCACGAGAGGTGACACTGGCTCTCTGGCCTCATCTAAGGTCCTCGGACCATGATAGGCCAGGCCCTCCCATCTGTCTGGGCGAGGACACGGATCTCAGCGGTATGTATGTCCTGGATACAGCTGAGCGCGCCTTCGCCTCTCTGAACTTTCCAACCACCGCCAACACGGAGGTGCCGAAAAGCTCAGAGGGCGAAACCAGCGAATCGAGGAGAAAGCCTTTCTCTTTCTTCCCGATATCGGGCAGGTTCAACCACAAATATCTCTCCGTGGCCAGTATCGTCGCCATCCCGGAGAGCTATATATATATATATATATATATATATATATATATATTCTCATTTGAGGCGCAGCTCAGTAACCGCCTCAGGGGCCCCACCCCCTGGTCGAGATCCCCCAGCAGATCGGCCTGGTCTACCTGCAACACCGCCATGATGTGCAGGCTAGCAGCGGCCTGACCCGCTGACGTGTATGCTCTGCCATTCAACTGGCAGGGTTTTAGCTCTCAGTGTCGATTGTTTTCCCATCAACGCATACCCACGCTCTCCTATCCTCTCAACATCAGCGAGACTAGCCTGCTGATGTTGGTGGATACAGGCAGAGTATGGGTTCTTCCATGTCCTCTCGAACTCAGTATGAGATCGGGAAGAAATGAAAGGCTCACCTGAGCTGGTGGTTCTATGACCGGGGAAAAATTTCTCCCCCAACGAGCAGCCACGGCAGCTGCAGCCTGCCCGCGGCGCGTTCTATAACACCAACCAGCATACACGGGGCAGGGTGGCTGAGAAGATACAGGAAAATATCTTATTATTACCACCCTCATCAGCCATCTCCTGTTTGTCCGGGAGAGCGCTTTTTTTTTTGTTGAAAAACTCTCTCGAGAAGAGGGACAGGCACGATCACAATTTGTACAGGCAGTTCCCTCGAGAACTGCCTGTGCGTGTCTTCCTTCCCAGACAGAAAAATGCACAGTTCGCGTGTGTCACCCGGCTTCAGATATCTTGAGCACGGGTCTGCACACTTCTGAAAGCATTTCATAATTAGACAAAACAGTCCCTGAAGACGAAAAGATGATTTGTCATGTTTGCAAGGGGCCCTTATATACCTCCAGGTCGCACGTTAATCATTCACGTTAATGATTCATGGGCTGTCGCCGGTCAATGTGATTTCAGACACCTGTCACACCTGAGGCGTTCCCCATAGCGTCGATGACGTATTGTTGAGTTCCCTTCGAAAGGGAACCGTACTAATTTTTTCATGGATTCTTTGATGAATAGAAAGTTCAAAAGAACAGAATTTATTTGAAATAGACATTTTTAGACATTATAAATAGACAGTAATTACATACACAATACGTGTCACTTTTGATTACCTTAATGCTTTCTTCTTCTTTTACTTTACATACGACTCCAAACATTTGAATGGTAGCACATCAAAGGAGCAAAAACTGTTTTCATCATTGATAATTAATATTTATTTCCATAGGTGCTCTCTTGTAGACCCTACAGTATATGGTGTATACCATGGTAGAGAGTGCCATGCTATTTTCATGCTAAGGTATTTATAATAAAACCATGATATTGCCATTTTACCTTGTCCAAAAACTCCATGGTAAGTAATGTCTAGTACAAAAGCTATGTATGCGTGTGTGCATGTGGCAGTATAACAGGCCTGCTCTCTGCTCTGCAGGCACTGATAGTCAATGTTTCTGAGGGTGATGAGATGGAATCATGGCTATCTGAGTGAGATGATTTGACCACAGTATAATCACTGCTCTCTTCTCTGCGCTGCTGTGATTCTCCAGGGCTTCTCATGCATTACAGAGGACGAAGCAGAGCAGCCTCTCGACGGCTGCAGTCTCCCCGGCTCCTGAACTGATCACATTCATTATCTCCCATAAGCCTGTTTACAAATAATATGAGTGTGACATGGTTCCCACTGTGTCATTCTGGTTGCACATGCATCTGTCTGTATTTCTAAGCACGAGAATGTGTCAAATTAGTTTGTTCTGTGATAAAATGCTATGGAAATATACTAATATCAGTGTTTCCCAACCTTTTGTTTTATGTACGCCTACAGTCAGTAAAGCTCAAGTATTCCTTGATCCAAATGATACATAAATGAGCTTCTTTTAACTCATACTGAATATCATTCAGCATTATCATTAATTAATATTATTAAAGTGGCCATTATTTCAATTATAAAAAACAAAACAAAAAAGCAAGTAGATTTATCTCGCTTTAGGCCTAATGAGACAGCTAAACTTGTTTGTTTTTCCTAACGTTTAATAGTTCTTATAGGCAGTGGTTTTTCAGATTTTTCAAATTTACAAAATGAGTGTTCCCAAACTGAACAAGTAAAATTATTATGACTAAAATAGATTTTAGAATTCCAGAAGTTTTAAGGGTTGAATGTTCTACAGGGATGCCACTCTTTGTCATAACGTCGAATGTGACTGACTGATTGGGATCTTCGGACTTACTGTGAAGCAAAACTCTTGGCTCTTTTACACTCGGGGGAAAGCCTGTATTAATCAGTGGTGGAAAGACTACTGAAAAAACATACTCAAGTAAAAGTACCATTACATTCCAAAGAATGTAGTGTGAGTAGGGATGTAACGATTAAATCGCAACCGGTTGAAAATCGATAAAAATGTGTGACGATTCTAGTCGGTTGAAATGTGTGTGCCATAGACTGGTGTGCACGCGCCGTCAAACAGTAGACATGGCAACGGCAAGCGTAGATGTTGACGTTGACTCATTCAAATCGGAGGTGTGGCGGCATTTTGACTTTCCGTAGACTATAATCAACGCCGTGAGAAGCACCAGTCACCTCCGTTTTCATGTAAAAGTCATTAATACGACAATTGCGAGAGCCACGGAGATCACAAGGTGCATCAGTGTTTCCGTGGCAACCAAGTGTTGTATTTATTTTACTATTCTCTGTCTCTAAATGTGTTTTATTTTTCTTACTAGTCTAATGATGCAAATTATAACAAAATTAGAATCGTGCCTTTATTACAATGTAAAACCCCGTCAATCTGGTACTAATTTTACACAGTCTTTTACATAGTGTGTGAAGGTACCAGTGTCCAGCCTCTTGACCAAACAGACAGAAAGACTGAGTTGAAACAACCTTGAAGGGAATTATTTTAATGCAGTTTTATTATTTGACAAATATAGGCTATTTTAAATTAAAAAGAAATGTGTAGCATTTTGTCTGAGAAATAATAAAAGAGACACTTTTGTCTTAAATCTCATTTGTTAAAAAAATCGTGAGAAAATCGTATCGTGAAACCAGTATCGTGAATCGTATCGCATCGTGAGATGAGTGAATCGTTACATCCCTAAGTGTGAGTAGAGTAAAAAGTACTTGTCCAAAAAACTACTTGAGTAAGAGTAAAAAAGTAGCTTATTTAAAAGTACACATGAGTATTGAGTAGTGAGTAATGAGCTGTGCATTCTACACCCTTATAATAAACACTGTGCACTACAATTAATAAATAAATAAAAACATTGTAGAGACATTGTACATCTTTTTAAAATGCATCAAAACAGTACACTCATCACCATTTAAATCATATTGTTTGGAAAACAAAACATTTAAAAATAGGTGTAAGGCCACTGAGCCTGAGCATGCTATTGTTGCTCATAAAATATCAATGTTCATAACTGTGATAAAAACCTTTAGAAACTCACACGATAGTTCAGCATCACACACCATGAGATGGGCTTTAGTGTTCACAGTTGCAAAAATATATGCATGCTCTTTCTTTTTTCTTATTATCTACACGTTTAGCAAGATGCTGAGAAATTTTAGAACACAGCACAGATGTGCTAAAAAAGGATTCTGCTTGTAATCAAGCATATATGTTGATCTGTAACATATCGTTCGTGATTCATCATAAGTATAATTAAGAATCTGTGTTAGTCAAGCCAAGGCAGAAAGAACGGTCAGCCTGATGCATTCATCCATAATGGAGGTCTGTCATCCAGCACCGGATGACACAGAAATTCCAAGACTAAATTACAGTTTTTGTATTGTTTTGGGCTTTGTTTTTCTGAGAATTGTTACACAGGGTTGTTTTGTACCGTTTTGAAGAAAAAATTGATATTTTTTAATAGAGATACGTTGTATGAAATGGATCGAAACAAAAAAACGAGAGGTTACATTCAACGTTATGAAAAAGAGTGGTATCTCTGTAGAACATTCAACCCTTAAAACTTCTGGAATTCTAAAATCTATTTTAGTGATAATAATTTTACTTGTTCAGTTTGGGAACACTCAATTTGTAAATTTGAAAAATCTGAAAAACCACTGTCTATAAGATATCAATTTACCTCACCTAATAAACTGAAAAAGGCTAAGACAGTGAGCTAACACTAATTACACTGTTATTCCATGCCATTAAATATGTAACCATTTAAACATAAATACATATTGTTCTAGAAGGGTGGCATCATCCTTTACAATTTACACAGCTACATTTATAAAAAAAAAAAACTTTAAATCCTCACTTGTCTGGTTTATGCTACTCTGAGCAATGCTTGAACTTTGTATTTTGAGCACTTCTTGGGTTGCTATTGTCTCTTCACGATGACTCGTTTGGTTAGTCCTCAGATGTAAGTCGCTTTGGATAAAAGCGTCTGCTAAATGACTAAATGTAAATGTAAAATGTACATTTACTCAAATTGTAATGCTGATAATATCATTTGTAAGAAAAATTGTGCAAAAAAAATGTGTGAAACAAAAGAAACACACACACACACACACAAATAAATGCATGTCTCTTTGTAGTCTCGCGTCGCGAAGCTGTTTTTATCAGCAGCATCCACAACAACAACAAGCATGTTGAACTTGAAAAATGTTTTTGCGCAAGTACACTTGCTAAATGAAGGCGGATTGTATGAAATGGATCGATCAAAAAAACTTTGTTTATTAACGAGCTGTAGTCACGCAATGACAGAAACGTACTAGGTTACTAACGTAACCTCTGTTCTTTCTAGAGAGGGAACGAGTACTGCGTAATATCTTACGCTATGGGGAAAACCTCTTTTCCACGAGATATTGAAGCCAAAAATGATCCTTAATTTTGGCTGCCCTGCGGCAAAAGCAGCAGCCTATCGTGAGCGGCCCTGCGTGACGCCATGTCCAATGGGGGCACTTCGCGCCCATTTCGTCACGTCCAGCCAGAAAGGGCGTGGCCTCGCCCTATAAAAGCAGGTCGGTAGGCTGATACAAACTGGTTTTCATCGCCGAAGCGAACCAGAGCGTATATTAAGCACGGCAAGATACGCAGTACTCGTTCCCTTTCTAGAGAGAACAGAGGTTACATTAGTAACCGAGTACATTCTCTTACAAGAGTATCTCTCGTACTGCGTAATATCTTACGCTATGGGGAACACACTGTAAAAAATAATCCTGTAAAAAAACGGTAAACTACTGGCAGCTGTGGTTGCCAGCATCATACTGTAAAAATATGGTGTGTTACCGTTTTTAAAATTAACAGCTAAATACCGTTTTGTCAGCTACAGCTATATGCTGTTAAATTACAGCATATAACTGTAAATTAACAGCATATAGCTGTAGCTGACAAAACGGTATTTAGCTGTTAATTTCAAAAACAGTAACACACCGTATTTTTACGGTATGATGCTGGCAACCACAGCAGAGCGAGAGCGCGGTCTTTGGTCTCGGGCCTGGCGGCGCTGTGAAGCGGCGGCGGTGGTTGGTGCAGGCTGCGGCTGAGAACTCCAGGCAGACGGCTTTTTTGAGCGGCCTGTAGCGGAGCTAGAGCGCTTCAGCAGGAAATGCTTCATAGCCTGCGATGTTTTCTGCACCTCAACGAATCTGTCCGCAAAATCTTTGACGGCAGATCTGAAAAGGCCCGCTAGGGAGATGGGCGCGTCGAGGAACACGGAGCGCTCTGCTTCCGTCATCTCAGATAGCGTTAGCCACAAGTGTCTTTCAGCCACGGTGAGAGAGGCCATATTCCGCCCAACGGCCTGTGCAGGGGCTTTTGCAGTGCGTAGAGCCAGGTCTGTAGCGCTTCTTAAGTCCGCCACGCAGATCGCCTCCGGTCCTTCCTCGTCCATTTTTCGGAGAAGGTCGGCTTGGAAGATCTGCAGGACAGCCATAGTGTGCAGCGCTGAAACTGCTTGCCTGGCGGCGGTGTAAGAGCGACCGTGCATGGCTGACGTCACTCGGCAGGCTTTAGATGGTAGCGAACACTCAGAGCAGAGTAAAGGATATAGGCGCCGGAAAGCGCAGCAGGTACGGCGGCTGAAGGCGGCGAGGTGAAGGCCAGCGACTTCAGGCTCAAGGGCTCGTCCCGCGGAAGGCTTGCGTCGATGGCGCGGCTTCTCACTCTGGATCCAGCGATGCGAGAGCTTCGCTGAAGAGATGTAAATCAGTTTGTATCAGCTTATCGACCTGCTTTTATAGGGCGAGGCCACGCCTTTTTTGGCGGGACGTGACGAAATGGGCGCGAAGTGCCCCCATTGGACATGGCGTCACGCAGGGCCGCTCTCGATAGGCTGCTGCTTTTGCCGCAGGGCAGCCAATAGGCGGGCGAGCTGCCTGGCCTATGTCTGCATGCTGCCGCAAAGCGTTTTACATTGATTACAAATTAAGGATAATTTTTGCCTTCACTATCTCGTGGAAAAGAGATTTTTCCCCATAGCGTAAGATATTACGCAGTACGAGAGATACTCTCGTAAGAGAACGCAGTTCAAGTTAACGCCATGTGTTTTTCCACAGTTTTAGAGTGTTCCCAACACACCTTCACAGCGCGCATCGCGTGCTCATACTACTAAACTCCTCAAGACTCAACGAGCTGCTGACTTCTCCAAGTGATGCTGCATGACGAACGCGAGGGAGAGACGCAGCAGTGCACTATGGAAGGCCAAGAGGACCAAAAACACGTGAAATACGCGTGACACAATCAGCGCGTATGCATATTTCACGCATGAAATACACGTGACATAATCAGCCCGTATTGTGAAATACACGTAAAATACACGTGAAATACGCGTTAAAAATCAGTTTGAACGGGTCAGTGTCATTGGCTGCTGAAGACTTGGGTCTAACCATTTCTGTGAGCTTAGAGGGGTACCTTTCAGCTACCACCAGTTTACATGCCATATATCAGCTTATTCAGCCTATTTATTTAGTCCTTTTTTGTATAACCTATAGAAATAATATATTTAAATTGCAGTTTTATGAAAATTTTGATAAAAATAAAATTGCCTTGTTTTTCTCCACTCATGCCTTTTTGTAAATAAACACATTAGTGGACATTCTAGCTTTAACATAAAAGCATTCACATTTGTGTGGGGTAAATCAGTTACAGTGGATGCAGGTTTAAGATACAGACCACTGTTATCAATATCTGTCTTTGGAAAACAACATGAGCTTTTGTTGTGCTTACATTTACAGCTATCGCAAGCAGGTGGCGCTTATTCAAACATTTTTGTTCTGAAATTGGGCCCTCTTCATACAAACAGTAATTAGGTATACAGGTGATATTATCAATTTAAAGGAATTTAAAAAAGGAATAAATGAAAAAGGAATCTTGCAGCAGCATTTTGCACTAATGGAAGATGAGCAATTTGAGACTTTGAAATCCTGCAGTATAGTGAATTGCAAATAATTGTGATAAAAGCATGAACCGCCATCTCTAGAGTTTTATGATTAAGGAAAGGTTTGACTTTAGACCACAGACGAAGTTGATACAAACTTGAACTTGAACTTTTAAAATACAAGTACAATGTAAAAATGTTTATTGATTTATTTTCAGTATATACTTGTGTGCAGTCATATATGCAGCCATATATCAAGGTGGACCTCACACAGCAGGGGTACATTCACAGTTTCATTACATGGACATTTATCTACTTTGTCCATCATTGAAGGCTTAAATAAATTAGCTAACAAAGATACATTGACAGGTGACACTGCAATGACTCCCCTTTTAAATGTCTAATTTAACCCTTTACATTTTTTTTACATCAGCAGGGTTCACTTGGAATGCTCCTAATGCAGTCCAAGAGGGCCAAAAACACGTGAATTTTAACACGTATTCCACGTGTACGTGAAATACGTGTTAAAATGCACGTGTTTTTGGCCCTCTTGGCCTTCGATAGTGCACAGATTGCGACGCGCGTCTCACTATATGAAGTAAATGGGAGAGGGAATTCACCGCATAAACACGCATATTATGAACGTAGCACTTGAGGGAGTTTACACTATACGCAATACCCCCAACCTCACACCAAATGTCAGGCCCTGTAGAGGCCTTTATAAAGATAATTTAGTAAGCAGACATGTGAAATTCAGAAGGCTTTTTTTTAAGCCCCCGAAGCCGTGTGGAGCACTTTTATGATGGATAGATGCACTTTTATGTACTTCAAAAAAGAAACGGCCATTCACCTGCCAATATAAAGCTTGGAAGAGCCAGAACATTTTTTTAATATAACTCTGATTGTATTCGTCTGAAAAAAGAATGTCATAAACACCTAGGATGACTTGAGGGTGAGTAAATAATGGGCTAATTTTCCTTTTTGGTGAACTATCCCTTTCAGGAGGTATTTGTTATCAGATTCTTCCTATAAACTTCAAATTTTGTTGTTGAAACCTATCCATCAGGTTTATTTAATATAAAACAAGGGAATGCTGTTTTAACTTAATTAATTGAGTTACATTGACCCAATATACATTCCAATAAAAACTCAGGATGGACACATTCGACAAGTACACATTACGACTGCCCCAGACTAGAGGGCAGAATAGTCGTGACTTGTGTCAGCTACAGGACCATCTGCTCTGAAGGACAAAAAGAAGAAAAGGTATGATAAATTGTGATTTGAGGTTATTATGTTGCATGAAAGTGAAAATCACAATTGACATAAAAAAAAAACACACACTCAAAAAAGATTTTTTTTTAACTCTTGTTCATTTTAATAAAAGAAAATTTAAAATTCAATTTAATACATAATTTAATTAGATTGTAGATTGTAGAGTAGATTTGCCACCTCTACGAGCAACTTAGCTCTTTTGAGAAATGCAGCAGGCAGTGGATCTGTAGTTCCCAGCATGCTTTGCAAGGGAGTGAATTAGGAGAGTAATTTTAGGTATTAAGTGATATTTTATGTGTTTTTTCAGTAAAGGGAAAGATGTTGGTAGTTTGTGTTTATGTTCAGTTATTTTGGACATTTAGAGGAGTTTCTGTTATTAAATGTTGCGGTTACCATTGTGCTGAAGAGTAGTGCTTAGTGGTTAATTATATGCATTGTGTGTTGTGAGGAGTAACACTACTTGATTGAAAATTAATCTTAAGAAATATTATAAAAAATTTAGTTTGGACTAATAAAGTTAAATTGTGTGTAAAAATTAAGTAAGTGTAAATAATAATTTTTTGAGTGTTTTCACATCAATGTGGAAAGGGAATTTCATCATATAAAACAAAACAAGATTACATCAAACTTATTAAGTCATTTTAGCTTGCTGGAGAAATCAGGTTACTATGGAAGCTTGTTTCCGCCACTGAATAAAAAATAAATAAATAAATAATTGTGACTTTTTATCTCACAATTGCGAGATATGAAGTCAGAATTGTGAGAAATAAAGTGGCAATTGCAAGATATAAAGTCGCAATTATGAGAAATAAAGTCGCAATTGCGAGATATAAAGTCGCAATTATGAGAAATAAAGTCGCAATTGCGAGAAAAAAAGACAGAATTGTGACTTTTTATCTCACAATTCTGACTTTTTTCTCACAATTGCGAGTTTACATCTCGCAATTCTGACTTTATAACACATAATTGCGAGTTTAAATCTTTTCATCTTTTCACAGAATTGTGAGATATAAACTCGCAATTGCGAGTTATCAGGCCAATTCTAAGGGGGAAAAAAGACGAACTTTTCATGACTTTATTTCACGCAATTCTGACTTTACAACACGCAATTGCGACTTTATATCACGCAATTCTGACTTTATAACCTGCAATTGGGACTTTATATCTCGCAATTCTGACTTTATAACACGCAATTGCGCTTTTATATCACGCAATTCTGACTTTATATCTCGCAATTCTGAGAAATAAAGTCAGAATTGCAAGATGTAAACTCGCAATTGTGAGATAAAAAGTCGGAATTACCTTTTTTATTTTTCATTCTGTGGCGGAAACAAGCTTCCATAGGTTACATCTGATATGCTTCAGTAAAATCTTGTTTTTTCAGATTTTTTTTAATTCAGTTAGAATCAATCATCTTAAATCATTTCTTTCATTTGAACAAAACCGGTTATTATAGATTGTAAAGTATTGTAAAGTAGATTTTCTAAGTAGAACTGAATTTATTTATTTTTTCAGTGAAGCACACTCATGACGTTTTATTCTTCTTAGTATAACTTGCGTCGTTGACTGTGATTGAATATATGTATGTAATCATTGTACAGTCTACATACATATCGTACCCAAGTTTATTAGATTGCCAAAATCACAGTCTGCATCAGGCATTAAGCACACTTATTTTCCATCCAGGAAAATCTGCTTGTTCTTCTGTGTAAATTTTGCCAACAAAATATGGTAGAATTTAAAGGTATTTCCATAACGGGGGAGCATTTACAGAAAGAAAGAGTATAATAATAAAAAAAAAACATTGAAAATGTTTTCAGTGGATTTACTGTAGATGAAGATCCATTTATTGTCACCTGAATAAAAACTATTTTCAAAAAGTATTTGACTGCACAATTGATGACAGGGGGCGACCGAGTTTTGTAACAATGTGCTATTCAATTCCAGTAGTGGTTCGAAACAACCCTGTTTGGGTTGATCTTGATGTTTTAGACATGCCACTAGTAATTTTTATGAAAGGTGCCACTTTTTTAAATCTTGCCAATACTGGAAATACACAAACACTAGCATTAGCTCTGTCTATCCACATGACAACCCACATGCTGCTTTGAACTGTCATAATAAGGTATTTTGCAAGAAAGTACTTTCTTATTGCTTTCAACCCTGCTGCACTGTAACACATGGGCATCTAGTACCAAAACCACATACACAGCCCCAATGCGACTGGAGACGGTGAACCTGTGAGAGTTTGTCAACCACTCGAGCTCAGACGGGATCCAGTATAAATGAACAATGATGACGGCGCTCTGGCAACTTCTGTGGGTGAAAAACAGCTCTGGCTTACGTCCCAATCACCTCACTTGCAAGGATATACAGTCTGGATTGACCTCCTTCCACCTGGAATTATCGATCCAGTTTTTAGTATCACCCTCGGGTCAGCGTGACAGGTAGGCAGTTGCCTGAGGCGATGTGATGCATGTGTGTGTGCGTGTGTGTGTGTGTGTGTGTTTGTGTGTGTGTGCACTGTGCAGTGTGTGAAGGAATGGTATGACCCTTTTGAGTTGAAGGTCTTGAATGAACCTCGTAAGAGGAAGACAGTGAGTGACACAAACTATCTCTGCTTCAAGCTAGCTCAAATCTCAGCAAAAGTGGCATGTGTCTTTTGCATCAGACTATTTATCTCACACTTTCTTGTATGTCCAAAACATTTTCAACCACATTGCACTATACATCATCTCTGCCTCTCCATTTTCTCACTTTAATTCCCTTCACTCTTTCCTTTTACCTCTTTTTTTTTTTACCAGTGTAGGCTTGGTTTTGAGTATACTTTGATTAAAGAGGCTTTCCAAGCTTTCAGTCATTCAGACAACTTGCTAGATTGCAGCCGGTAAAGTTGCTCCATTCCTTAAATCAGAACCCAGTGACTGTTGGAAGTTCATAATGTTAGATCATCCTCTAACAGACCTTATGTAGCCCCGCCCCTTTTCAGTGCTACGCTTATTGTGTTCTGTCTTCTGGTTTGTCTTTCCACAGCATAAAGTTAAGATCTTATATATTTAGGAATGAACCGCTCAAAAACTTCCCGATCTGACATTTAGTAATTGTGGTGCTTCTAATAAAGTGATAAAAAGCAGTTTGTAAATGCAAAATACACATACTCATCTTTGCACCAATAAAATGTGCAACACTTTAGCCGTAAAAACGTGCTGGGCTCGACCGGAGCATGGGAGCAGGGGGTGGAGAAATGCTGTCACTGTCTATGGCAGTCTCGTTGAGCAATGTAATAACATTGCAGTACATTGATCGTTATTAGGGATGCACCGATGTGAAAATTTTGGCCGATGCCGATCATTCTTTATAATTGAAACCCGATAAGCAATATTTTTTATATAATTTTTTAGAACTGAAATTGACCTAGAATTAAAATTAGAACTAGATATTGCACTGAACTGTATCTTCCTTTTTTTAAGTGATTCCAATCATATTTCAAGCAATTCAAAACCATCATGGAGAACAATGTGCATCTGAAGTGTATATATTATTTCTAAAGGAAATAATCCATTATGTATCGGCTTTAATATAATCGGCCACGTTTTCTTATCAGGCCGATAACGATAACATTACATATGAACATACACTCCCCACACCATTACACCACCACCACCAGCCTGCACAGTGGTAACAAGGCATGATGGATCCATGTTCTCGTTCTGTTTACGCCAAATTCTGACTCTACCATCTGAATGTCTCAACAGAAATCGAGACTCATCAGACCAGGCAACATTTTTCCAGTCTTCAACTGTCCAATTTTGGTGAGCTCTTGCAAATTGTAGCCTCTTTTTCCTATTTGTAGTGGAGATGAGTGGTACCCGGTGGGGTCTTCTGCTGTTGTACCCCACCCGCCTCAAGGTTGTGCGTGTTGTGGCTTCACAAATGCTTTGCTGCATACCTCGGTTGTAACGAGTGGTTATTTCAGTCAAAGTTGCTCTTCTATCAGCTTGAATCAGTCGGCCCATTCCCCTCTGACCTCTAGCATCAACAAGGCATTTTCGCCCACAGGACTGCCGCATACTGGATGTTTTTCCCTTTTCACACCATTCTTTGTAAACCCTAGAAATGGATGTGCGTGACAATCCCAGTAACTGAGCAGATTGTGAAATACTCAGACCGGCCCGTCTGGCACCAACAACCATGCCACCCTCAAAATTGCTTAAATCACCTTTCTTTCCCATTCTGACATTTAGCATTTAGGGGACATTCAGCACCCCTAAATACATTGAAGCAACTGCCATGTGATTGGTTGATTAGATAATTGCATTAATGAGAAATGGGACAGGTGTTCCTAATAATCCTTTAGGTGAGTGTATATAGGCCGATACCGATATGGTGGCTGATCAATCGTGCATCCCTAATCTTTATGTCTAAATATATAAAACTGTCTACGCAAGAGAGACCCAATGTGGGAGAAAGCAAGTGAATGAATGGTTTCAGTTTCAAAATATCTCCAAAAAGGACAGATGAGAGTACCTGTAGTTTATGCGAGCTGCCAGGTGTACCAGGTGCTGAGCTCACAGTACGGGAGTCCTGCACAAACACTGGTACACACACTGTTTTATTTTATAGTCAAACAGTGTTATAGTCATAGTTATAGTCAGGTAAACAATACGTAGCAGCGTCACTGTCCGTTCCTCCAGTCTACTGATCGATGAAAAGAAATCCGTGAGTGATTCAGTTTTCCTCTTGATCACTAAAGGGAGTGTTGTTACTGTTCAAAATCACTAATCAGATTTTGGTAATTA
Source organism: Rhinichthys osculus (assembly GCA_029959095.1). Taxonomy (NCBI): domain Eukaryota; kingdom Metazoa; phylum Chordata; class Actinopteri; order Cypriniformes; family Leuciscidae; genus Rhinichthys; species Rhinichthys osculus. The sequence goes on from JARWKJ010000008.1 coordinate 32,302,600, forward strand.
ATGAATTGCGTTCATCCATCCACACATTCATTCAATCCACACTGGAAACTTGCACTCACTCTATATGTCCAAATGTCAGCTCCCTTTACTCTCCCTGAGCCAACCTCCCCTCTGTATTTTTTTACTTACCCCACAATGCTTTGCAATAGAGTTTAGTCTCGTTCTCACCTATTATTGACACTGTCGCTCTTTACTCATCTCCTCTAAATAACTTTCTCACACCAATTTTCCTGTTCACCTGACAATACCATTTTCATTTTGCTTTTTGATGTTCAGATTTTTGTTTCTTCAGCTGTAGAAATTCTCTTTTGACATTTTTTCAAAGCTTTACTCTGTCTGGGCTAAGTATTTACATAGTACCCAAAGCGCAGGAGAAAGGAAAAGATGGAGTGAGGCACATCATGTGCTCAAATAGAGGGATGAAAGGTCCTGTCCCACTGTCGTTTGTGCCTGTGGGGTGCAATATATCTGAGCTAAACTGTGGTACACACACTAAATCCCAAGAGACCGATGCCCATAGGCGGAGGGTAAACCAACTCCAGTGTAAGGATAAGGAGATGCTCTTTCTCCCAAAATACAAATTTAAATAGAATGTCATGAAATAGTTTCAAATGACATGTCGCCTAGCAACAACTTACTCAACAGCATAAACATTCCCGAGAAATTATTTGCTATTAAAGTGGCTACGTTCACAAACCACTATAATTTGAACAGAAAAGCATTATGTAATTCTAATTCTAATAATAAATAACCATTGCCTTACCTAATGCAACAAAACAAAAGTTTTATTCGAATTCTAAATCGATTATATATCGCATAGAAAGCGTGCAAAGAGCACTCCATGTGTAATCACTAAAAAGCGGTTACTCATTTCAATTTATCATGATCTCCACTATTATCAATGAAGCTGACTGCACAATTATTTAATGTCTACACTTTGTTATAAGTTAACTCATAACGAGAGCATTGGCATAAAATGTAAATTCGTCCCCTGCACTTTTTTGTGAACATATGTGTGTTCACATATATGTTTTCTTTGGCCAATGTGAATACCTGACATTGCATTGTTTCACAAAACGAGGCGATGTGAACCTTACGGAGCACTAAACACTTGTCTTTCATTATTCATACTGGAGGCCGAAGGACACCCTCACGCAGAAAGTCCACAAGTGAAACTCATAGAAGTCATTATAGTCATTATGTTCCAGAAAACCTATTATATAGACAAAGTCATCCCGCTATCGCTGAAAAAAAAAACTGAAATGATTTGAAACGTGAAGACAATAAACACACGATTGCGACAATATATGGTTTGTGTTTTTCACTACACATGTGCGTCAGTTGTCACAAATTCACGTTTGTGAAGTTTACACTGAGATAATAAGAGTATCGTATTCAAAAACATTCATTTCAAAACCTGTTTTCAAAAGTATGTGTTTTCAGGCCCCCAGAATGCCGTTGTTGTGTAAATCAAAACGCATAAAACGTTTTCCGGTTTTTAGTTTGAACAGTGTAAATGCCCCTTTAAACACATCTGATTGGCCATTGCGTTCATTGCTCAATGCTGCAAAAACACACTGTTGATGTGTGCAAGAGAGCAAACACTAAATCTCTTTCGCCAATATGCTATTATTACAGAGAAAACTGATCATAGAACAGTTATCTGCAGCTTTTCCCTCTAAAAGCAGAAGTCCATGGTTTGAGTGAGCAAATTCCATGTTAGTCTCAAGTCCGTGGTCATCAGAATGCTAAGCCTTGTATGATCTGCATTGTGTGGTTTAGTAATATTGATGTCAAATATTAATTGTACAATATTGATGTACAATCAAATGTAAATACAACCAGCTCATTCAATGTTTTTTTTGATATTCTCTCCAATAAGTTTATGGCTCTTTTCCAAAATCCAGTGAGCTATTTGTTGTCAGGCAACTGGCTTATTGTAACCTCATAAATGGACAATTTTGAAAACTCTACAGAATCTCATGACATAAAATAATTTTGCCACTTCTACATAAAGCACATGGGTGGTCATATCCCAATTGATTTCAGTGGTTTGATATTAGCATGTTGCTAAGCTAATAGTGATGCTCTAATAAGCACATAACACACATAAATATTGGGTAAAATATCAAGTATTAGTATATGGGAGACCAGGGCTGCGTTTCCCAAAAGTTGCCATTGCCACCAATGTTCTCTATGATCAATTTAGGCTTACGATGCTTTTGGGAAACGCAGCCCAGGTTAATTGCCACATGGGCTAAATCTCACTAAGCACACTGGCATAAAAAAGGAGCAACAATAATGAAAGTACATTTTAAGGAAAAGGACAAACTGCGTTTGTGTCACAGTTGCTTGAAGCAGGACGGTAGTTGAGGTGTGGATCTAATTTCTTGCAGCTCTTTATTAAAGAAAACACTAAATGTTGGAATACACTACACAACTTTTGCTCAGATTGTTGCCCCAATTTGCAATCTCGGTGAGTCGGCAATAGTTGCCGAATGTCTGCGACTCTGTGCCAGTCTGCATATTTTGTGTGTTCAGAGTTGACAGAATTCGCAGAAAATCGCGTAGTGTATGATCGGCACAGATTGTTTAGCTTCAGACTATGATTCAATCCAGTCGGAGGATGTCAAAACGTTTGATATTTTGAGGCGATTTTAGAACACATGTCAGTGTATGATGCATCTCTAATAAATACTGTACATAATACAGTCATAACACGCTGACCAGGCAATGGAAATCAAGGGTGCGAAGTCACAAAGAAGGAGATGACTTACAAGATTGGGTTGTAGAATGCAAGTTTCACCTGTCATGCGTCTCCTAGAAACGAGGCACGTGTTTCTGTTTGTGGTCGGGAACGATTTTAAAGTCTGGTTGTGTATGATCCTCAGTCGTGTAGTGTATGATGCCCAGCTTTTCTCTGTAACCATTTACAAAGTCGGCAGGTGTATGATGCCTGCTGTTTAAAAGTCAGTTCAGATTTTAAAAGTCGTGTAGTGTATTCCAGCAAATATGAAACACTGGCAGCAAACAGAGACAGCTTAGCAACAACATGACTAAAGACAACAACCGAACAAAGAGTAAAGACTGAAGAGGGCTTAAATACACAAAGGAAACAAGATTAGTTATAAGTCACAGGTGAACAAAGGTTACCTTGCTGTTTCATAAATAGTTTTACTGGTTTATTTATGCTTAAATAGCACATTGCCCATTGCATAACACTTCCTCTGTCTCTGACAGCTATCTTCCCATAGTGCATCCTACTGCCATCTCTTCCCCAGGTAAATAATGGAAATGAACCGAAATATACACTCTAATAAAAGTCCATAACAATAGGGACCAATGTACAGTTTGTCATAGCTGTGGCTAGAGTGAAGTGCACAACGAAGGAATAAGGAACAAAGCAGTATATTTGTGTGTGTGTTTTATGAGTAATCCATTTGAATGAATAAAAGCTGCTGGGTTTGTTTGGGTTGCGAGTGGTCTAATATAGCCTACACTCTCTTCAGGTTTAGTAGTTAAGTTTAAATGTACCTGTGCAGTGAGTGGTTGACAGTTGTGTCATTTGACCAGTCCGGGGTACTACATCAGGTCATGTTGTCCCAATATCACACACACACACACACACACACACACAGTAAGTACATAGCTCGGCTTCAATGATGAGCACTTTCCTTAAAGTACTGTCTTCCCTCTGTATGTAATATGCATATCTATGACCAATTCTGTAGCTCCTTCATGATGCTGATGGCATTCATATTAATTGGAAAATGAGCAGCTATGTTCATTGTATGTATTGACAGGAGCAGGCTGCATTTGTTACAGTGAAAGGGAATCATGGGCTGGTTAGGAGTGAAAGGAGTGTTGGTCATTCTGAAGACTGCAGAATGAATAGAATTGGCTGGTGACTTTTTGGAGAGGAGGTTATCTGGCCTCTGTCCATCTGGGACACAGAGACCTTACATGGACTCCCACTCACTTTTCATACTCATCAATACATTTTAATTTGATGAGGGTAGAATCCAAACACGGTTTTCAATGCCAAGCAGAACTTGACTGCAATCCAAGTTCTTCAAAGGGAAGTGTGTGTGTTTATTCCCCCAGTTTTTTGGGGTTTTCATCAAAGTTTGAGTGTTTTGTGGCTGTCTAGGTTGCTCATAATGAATTTATCATCAGTTTAATGTTGACTGAAATTTTAGTAGTAGCTAGTAATGCTCTATTTTATGCATATGTAACATAATATGGAATCCATTTATTCTGTTAAAGGGGTCCTCAACTTTTAGTTAGTGTGTAATGTTTGAGCATAAAAAACATCTGCAAGGTTACAAAGCTCAAAGTCCTCTCCAAAGGGAGATATTTGAACAGAATCCACTTTTCAAGAACTAAAATGAACGGCTCGTTTGGACTGCAATGCATTTTTCCCGTATCTTATGAAGTTACAATGGATTTTTAAACAATTATTTAAATCATTTAACTCGTAAAAAGGGGCGAGGGCTGGTTGAGCTGGAGAAGAGAAGAGAGTGTTGTTGTCACGTTTTATAAATCCTACCTCTCTTCCTCGTCTCGTGCTGTGTTGTTTATGTGTGTGTGTGGATGTGTGGTGGGCGTGTCGACTCATTATCCTGATCAGCTCAGCTGCAATCACTTCTCCTCACCAGCTGCAACTCATCCCATCACCCTTCAAATACTCACCACTTTCTCATCTCCTTTGTCAGATCGTTGTTTTGTGATGTCCGGTTGTGTTGATCCCTCTGCGTTCCAGTCCTGTGCCTTCGTTGTTCCTGTTCCTGTGGTCGTTATCTGGATTCGTCTTGTTCGTTCAGCACTCTCCGTCACCTCACTCACTGGATTCATCTGACCATTGGAGTCCCTGCGCCGCTAGCCTGTTACCACTGGACTCATTCTTGCTTCATCATTGTTTTATAATAAATACTGAGTTTTTACTTGCATCTTGCTTCCGAGTTTCTATCATTACAGAACGATCTGACCAAGGATGGAAGCAGCGAGTAACCCTTGACAGCGGGTTACTGGGTGAACAACAGCAGGTGAACAACAGCAGACTTCGGATGGATAACCAAGAAAAGAACCTCAACGACACAGCTCGCGCTGTTCAGGCTTAAGTGGTGCAGGTGTCCGGGCTCACCCAGCAAATCCAACTTCTGCGAGCTCCCACTGCGCCGCCCGCACCGCCGATTTCCCAACCACCACCAGCGGACCCCTCCCAGTCGAAGCCCCGTCTACCGGCTCCGGAGCCGTATTCAGGTGAACCTAACTTTTGTCGAGCCTTCTTAACACGATGCTCAATGCATTTTTCTCTCCAGCCCCGAACCTTCCGTGAGGAACGAACCAAGGTCGCTTTTGTTTTGACGTTACTGACTGGGAGAGCGGCACTATGGGGGACGGCGGTGTGGGAGAACCAGGACGAATGCTGCGCCTCGTTCCAAGCGCTCTCCTCCGAAATGAAACAAGTTTTTGACCACGCTGTGGCCGGTAGAGAAGCAGCCAGAGTGTTAGCCGACCTGCGTCAAGGAAAGAGATCCGTAGCGGATTTTTCTATCGAGTTCCGGACCCTGGCGGCGGAGAGCCAATGGAACGAGGAGGCGCAGTGGGACATGTTCCTGCATGGGCTGGCTGACCGCGTCCAGAAGGAGATATACGCCATGGACCTTCCCACCAAGCTCAACGACCTAATCGCTTTGGCGCTTAGAGTGGACGCACGGCTGTCCAGAGTGGAACAGCGAGCACAGCTCAACCGCCCTTCGGGAGGATTTGAAGGCCAACGTTCTGGAGGCGGGGACGCGGTCAGCCCCGTCTACGATCCCGAGCCCATGCAGGTGGGTCGAGCCCGGCTTTCCCGGGAGGAGAAGGAAAGGCGGAGATCCCAGGGCCTTTGCATGTACTGTGGAGGAGCTTGACACTTTGCCTACAACTGTCCGTTAAAATGCCCAGCCCGATAGTAAGTATGAGGCTACTATCGGGTGGGATCTCCGCCGAGAAGACCTCATCAACATCTACTCTCCTTCCGGTAAGACTCCGATGGTCAACCCACCGTCACGACTGTCGAGCACTTCTGGACTCTGGGGCCGAAGGTATGTGGACTACACTTTTGCACGCAATCATCAAGTTCCCCTCAGATCCCTCACACATCAGATTGCTGTACACGCTCTCAATGGCCAGGAACTTCCCACCATTTCACTCATTACTGAAGACATCACCCTCATCACGTCAGGCAATCACACCGAAACCATCTCCTTTTATATACTGGACACTCCTCTGGCCCCCATCGTCCTTGGTCATCCCTGGCTCACCCGTCACAATCCTAAAGTGGACTGGCAACTGAAATCTGTGTCGGCGTGGAGTACTCAATGTCATAAGTCCTGTCTAGTGTCTGCCTGTCCGTCTGTTTCTGTCCCTGTGTTTCAGGAGGAGACAGTGGATTTATCTAACGTGCCCGCGGAATACCTGGACCTGAAGGAGGTGTGCAGTAAGTCTCGAGCTGCTTCTCTTCCTCCACATCGTCCCTATGACTGTGCCATAGACTTATTGCCAGGTACGTCTCCGCCTAAAGGCAAGTTATATTCACTCTCTGTCCCAGAGATGGAGGCTATGGAGAAATATATTTCTGATGCTCTAGCAACAGGGTTCATCCGTCCTTCCTCTTCTCCAGCGGGGGCGGAATTCTTTTTTGTGGGTAAGAAGGATGGATCTTTGCGACCTTGTATTGATTACCGGAGGCTGAACAGCATCACGGTAAAGAATACTTATCCTTTGCCGCTGATGTCTTCAGCTTTCGAGAGGTTGCAGGGAGCATCTATCTTCACGAAATTGGATTTACGTAATGCATATCATTTGGTCCGCATCAGGGAGGGGGATGAATGGAAGACCGCTTTTAACACCCCCAGGGGGCACTTTGAATACTTGGTCATGCCGTTCGGTCTGTCCAACTCCCCAGCGGTCTTCCAGGCACTTGTCAATGACGTGCTGCGAGATATGGTCGATCAGTTCATATATGTCTACCTGGATGACATATTGATTTTTTCTTCTTCTCTCCAGGAACATGTGCAGCACGTCCGACAAGTGCTTCAGAGGTTGCTAGAGAATGGGCTTTTTGTCAAGGTGGAGAAATGCGCTTTTCATGCACAGTCTGTTCCTTTCCTAGGGTACATCGTGTCGGTTGAGGGAATGCGCATGGATCCTGAGAAGATCAAGGCTGTGGTGGATTGGCCAAGTCCAGATTCCCGTAAGGCCCTACTGAGGTTTTTGGGGTTCGCCAATTTCTACCGGCGTTTCATTCGCAACTTCAGCCAACTAGCCGCGCCTCTGACCGCCTTGACCTCTCCCAGAACGACGTTCAGGTGGTCAGACGCAGCTGAGGCTGCGTTTGCCAAATTAAAGAGCTGCTTCGTTTCAGCTCCCATTCTGATAACCCCTGATCCATCATGTCAGTTCGTGGTAGAGGTCGATGCGTCAGAGGTGGGGGTAGGTGCAGTGTTATCCCAGCGTTCTCCTTCAGACGACAAGATGCATCCTTGCGCATTTTTTTCTCATCGCTTGTCCTCGGCCGAACGTAATTATGACATTGGTAACAGAGAGTTGTTGGCAGTCAAGTTAGCATTGGAGGAGTGGCGCCACTGGTTAGAAGGGTCGGGGGTACCTTTTATCGTCTGGACCGATCACAAGAACTTGGAATACATTCACACAGCTAAAAGATTAAACTCCAGGCAGGCTCGATGGGCTCTTTTTTTCGGTCGTTTTGATTTTACTCTCTCGTACCGCCCGGGTTCCAAAAACATCAAACCCGATTCTTTATCGCGTATTTTTGACCGCTCCGAACGCTCGTCCACTCCCGAGTGCATTTTACCAGAGACTCTATTCATCTCTACACTCACATGGGAGATCGAATCGAAGGTCAAGACGGCCTTGGAAGGGGTAACGCCCCCGGCTCGGTGCCCACCGAATCGTTTGTTTGTGCCGGAGGGGTTACGGTCCAGCCGTATTCAGTGGGGACATTGTTCCAATGTGGCTTGTCATCCGGGAGTCAGTCGAACTAAGTTTTTAGTCAAGCAACGATTCTGGTAGCCTTTGATGGCTCGTGACGTTCACAGTTTTGTTTTGGCTTGCTCAGTTTGCGCCACTGGTAAGACTTCCAATCGACCCCCAGACGGGTTACTTCTACCACTGCCGGTGCCTTCGAGACCCTGGTCCCATATCGCTCTAGATTTTATTACCACCCTCCCAGGGACACACGGTAGTTTTGACCGTGGTAGACCGGTTCTCGAAGGCGGACCATTTCATCCCCTTGCCCAAATTACCCTCAGCCAAGGAGACAGCGGTGATTGTTGTTGACCACATCTTTCGGTCACATGGCCTCCCGACAGATGTGGTTTCGGACAGAGGACCCCAATTTGTGTCCAAATTTTGGCGAGAGTTTTGTAAATTACTGGGGGCGACTGTCAGTCTGTCCTCAGGGTTTCATCCCTAGAGCAATGGTCAATCCGAGCGAGCCAACCAGGATTTGGAGAGAACGTTACGATGCTTGGTATCCAATAATCCTTCCTCGTGGAGTCAACAACTGTCTATGGTGGAGTACGCCCACAATACGTTACCAGTGTCATCCACGGGCCTATCTCCATTTGAGAGTAGTGTAAGGTTACCAGCCACCAATTTTTCCTAGTCTGGAATCCGAGGTCGCGGTCCCCTCCGCTCACGCCTTCATCCAGAGGTGTCACCGCACTTGGACTAGAGCCCGTGAGACTCTACTCCAAGTGGGGTCGCGCACCAAGGCCAAAGCCAATCGCCACCGGTCTAGGCCTCCCGTATACGTCGCTGGTCAAAAAGTGTGGCTTTCTACTAAGAACATTCCTCTCCGCTCCGTATCTAATCAACTTGCACCCAAATTCATTGGCCCGTTCACTGTCACCAAGATCATTAGTCACGGTTTATAAATCCTACGTCTATTCCTCGTCTTGTGCTGTGTTGTTTATGTGTGTGTGTGGATGTGTGGTGGGCGTGTCGACTCATTATCCTGATCAGCTCAGCTGCAATCACTTCTCGTCACCAGCTGCAACTCATCCCATCACCCTTCAAATACTCACCACTTTCTCATCTCCTTTGTCAGATCACTGTTTTGTGATGTCCGGTTGTGTTGATCCCTCTGCGTTCCAGTCCCGTGCCTTCGTTGTTCCTGTTCGTGTTCCTGTGGTCGTTATCTGGATTCGTCTTGTTCGTTCAGCACTCTCCGTCACCTCACTCACCGGATTCATCTGACCATTGGAGTCCCTGCGCCGCTAGCCTGTTACCACTGGACTCATTCTTGCTTCATCATTGCTTTATAATAAATACTGAGTTTTTACTTGCATCTTGCTTCCGAGTTTCTATCATTACAGTTGTAGCTGTGTTTTCCACCCGCAAAAAGTTTGTCCTAAGGCGGATGAACTTTAACAAAATGTATCAAATTTATTTTTAACACTGTTCCTGAACATTATAACCCCAACATTTGTCTGTGCGCTGCACATTTTACAGAGGACAGCATCCAGAACCTAAAAGATTAATGCAGGCTACACACAAAAGCTTCTTCTGAAAAACGGAGCAGTTCCCACTTTGTCAGGGCATTCTGTTGTTTATGGATCACAACTTGTAAGAATATTGTTTGTTATTATCTGTTGTGTATTCAATTAAAAGTTCCAATTATAAGTTATATTTAATTTCGCTCCAAACCACCAGAAGCAGTAATGAAAGCACTAGTGGAAAATCCCTCGTGCTCACGCTTGACAGAGAATCGAATAACAAAGTTGATACCTCGTGATTAGGACATGTCTTTAGCTATAATAACCCCTTAACACATCAAATCGATCTCTCTCTCATTCTTGCCCTGATTGAATCGAAGTGACGATATTTTGTGCAGCTTGCTGCCGAAGAGTTCTTGGGGATATATATGCGAGCTGTTCGTCATTGACATCGCCTCAGATTATGGATTTTTTTACGAGCTGGGCACATTCACTGAGCACGACGATCGCAAATGATATTTTTTAAGCATAACACTTTGGAGAGGCTTCAATCTTCTGGTTGCCTGTAAGGTTGAATGCCTCAGTGAAGACATGCACTCGGAAGCCCTGGCTGCCTTGGCTTGAGAGTGTGTGTGCGTTCATCGCTGTGCGGATCACAAACGTGTGACGAATTTAATGTCTTTTTGGATTTGAGGTGAGTTTATAATTCTTTGTGGATGCACTTGGGTGCTCTACATGCCCTAACATAATGGATATCATGAATGGCCATCACCAGTGCCCTGCGTGTCTTGGTATTGATCATCTTAAGGAGGCATTGTCTGACCCATGCCCGGAATGCTCTAAAATGCTGCTCGCTGTTCACCGAGCGCATCTGGCTGGTCTGGAATCTGGATCGGAAAGTTTGTTGCTTTCTTCCAGTATTACTACTGTTGATAGTAAGCGTAAACAAGTATCTCAAAAGGAAAGGTAGAATAAGTAGACTAAATCTTCTGCGGTAGAATTGTTACTGCCTCTCCTGGCTAAAGCTCAGAGTAATATGGAGATACAAGAGAAATCTCTGCCTGAATTAGCTATCGTTTCGTCACCAATGATGCATATGTAGCAGGTTGATTAGTCGCAATGGGTCGAATTACACACTTTTTGGACCAATCAGGATTTAACGGCATGCTTTATAGGCAGGGGGGTTGGCCCCCTCGAGACTGACCTGTTGTTGTCAGACGCACATTTCCGCTCCGAATCATTTCATGTCCGGCGGTGCAGTCACAGCAAATCGACAGTGTCTCCCTGTTAAACTCGATCCTTCCTGTAACGGAACCGGGTTGAGTTTTGTTACTGGCTCGGTGTAGCCGTACTATCGGCACTATTGGTGCATTGGTGTGACGCTCCCTGATGGGGTTGTAAACCGCTTCGTTCGCGCTGATATCTGCACTAGCCACTCCCTTCCTGGCCGTGCTGCTGTTTTGTCTCAACCAACTTCTGTTTCTATCATCAACTGTCCACAAGTAATTTTATGAGCGCAACCCCGGAGCTGAACGTCTTTACACGCCGTTCAGCGTCAGATCTGTTGTCGAAACTGGGTATCTGGCAGGGTTGTATTTGACTCAGTGTGACACGAGGATAGTATTGTCCTTATGTGGTTTGCCCGTGCTTATTAGTATGTGTGTGTGTGTGTGTGTGGATAGTGGGGTCTAGTTTATTAGTTAACTTATGATTAAGTGATTTTGTTTCATATTTCTTTTGTTTTGATGAAGATTTTCAGGTTTCTTTGAAACCTTGTAATTGTCAATTTTTGTCTTGGTTTCATTTAAGTTGAGAGACTTTCAGGTCTTCTCTGAAACTTTATAATTGTCAATTTTGATTATTTTCTATGTTTATTTGTTAATTCCTGAAGTGATTTTTTTGTCTTGGTTTCATATTCTTTAAGTTGAGAGACTTTCAGGTTTTCTTTGAAACTTTATAATTGTTCATTTTGATTATTTGTTTATTTGCAACCCCGAGTTGTCAAAGTTCTTTTGGTTATTTTTTTTGTTAAACTCTAGGCAGCTATTAAGTCACCCTTGCTGCCTAGATTTGCTTAGATTGGAGGTATTTTTATTTATTTTGGTTTATTGATTCATTTTTCCCAATAATTGAATGTCCTTTCTTTCATAGTGCTGAGTGCTGAAGGTGGCGGTGTCAGTGTCTCTGGGGGTGGCGTCTCCTTTGGGTGCTGTGTTTTTCCCTTGTTTATTTTGGAGTTATCACTGTGTGGGTGTGAGTGTTCATGTGTGATCGAGGATCCTTTCTTTTGAGATCCCACACCCCTTAACTCTGTCCCCCTACTGGTAAGGCCTCAGTATTCTCTCCCCCTTTTCTTTTTATCAGTATGTATATCTATATTTGATGGTTTTAGTATTTGTATAAATAAAATTATTGTTTTTGAATAGAACTACGTCTCTGGCTTCTTGCATAAATTAAACCTGTGTGCTTTCTCTATTTTTGGTAGTTTAACATTTAATTAGCCAAATCCTATTCTCGGGGCGAAATTCCCCGGGTGGCGTTGCCGGTAAAACAAAGTCCCACTCACCACAATCTGGCTTAGTCGGCAGGATTTGTGCATTTTTGAAAGCCATAGACGTTTGTTCCTGTTTTATGGTATTCGTGTAGTATAATAGTTCTGTGGGTTATTGTGTTTAATCCTGTTTTTGTGTTTTATTTTATTTAGAGACAAAACAGCAGCTGGCTTCCTTTTTTTGGCGAACGGTTATTTTCCTTCTCGGCTCCATTGTCTCAGTAGGGCTTAGTTATGGGCGAGGAGTTACAGGAGTTGAGGGAGTTAGTTGCACAGTTAAGAGCGGATAACGAGAGGATGCGCCAGGAGCAGAATGTCAACGCCCCTGGTCCCAGCTCTGCGGCTCCTACTACTGCCATAGTTAATGCCCCTGTAACTGAGCGACTGATAGTTGTACCTCGAGATAGAAGGTGTCCCATGTTTCGGGGTAGATCAGGTGTAGGGCTCTCGGAGTGGCTTGATGAGGTGCAGGCCTGTATGAGGGCCCGTCACCTGTCTGTTTCCGACCAGGCTTTTTTTTTGTTCGACCATTTGGAGGGAGAAGCGCGTGAAGAAATAAAGCATCGCCCCAGTACAGAGCGAGGTGACCCAGCTAAAATTATGGCAGCATTAAAGGAGATGTATGGCTGCTATGAGTCCTACGTAGCCCTTCAGGAAGCTTTCTTTTCTAGACGGCAGCAGGAAGGAGAGACACTGCAAGAGTTTTCACTTGCACTGCTGAGTCTTATGGCGTCTGTAAGACAGAGTGCCCCCAATGGCATGCCAAATTCAGAAGTGTTGTTGCGCGACCAGTTTGTGGAGCACGTGATGGAAGGTGCTCTCCGCCGTGAGTTAAAACAGTTGGTGCGTCGGCAGCCTACGGCAACTCTGCTTGAGGTTAGGGGCGAGGCCATCCGGTGGGAGCGCGAGGGGTTGCCTGGGGGTGCTAGGGGTCGAAGTCATTCTGTCCCCTCTGCCTTGGGCATTCAGTTCGGAGTCCAGTGTGGTCCTCAGAGTTTGAGTACTTCCCAAGCGTCGGATCTGAGTGAGATGAGAGAGATGTTAAAGCTGCAGCAAGATCAACTAACTCAGCTTACTCAAAGCATTTCCCTCCTACAAAATTCTCAGCCGCGCACCCGGCCATCTTATAAGGGTCCTATTATATGTCGGCGTTGTCAGCAACCGGGTCACTTTGCTAGGGAGTGTGAGGGGATACGTGCCCCACCTCACACTCAGCCTATCTTGGCCGCCCCCCAACAGTCTGGTAGGCAGCCGCGTCATTTTCAGGCTTCGGAAAACTAGCGCCCGTCGAATTGCAGAGTCACAATTCGGGGGGGGGGGGCAGTCACTGGCTCGGAGGTTATTCCAAGTGTTTCTAAATTGATTTCCTCTTGTCCGCATTTGAATGTGACCATGGGAGGGGTTGATGTCCCTTGCTTGGTGGACACTGGATCCATGGTGTCTACGGTTACAGAGAGCTTTTTCCTCCAGCATTTTGAGCCGTGGGGTAGAGAGAGACTCCAAACTTGCCACTGGCTGCAGCTTCGAGCAGCCAATGGGCTGGCCATCCCTTATATCGGCTACCTGGAGTTGGATGTTAAACTCTGTAGTAAGTCAATCGAGAGGTGCGGTGTACTGGTGGTTAAAAATCCCCCAGGTGATATGTCACTTCATGTCCCCGGGGTGTTGGGAATTAATATCATCCGCAGGTGCTACAAAGAGCTTTTTGGCCAGCATGGTTTGGCCCTGTTCAACCTGTCTTCAGTATCTAGTGCTCCAGAGCTGGTTGTGAAGGCATTGCAGCGGTGTCAACAGGCCAGCGAGCAGTCTCCCCAGGACTATTCAGGCAGAGTGAAGGTTCGGGGTAGGAAGTCCTGCCGCATCCCTGGTGGCATGATGAAGATCATTGCTGCAACCTGTTCAGAGCAGTATTCTGGTTGTACTGTATTGTTTGAGCCATTGTGCTCTGGTTTGCCTGCTGGGCTGCTTGCTTCTCCGGCCCTGGTTCAAGTGGTCGGGGGCACTGCTTATGTACCCATTGTGAATGTTGGGGCCATTGATGTGGTACTGTACCCTCGCACGGTGGTGGTTACCCTGGATCCGGTTCGTGTTGTCAGCTTGCCTGCAGGGGTCACCGAAGTGCCATCAGTGTTTGCTACGGTGAGTTCCCAAGCTGTCCCCTCTAGGGTGCAAGACCAGATTGAGGCCATGGACTTGTCTTCACTACCTGCTGAAGAGCAGAGCCGGGTTCGATCCTTTTTGCAGGATTATATCCCAGTCTTTGCCACTCATGATGGTGATTTGGGTTGTACAAACCTGATTGCTCACGACATCCCTCTTTTGGATGATGTCCCTCTTCGGCAACGCCATAGGCGTATCCCACCTTCTGAGTATGAGCTGGTCAAGGACCACATTAACCAACTTTTGGAGGCACAGGTAATAAGGGAGAGTAGCAGTCCCTACGCCAGCCCCATTGTGTTGGTAAGGAAAAAAGATGGGAGCCTGCTTATGTGTGTCGATTACAGGCAACTTAACAGCAAAACGAGGAAAGATGCTTTTCCTCTTCCTCGTATTGACGAGTCCCTGGATGCTTTGACAGGTGCCCGCTGGTTTTCCACTTTAGACCTTGCCAGCGGCTATAACCAGGTCCCTGTTTCTGAGGCAGATCGATCTAAAACGGCATTTTGTACCCCATTCGGCCTCTTCGAGTGGAATCGAATGCCGTTCGGGCTCTGCAATGCTCCAAGCACTTTTCAAAGGCTTATGCAACGCATATTTGGTGACCAACAGTGCCAATCGTTGCTGTTGTATCTTGACGACATTGTGGTCTTCTCTTCCACAGTTGAGCAGCATCTAGAGAGGTTGGATGTAGTGCTGGGGAGGCTCCAGCAGCAAGGCCTGAAGGCAAAGCTCAGCAAATGTGCATTTTTTTCCAACAGGAAGTGCGCTATTTGGGCCATGTCATCTCAGACAAAGGTGTCTCCACAGATCCCAGCAAGGTACAGGTAGTTGCGAACTGGCCGCCACCTACCACCATCCCGGAGTTGCGGTCGTTCCTTGGGTTTGCCAGTTACTATCGCCGCTTTGTGGAGGGGTTCGCCAAGTTGGCGGCCCCGTTACATAAGCTGGTTGCGGAACTGGGAGGCACAAAGTCGAAGAGAAGAGCAGAGCTGTCTGTTGGGGAACATTGGACTGAGCAGTGCCAGTGTAATTTTGAGGCACTTAAGACCAAGCTTGTTACGGCACCTGTGCTTGCTTATGCCAACTTTTCTTTGCCATTCATTCTTGAGGTTGATGCAAGCTACGGGGGACTTGGGGCAGTACTCTCCCAGGAGCAGTTGGGTAAGGTTAGACCAGTGGCTTATGCCAGTCGAGGTCTGAGGCCCACTGAGCGCAATATGCAGAACTACAGCTCTATGAAGCTGGAGTTTTTGGCACTCAAGTGGGCCATGACCGAGAAGTTTAGGGAGTACCTGTTGGGCCACAAATGTGTTGTCTTCACAGACAACAACCCCCTTAGCCATTTGTCCTCAGCAAAGCTTGGAGCTACCGAACAAAGTTGGGCAGCACAGCTGGCCTCCTACGATTTTGAAATCAAATATCGATCTGGGAGGAGTAATGGAAATGCTGATGCTCTGTCTCGCCAACATCCATCCAGTACATCGGATCTAGAGGCCGTGACTCCTGGTACATTACTTCCAGATTCCTTACAGCATGCCCAGGTTGAAGCCGTTCAATCTGCTATTGCTACCTTGCCAGAATATACACCTTTAGATCTTGGTGTTTTGCAGCAGGCAGATCCGGTCATTAAAGAGGCTCTGGTTTTCTGGCGGAAAGGGAGTCGTCCCAATGGTGAGGAGCGAGGGGCAGTCTCACAGTCTGCCTTGGCATTGCTCCGCCAGTGGGACCGGTTGATGGAAAGGGATGGGGTCTTGTATCGCCAGGCCTTCCGCCCTGATGGCCTTGAGGCGGTGTCACAGTTGATCTTGCCAGCTTCCCTAAAGGGAGAGGTGTTGACCAGGGTTCACCAGGACCATGGTCATCAGGGTGTGGAAAGAACATTAGAGCTTTTGCGACGGCGGTGTTACTGGCCGGGTATGTCCTCTGCGGTCGCACAATGGTGTCGGGCCTGCGAGAGGTGCCAAGTGGCTAAGGACACCCAGCCAGCTGCTCGCAGCTTGATGGGGCATTTGCTAGCATCAAGGCCAAATGAGATCATAGCTATGGATTTTACAGTGTTAGAACCAACATCTCACGGGTTGGAAAATGTCCTCGTTATGACTGATGTGTTTAGCAAGTATACACTCGCTGTCCCTACCCGTGACCAAAGAGCCCCTACTGTGGCTCAGGTTTTGGTGACGGAATGGTTTTCAAAGTTTGGTGTGCCTGCTCGTATACACTCGGATCAGGGCCGCAACTTCGAAAGTTCTCTGATCCAGCAGCTCTGTGGGCTCTATGGCATTGAGAAGTCCCGTACCACGCCGTACCACCCAGCTGGCAACGGTCAGTGTGAACGGTTCAATCGAACCCTGCACAACTTGTTGCGTACCTTTCCGGTGTCTCGGAAGCGGGACTGGAGTTCTTGTCTACCGCAGGTGTTGTATTCTTATAACACAACCCCTCATCAGGCCACTGGGGAGTCCCCTTTTCTGTTGATGTTTGGGCAAGAGCCCAGGTTCCCCATTGATTTCCTGCTAGGTAGAGTAGAAGATCCTCGCTGTGGAAGTACCCATGAATGGATCCAGGAACATCAGACCTGCCTACAGCTAGCCTTTGAGGGAGCTGGGGAAAGGTTAAGAGGTGCGGCTGAGCGTCGCAAGAGGAATTATGATTGGCATGTTCGAGACCAGCCTCTGAAAGTGGGTCAGTAGAAAGGACATTCAATTATTGGGAAAAATGAATCAATAAACCAAAATAAATAAAAATACCTCCAATCTAAGCAAATCTAGGCAGCAAGGGTGACTTAATAGCTGCCTAGAGTTTAACAAAAAAAAATAACCAAAAGAACTTTGACAACTCGGGGTTGCAAATAAACAAATAATCAAAATGAACAATTATAAAGTTTCAAAGAAAACCTGAAAGTCTCTCAACTTAAAGAATATGAAACCAAGACAAAAAAATCACTTCAGGAATTAACAAATAAACATAGAAAATAATCAAAATTGACAATTATAAAGTTTCAGAGAAGACCTGAAAGTCTCTCAACTTAAATGAAACCAAGACAAAAATCACTTAAATAAACAAAAAAAAACAAATTGACAATTACAAGGTTTCAAAGAAACCTGAAAATCTTCATCAAAACAAAAGAAATATGAAACAAAATCACTTAATCATAAGTTAACTAATAAACTAGACCCCACTATCCACACACACACACACACACATACTAATAAGCACGGGCAAACCACATAAGGACAATACTATCCTCGTGTCACACTGAGTCAAATACAACCCTGCCAGATACCCAGTTTCGACAACATATCTGACGCTGAACGGCGCGTAAAGACGTTCAGCTCCGGGGTTGCGCTCATAAAATTACTTGTGGACAGTTGATGATAGAAACAGAAGTTGGTTGAGACAAAACAGCAGCACGGCCAGGAAGGGAGTGGCTAGTGCAGATATCAGCGCGAACGAAGCGGTTTACAACCCCATCAGAGAGCGTCACACCAATGCACCAATAGTGCCGATAGTACGGCTACACCGAGCCAGTAACAAAGCTCAACCCGGTTCCGTTACAGGAAGGATCGAGTTTAACAGGGAGACACTGTCGATTTGCTGTGACTGCACCGCCGGACATGAAATGATTCGGAGCGGAAATGTGCGTCTGACAACAACAAGTCAGTCTCGAGGGGGCCAACCCCCCTGCCTATAAAGCATGCCGTTAAATCCTGATTGGTCCAAAAAGAGTGTGTAATTAGACCCATTGCGACTAATCAACCTGCTACAATCTACCCCAATTTTTAGATCGTCGCCCCGACGATGGAGCAAACACGACAAGTTTGGCCTCAACTACTTCCACGGCCTAAAGAGGGCCGACACAGAATTAACCAGAGGGTCCAGACGGTTTACTACACCACCTGCCGGTCCCCCCACGGTTCTCGGGAGACGATTGATATTAGAATGATGGCCTGCTGTTGGCCGGGCGGTCCGACGGAGTGAAACTTCACTGGTGTCTGGATAGGTGATTGGGGAAACTGCGTTCACAGCGCTGGGAGCCTCCACAAGGTCCAGAACCGGGGACACAGGGTTAGTATGAGTTCGTACTACCAACGGAGGCTCCTGCCTGAGAACCAGCAGATCTCTGTCACCAAAGTACTCCTCCGATTCAAAGTGATCTGAGGAAGGTGGCAGAAAAGCAGCAGAGCCATCAGAAGGTTCTAACCTGACTACAGCCTTCAGCAGGGCACGATTGACATGCCTGATCTTGGTCGGATTGTCAACAGGCGCTATGGTGTATACAGCTCCACCTTCGGCGGGTGCCTTCAGGACCCTGTATGACACAGAATCATACAGATCTTGGATCTTATGACGACCACGTGTACCAAAGTTCCGCAACCACACATACAGGACAGGATTTAAAGATCATGTCAGTGGCTGCCTCTGACTCGCTTTTTGAAGCTACTCCAGTGATGTCAGGCGCTGAGGAAATTTTGCCTGGAGATCAAGGAAGTCAGGTGGGTCATCTCCAGTTGTTGCATTACTGGAAGGAACATTAAAAGTGATGCTCGCCCGCATTAATCTGGATCCCACCAACACCCCCGCACCCCCCCCCCCCCCCCCCTAGTAGTAATAATGTAATGATAATAACAACAATAATGCAAATCTAATCTGAATAATCATAATGATTCAAGAATTTAACATTTAGAAATTACTTGTCAAAAATGCACACAATACTGGCCAAATGTGGTGCAAATGATATTGAGGACATATGGGACCATAGCGGTAGATGTGTTATTGGACAGTCAGATGTCTCACTGCTCTCATTGGTTTTCCCTGATAGATGAACCGGGATCTCAAGGTCTGGATGCATTAGCCCACAAGCATAATAGGACCCCTTTAAAGGTTCAATATTGTATGGAAGAAATATTACACAAAATGTTCACTGATCAATGTCAATGCAGACAAAACATTTTATTTTGTTTAAATATATATTTTTATAAAGCTTTATTTACAATGAAATTACATACTGTATATAATTCATTGCAAATAAAGCCGCAGTCTTCATTTCAGGTTTTATGATGCTCTGAATCAATGGTCTAGACCACAGAAAAACCGGTGTTTAATAATATATATCCATATAATTAAAACATAATTACAGAATATGCCTCCATCAGTTAATCTGACAGTGATGAAAAATGGTAATATTAAGAGCTAACAGGGCTCTGTGAGGGCTCTATTATAATATGTATTAGGTTTTTTTTTGCACTCAAAAAATCTCATCTTATGCCTATCTTTTGCAACCTCTCTAGGAACCTGGCAAGCACAAATGTATTCACTCTTGCACAATCTGTGATCATTTCTGGGTGGCATGCATTCACTATTCCACATCTCCAGTGGAGGAGACAGGGGTGAGCAAGGGATCTGGGCTGGGATCCAGGCCTCTCGACCGGGATTTTGAAGCACTCTCTCAGCCTCAGAACCCCTGGAGCTCCAAGCCTTCTGCTGTTTGTGCAAGAGCTTCTACTGTCTCCAACAGGGTTCTGCTCCCTCCATCTGGCCAGGAATCAGAGACCTGACCCACCGCTACGACTCCCCGTGGTACCAGAGAGACAGGATGATGCAGAGAGGAAACCAGGAGAGAAGGTGTGAGAAATCATATCATGAGATGTAAGGAGTGGTGGGCTCATTAATTCAAGTCAACCTCCACAATTATAAGCACAGATACAGTGTTCAGATAGATGGGAAATTGTTCCACAGTTTTATTTGGAGATTAATTAAGCAATCTTGCACATAGCGAGACCTCCTTTATACCTGGCATGAACATGCATTTTATCTTACTTGATATATTTGGAGGATAATGAAATTGCATGCTCATTCACACTTAATCGAATGTAGTCAGAATCTGTCCTTAACAACCTCGGAATGTGTTTTTTTCAGTGATCCAATCAGAATCCTGTATGTCTTGGGTGTATTTACACCTAGCTTTTAAAATGGTGTAGTGTAACTCTGATAGATCTCCAAAAATCTATGCCAATGTCAGTTGTAAAAGAGGCTTGACAAAAGCTTTTACTTTATTCATTCAAGATTAGAGAGGGCAATCATAAAGTTGTTAAATTTGGACTCAAATGCTACGTTCAGACTGTCAGTCCAAATCCGATTTTTGTGCATATCAGATTGAAATCCAATCAGATTTAGCAAGTGTGAACAACAAAAAAAAAATCACATGAAATCCATTTCAAGCAACATCCATACAGGTATGTGGTTTGCAATCCTATTCAAATCGCATTTCTGGAAATCCATTTTAGTCTGACAGCTCTGCTCGTTGTGTTGTTGCAAAGTGCTGGACGAGAAGAAAATGACAATATAACGATGACGTGTTTCGAAACTGACGGAGACAGCAGCATCCTACGTTTCTGCCGCTGCCTCAGGAGACGCAGTTGTCCAGCACGACGGCTACACATTGCCATGTGCTAATACGGCAACATTTCTATTGCAAATCCCTTCATGTTGCGGTGGTTGATGTTGTTTTTGGCGTGTTCCTACCAACGCAACGGCATTGCCATAGAAACCAATGCAGATCTTCCGGAAAACGAAAGAGCAGCATGGACTCACAAATCGGATATGAACAGTTGTGATACACAATGTGGACGTCAATAATTTTAGATCAGATTCAGAATCGGATACACAATTAATCGGATTTGTAATGACAGTGTGAATGTAGCTTTTGTATCCTTTCTTTTCTTTTTTTTTATCTCAAGATACACAGTAATGTTTATTTTTTTTCTAAGGCTTGTTTTTAAAATCTACTTAAATGCCCTAATTGAACTATGGCCCAAACATGGCTTAATATAAGCCTTGTCTGTGAAACTGGGCCCTCATCTTTTGATAACTTTGTATTTAGGGTCTCTGGATGATACATACACAATTTGGGGTTAATTGGACAAATGGTCAAGGAGGAGCTGGAATAAGTAGGTTTATCAAAAAGCTCAAAATGGCGAAATTATTTTATGCATGGCAAAAAATATTTCTCATCTCTAAATGAAAATGAGACTACAGTCTCCTTCTGAATCCATACATGACTTCAAACTGTTTTTGGATGTACTGAGGCCCAGGGCCAGAGGGCAGGTTTGTGAGGAGAACAGTATGATAGAATGATAAAACAGTCCATTGACATTCAACCACAGAATATCCTGCAAAATCATTAACACAAACTGACAGCTCTCAGATACTGAGGTTACTCGAGATCAGAAAGCCATAGATTCTCCACTCAGAACTAGGTAAATAACTATTTCAGACCTCCTCCGGGAACAACGGAGAGCTGTCAGCATCAGCGTGGGCTCCCTGTTTGAAACCAGAGTCGGGGAGAAGAGGGTCCTGATTGGATTGTGGGAATCTAGGGCAAATCGTCAAGCTGCATCAGTGAGACAGACACCTGGTGCATTCAAGTGATGAGGAAGGCCACAAGAGTGGAGGAAATGCTTGAGGTTGAGAGTAATCTCTGCTTCTTCAGCCTTCATTGCTGTCCCCTATTCTTATTGATAGCCCCAATCACAGCATCCTAAAGCCACACAACAGCCAATGGGAGATCCTCAGAGCCTAAGGGCTTGATTGTATGAGGTCGTAAGTATCCTGGCATGTGTAGTCTACATGTGTGCTTCAGGGAGAACACGTAATGCATTTACAATGAGTGTTCAATGTACACACAAATCTGTCAAATAACACACATGCATCTACGCATACACAGGCATCCCTTGAAAATGTGTCTGCAGTGTAATCGCTTTAACTGCTTAAGAGATGAAGCCTCTAGTATTATATGATTGACGCAAATGGCTTCAAATCATCTATAGTATACATGCTAAATTAGCCCTACATAAAAAGCTGTTTATGCTTGATCATTCATACATCACTCAAACACTACATACTACGTGTCAAGAACAATGTGCTTCAAACTGTCAAAAGGCAATTTGTCTGCTATTAAAACTATAAATTGTGGCCACCATTTGTCTGGTAAATAGTTTGCTGTTTCTGTCCTGTGAAAATAAATAAATCAGAAATCAGGACATCAAAAAATGTTAACCAATCAATGATAAAAAAAGGTCACAATGTCATCCTACAGCCAAAACGATCTCATGATAAAACATAACTACTTTACGAGTTGGCAATTCCATTTTAATTCGAATGATTACGACTTTTAGGGAAAATTATCATTCAAATACGTCCACTCCTAAACCTAATCCTCAGTTCATACAAATGTGTTATGAATTCTGTAAAAACCGAAGTTACCTTGAGCCTCTCAGCTGGCCCAAAACAGGAATACTTATTCGAATTGGAATAATAATAAGAATTGCTCATTTACAGCTTTTAAAGAAGATATAAGTCATTATATATACATAAGTCCAAAATTATAACTCGTCAGACATCGAATGGAGGTAAAAATTGGCTTTAGGAAAGAGATAGAAAACGTCTCGGTTACGGATGTAACCCTCGTTCCCTGAGTAGGGAACGGAGACGTTACGTCGGATGACGGAGAATGGGGGTTTCGCCAGAAAGCCAATCCTCTTCGAGTATTAAAAAACGAGCCAATGGCAAAGAAATGCCATGGGTCTGCGGAATTTGCATAATGTATCTCCGCCTCACCGCGTGAGTATTTAAGGAGAGACACCTGCAACAGCAGATCATGTCTTCGCTGAGGAGCCGAGACTGAACTCAGGCGTCTACCCAGCGGTACAGCGGAAGTGGCAGGGAGACGTAACGTCTCCGTTCCCTACTCAGGGAACGAGGGTTACATCCGTAACCGAGACGTTCCCTTTCGTAGTCACTCCGAGTTACGTCGGATGACGGAGAATGGGGGTCCCCGTGTAATCACGCCACCTTCACAGCTGTCTTCCAGTGCCCTGCGAAGTCTGACCTCCCTGTCGTGATGTAGGCACGGACGAAGGAGTCCTACTAACACAGGAATACCAAGGTACACTGGGAAGCATATCTCAGGGGAGATATGCCGCAGCATGCCTACCCGTAGGGAGGACTTAAGAATACACATATGGCCCGAGGGGGCTTCATATGGAGGAACACTGGAGTGACCAGCCCGTAGGGTGGCATCTACTTTCAACTCCAGGAGTGGCAGGAGACTTGCCGAGGGAACGACACATGCTCAAGAGGCTTACAGTGGAAATACACATGTGGGGGTTACTCAGAGGAGGAACCATGCACACGGAGGCACCTAGCCGACGCACAGGCAATAGACACTGGCGCCAGCGTCAACAGTGCTGGAGGAACTCAGGGCTTCAGAGGGGAAGGCTCACCTGAGGAAATATCGCACGTATCCAGTCCGTGGAGTGGAATGGCGAGCAAGCGAGACACTTAACAGCTCCCATGTTAGCTTGAAAAAGACAGTACATGGGCGGAGACTGGCTCCACTCGGAGATTGTAGAATCTGGCGAATGTGTTAGGTGTCGCCCAGCCTGCAGCTCTGCAGATGTCTGTTAGCGAGGCGCCACGCGCTAAAGCCCAAGAGGACGCCACACTCCGGGTGGAGTGGGCGGTCACACCAAGGGGGCATGGTCGACCTTGCTGCTGGTATGCCAAAGCAATGGCGTCCACTATCCAGTGAGACAACCTTTGTTTGGAGAGAGCCTTTCCCTTCAGCTTCCCATCATAACAGACAAAGAGCTGGTCTGAGGTCCTGAAACACTGCGTCCTGTCTACGTAAGCACGGAGTGCGCGTACTGGACAGAGCAGTGCCAAGGCTGGGTCTGCCTCCTCCCGGGGCAGCGCTTGCAGGTTCACCACCTGGTCCCGGAAGGGAGTGGTGGGAACCTTGGGCACATATCCGGGCCGGGGTCTCAGGATCACGTGAGAGAGGCCGGGCCCGAACTCCAGGCACGCTTCGTCAACGGAGAATGCGTGCAGGTCCCCTACCCTCTTGATGGAGGCCAACGCAACCAGGAGCGCTGTCTTCATTGACAGGATCTTAAGCTCAGCTGATTGCAGAGGCTCAAAGGGAGCCCTCTGCAGGGCACTTAAGACCACTGAGAGGTCCCAAGAGGGAACGAGAGGAGGGCGAGGAGGATTCAGTCTCCTCGCTCCTCTCAGGAACCTGAGGATCAGGTCGTGCTTTCCAAGAGACTTACCTTCAACTGCTTCGTGATATGCGGCGATAGCGGCCACATACACCTTCAGGGTGGAGGGAGACAGCCTTCGCTCCAACCCGTCTTGCAGGAAGGAAAGCACAACGCTGATCGAGCATCTCCTGGGGTCTTCTCGGCGAGAAGAGCACCAGTTAACGAAGAGGTTCCACTTCAACGCATAGACATGTCTCGTGGACGATGCTCTAGCGGAAGTGATGGTAGCCGCCACCGCTGGTGGCAGGGTACTCAAACCTGCCTCGTCCCGTCCAGGAGCCACACGTGGAGTCTCCAAAGATCGGGACGAGGGTGCCATAGGGTGCCCCGTCTCTGAGAAAGGAGGTCCTTCCTCAGAGGAATTGGCCAAGGAGGTGCTGTCGCGAGGAGTATCAGTTCGGAGAACCAGGTCTTGGTGGGCCAGTATGGGGCGACCAATATGACCTGCTCCTCGTCCTCCTTGATCTTGCACAGAGTACGTGCGAGAAGGCTCACTGGGGGAAACGCATACTTGCGTAGGCCCTGCGGCCAGCTGTGCGCCAGTGCATCCGTGCCGAGCGTGCCCTCGGTCAGGGAGTAATACAGGGCGCAATGGGATGAGTCGTGGGAGGCAAACAGATCTATCTGTGCGTCCCCGAACTGGTCCCATATCAGCTGGACCGACTGGGGATGGAGTCAGAGGTTGGCCGGAGCCGTGACAGCTCATCGGCTGCAAGGTTCCGCACTCCTGGAATGTAAATAGCACGAAGGGACCTCAGGTGCTTCTGACTCCATAAGAGGAGGTGGCGTGCGAGTTGCGACATACGGCGAGAGCGTAGACCACCCTGACGGTTGATGTACGCTACAGTCGCGGTATTGTCCGAACGGACAAGTACGTGTTGACCCAGGAGCAACGCGTGGAAGCGGTGCAGGGCAAGGCGTACTGCCAGCAACTCGAGGCAATTGACATGCATGAGGCGCTGGGGTCCTGTCCAGGAGCCCGCGGCTGCATGTCCATTGCACATGGCGCCCCAGCCCGTGGCAGAGGCATCTGTGGAGACGACAACATGCCTGGAAACTCGTTCTAGGGGAACTCCGGCCCGTAGAAAGCTGAGGTTCCGCCACGGGGTGAAGGTCTGACGGCAGGTCGGAGTTATTGGAACTCTGAGCGTACCGTGATGCCATGCCCACCTCGGGACCCGATCGCGAAGCCACAGCTGAAGCGGTCTCATATGAAGCAATCCGAGTGGCGTTGCCGCGGCTGCGGATGCCATATGCCCCAGGAGCCTCTGAAAAAGTTTCAGTGGGACCGCACTCTTGCCCTCGAACTGTCGAAGACAAGTCAGCAGTGAGTGTGCGCGCTCGCTCGTAAGCTGCGCGGACATGGCGACCGAGTCTATCTCCATACCGAGAAAAGAGATCCTCTGCACGGGGCAAAGTTTGCTCTTCTCCCAGTTGACCCGAAGGCCCAGACGGGCTAGGTGCCGGAGCACAAGGTCTCTGTGTTCGCAAACCTGATCTCGAGAGTGAGCTAATATTAGCCAGTCGTCGAGATAATTCAGGATGCGAACCCCGTGTTCGCGTAGGGGAACAAGGGCTGCCTCGACGACCTTCGTAAAGACGCGAGGAGACAGAGCCAACCCGAATGGGAGAACCGCGTACTGGTATGCCTGCCCCTCGAAAGCAAACCGAAGAAACGGTCTGTGTCGAGGTAAAATGGAGACATGAAAGTAGGCGTCCTTCAGGTCGATCGCTGCAAACCAATCCTGTGGCCGCACGCATTCGAAAATGCGTTTGGCCGTGAGCATCTTGAACGGCAGCCTGTGAAGGGAGCGGTTCAAGACGCGCAAGTCCAGGATTGGCCGTAACCCACCGGTTTTCTTGGGGACAATGAAGTAGGGGCTGTAGAACCCTGACCTCATCTCGGCTGGAGGGACAGCCTCGATTGCACCCTTCGCCAGCAGGGTAGCAACCTCCGCTCTCATGATCGGGGCATTGCCACCGACCATAGTAAAGCGGACTCCCCTGAAGCGGGGAGGAGACCGTGCGAACTGAATCGCATAGCCGAGCCTGATAGTTCGGGCGACCCAACGGGACAGATTGGGGAGCTCTAACCAAGCCCCCAAAAACTGATCCAGCGGAATCATCCGAGCCACAGGCGTCCCCCCGGAGGGGCAGCGAGGCGGAGTGACCGGCACAGGCAAGGGTGGCATAGCGGCGCTGAGCGTGTGCACGGCCAAGCTCCGCGCCCTGACAGAGGAGACCAGGGAAGGACCAGCGTTCCACGGGGGTCTGCTCTGCCAGGGGTCTGGCGATAGAGGGGGATGAGAGTGGTGTGGTCCGGGGACGGCACGCACTGTCATCCTCGCCCTCAGAGACAGAGGAGGACGAGAGTGGCGAGGCACGGGGGCGTCGCGCACTGTCATCCGGCTCTGTGTGCTCAGTGATGGACATTTCGATTCTTTCTTTAACCACATTAGGGTGCTGCCCACCCGTGGGTGAGCAGCGGGGAGTGGAGAACAAAAGATTCTCCCCCGGCCCTCCACCGGGGGAAGGAGGGGGCCTGCAACCGCCTCCTGTGAAAAAAACGACACCATCACTGAGCAGCCCGTCTCAGGAGCGCCGCTTGGCCTGGCGTTTAGCGGGGCGCGGGGCCTGAGGAGGCTGGGACGCCTTCCTGCGGCTTCCTCCACGACGCGGCCCGGGTGAAGGCTGCTGCTGGGGCCGTGCGGGAGGGGCGGGAGCCGTGGGAGGGCGCCCTCGGCGGCGAGCAGGCTGAGGCGTCTGTGCCGACGGCTGGGTGGAGGCAGCAGCTGGCCGTCGGGGCAGAATGTGTTTAATCGCCTCAGACTGCTTCTGTGCGGTTGAAAACTGCTGGGCGAAGTCTTCAACCGCTCCGCCGAAGAGGCCGGCCTGGGATATGGGAGCGTCGAGCAGACGAGTCCGCTCAACGTCGCGCATATTGGCCAGGTTCAGCCAAAGGTGACGCTCCTGGACCACATTAGTGGCCATCACTTGACCAAGGGAGCGTGAGGCCACTTTCGTCGCCCGGAGAGCGAGGTCAGTGGCGGCACGCAGTTCGTCAAACGTCCCTGGGTCAGTCCTGCCCTCGTGCATGTCTCTGAGCAGCTGGGCCTGGTAGACCTGCAAGGTGCTCATCGCATGCAGGGCAGCAGCCGCCTGTCCTGCAGCTCTGTGAGACCTCGCCACCATAGATGACGAGAATCTACAGGCCTTGGACGGGTGCTTAGGATTGCCACGAGAGGAGGCGCTCTGAGGACACAGTTGCATCGCAACAGAGCGCTCCACCGGGGGAATCCCAGTGTACCCATGGGCAGCTGCGCCATCGAGGGGAGGAAAGGCGGAGAAAGCTGACGAGCGTTCACGGGAGGTCAAAGGAGCCTTCCATGATCTCGACAGCTCCTCATGCAGCTCCGGGAAGAAAGGAATTGGGGTTGGCTGAGGCCGTGAGGCGGCAGCCGCACCCAAAAACCAATCGTCCAGCCGCGAGCGCTCGGGGCAGGGCGGAGGGTTCCACTCTAGCCCGATGCTCACGGCTGCCCGGGACAGCATGGCTGTCATCTCGGGATCCGACACGGGCAACGCTGGGACTCCCGAAGGAGGCAACGCAGCCGCATCCTCACTTCCCGAAGACTCGAGCCCACCTTGTGATGCCGCGATCGACATCGTGTCATCCTCTGGAGCGCCGAATGAAACACGCGGGGCTTCCGAAGAAGGACCCGCCTGAGTCACCGCGGCACTCGCGGGTTGCAACACAGCGGAGGGGGGCGTGGTCCGAGGACGCATCGTCGGATTGCTCCACACCGTCACCCTCAGATCACCCTGTCCCCCAGCCGAACTACCACCCCTCGTGGAGGAAGCAGAACGGGTGGTGGACGCGGGGACTCTCACTGAAAGATCATTGAGTCTTAATCTAAGTGTTGCGATGGTCATGTTCCCACAGAAGGAACATGAGTCATCCACGAGCGCTGCTTTAGCGTGTTCAAAGCCCAGACACACAAAGCAGCGCTCGTGCCCATCAGAAGACGACAGATAACGACCGCAACCAGAAGAACACGGGCGAGACATCTTTAAAAAGACGTGCCACGTGCAGCTCTTTTAGGAGAGGAAAAACTCTGCAATGCTGAGGCGACCAGGGAGAAAACACAAAGTCAGGCAGACCACTGCACAGATCGCAGGCAATGTGAAGACTCGCTGGATACCGCCGTCACACCAACACTGGAGAGTTCGCTCGTCTCGAAGAGGTGAGTCACTTGTAAACTCAGTTGTGGCTGTGGAGTGAAGAGGTTCTCTTGGCTCCGAAGCGAAAACATGATCTGCTGTTGCAGGTGTCTCTCCTTAAATACTCACGCGGTGAGGCGGAGATACATTATGCAAATTCCGCAGACCCATGGCATTTCTTTGCCATTGGCTCGTTTTTTAATACTCGAAGAGGATTGGCTTTCTGGCGAAACCCCCATTCTCCGTCATCCGACGTAACTCGGAGTGACTACGAAAGGGAACAAAAGTTACTGGCAACATTATGAACGACAACATGTATCAAGTAGAGTACTAACATACACATAATTTACTACAGAAAACGTTGTGTCTTTTAACGTCAAACCTCAGTGGAGATTTAACCATCAGACATCTAGCTAAAATGCTTAAAGTTTTTTTTTTTTTTTTTTTTTTTTTTCTACAGAACATGTGGCAGCCCATATGTAGGACATTCCTTGTATGAAGGCATCAAAGTTGAAATATGAGAAACAAAATCACTTTGGATCAAAGCTTAATTGTGTGTGTGTGTGTGTGTGTGTGTGTGTGTGTGTGTGTGTATTGTGGTTCAGGTATTCCCTATGTTATGTGTCCCCACAAGGATGGTAATACAAAACATATTTGACCTTATGGGGAAATGTTTTGTCCCAATGAGAAAAACGGCGTATAAATCATGCTATATTATGTTTTTTTGAAAATGTAAAAATGTAATGCAGACAGTTTCTCAAATCAGACAAATATGTATATTTATCGATTTATTTTCATTATGTATATATATTTGTATGGCACAAAATGAAGATTAATAAAATGTATTTATAAGGCAAATACGGTTATGAAGAGCATTATGATTACTAATTAAGTTATTAAGTAAAATTACTGTAGTAGATAATATTTTTGTTGCACAATAAATAATTAAACAAACAAACCAATAAATAAATATAGGTGTCTGCATTGAGATTCACAGAGTCTTTTTTTTTTTTTTTACCTGAACAAATTATGTGTATAAAGTGTCTAAAAGTAACGGTTCTCTAAAATGAATCGGACGTGCCAAAATTTCATGTCTGAGAGAGAATATTTTAAGTGAGTTTGTCCTACCAAATTTTAGCAGCGATTTATCACGTTATGCCGCTATTTGTTAGGAAAGTCCGCATTGCCAGAAAAACTGTGCGGTTTTGAAATCACATGAGCTACTAAAAGTGTCGCTATAATGAGCTTCTCCAACACTGTTCTATGTATTCCATTATTGTGTGAAATTGTACAGAGACACTGATTCTCATCCACAGTCACTGATGCAGATAATGCCTGGCTCAGTCTTTTTTACACTAGATCTGTCTGTTTTATCGCTATATAGGATAGTCACACAGTTGTTTAGCTGTGTCTGACAGATAGGCTAACATTTGCGCTTCTGAACATAATCCTAAGCGCCTTCACAAAAATGCTGACGTGTGTATGTGTAGGTGTGCCTGTACGAGTGCATCTGAGGCCTCTGCAAACACACCACCACCATCCGACTCCATGTCCTTTCATGTTGCATCTCTGCAGCTGTAGATCAAGGTTGAGCTTGTCTGGAGGTCGGCTCCATATCAAAGGCTCTGTGATCATGTTACAGCATGCCACATCCACCAGCAAGAGGCCTGGGGTGAAAGCCTGTGTGGAGCAGGTGCCTCTCAATCAAACATAAAGCCACAGTCATTGGCAATGATTTTTAGATCAAGTAAATAATGCTGAAAGGGATAGTTCACCCAAAAATGAAAATTAGTCCATGATTTACTCACCCTCAAGTCATCCTAGATGTATCTGATATTCTTCTTTCAGACGAATACAATCAGAGTTATATTTAAAAATGTCCTGACTCTTACAAGCTTTATAATGGCAGTGAATTGCTGTTTCTATTTTGAAGTCCATTAAAGTGCATCTATCCATCATAAAATTGCGTAAGTTGCACTTTAGGCGCAAGTAGACTGCGTATGGCCATTTGGCCGGAAGCTAGAATTAAATATGAATAAATATATATATATATATGAGTTAAATATTAATATTTTTCTTACAAAAACTCATGGCTTCACTTCAGATGGCCTTTATTAACCCCCGGAGCCATGTGGAGCACTTTTATGATGGATAGATGCACTTTTATGGATTTCAAAACAAACAGCAATACACTGCCATTATAAAGCTTGGAAGAGCCAGGACTTTTTTAATATAACTCCGATTGTATTTGTCTGAAAGTAGAATGTCAGATACACCTAGGATGACTTGAGGGTGAGTAAATCATGGGCTATTTTTTTCATTTTTGAGTGAACTATCCCTTTAAATAAATAACCAATTACTCAGGTTTTTTTTTTTTTTTAGGTAGCCTTTATTTATAATGCATTATAAAAGTATTTTAATGCATTAATTATGCCTTGTAATGCACCTTCTAATGCATTGTATATTCTCATGTAGGGATGTGCTCATCTACGTAAATGGCTTCAAAACGAATAACGTTGTTCGATTTTGTCACATTGTGATGTTTGGCGCTTGTGTATGTCAGCATTAGTTTGTTCCTCTTCAGCAAAATTATTTAGTTTATGGATAGCAAAATGGACACATTTTTATGTTCCAAATCTTGAAGTCTGTGTGTGTTGTTCTGAGGTGTTCCCTTTCGAGGGAACTCTACACTGCGTCGAGAATCGACTCTTTGGGGACGCTCCCTAAGCGTGCGCCTCTGAAGTATGAATGAAACTATTCCAATCCTGATTGGTGTTGCGTCATGACGTAACATGTGACGGCATAACCGGATGCATAAAAGCTACGCCGGAACAAACACAAACTAGCTTTCGCTCTTCAGCAAGCGCTCTGTGTTGAAAACTGTCTGTCTTATTTGGTGTTGTTTGTCTCAGAAAGTTTGATATTATGGCCAGCGAACAATTTAAAGCTTGTGTGCACCCTTGCCCTCGTTTCATCACGGGTGGGGACACACATGCTTTATGTGTGAATTGTTTGGAAACGCAGCAGGCACGAGCAGCTCTCGAGGGAGCTGCTTGTGTAGACTGTGAAGCACTTCCCATTAGAGTGCTGCGCTCCCGGCTGGCGTGCTTTGATGAGCACGGTCAGGCTCGCGTTCCCCATGGTTCTGGTCCCGCGTCCGTTGAGGCGGCGCGGCGATTGAGATCGTGGGGTTCGCAGCGGGATCTTATTGATGAGATTGAGACTGCTGATGCACCTTCTCACTCTTCATCTGAGGATCTCGTAGCCCCTGAGAGTGGTGCAGGAGCCCGCATCGCGACTTCTCCTGCCCATGATCAGGTCCCAATGATTGAGCTCTCTGCTTCCGAGGAAGTAGATGTGCTCAGTATTGATGCGGATGACCGTGATCTAGGCGCGCCAGTTCACGGCCAAGGTTATGAGGAGCTGGTGGAGGTTGTGACTCGTGCTGTGGCCAGACTTAACATCAGCTGGCCAAATGATAAGCAGGGAACGCAAGTGAGAAGCAAGCTTGATGAGCGTTTCCTGCAGCACAGATCACAACCTCAGCGCCGGGGTTTGCCGTTTTTTCCCCGATCTCCACAAAAAGATCTCGAGATCGTGGGATAAACCGCACTCATCCCGTGTCTCCAATCCCAGTATGGTGGATTATAGCAATGTTATGGGGGCACGGGATATGGGTTATGGGAAGATGCCTAAAGTGGAGGAGGCTCTTGCGGGTTATCTTTCCCCTGAGTCGGCATCTTCCCTAAAAACCCCGGCGCTGCCTAGTAAGCCCTGCAGAGATACGTCTGCATTAATAGGCAGGGCTTACATGGCGGCAGGTCGGGCTGGTTCAAGTCTGCACTCTATGGCACTTTTGCAGGCATACCAGGCCGACCTCCTGAAAGATTTAGATGAGGGGGAGGGGCCAACTCCTGAGGATATTGCGGAGTTGAGGAGAGCCACAGATCTGTCTATTCGGGCCACAAAAGAGACGGCCCGCGCTATTGGCCGCTCTATGGCAGCTATGGTGGCCACGGAGAGACATCTGTGGCTAAATCTATCCGGTATGAAAGAGAAGGATAGATCCTTTCTGCTGGATGCGCCGCTTTCGCCTTCTGGCCTGTTCGGCGACGCCGTTACATCGGTCGTCGACAGGTTTCAGGAGGCAAAGAAACAATCTGCGGCGTTCCAGCAGTACCTCCCCCGTAAGGCAAAATCTAAATCAAGTAGGGTGGGGCCAAAAGATCAGCCCCAGCCATCAGCCAGCTCCTCACACCGAGCAGAGCAGAGAGAGAGCGTTTCCTCTAGAGCCCCTCCTCCTGGAGCTTGGCAACAGAGGAAACACTCTCACAAATCGAAGTCCTCCAACCAGAAAGGCGACCTGAGGGACGTCATTCAGGCTAGGAGGGCTTCGGGGAAGAGGTCCTAACCGAAGTGGTAGGACCTCTGAGGGCTGTCCCCTCCGCTGTAGGGCAACCGAGGTTGTTCTCGAAGCGGAGCCCTAGGAAACGATGTATGTTGCCCGCCGTCAACGACGCTTCGGGCCACATCTCTTTCCAGCGAAAATATTCTAATAAAGAAAAAGCATCAATTATGGTCACAAAAGCCGTATCGACTACACCCTGCCGGTATTCCGCTTCAGGGAGTCGAGAAAGATGCACGAGAAACACCAGAGGCCAGTTTAGAGAGGCTGGTACCCCTAGTAGATTTTGTAGAGGCATGGTATCATCTTCCCAACATATCTGCATGGGTCCTGCATATAATAAAATCAGGGTACAGACTGCAGTTCGCGCGCTGCCCCCACCCCCCCCAACCCCACCCCCCCAAGGTTTTCGGGGGTAGTGCAGACTACAGTGGTTCCAGAGCAGGCTCAGGTGATGGAACAAGAGGTGCAGACTCTGCTGCTAAAGGAAGCCATAGAACGTGTTCTTCCTTTGGACAGGGAGTCCGGGTTTTACAGCCGGTACTTTATAGTTCCAAAGAAGGATGGGGGGTTAAGGCCAATTTTAGATCTCAGGGTTTTGAACCGGTCTTGAGGAGGTTCAGGTTCAAAATGCTAACCATTCCTGCAATCGTGAGTCAGATCAGATCCGAGGACTGGTTTGTCACGATAGATCTAAAAGACGCTTATTTTCACATCTCCATCCTTCCATGTCACAGGAGATACCTGAGGTTCGCTTTCGGGGGCGAAGCTTACCAATATCGGGTTCTTCCGTTCGGCCTAGCACTCTCTCCCCGCACATTCACCAAATGTATGGATGTAGCCCTTGCTCCACTGAGACTTCAAGGCATTCGTATATTGAATTATCTCGACGACTGGCTCATTCTGGCTCAGTCTCGGGAGATGGCAGTTCGGCATCGAGATGTCGACCTTGGCCACATTCAGAAATTGGGGTTGAGACTCAATAAAAAAAGAAGAGTGTGCTAGAACCATCCCAGTGCACAATGTTTTTGGGAGTCGTGTGGAACTCGATTACGATGCAGGCACGAATGTCGCCCGCACGTATCGAGTCAATTCTGGCGATGGTATCCAGGTTAAAGCTAGGCCAGGCCATCACTGTAAAGCAATTTCAAAGAATGCTGGGCCTCATGGCAGCGGCATCCAACATCATTCCTTTGGGCCTTCTACACATGAGGCCCCTTCAGTGGTGGTTAAAAACCAAGGGGTTTTCTCCCAAGGGAAATCCGTTTCGTATGATCAGAGTAACGCGCAGATGCCTTCGTTCTCTACAAATATGGAAGAAACCTTGGTTCCTATCCCAAGGGCCAGTGTTGGGAGTGTCATGTCGCCGGAAAACCGTTTCGACAGACGCCTCCCTCACTGGCTGGGGCGCGGTCATGGACGGCCGCTTTGCCAGGGGTCTGTGGCAGGACCATCATCTTTCTTGGCATATAAATTGCCTGGAAATGATGGCTGTGTTCAGGGCTCTGAGGAGCTTCCTCCCAGACATCAAAGGTCACAATGTCTTAGTACGATCAGACAATACGTCAGTGGTAGCCTATCTGAACCGACAAGGGGGACTCAGATCGTGCCCTCTGTACAGACTGGCGCATCAGATTATTCTTTGGTCCCAGGGGAAAATACTGTCTATCAGAGCATTGTATATTCCGGGGGTTCAGAATCAGGGAGCAGACATCCTGTCGAGGCAGGGGCTGAGGCCCGGGGAATGGAGACTTCACCCAGAGGTGGTGAAGTTAATATGGGAGAGGTTTGGACCGATGGAAGTGGACCTGTTTGCGTCTCGAGAGACGTCCCACTGTCCACTTTGGTTCTCCCTCTCACATCCAGCCCCACTGGAGTTGGATGCCATGGTAAAGGCCTGGCCGAGGCTTCGCCTGTACGCATTTCCCCCGATCGCTCTGCTTCCGGGAGTCCTGGAGAGGGTCCGTCGAGAGGGCATCAGTTTACTTCTGGTTGCCCCGAGGTAGCCGACCCGAGTATGGTTTTCAGACATAATATCACTCCTGATAGCTCCGCCATGGCAGATTCCTCTGAGGAGGGATCTGTTGTCTCAAGCGGAGGGCACAGTCTTCCACCCTCACCCAGAGCTGTAGAAGCTGTGGGTCTGGCCTCTGAGGGGGTTCAGTACCAAGATGCTGGTCTATCAGCCGGAGTGGTTGAAACCATACTTAGCTCTAGGGCTCCATCTACTAGGAGATTATATGGCCTCAAGTGGAATGTTTTTTCCACTTGGTGTAGAGAACAGGAGTTAGATCCAGTTAACTGCCCAGTGGCTTCAGTTCTGGAGTTTCTTCAAAATCGTTTCTCTGCGGGTCTCTCCCCTTCCACACTTAAGGTGTACGTGGCTGCCATTGCGGCTTTCCATGCACCATTGAGTGATGGGCCTCTGGGGAGGCACCAGTTGGTCATTCGGTTTCTCCGTGGTACTCGGAGGATGAGACCGGCAATTAGGTCCAGGGTTCCTGCCTGGGACCTGGCAATAGTTCTTGAAGGGTTATCCCTGGCCCCCTTCGAACCTTTGCAGTCGGCTTCGCCTAAGGACTTAACGCTAAAAGTGGTATTTCTCTTGGCTATTACCTCACTTAAGAGGGTGGGAGATCTCCAAGCCCTGGGAGATCTCCAAGCCAGCTTGCTTGGAGTTTGCCCCTGGCAGAGTAAAAGCTTTTTTGCACCCGAGTCCGGGCTATGTGCCTAAAGTTCCATCTAATACGGCTCGGTCTACAGTCCTTCAGGCATTCCATCCTCCACCTCATGTGTCGGCAGAAGAAG
The DNA here is from genome assembly GCA_029959095.1 of Rhinichthys osculus. Classification (NCBI taxonomy): domain Eukaryota; kingdom Metazoa; phylum Chordata; class Actinopteri; order Cypriniformes; family Leuciscidae; genus Rhinichthys; species Rhinichthys osculus. The sequence goes on from JARWKJ010000008.1 coordinate 32,338,351, forward strand.
AGAAGCTTAATTTGCTCTGCCCCGTCAGAGCTTTGAGCGTGTACCTTGAGAGGTCCTCTTCTTGGAGAAGGTCGGACCAATTATTAGTATGTTTTGGGTCACCTAAGAAGGGGTTCCCGGCATCCAAGCAGACGATTAGTAATTGGATTGTTCAGGCTATTACTGAGGCTTACAAGGTGCGCGATTTGCCTTCACCTTTAGCCGTGAGGGCTCATTCAACTAGAGGCATGGCTTCCTCTAGGGCCCTTCTTTCGGGAGTACCTCTGCAGGAGATCTGTGAGGCAGCCGGTTGGGCTACTCCACATACTTTTATTAGGTTCTACAGTCTCCACCTTCCTAGTACGCCTGGTGCACACGTGCTCAGTCCTTGCTGAGTGCCTAGACAGTTTCACTCCGGGACAGGCCTATTTCGGTGCGTGGCGTAGTGGGCACTCGTTCCCCAAAGAGTCGATTCTCGACGCAGTGTAGAGTTCCCTCGAAAGGGAACGTCTCGGGTTATGACTATAACCCTTGTTCTCTGAGAAGGGAACGAGACACTGCGTCGTTTTGCCACGCCCCTTAAGGCCTGAGAGCGGCTTGCTTCATCGCTAGGATAGTTTGTGTTTGTTCCGGCGTAGCTTTTATGCATCCGGTTATGCCGTCACATGTTACGTCATGACGCAACACCAATCAGGATTGGAATAGTTTCATTCATACTTCAGAGGCGCATGCTTAGGGAACGTCCCCAAAGAGTCGATTCTCGACGCAGTGTCTCGTTCCCTTCTCAGGGAACAAGGGTTATGGTCATAACCCGAGATGTTTTTGACATTTTTTTTGTCTCACAAGCATTCATTTGATTAGTATTCATGATACTGTCAGTTCAAGACCACAAGCACTTTGCTGCCCAAGGATGAGGCGCGTATTAAACAATTTAAAGCCTCATAAATAAAGGGAACAATAGAACTTAATCAGTGTAGACAACATATTACAATTTTAACCAATGAAAGATGCAGTGAGGTTTATTTTTACAGTCAAAAAGTAGACCATTTTTCTGTCACCGTAAATGATATTTGATTATTCTAAGGATAACTACTATGGTGCTAACTTTATTAGCGTCCTCACAAACAGAAGATAACAATCTGTTTATTGTAAGCGCACCCTACAGTTTTGTCATCTGTCGCTTTTAGAGCTTGGGAGGGTTCAGTTTGAGCAGATGTTTTATACCATCATCACTGTCCTCATCAGAGCTAATTTCCCAGTACATTCAGCATGCATCTGGCTTATATTCAAGATCTCAAACATATTCTCAAAACTATCATTTTCAACATCTTCAAAATCAATATTTTGATCGCTGACAGCTTCTTCACCAGATTCACCATCAAGTGACAGTGACACTAATATTTGATTGCGTTCAGAACTTGCTCTGCTGTAAATCGCTAAGCCATTTCAAGTTTTGCTGATAATACTTCCTATTCTTTTGTTTTCTGCCTGCGGTAACTATGATTGAAATGTCACATCATCATTGTGTATCAGACATTGCCACCTTGTGGAATAAAGGTGGATTTCACTAATTCAGACATCAAAGATTAATTTGTGCAGGAAAACAAATTCCAAAATCAAAAATTGACTATTCTTCTTTTTTCTGTGTTTTTATGGAATATTGCAGTGTTTTTTATAAATTGTATTTATCCATGCACATCAACATTTTTTTTATTGCAGAAACATTTATTCTCTTATTTGATGATGTGTTTACCAGTGTGAGGGCAGGATTAACCTGTCAATCACATGACATCACAGCAATAGCGAACCACAATGATCCAATCAATTACCGATGGACAAAATCAAGTCCTGCCCTACATCTTTTTCTTGTTTGAGAAGCCATTTTACTCGGATTTACGTCACAATAGGGAAAAAAGACTATCACAACTTCCGTTTCAGGCTGATTTTAATACTTTTGCCAGATTTTACATCACAACTGTCAAGACAGTAAATGCACTGCATCAATTGATACAAACAATGTGGCTCGTCCCCTCCATCAGGCTTCTCAGCATTACTCAGCTGTGTGTTTGCAAATCACTAACTCTCCTGGCGGGTCTGACTCATGTCTGTCGTAAAAGGAGAAAACTCCAGACTGCAGTGAGAAGCTCAGATGGGGGACACGTGAACACGGGCACTCTCCCGCGATCATCACTGCCAGAAAGCAGCGGGCGGCTAATTAAAGAGACGCCTTTTGGCTTTGGCACACCCCACACACATATGTTGTTGATTGGCCACCTTTTCAGGTGTCGCGGAGTGTGTGTGCTGAAATTTATATGTAATATGTTTATAACAGGGCGGGAAGTGGAAGCAGAAATGGGCACGTGGGCAGACGTGCTTGAAAGTGGCATATGTTCAAGTTCACAAAGAGAAAGGAGGGGCTTGTGGGTGTATACTGACAATGACGAGACCAAAGAGAGTGAAAGACCCAATTGACATGAAACAGAGAGGTGACACCTGCTCTAACAAGGGAAACAAGGCTTGCACGGCATGTTATGTGTCTTAGCATTATGTGTCTCTCTGTGGGTTCAATATAAAGTGTGTTACTGGCATCCCTAAATTGATTTCAAACACATTCAGTAAATTTTTTATGACATTTGGCATTTGGCATTTTCACCAGAAATAAACGACATGGTTTTTACTTTGTATTTACTGAATCAGGAAACAGGTTGTTTAAGTTGTGATAAAACTGGTTTCTGATTCTTTCATATGTTTGTCCTTCTGACATGGCATACAGTCTCAAATACACCTTGGCAGGACTGGTTTATAGAGTGGGGTCAGTGCCCCAGGGCGTCAGACTTTCAGGAGCCTCTAAAGCCTTAGGCTGAGCAGCCTGAGAACATCAGTTCCTCATGCAGTGCTGACCACTAGTGCCTCTCATCACACGGGTCAGGGACAAAGAAGAGTGTCTACCATAATGAAAAGATAAAATGTAGTTATAAAAAAAAGAGAACTTTGTGCCAAGTTCTTAAAAACGTACCACAGGCTCATTTGGAGCAAAGTAAAACGTCCAGTATGTTAGCGCAAAGCGTGTTCAGTTTTATCCGAAACAGATGAATGTGAATCTGGCAACGTTATATTATACTGGTTGTTATTATCGTGACAGTTTGAAAATGAAATGTCCAGTGAGAGGCCCACGGTTAATGCTCAATCGCGTTTGAAAATAACATACCACATACATTAAACCCTAACCCTGACCAATAGTGTTAGTGTTAACAAACTGATTGTGTTAACAAAAGCAACCATGAGATAAAAAAAAATACATGTGCTGAAGCAACCAAGCCATTTTAGATTGCTTCTACAAGTCTGTGAGCTGTATTATAGTGACTCATGATTCACTGGACTCGTGACCAAGAGATCCGCATTGCGAGTGCAATGCTGTACCAGGTGAGCTGCCAAACAAGCCTACTGTCAAAAAATGATTAAAAGTATTTTGAGGCCACAACATAGTTTTGCTCAAGAAAATAAATAAAAGTTGTTGGTGTTTTACTCCCACTAGTGTCCAGTTCAGCTGTAAACTGCAGTTTTAAGTACAAGTAAGTTTTTGGAGGAAAATATAGGTAGATAAACATTTTTCAGATGAGTAATATTATTGGTTTTAATACGGTTTTGAAATGTTTTTATACCATTTTCATGAAAAGTTTAAATGTGGTGTAACCATCAAGTAAAAAGTAATACCAGGCTGTTCGTGGCCACATTATCACCTCTGATGTGCATTATTTTACCAATAATTCAATGGCCCATCAATTATTCCTTACTTAATGTTTCCCCTTATTTTATTTATTTTAAATATATATTTTTCAAAGTAAAAGAGTAATTTTCTTTTTAAACAGTGTGAGTTTTTCCAACTATTAATAAGATATGAAGCAGCTTCGTTCAAATATTTTATTATCTACGAAATAATATTAAAAGACAATTCCAAGGTTTACTTCACAAGCATTTTTGATAACTCTTTATTTTGATAATCCCTTCTGAACATGCTGTTGACAATAAGTAACTTTGCAACTGCATGTCAACTAACTCTCATTAGAGTATTAGTAGACTCTCTGCTAAATATCTGCTAACTCTTTTCTGTCATGGTCCTCTAACAGACATTATACTGACTGTTAGTAACTTCTACTGGTCAACTTATTCTAACCCTAACCCTACCAGTCTTCTCTACTAACACTCTAATGAGAGTTAGTAGACATAAGTGCAAAGATACTTATAGTCAACAGAATGTGTTAAACGGACCATCAAAATAAAGTGAAACCAGAATTTCTTCATGTATTATAATTAATTAATTATGATAGTTGTATCACCCTGAAATTCATGACCCTCCTCCATATCAAAAATTTATATTAATCCCAAAAGTGAACAGAAAAGTTGTAGTCAAGCCTATGTGTGTATGAATTGCATTTAAAGTATTTTAATCAAACCAGTGCTGTGTCATTGACCTGCATACAGAACTGACTGATCCAACGCATTTTCATCCTTTGGCGTCATATAGGTGACGCCATATTACATTTCGTCGAAATCTTACGCACATGGCATCCTTTAGCGTCAATATAACACGCACTGTTATGGGTAGGTTTAGGTCTGGGGTAGGGTACGGTTATGACGCCTTGGGATCTGCGTCTCATATTGATGCTAAACGATGCCATGTGCGTCGGATTTAGATGAGCGTCACCTGTATGACGCCTTGGGTTCTGCGTCTCATATTGATGCTAAAGGATGCCATGTGCGTAAGATTTCGACGAAATGTCCAAAGCGTCACATGTATGACGCCTTGGGATGAGAACAGGCTGACTGATCACTAGGGTCCCTGGCTATTATGTTTACTGGTCTCATGTTAACCTATCTGAACGCGTTTTACATTTATTTCTTTTTTCCTCTCTCCGTGTACGGCTGAAAAGAACTCAGCAGGTACATCGCTCCTCTGCGAGAACTTTATGAACTGCAGCCCAGGGTCATGTCTGTGTGCTTATGTACTTGTGATTTAGTTATTGAAAGCTATGATGTGAAACCCAGGGGGAGTCGTGTGATGATGCTGTGAGGGTGTGTTTGAGAGCTGTGAGGATGGCAGGTCAAAAGTCACACCTCACATTTCCCACAGATCTCGAGAAGTAAATAGCTGAGCCTTGAGCTTTCACAAGCTCTGTTTGAATGCACACTGTCTTCACCAACAAATTACTGCAGCACAGTTCACTATGAGCCGTGAACAGAACTGCCAACATTCTGAGGCTCTGCCACCAGAGAGCTGGCTAACAATCAGATGTATGTTGTTCATGTACCTTCATGATTCTGTCACTACACATTCAAAGGATTGTTGATAATACTATATGATATTCTGTTGTTGATGACGCTTATCTCTATATATTACTATGATATTTGTATGACTAAAATCAGCATTAATTAGTTAATTAATTAACAGCAATTGGCCCCCGGCGCTGCTCGCGCATCACAAGGTTATCACAAAACGTTCCCCATTCAAAGCAATTGGGACGACACATGTGAAACAGCCAGCCATCGCTGTCACCGAGCCGCCGTATTCCAGCACCGAGGGGCACGCCGTATTCCAGCACGCGCGCGCCGCGCCCATACCTCTGGTTCAGTTTTTTCGAGCCCACGAAGTGCGGCAATCGGAACCCAGAGGCTATTCTGCCCCTGGCCATGAATGTAAGTTACGTGCGCGCTCACGCTTACTAATAAATAATTCGCCCCAGGCGCCGCTCGCGCATCAGTCTGGTTATCCGGCTCACGCCGATGGAGTTTTAAGTGTAGAAAAAGTGCCCACATCTCAGTGTTCACCCCTACACACAAGCACAACACTCCCCATGTCACTCACAGAGCCCACTCTCATAAAGCTGGCAAATGCCGCTCGAGTGTTAAATGTAGGAAATGTGGCCACGAGTCCGTGCCCACGCCTACTCTCTGCCCGCTCTGTCACACGGCCATAACAGCCTCATATCGGTCAGGTCATGAATGTAAGTCCCGTGCCCGATCACGAGCGTTCACGCTTACTAACACACACCTCTCCCCAGGCGCCACTCGCGCGTCACAGGGTTATCACAAGACGTTCCCCATCCAAAGTGATCGGGACGTCACATATGAGTGTAAATCGCGTGCCCGCTCACAAAGCTCACGCTTACTAATAAACACTTCGCCCAAGGCGCTGCTCATGCATCACAAAGTGATCACAGAACGCTCCCCATTCATAGCAATCGGGACGTCATATATGAAACAGCCTGCCACCGCTGTCAGTGAGCCGCCATATTCAAGCACAGAGGGTGCGCTCGCCGCGCCTATACCACCGGTTCTGTTTCTCAAGCCCGCGCAGTGCGGCGATCAGAACCCGGAGGCCATTCTGCCCCTAGCTGCACATATAAAAGCATAGGAAGCAATTTAGGGGTATCAGAATGGGTGCTAAGTGCAATAAGACAGGGATATTCGCTACAGTTCGATCGCCGTCCCCCGCGCTTTCGAGCACGGACTGCAACGACAGTGAATGTGGAAGTAGCACATCTACTCCGCGCAGAAATAGCAAAGCTGCTATGCAAAGGGGCCATAGAACCGGTATCGCCTTCTCTGAGCGAGTCAGGCTTTTACAGCTGTTATTTTCTCGTACCCAAGAAGGACGGAGCCCTCAGACCTATTTTAGATCTGAGACATTTGAACAAAGTTCTTAGACCAGAAAAATCCTCGCGCACGTTCGCCCGAGGGACTGGTTTATCTCTCTCGATCTGAAAGAAGTGCGAGAGAGTTCAAGAAGTACATGGACGCGGCTCTCGCCCCCTTGAGAAATCAGGGCTTGCGAATTATGAACTATCTGGACGATTGGCTGATTCTGGAACAGTCAGAGATATAACTTTTATCTCACAGAGCAGTGCTCCTCAGTCATCTGGAAAGCCTGGGTCTCACTGTTAACTGGACCAAGAGCTCATTATTGCCCAGCCAATCAATTTCCTTTCTAGGAATAGAACTGGACTCTGTGGCTATGCCGGCTCGTTTATCGACACAGCGTGCGCGCCGTGTTCGACGCCTGGCCGCGTCTTTCCAGAAGGGCAGCATCACCCCTCTGAAGACATTTCAGAGGATGCTGGGCTGTATGGCCTCAGCTGCTGCAGTGCTCCAGCTGGCCTTAATGCGCATGCGCCCACTACAACGCTGACTGAATGTTCGGGCTTCTCGCCGAGCTTGGACCTCCGGCTGCGAACGAATCAGAGTGACTCAGAGCTGCATTACGGCTCTGCAGCCCTGGTTAGCGACCGACTGGTATCAGCGGGGACTAATGATGGGAGCTGTCTCGTATCGAAAGGTCATCTCGACAGATGTGTCCAACTCAGGTTGGGGCGCTCTCTTTGAGGGCAGACCGGTCTTTGGCCTGTGGTCAGACCAAGAGAAGCTCCTTCACATAAACTTTCTGGAAATGATAGTGTTCGAGAACGTGCTGAAGCGCTTCCTCCCGTTCATACAGGACCACCATGTTCTAGTCCGTTCGGACAACATGTCTGTGGTGTCCTACGTGAACCGTCAAGGCGGTGTCAGATCCAGGAACCTCTGCGATCTAACAGAACGCCTCCTCGTTTGGTCTCAGCACCATCTGCGCTCGCTGAGAGCTGCGCATGTGCCAGGCCTCCTGAACGACGGCCCAGACAAACTGTCCAGGGACATTATTCCCCCGGGGGAATGGTCCCTGCACCCCCAAACAGTCCAGTCACTATAGCGCCTTTTCGGCAAAGCGGAAGTCGACCTCTTTGCGTCAAAAGACAACGCTGACTGCCCAATCTTCTTTTCGAAGAACAAGGACGCGCTAGCCCAAATCTGGCCCAGCCGCCCGCTGTATGCTTTCCCTCCGGTCTCACTGTTGCCACAGGTGATCAAGAGAATCAGGGAAACACGCCACTCGGTGCTCCTTAAAGCCCCGCGATGGGAGATCCAAACTTGATACCCGGAGCTGACGCGGCTGTCACAAACAGCCCCGTGACCGATTCCGGTGAGGACAGATCTCCTCTCTCAAGCTCGCGGCTCGATCTGGCATCCCTATCCAGAGCGCTGGTCTCTGCACGCATGGTTGATCAACGGATACCCGTTATCCTGCCAGAAGGAGTGAGGAACACGATTACGCAGTCTTGAGCTCCCTCTACTTGAAAGCGCCCCCCGTCGGTTCCTATGTGGTATCTTTCTTTGGTCCTCGAGGCCCTGAAAGCATATCCCTTTGAACCGTTAGATTCCGTGGATCTAAAGTACCTATCACTCAAAACCGTTTTTCTGACTGCTCTATCATCAGTCAAACGTGTAGGGGACTTACACGCGCTGTCTGTTAGCGCTGCGTGTCTTGAGTTCAGACCGAATGACTCTAAAGTCATCCTCAAACCTAGACATGGCTAAGTCCCTAAAGTGATTGGCACTCCGTTCAGAGCATAGGTCATTTCTCTATCGGCTCTGCCAGCATCCGATAGCGAGAACGATGTTAATCTCCTCTGCCGGTCAGGGCGCTGAGGGCTTAAATTACGCGCTCCGCCCCTTTCAGGCGCTCGGAGCAGCTTTTCGTTTCGTTTGGTGGGCGCACCAAAGTTCTCGCCGCCTCGAAACAAAGTCTGTCCAGATGGATAGTGGACGCTAACGCAGCTGCCTATGCGTCAAAAGGTCTGCAATGCCCTTTGGGCGTCAGGGCTCATTCCACTAGAGGCATGGCCTCGTCATGGGCATGGTCCAGCGGAATTTTTGCTCATGGCATATGTGGCGGCGGGCTGGGCCTCCTCGTTCACCTTTGTTAGGTTTTATAGCCTGGAAGTTCCTGCCCTGCAGGCTAAACTTCTGTCAGTATAAGTGAGATGTACGTTCTGTCCAGATCTGATCGTACGCAGGCTACTCTCACGTGACTTAGCTCTCCTGATTGAGCTGCACTATATTGGGTTAATATGCTATATGCTTATACGGACCGGCAGGGCCGCTCTGTATTCCCTATGAGTTCTTATGTACTTGTGCCGGCCCGCGTTGCTGGCCGCCTTATTCCCCGCTTATCTGGGATCCCCGGGATTCCCTGGGACTCATGAAGTGAATGCTTGGCACACACGGCGTTGACAAAGGGTTCCCATAGCGAAAGCTAACTTACGCAATACGAGAGAACCTCTCGTAAGAGAACGTATCGGTTACCTAACATAACCTCGGTTCTCTCTAGAAGAGGGAACGAGTATTGCGTAACCTGCCGTGCTCTCGGCACGAGCGACTTTCGCTTTAGTCGATGAAAACCAGGGAGACAGCCTCCGAGCCCCGCTTATATACGCTAAGCCACGCCCATTCTGGCGGGCTAAGACGCGATAAGGGCGCGAGCGCCCTTCATTGGACGTGACGTCACGCCGGGCTTAGTGGTAGGCTGCTGCAGATGCCGCAGGGCAGCGAATGAGCACGCTAGACAGCTTGCTCTAGGTCTGCTAGCTGCTGCACTGCGTTGACAATGAATACAAAAATTAAGGATAATTTTTTGGCTTCAATATCTCGAAAAGATTAATCTTTCCGGTAGCGTAAGCTAACTTACGCAATACTCGTTCCCTCTTCTAGAGAGAACCGAGGTTACGTTAGGTAACCTATACGTTTTGTGTGTATAGTTTTGAGGTGTGTGTGTGTGTGTGTGTGTGTGTGTGTGCACTGCACACCAATAATCATTATCGAGAAAACTGTTAACTTCAGTCAAAACTCTTTCTGCCCAAAGCGGTTGCAGTGAATAATTTAATGGCTCATGTTACACTCATTTACACATAAAATCTGTGAAGAGTTTGATAACCAAAACTCTCCTGCAAACAACACACGACCATCCAGTATTACCTTTCATATTGCTGTATCAGGGATCCAGAGCATCATAGCAACACAAACGTCTGTTGTGCATGGGGCTTCTGACATCCCCATCGGTGTTACTATGTCCTCATTTACCTACTACCCTCATGCCCTTCCAAACCTGCATCACTTTCTTTCTTCTGTAGAACACAAAAGGATATTGTTAGCAGATAGTTCAAGCAGTTTTTCCATTCAATTAATGTTAATGGTGCTTCCTTTCGTGTTCCACAGAAGAAAGCAAGTCACACGGGTTTGAAATGAAACGAATGAGTACATTTTGTTTTTGGGTCAACAGTCAACAAAATGAGGCGTTTTTAATATTTGTGTTATACGCAGTGAGTCAGCGGCTCTGTCCTTTCCCTCTCCGTGTTATTTTACATTCATTTATCAACTATGATCTGCTCATTCATTTAACATGGGCCTTGAGGGCGGTGCGAGGACCCTGAGACTCACAACGCATTTAATTACAAAAGCCCTATGATACCCAGCTCCTTAATTGATTCCGGCTTCCTTTGTGTGCTTCTGAACAGTAAGAGACATAAACACAATAAACGAAAGCCATGATGTGCACAACACAAGATTTGGACTCCACCAGATCTATTCAAATATTGTTGTGTAACAACTCATCTCTTTGAGCAGTATAACATGTAACAGTACAGTATCTCACCCAATGAGTTCACCCAAAAATTTTAACTATGTCATCATTTACCTTACGTCTTTCCAAATCCACAAGAATTTAATTAATCTGCGAAACACAAATGAAGATATTTTTAATGAAACCTCCAGATTTCTGTCCCTCCAATGAAAGTCCCTTCCACCATAATTTGGTGTCAAAAAGTTTATAAAGAGATCATTAAAGTTGTCAAAGATTTCAAAACAAATACACTCTAAGAGAAAAAGATGGCGGTTCAGCGAAAAAGAGGAGGCGTGTTCCAGCGCAAATGTTCCCTGGTGCTATTTTGCAGTTTCAGAAAACAAATCCGCCACAGACCAGGAAAAACCTAGTCTAAAGTCAGTGGCGCGTTATTCAGATGGTATTTTAAGGGCGCATGCTTGGCCATAATGTAGCGTGTGCACAACGCGCATACACTTCGCTTCTCTCATCTACACAGACGCAGCAGTTCCCATTTTTGCAAACCATACATAATTACAAGGAAAAATATTACCACACGAGGGAAATCATTGTGGTGTCCATGAAGATGTGAGAAAATAGACATAAATCTAGCTTACACATTTACCCAAATTATTATACGCCTGTTTAACCGAAGCTAATTTGGGTGGGTTTCACCCATCCCCATACAATGTCACTTCTCTGTCTTTTACGGCCCAGACGAGAACGTCGGACTCCTCCGCTGTAAACCGATTATGGCGTGCGCCTGGCAAATCAGCCATTACAATAGCAATTCGCCATGGAACAAGCGCGGCTGCTTTTAAAGGGAATGTGAGATGTAGCTACTTCAGACCAACCCATTTTAGATTTGCGTCAGGCGCAAGAGTCTGTTGTTTGAGATCCGCCCTCAAAGTTACTTGCGTTTCTGCATTTGATACTTGCGGTTCGTAGATCGTTAAAATAGGGCCCATAAAGTTATTGACTCAATTTTAAAGAACACTATGCCAAAATGTTCTATATACGGTAAAGAGAAATGCCTTAAATGATTGCATACTGCTTTCATGTTTAACAGGTTATGCAATTTTTTTTTACTTATACAATATATTTATGAGTTGGTTAATTCATATAATGTAATAAATATATATATATATATATATATATATATATATAAACAAAATTATTGATTTAAAACTAAATTGCTCTGTTCATTGATCAATGTATATATGCGAATATACGTTAAATCTGTTCATTTTATATATAAAGTCTTTTCGATTTTAATTATCTCAGACTTGGATTAAACCAATTGATTCAAATTGATTACTTTAACATATTGATTAGTTTTCTCTTTTATTCTATTTATGTTTCGGATATGAACAAAAGTCTTTTTAGAAAGTTTTAGAACGACATGATGGTGAGTAAATTATGACAGATTTTTTTTTTTTAGGTGAACTATGCCTTTAACAGAATTACATTTTTGGTGAAGTATCCCTTTAAGGAGAACAGATCGATGTCTTTGCTGTGGTCTTGTAAGTTGTTAGAGATGCTTGGCCATATTTCATTCTCTTCGGGCAGAAATTAAGCTCTAGGTAGAGACTCCCTGCGGGGCAAATCATCTCATTCACTTAATATGTCTGACTACCATTTATTCCACTACAATTGCCCCAACCACACATACAGTCCACAGGATTAGAGTATCATTGGTTCTGTTTGACAAATGACACCAGCACTATATGTGTACCCTCAGGGTGTTCTGTCAGGTCTTATGGGTTACTCTGTTGCTATGACGATGGAGGTGAAACTGTGGTCAATTAAAAAAAAAAATGCTGCAAATGAATAGTTGCTCAAAAGAGGGGTGTTTTTTCTTTTGTGATCATTACATTGATTTCCGATATTAAAGTTTGACAGGGAGCAAGCAACTGGTGACAGATGGGTAAGAGGGAACGTTCCCAGCACGTCACTGTTTGCACTGCCTGCTAGTGAAATAGCTGGTCCTCTAGAGAAAGTTTGTTTAAAGGGGGTTCATTGAGCTGTTATATCATTAGATTTTTACTGCCTACTGGACACAGGATAACATTGCCGTAACTTATTGATTGGCCGACAGCGAGACCGAACCCATGTTATGATAAGTCCATAAACATCACTAAAATGAAGATAGAGACAAGCTGGTACTGCTCATAGTCTTGATTTTAATGCAGACATGGTGCTCAATTTCACCCCGGCTCGTCTCACAATTCATAATTTAGATCTCTTGATGAGTATACTGAAAGTCGTGTGAGAGAGCGCAGAAAAATTCCAGGAGAAGAACAGGCAATTTGAAACTGTTCCGTGGAGTATAAATGAGATTCCAGCCTTAGCCCATAGGAGACATTAAACATTGGTTACAAAAGGGGGAAACCCTACTAGCTTCTGTTTTTTTGTCACAAGCAGTGTATGTGCGAAAACTAACATGCATTGAAGAGAGATGTTTCTTCTAGGAAGCATCTATGTGTTAATTTAAGCTGAGCCTTTTAATTCCAACCCGGTCCATGAAGTATAGAGTGCAAAAGAGTTTTCTTTTCCATTTATTTCTCCCAAAGGGATTTAACAAAGCATCCGTTAAAGCATTATAAGCCATGAAACAAGCTAACCAACAAGGTGAATCATAACAGTACAAATTTTAATTGAAAGCAAAAAAGTTTTTAAAAATCAGACAAAAATACAAAAAGGTACAAGACTGTGTACTTCACGGCTTTAGTGAGGGAAAGAACTACAATCTCATGAAGCATTGCGAACAGCATCATCAAATTAATGATAAAAATAAAATAAAACTACTCATTTAAGAATGTTGATTTTATATGAAAACAATGCTACATTTTAGTCTTTACTTCTGGAAACCAACTGTTCCAATCTATTGGTATGGGGGGAGGGGGAGTTCATAATTTACTTCTGTTAATCCTCATTATTTTCCATGTGAATTTCCCCTTGCTCTGCCAGCTGATTTCCTCTGATGAGTGATAAGCACTTCCTCTAAAATCTGTAACACAGGAAGAGTTCATCAGTAATATAATCTGGTCATTATGAGCGCTGCGCTGCACTGACAATAGCATGTGCAACAACATTCAAACAAACCATATTTTTGTTTCTTCCCAAACTCAATTTAGGGTCATAGGGTACAATAGAGCTAAAAATAATTATATTGTTAGCCCCAAAAATAAAATGGTAACACCTGTTTGTCTTTATGCACTGCACTGCAAAACTGATTTGATCCATAATAATTAAAATAACATATATTTTGACATATTTTCATATTATAACATTATTTCCCAAGGTTACTGTATTAATTTTCTAATTTAAAAGGTTATGAAATGCCAAAAGAATTGGATACACACAATTGGTTATTTAGAATAAATTATTACTGATTCTTGAGATAAAGGACAAAACATGTCCTACACACCAGCCATCTTTATGTTAAAAATAAAGAAATTAATCAAAATAAAAATACTTAAAAAGTTACATCTACAGGAAATATGGATGCTCAGGACATTAATTGCTGTTATTTTAAAATAACTTCTTAAAATTATTTTAAATTTACATTTACATTTAGTCATTTAGCAGACGCTTTTATCCAAAGCGACTTACAACTGAGGACTAAACCAAGCGAGTCATCGTGAAGAGGCAAAAGCAACGCAAGAAGTGCTCAAAATACAAAGTTCAGACATAGCTCGGAGTAGCATAAGCCAGGCAAGCGAGGATTTAGAGGAAAGGATTTTTTTTTTTTTTTTTTTTTTTTTTTTTTTTTTTAAGTTAAGTGCTCCCGGAAGAGATGAGTTTTCAGTTGTCTTTTGAATGTTGTCAGGGATTCTGCATTCCGGATGAGGGTGGGGAGATCATTCCACCAGCATGGAACCGTGAATGAGAATGTTCTGGAGAGTGATTTTGTGCCCCGCTGTGATGGTACCACGAGCCGTCGCTCATTGACCGATCGTAGGCTTCTGGTAGGGATGTAGACTTGTAGTAGCGAGTGAAAGTAGGACGGAGCTGAACCTGTGGTCAATCTGTAAGCAAGCGTCAAAGCCTTGAACTTGATGCGAGCAGCGAGTGGTAGCCAGTGCAGAGAGATGAGCAGAGGAGTGACGTGGGCCCTTTTGGGCTCGTTGAAGACCAGACGAGCTGCAGCATTCTAGATCATTTGTAGAGGTTTAGTTGCACATGATGGAAGTCCAGCCAGAAGAGCATTGCAGTAATCGAGCCTAGAAATGACCAGGGCTTGGACGAGAAGTTGTGTTGCATGCTCAGTTAGGAAAGGCCTGATCTTCCTGATGTTGTGCATAGCAAACCTGCATGATCGAGCTGTCTTTGTAATGTGGTCTGTGAAGGTCAGCTGATCATCAAAGATTACACCAAGATTTCTGACCGACCTTGATGGGGTGATTGAGGATGAATCTACCTGGATAGTGAGGTCGTGCTGTAGAGACGGATTGGCAGGGAGGACGAGAAGCTCAGTCTTTGCCAGGTTGAGCTGCAGGTGATGTTCCTTCATCCATGCCGAGATGTCCGCCATACAGCTTGAGATCCGTACAGCTACTGTGGGATCATCTGGTTGAAATGAGAGGTAGAGCTGGGTGTCATCAGCATAGCAATGGTAAGAGAAACCATGTGCCTGTATGATAGGTCCCAGTGATGTGGTGTAAATGGAGAAGAGGAGCGGTCCGAGAACTGAACCCTGAGGAACGCCTGAGGTCAGTTGATGTGCTTTGGATACCTCACCTCTCCATGTGACCTTGAAAGACCTACCTGTGAGATAGGACTCAAACCAGTTGAGGGAGGTTCCAGTGATGCCCAGTGATGAGAGGGCGGACAAGAGGATCTGATGATTCACAGTGTCGAAGGCAGCAGACAGGTCCAGTAGAATGAGGACTGATGATTTGGAAGCAGCTTTTGCAATCCGCAAGGCTTCCGTGACTGACAGCAATGCAGTCTCAGTTGAATGTCCTTTCTTGAAGCCAGATTGGTTGACATCCAGCTGGTTGTTCAGAGATAGGAAGGATGATACTTGGTTAAAAGCAACTCGTTCAAGTGTTTTTGCAATGAATGGTAGGAGAGAGACAGGTCTGTAGTTCTCTAGAAGTGATGTGTTTAATGTTGATTTTTTAAGCAGAGGGGTTACCCGAGCCTGCTTAAATGCTGTAGGGAAAATGCCAGTGTGGAGGGATGAGTTGATAATGTGTGTGAGAGCTGGTAGAAGTGTGGGAGAGATGGCTTGTAGAAGGTGTGAGGGGATGGGGTCTAGAGGGCAGGTGGTAGGATGACTGGAGAGGAGAAGTTTAGATACTTCTTCATTGGTTAGTGGAGTGAAGGAGGAGAGAAGGTTATTGGCTGTGGGAGAGGTTAGTCTGGGTTCCTGTGCTGAGAACTGACTGCTGATAGTGGTAGTTTTGTTAGTGAAGAAGTTAGCAAAGTCATCAGCAGTTAAAGAGGAGGTGGGTGGTGGTGGAGGTGGACAGAGGAGAGAATTGAATGTCTTGAACAGTGAACGTGTGTTAGAGGCGCTGTTGATCTTGTTGTGGAAATATGAAGATTTTGCGGCGTGAACGTCAACAGAGAAGGCAGAGAGCAGAGATTGATACCTAGTGAGGTCAGATGTGTCTTTTGATTTGCGCCATTTCCTCTCCGCTGCCCTGAGCTTGGTCCGGTGTTCACGAAGAACCTCAGATAACCAGGGGTTAGAGGGAGTGGTGCGTGCTGGCCTAGAGGAGAGAGGGCAGATATTGTCTAAAGAAGAGGTTAGGATGGAGCATAAAGTATCCGTTGCAGTATTCACATCCAGAGATGAGAAATGTGAGGGTGAGGGAAGAGAGGATGACACAGCAGAGGAAAGATGGGATGGAGAAAGTGAGCGCAGGTTTCGTCTGAAAGTAAATGGTGGGGAGGTTGGTGGAGCATGGGTAGTGAGTTGTAGATTGAAAGTAATGAGGAAATGATCTGAAACTTGGAGAGGTTTCACCAAAATGTTGTCTGTGATACAGTTGCGTGTGTAAACCAGGTCCAGTTGGTTGCCTGACTTGTGAGTACCGGTGGTGATGAGCCGTTTGAGATCGAAAGAGGCTAGGAGAGAGATGAAGTCTGTTGCATACGGCTTGGCTAGGTGAATGTTGAAATCGCCAAAGACTACAAGTGGGATGCCATCCTGAGGGAAAGAGGACAGCAACACATCCAGCTCTTCTACAAAGCTTCCTAGTTGACCTGGGGGACGATAAATAACTACAATATGGATCTTCATGGGAGTTGTAAGTGTAATAGCATGATATTCAAATGAGTTGTTATTGCATAGAGAAGAGAGAGGTGAATATTTCCAATTGTTAGAAATGAGAAGACCAGTGCCCCCACCCCTCCCGGACTGGCGAGGTGTGTGAGAGAAAGAGAAGTTGTTAGAGAGAGCAGCAGGGGTTGCTGAGTCTTCTGGACGGATCCAGGTCTCAGTCAAGCCCAAGATATTAAGATTAGAATGAGATGCAAAGGCTGGAATGAAGTCAGCTTTATTGACTGCTGATTGACAATTCCATAGACCCATAGAAAGAGTGAGAGGTGAGTGTGAGGATGAGAGAAAAGGGCGCAGATAAGCAGTATTGCGCTGCCTTCTGTGCGTGGTGAGAGAACGTTGTCGAGAGACAACAGGAATGTATTGAAAGCACATAATGATAATGGGAAATAAGATAGAGGTAGGAAAGGAAAGGGTGAAGGGTGAAAAATAAATGCTCTATACTTGGAACATACTTGTAATTTAACCTGTCCTCAGGATGAGGTCACAATGTAAAACTGCCGAACAAAGTTTTTAAAAATGCAACAAATTTAAGAATATAGATTTAAATTGAAAGGCAGAGATCTGTAATATATACAAAACGTAAATCTTGAATTGTATTTTCCATAAAAACAATGCCTATCAAAGTTGTGTCCTCACTTTCATGGTTCATGGTGTCATGGTTATCTTTAACTCTGAGGAACCCTTTCCCATTTCCTGCTCGTTGTTGATCTCACAGTATGACACATAGTCCTAAACATTTTCTGTCTCAACAGATTGTAAAATAGGCACTATGATTATATATTAGTCACATATTTGAGACTAATTTGGTTTAAATAACTACATTCTCGCCTAAAAAACTCTTAAAACTGCATTTCGTGACACAACAACAGTAGTATTTTTAAAAAATATGGTGGATTTTTTAAATAGGCACTATGATTATATGCTCTTTGATACCAATCTTTCATTTGAAAGTCACGTGTCTAGTATCTGTAAAAATGACCATATTAGCCCGGTTCTGTCAACACTGCATTGGCTCCCTATTAAACATTGTACAAATTTTAAAATATTGTTGATTACTTACAAAGCACTAAATGGTTTAGCTCCGCAGTACTTGAGCGAGCTTTTAAAGCATTATAGTCCTTCACGTCTATTGCGATCTCAAAATAATACCTAGAATATCAAAATCGACTGCTGGCGGTAGATCATTTTCCTATTTTGCACCAAAACTTTGGAACAGTCTTCCTACCATTGTCCGGGAAGCAGACACACTCTGTCAGTTCAAAGCTAGACTAAAAACACATCTCTTTGACCTAGCATACACATAATACATTATAGACTTCTATAATTCAATGTTAGGCTGCATAGATTAGGTCAGCCGGAACTGGGAACACTTCCCTTAAATCTTGATGTACTCGTTACATCATAAGAAGAATGGCATTTACGCTAACTTTAGTGTCTTTGTTTATCCTGAGGTTTTCCCGCAGCCTGCTGGATCCAGGCCGTATCCAGATCTGACGAAGGAGCTTCGCCTGGACCCGATGACAATGCAGTGCTGAAGTGTCAACTATCCTCTCCCTATGGAGGATCCCTTTCCCACTCTACAGATAAAGCATTGTTGAAAATCCGGTTCGCGTACCCCGAAGTGATAAAATAAAACAAAATTCTTTATCAAATATAGGCAAGACAAGTAGTTTGTTTAGGCATGGTTTGTAGGGAAATTACAATCCTGCGCACATATATTCATTTGAATATAACTATAGAATCAATTTTGAATGCGCATGTGAACGCCATCAGGTCACAGGTTCGCGTTTAAAGTCTGTTTCATCAGTTTTGTGCTTGGAAGCTCCGTCGAATCGATTCATTAATCCTTGATTTTCTTCCTTACCACTCATTTATAAACAAGCACTTTCTATTTTTATATCATGGGAACTTGTCCTCGATACTATTCCTTATAAAAAACAATTGGATTGCTTTGATATCGCTACTTAGATCCAACTTTGCGAATCTCGGCTACTAGCCTTTAGTCCGTTAGCATTTCACGCGTGGCCTCGCGCCTACCGACCGTTTTTTTTTTTCACCCGTTCACTGAAAGGATACAGGTTATATCCGGCATTTCAGTCCTAAATTAGTAGTGATATTGGTAGTATAACTACTAATTTACTGTTCATCTGTTATGGCGAACATATCAGATGTGTGTCTAACGTTACCTCTGAGTGCAGGTGAGGACACATTCGAGCTGATTTCGGTACGATTGGAGCTGGAATCGGTGGAGAAACAGATCCGTGGTCTGCTGGAGAAACAAGCCGAGCTGCGGGATCGGCGATCAGCGCTTGAAACGTCACGCGCCGATGCACATAAGTCAGTGGCTAGTAAATTTTTGACTCCGACTTCGTCTACTCCGTGCGTTTCTCTGCCCAGGAGGACGCGATCATCTCTGGCATCATTTACTCCGGCACCGACTCAACACCATGGACCCTGGGTGATCCCACAGCGCAAGACACGAGCCAGGACCAGAGCAAGAACCTCTCCGCCCCTCCCGGTCTTCGAGATCTCCACCCGGAATCGCTTCTCCCCCCTTCGCGAGTCGGAACGCAACGAAGCCATGATCATCGGCACTTCCATGGTCCGTCATGTCCGTGCTACCTCAGGTAAGGGTAAGGTGCACACTCACTGCTTTCCTGGTGCTCGTGTTCTTGATGTCGCCGCACAGGTTCCCGAGATCCTGAACGGTGACGAGCGCGTCGGAGCCGTTGTCCTCCATGCGGGAACGAACGACATCAGGCTGCGGCAGACGGAGGTTCTGAAGAAGGACTACAGGAGCCTGATCGAGACGGTACGCAGCACAGCGCCTGAGGCAATGATCATCGTGTCTGGACCGCTTCCCACGTACCGACAAGGACAGGAAAGGTTCAGTAGACTATTTGCACTAAATGAATGGTTAATGTCATTGTGTAATGAACAAAAACTGCTCTTTGTAAATAATTGGAATCTGTTCTGGGAGCGACCTAGGCTCTACCGTGCTGATGGCCTGCACCCCAGCAGAATCGGAGCGGCTGTTCTGTCGGACAACATCTCCAAGACGTTACACACCGTATGACTAGAAAATCAAATTCCAAATCACAGTCTTTGCTGTGCCAATTTAATTGATATAAGTAGTGTAGAACATCATATAGAAACTGTGTCTATTCCTCGTTTAGTGAGGCCAAATAATAAATCTACTGTAGGATCCAGAAAAAATCTTATTGTAATTAAACCCGAAAATCTAAATATCAGTGAACAAAAACAATTTCTAAAACCAGGTCTTCTAAACATTAGATCGCTCACACCTAAGGCGGTTATTGTAAATGAAACTTTGTGTACTTTGATGTACTTTGCCTTACTGAAACCTGGCTTAAACCAAACGAGTATTTCGGTCTAAATGAGTCCACTCCGCCAGGATACTGTTATAAGCATGAGCCCCGTCTGATCGGTCGTGGCGGCGGAGTTGCAACAATCTAAAGAGATATTTTTAATGTTACTCAGAAAACAGGTCACAGGTTTAATTCGTTTGAAGTACTTGTGCTAAACGTTACGCTCTTAGATGTAAGAAAGAAATCCCTATTATCTCTAGCCTTGGCTACTGTATATAGACCTCCAGGACATTACGCTGATTTCCTTAAAGAGTTTGCAGACTTTCTCTCAGATCTATTGGTCAATACGATGCAATCTTTATTGTAAAAAACGCTATATAAATAAAGGTGAATTGAATTGAATTGTTTAGAGAGAACGCCGTCGTCTTAGTGGCCCCTAATGTAATAACAAATGATAATTTTGCTGGAAGTGAATCAATCACAACTAACTTTAGCTGGAAATAACATTACTCAAAAATCGCTATAAAGCCAAAACAATCTCTGTTACCGTAAATTGTATATTTATCTCTGTAAAGCTGCTTTGAAACAATCTCCATTGTTAAAAGCGCTATATTAATAATAATGATGACTTGACTTGGATTTTCTCAACCGCCATGACAGTCGACACAAGCGGAGTGATACAAACGGTGAAACAGTCAGAGTGATGTTACTGTGTGAATATAGCAAGGCTGGAAAAGGCTCTCAGCCAATCAGATTCGAGAACCAGAAAGAACTGTTGTATAAATACATATCCTCTCCATTACACTGTGCCTCTTTAACAAAACAAAATGCTCCGGACAAACATATAATCCTTGTCGACAGACTGTGGAGTACGTCAGAAACTGAACATGCATCTGTATACTGTATCCAGTGTAGACAGCATCAATGATTATAATGAGTTCTATTTGCTTTAGACGTGACACTCGCATCCAGTGTAGGCATGTGTCAGCCATTAAGCAACGGAATGCCAGTGGGTGGGGCCTAAGGTACAATTTCTTGCTATGGAGGCAGTAATATGCAGATGTATTTGCCTGTCTCTGTATGACATCACAAATCCTGCAAAATCCAAACAAGCCGTAATTGATTTTACAATTAAAAGTAATTGGCTATGTCTATTTCCTGTTGATCTTTAAACTGACACAATATTGAAAATGCATCTCCGTATCCACCTTTTAGCCTCTAACTTCCTTTAAATTTGCATGTTTTTACTCAAACTCCTTTTCGTTTGATACAGTTTATGCTGTTCTACATTTCTATGATATTTTAGAGATTAAATCTGTTGAGGCTCATCTTGTGCAACTTGAATTGTCTTGTGCTGCTCCTAGCACAGTTAGCTATGACACCAATCTTATTCAATTAAAAAAAAAAAAAAAAACACACTAATAGTTTAGTGATATGTTCTTCAATATGTAAATCTATATTAAAGTGATAATTATACCCTAATAGCAACCAAGCAACAGTACACTTCTGGAGCATTTTTAGTTTTCCCCTAGGATCATCATTTGACAGAATAATTTTACTTTGGAAGACCCACAGACCTTTGGTTTTGAATACAATTGGGGCACTGAAGTTATAAAGGGGGCCAGACGCCTACTTGTTGCTTCATTCATTAAAATTAAATCATATTCATTTATATTTTATTTAATATTAATTATATTAATAATAATAATATAAAGAAATATAGGCTATATATTTTTTGTTTTGATATCAGGAGAAAAATATCTGATTTTCCTAGGGCATGCGATTTGTTTTAAAGGGCACTCATTATGCTCCTTTTTACAAGATGCAATATACATCTCAGTTGTCCCTAGAATGTGTCTGCGAGTTTCAGCTCAAAATACCCCACAGATCATTTATTGTACCATCTTGTAAATGCCCACTTTTGAGTGGAAGGAAATACAAGCTGTTTTCGTGCATGTATCTTTAAATACAAATGAGCTGCTGCTTTCCACCACGCTTTCCAGAAGAGGGCTGAGCCTTTACAGCTTGTCCCCCAGATATTCTGCCAGAAACTAAAACATCATTTTGGTTTTGATTATCATCTCTATGACTTTCACGCTCATATGACATTGCAGTTCTTCATCATGCAGTTTATTATCTGCATGAGTTTTAAAGCCATTTCATTCTAAACTTCTGATAAATGTTTTTTTTTTTAGCACACGTGTCCGAAGCACGTGCACAGAAAGCTGGCTGTCAGACGGCGCGCGTCGCTTGAGTATTAAACTAAGTTCTTTTTCACGTGTTAATATTGCTCTTAAACTCTCAAATATGCACAACGTTATATCAAAAACACACAAAGTTCACATAAACAGCCATTACGTCTGTGAACATAAACAGCAAGTAAATAAATTGCATTTGTATATTAGATCTGTTTATTAAAGTGGAAGCAGTGTAATATACAGTACCTACTGCTGTATACTGTATGTGTTAATATGAATTAAACAACAAAAGAAAAAAAACCCCAGAAAATCACCCACTGCTTTTGACTGAATAACTTTAGCTTTAATAACAATACATTTCTTACTTGAATTCTGCTGTTAAATGCTCTGGCGAAGTGTTAAACATGGCGGACTGTGTACAGCTCACTGAGGGCGAGGTATATGCTAATAGGGCAGAGTCCGTCAGCAGCCGTGGGCGGGGCCTGTGCAATGTGACGTCACATTGCATAGAAACTGTAAATTGCTAATTATGAGACACTGCTTATGATTTATGTAGATTTTAAAAAAAGGGAGTATGGGGTGGTTGTATAGGCTACACACACTGCCGACACAAATTTATGTTGAAACACCACGTAAAATCGAATTTTGCATAACAGGTCCCCTTTAAGGAATGGACTCCAAGCAATTCAACCTGACAGTGATCTGACTACTTCAAGGATGCAAATGAAAAAGCACTGCATTTACATGCCATCCTCGCCTCTCTCCTCACGTTCAGCACCCAGATATTGACAGGAAGGCAGAAGCCAAGCGCGTGGTGATTGTTCACGGCACGCACACTTTGTTTGCTTTGAAATGTAGGATCAAACAGGGCCATGCCGCACAAGGTTAGACTGTTAGAGGACAAATATACTGTATCTGTCTCTCTTTCTCTCTTCCCGTTCTCTCACACACACTCGCCTCACGTTTCCGCGCACGCTTTCCAACGTGCTGCTTTGACGCCCAGATGTCTCTCCTGTGCCCGGCTCACACAGTACACGCTGCATACTAATAAACTTCAGCCTGAACGGGATGAACGAGACATACAAATGTCGTTTCATCTGTCACACGCTGATTCTCCTTTACGCAACATGTTGTGACATTCGTTTCCTCCCGTCTTAGCGCATTTAAAGGGCATTACGCATCGCCAAAACGATGTCATATAGCGCCACCGCGTCTTTAAACGTCCACACTTCGTCGTTTATTATTTGTGTTGGTGCTTGTAATGAACGGATTGCTTTTGACGGGAACGTTTGACGGGTTGCTGAAGATGAATGGACCATGAATGTGGACAAGAGGAATGACAAGGTGTCCGGCTTTAAAATCTAAACATGTACGTGAAAATGTGTATTTATTATGAGTGATCTCTCATATTGACACGTCCGGTGAGTGCGAGGTTAGTGTGTGTGCGTGTGAGTGCGGGCGCGCGTGCGCGCGCGTGTATCCATCGCCTGTAGTCTATAGATCTGTGTTACTGCGCCAGGATGGAGATGACGCAAATGACCCAGCTCCCCAAAAAGTGTTTCAAGACGAACATGGCGGCAACTTAACACAGGACCCAAGATGATGATGATGGTGATGATGAACAGCAGAGAATATCGAAGGCAATCCTCCCAGATAGGGAAAGAGCAGCTCGTTCAGCGTCTTTCCTTCCCTTGAGGAGATACGGGGACACAGGCAGGAGCTTCGGGAACAGAGGAGGCATGTTGTCACACAGAAAGCGCTTTTTCTCCGGGGAGCCATGCGGAATAACGGAGATATGACCGCGCGCGGCTTTATCTAGCCCAGAAAGTCGGATACAGCTGCCACGAGCGCTGTTTAACGGGAGGAAAACATTAAAAATCAATGCATTTTGTGGCAAAGGAGCCGTCGCGGTGGAGTCGGCCAGTGCTGCTCTTTCCTGAAATATGACCAGGGGTTCTTGGACGTGTCGGCAGCAAGATGACGGCTTAAAAATCTGCTTCGCACCCCGAGAGGACGAAAAGCCATTATTCACCGATTCGGAAAGGGCCCAGAGATGGCGACTGTCCTTAGCCTCTCTTTTGTTTATCACCGTTTTGCTCTCTGATCATCTGTGGTTCTGCGCCGAGGCAAAAACGACGAGGACGCGAGACAAACGGCTGGAGCACACGAACCATATACTTTCATCCAGCCATCAGAGAGAGCAGAGTCTTATTTTTATAGGCAATTCTACCAAACCTCTGTGGAGACTTGAAACTTGTCACCCTGACAGCCTCTCCAAAAACTGCTTGACTTTCGCCGAGCCGGAAGCCGTGTGTTCGGGCCTCTCCGAGTGGAACCTGAGCGATTTCTATCTTTCTTTTTGTAACTCCTACTCGCTTTTGGATTTGTTTTACGGGTTTACGAGTCCGGACAATTTGACCTGTAGCCTGGACATGGCTGATGCGTCGGGATGCAGCCAGTGCGTTCAGGCTTACCAACGCTACGACCGACGAGCTCAGGAGAAATACCAAGAGTTTGAGCTTTTGGTTCAGAAATATGAAACGGATGTATATTCGGTGCGGACATGCATGGAAGAGTGCACGGTAGGCGTACGCTGCCTTTCCTTTTGGTGTTGGTTTGTTTACTGCTTGTAACAGAAGCTCTGTACCGCTACTGTTGTTATCACATTTATTTCACGTTAAGTATGAAGAAGAAAAAAACACTACATGTGTACAGTGCGCTGTTTTGTCATCTGCGCGCGAGAACGCGCGCGGATACACGGCGTGCGCGCACTTGTGGATTAACGGGAGGTGGATTTTTGTTGGCACCTTGAATGCACGAGTTTGGGTTAGATGGAAAGGAGATTATGGACGCGTCCAACAATATGTTTTTACTGTGTGGTGTATGCAGGTGATTTCTCCCTCAGTTGTATCAAAAATTATGCAAATTCACTAAAGCGCATGATGGATGATCCATGACAGAAATAAGAAGTCCTGGGAAAGCTACTCAAAAATGTAGCTACTAGCTAGCAGAAAATAGCCAAACTAAACTGAATGCTACGCTTTAGAAAGGAATTTCACCTACCTCTTATTTTTATAAATATAAAATTTAAAAAATAGATGTAATTTGATCAATTTTATATAATAAATTTTTTTTAAGTCCTAAAATTGAAATACTATATTGCCATTTATTGTGAGTGTGCTCACGTGACAGCACTTGAAACAGGCAAATGTGGGAATACCGCTGTACAGTATCAGATGGTAATGCCATAGTACTTGTCAAATAATGACATATACAATATACAGTCACTACCATATTCAAATACCTTGGAATAGCATGCAAATACCAAGGTGTTTCAAAGAGTAACATGGTAGGCTACATGTCCATAATGCAGTGGTTCATTGAGTGTTTTTGTGTTGTTATTGTTTTTTCAATATTATCATGGTAAATGTAATGTTTTAGTGAGTGTCAAGGCTACTATGCTAACTTAATCAACAAAATAGCTTGGCTAATAAGAAATGTAGTTAAACTGGTTAGTCTTCCAGCCTTTCTTTCTTTTTTTTTCTCTTTTTTGTTTGTGCACTATTCAGAAAGCCATGCAAAAAGGAGACCACCTTAAACCAGCAGACATTCTTAGGGTTGTTTAAGAGGTTTTGTCCACAGGGGTTGCTCTCATAGTTGGTAATTACCTCAGTATGGAAGGGCGAAGATGAGGGCATGTCCTCTCATTTGAAACAGACTGAGATTTATGGTTCTAGGTGTCCTGCAATCTGAAAAGAGGATGGAATGAAACAAAGATTGCATGTGTGAGAGAGTGAGAGGGAGATGGCGCAGTGCTTTATGGAATTTCAATAACGTTAATAGCGCAGCAGTGATTTTTTCTGTGTAATCCCCGGAAGGCTATTCTGTTCTAGTCATTGTTCGGGTGTTTTTTACTCTTCCACTTCTGGTATGGCGTTGAATAACATTGCTGTTGCACATGCATGAAATAGGACTGCTGCTCTTGATAGAGCAGCCGCCAAAGCAAAGAGGAGCATATGAAGCATGTCATTCTCAAACGATTAGCTATCTCAAGGTTTTTGAGTTCATAATTGCATGTGCTGTGGGATGAGAAAACAAGGGCAAAATGTCCTGCCAAACGTACTGCAGGACACTTTGTAAAGTACATTACACAAGGTTTCAGTGAGTGTGCAGCAGATTGTTGCATATATCTCAGTTTTTTCCTCTCTCTCTCTCTATTCTCTCTCTTTTGCAATCTCTATTTATGTGTTTTTAGTTTTGCTCAGGTTTACATGCGAGAGTGTCTTGGTCCCTGTCCGTGCTGCTGAAACAAGTACATAGTAATGAATAAGACACATAATCACACCTGGAAATGCAGAACATAAACAATTCTAATTTCACACCCATTTTCTCCCTAGTAACAATCTAAAATATTTATTTAAAGCTGTATTAGGTGCTGCAATGCTGTATAACATTGTCAAACATGCTGTTCATGGCTGAACATTACAGAATTAGTATTTTTTTGATAAATACATTTTGCTGTGTTTAGAATGCTAAAATAAGTAGTTTTAATTACAGTCATTTAAAGTATTTCTCTTGAAGCAACAAGGCAGACTGTGCTACATTGTGAACACAGTCACGGCTAAAGGGTGTTTTGTGCACATGGGATTGACTATATGGACTATACAGCACAACTTTGAGTCCTTATTGGTTTTGTATTAAAAATGAAAATAGAATTAACTCAAGTAAACGTATTAAGTGGCAGTCTTCCTTGATACAGCATAACATTTCGATTAAATAAAAGCAATCATAATAATGATGATCCACTTGTGTTTTGCATCAGAGTTGTTACTGTATTGAGGATATTTAGCTTGCCTGGAATGCTGTATTATCAAAATTGAATTATAAAATCATATCTGTGTACTAATTAATTGTGGTAACACTTTAGTTTGGGGAACAATTCTTACTATTAATTATTTGCTTATTAGTTTGCACATTACTGGCGTGTTGGCTGTTTATTAGTACTTTTAAAGCACATATTAATGCCTTATTCTGCATGACCATATTCTACATCCCATAATCCTACCCCATAACTAAACTTAACTATACAACTACCTTACTAACTATTAATAAGCAGTAGTTTGAGTCAAAGTTGTAGTTAATAGTGAAAATAAATGTTTCCCAAACTAAGGTGTGGCCTTAATTTCTCGTAAAAAAAGTGAATAGGATCGCTAGCAACCCGATGTATGTAATAGTAACGATATTTTTTTTCTGCGCAACAATAATTGAATCTCTGATGACTCAATGAGTGCAGTTCACCTTTATTCCTCAAAGTGGCGATGTCTGATACACAATGATGAAGTGACATTTCAAACATAGTTACCGCAGGCAGAAAACAAAAGAATAGGAAGTATTATGAGCAAAACTTGAAATGGCTCAGAGATTTACAGCAGAGCAAGTACTGAACGCAATAAAATATTAGTGTCAGTGTCACTTGATGGTGGATCTGGTGAAGAAGCTGTCAGCGATCAAAATTTTGATTTTGAAGACGTTGAAAATGATACTTTTGAGAAGATGATTGAGATTTTAAAAATAATATGCCCATTGCTGAATGTACTGGGAAATGAGCTTTGACGAGGATAGCGATGATGGTATAAGCATCTGTTCAAAACAAACCCTTAGCTCCAAAAGGTAACGAAATATGCTTTATTTTATTCTTTTGCCATTTTTATTAAAATATCTGGAGAGTTTTATACTATTGTGACTGCTAGATATCTATCCGTGTTAGATATAGATCGGGGTCGCTAAAGACCCGAATATGTAATAATGATTGCCGAAACATTCATGCATTTAAGGGTTAATACATACTTACATTAATATAATATATCAATTGACCATGTCTTAGTTTTTAGATATTCAAGATTAAATGAATTTAAAAATAAAAAATGAAGCATTAGTATGGAATATGCTCAAATTGCATATTATAGCTCTCACTGATTATTTACACTACTTCAGATGGCAGATAAATCCAATGCATAATCCATATTAATCCATAGATTGTTTAGACACTACCCAAAATTACTCTTCCATCTCCCAGTCCAAAATCCAAGCCTATAAAGAACCTAAGGCAGAACAGCAACTATCTGGATGAAATAGATTCATAATCCTCCATCTGTCTAAATGTGTGTGCATGCATGTTTGAGAGGGAGTAAAGGAAAGTACAAGAAAACGAGGAGAGAAATTTGTGTTTTGTTACCTCTTCCCTAGTTTCAGCCTTAGGCTGCATGGGCCGCCCACAGTCGGTTCACTGACCATATGATGCATAATGCACACACAAATATTAAGCTCTAATCTGATTGGCCAGCCTTAAAGGGATACTCCACCCCAAAATGAAAATTCGGTCATCATTTACTCACCCACCCTCAAGTTGTTGCAAACCTGTATGAGTTTCTTTCTTCTGCTGAACACAAAGGAATATATTTTGAAGAACGATTTTCATTTTTGGGTGGAGTATCCCTTTAAGAAACATCTGTATGTGTGATTTTTTATCAGTTCACCTGCAAAAACTCGTTTTTACAAGGTAAATAGATATTCACGAGCAGAACTAACATGTATTCAGTATTTCGTTTTTTTTCCCCCGCATAGCTGTGAAATAATTTGTATTTATTAATCTTGAATGCACATAAATTCTGATAAGACTCTATACACGTTTACCGTTATTGTTATAGTGTTTTCTGTGCAGCTATCAATTGTGTATTATTATAGTGTAATACATCTGCCCTTAAACATGTGGTATAATCAAAACAAACTGTGATTGGTCACTTTATATGTCAATCATAGAATTACTTCCTGTGTAAGTGGGTGGTTCTTGGCCAGAATACGCTGCAATGTGTACCGGATCTTATGCTCTTAGTCAAACGTTTGGCTAAACAAGACTACTATTTCACAAGAACGCTTAGTGGAGACTTGTTCTTTCAAGGCTTTTTGTCGGTTATAATGATTCAGATTGACTGATGTTGATTGACAGCTGCTAGTGGATGTGAAGGGGCCCAGGTGTCCTCTGTTGAACATGAGCAGGTTTTTGTCAGAGGGTCAGTCTCAGGTCAGCTTTAGAAGAGACTTGAATTTGTTAACCCTGTAAAGTCTGACATATGAAATACTAGTCCAATTTTTTTTAGTTTTAATAGAGCAGATTATTGAATCTTTAGACAATCTAAAAAAAGTTTGAATATTTGAATATGTGTGTTTTTTTTTTTATCATATTTGATACATCAGACTTGGCTCATATAGTATAAGATATAAGAGAATAGATATAGATACAAGAGAATATGGAGATACACGAGGAGGGAAAAACACATCAGTTTTATTCAGAGGCACAAACTGAGCAAACATGAAATGTGGTGTAGTTTCTGATATTTATATGGTCAAAAAGTAAGATAAAATTCAGATTATTGTTATCAAAACACATTCGTTTTTATTGTGCGGCCTAATACTGCAATATACTACAATGATACCAAGATATGTACAAATAAACATTCCTCAAAAGATGTATCATGTTTGATACTCACATTTCAACATGACTTTTTTAATTTATATTTATTTTTTATAAAATTATCTATGAATAATCAAATAAACCTAATTTGCTTCCATCCAGTAAATGTTCTTCTTGAATTATTATTAACAACATAAAAGTATAAAAATAAGTAAAGATTTTACAGCAAAAAGACGACCTGAAGGGGGCCATTTTAGAATCATACTAAAAGGCCTTGTACTTTCTAAAAAGTATAAACTATCAATCAGATGGCCAAAGGCATGTAGACGATTGTGTACAGCAGGTTTCTCTGCAAAGTGTTGATCATGTTGATAATTTATAGGTCTTAGAAAATTGCATTTTAAATTTGATACAGTTTATTTGTGCTTGGACGATAATATTTTCTGTGATCTGCGGCTGCGCTCATAAAAAACACCTTGTATTTAACAAGAATGCACTAAAAATCCTTTCACTGTTTGTCAGGGATCAACCAGGGATACGGTCTAGAATTCTTCACACAACTAACGGAGAACATTAATGCCAGTTTTATTTTTATTTTGGTTTCTCCCAAGCCAGTAAAGTACAAGGTGCTCACAAGTGCAAAAACATGAAAACATTCCAAAGGAAAAAAAATCAAAAATCCAACTTCAA
The DNA here is from genome assembly GCA_029959095.1 of Rhinichthys osculus. NCBI lineage: Eukaryota > Metazoa > Chordata > Actinopteri > Cypriniformes > Leuciscidae > Rhinichthys > Rhinichthys osculus. The sequence continues at coordinate 32,368,781 of JARWKJ010000008.1, forward strand.
TAAAAAAAATAAAAAAAAAATAAAAAAAAAATACCCTTGGATCAAGTATAACAATAAGTCAGAGTACTGCACTCACTGAACAACAGTCATAGACTAACTGACCACAATTTATACACATGGGTACGACCATTTCTCAAAAGTAATATAGCATGGGAAAGTATTAAAGATCAAGTAACACCATTTTCTTCAATACACACTTTTAAATAGCACAACACATAAACTTATAGAAAGTAAAGTGCAATAACCTCATAAAAACAGTTCCACCCCTTCCACCATACTTGGCATCTCCCACCCCCATGATGCAACACAGCAAAGGTATAAAAAGCATGATACAAGTCCTTTCAGGTCTTTTAGGCCCAATCCCAAATGGCACACTTCATGTGCACTTTCGGTCTTGTGGACGTACAATGGCTGCCGCGTGCGCGTGTCCGTTAAGTCCGTGAAACCGTAGTGTGTCCCATTTGTCATTTTTAGATCTCAGAAGGGTGCTCGCGAACGCCCCGTGTGGTCGATTTGCGCCCTTGATGCGCACTTTTGCCGAGCCCGTGCTGATGCGGACTCCACAGCAGACTTCTTCCCGGCAGTCAAAGCGGCATTACGTTACGAAAGTGCGGACTCAGAGGAAGAACGCGAGTGCTTAGGGTTCCATTTGGGACAGGGCCTTACTCAGTTCAAGATGGCTGCCATCCTGAATGCTGATTCATGTGATAGACTAGCCACCTGAGCACTAAACCAGTGGACATTTAAGCTTTTCTCATGAACTGTTGACTGAGACACAGGAGTCTAGTTGTAGGTGTGTGTGTGTGTGTGTGTGATCCATATCTCCACTTTGCTGACACATCAAGTTAAATAAAGAGTCTTTTAAAAACAAAAGTATGTGTTCATGTCTTATACAAAGGGGAGACATCTGTTATCAACATACTAAACGCTTGGTCTACAGAGAATGACTGGAATTGATACCTTGTTGTTTTGTGTGTGTGTTTGCATTGTAAGCTGTGTGTGAATCACAACTCGTCTCCTTTTGTCCTCCTTTTCATCAGATAATCAGCGACAAGAATGCAGACTGTAAAAATTGTTGGAAGAATCACGTCGTCCTAATGATATAAAAATCTGATTCGGGGAGTTGGCAGCCTTTTTACTCGATCTGAATTGCAAATCTATTCTTATGTTCGTGTGACCTTTGCACAAGCACTGCACTTTGTGGTTGAATTGTGAAATGTCAGTTTAATGACCCCTGCGCTTCTTAAAGTGAAATTATATTTCGGTGGAAAACAATCGTATCTCTCTTACTTTCTTTCCCTTTTTTTTCCAAAGCGTCTTTTCCACTTCTTCTCCCTCGCCATGTGTGTTTGCTCGCCGCCTCACCTTCGTGGCCTGCGCATTGTTGCACACAAGTGGGGAGATAATGACATTTTGGCGAGAAGCTGCCCTCTTGACAGCACGACAGTGTGACTTTGTAAGGGCACTTTATTCACTGCCTAAGCCATGGCGACTGCAGAGGGAGCAGAATCCGGCCCTCCGCGTCCTCTTCCCTAGGGCATAAAATATGTATGGGACTAAAGAAGCATGGACCTGCCGGATCTCTGTTTGCAAGGAAAATTAATGAGACGGAAAGACAGCGATTTCCACCGTGCTGCCCCATGTATGCATCCGGGAACAGGAACTTTTGGCACTGAATATCTCTGGTGATTAACATGCAGAGGGTGGACTTACATTTTGTGGAGATCCATATTTTAATCATTAAGACATCCTAAAGGGGAAATGTCATGTCTGTGGATCTAGCAGCATTGAATGGAATGGTGAAATTATGATTGTTTTCAAGCTGATTTCTTGAAAACTCTCTCTTCACCTGCCACATTAAAATAGTGAATAGCCAAATGCACACCATTGTCCATTTTTGTCATGCTTTTCAATATGTACATAGTAATGTCCTGATAGTGCCACAATGATTGCACTTTTAGGGCAGTCAGTTTACTTCAATCAGTAACATTGTGGTTAATAAAAGAGCTGTGGTTACCAAAAGATTACTGTAAAAAAAATTGGTAGCAACAATTACGTTTTTACAAATTTTACGAATAACTTATATTTCAATAACTGATATAATGTTAATATACCAACTTACTAAAGTTCTGTTAATCTGTTTTGTACTTTTATAATATACTTACTGACAGCCACCATAGAAGCACAGGTGTTCATGAGAAACGAATCAAAGTTCATCACAAGTAGCTTTTCCACAATCTTAGGTAAATACTAATATGTAAAAGGTGCACTCAGTGTCATGCACACAAATACAAAACACCATCAACACTCAACACTAAATGCAATAAACATTATTTTATCTAAATCAAACAAAAGTAATTGAAATAGCTCAACACAAATGTTTCAAGTGGGTTCCTCAAATTCAACAAAAAATGCATCTTTTAATGACTTCTGCAGTCTCAAAATCATTTAACCCCTTCTTGGCAAGCACCTTTATTACTTAGTAGAACACCCTTTTGCTGTTTAACCTGCTGCAAACAAGATGTATTACCAGACACCAGCTTCTGGCAGCGTTTCTGAGGAATCTTATCACATTTCTCATGAGCAATGGCCTCCAGTTCAGTAATATTCTTGGGTTTGCGTGCTGCAACCACCTTCTTCAAATCCCACCAGAGATTTTCTATGGGTTTCAAGTCAGGTGACTGTGATGGCTACTGTAGAATCTTCCAGTACTTCTTCTGCAACCAAGCCTTGGTGGAATTTAAAGGTATGCTTGGGATCATTGTCCTGTTGGAAGGTCCAATGACGCCCAAGCTTCAGCTTCCTCACTGATGGCATGACATTTTCTCCTAGGATTTCCTGATACTTCAATGAATCCATCTTGCATTCCACACACTGCAGGTTTACAGTGCCAGAGGATACAAAGCAGCCCCAGAGCATCACTAGCCACCATCATGCTTAACTGTAGGCAGAGGGTTCTTTTTAGCATATGCTTTTAATCTTCTTCCTCCAGACATACCGCTAATACATGGGGCATAAAAGTTCCAGTTTTGTTTCATCGCTCCACAGAGTAGAGTCCCAAAACTTCTGTGGCTTATTTATATGATTTTAAACAAATTGGAGCCGACTTTTTACTTGTGCTTTTGGATCAGTAGTGGTGTAATCTTGAAGTTCTGACATGCGGTTAGTACGCGCCTTACTTTGCAAGCTGAAACCTCAGTGTCTGTTGCCACCAAGTCTTGCTGCATATTTTTGCAGTCACTCAAGGGTTTTTCTGAACCTGCCTTTTCAGAAATCTGGTTGCAGCCATTGATAGCTTCCCTTTTCTGCCCCGTCCAGGTAGTGTAACCACTGTTCCTTTAACTTTGAACTTGCGAACTATGCTTCCAACGGTGTATCTATGAACATTTAAGCCATCGCTCTATTTTTGTATCCTGTTCCTTGTTTATGAAGGGTGATGATATCTTCTCTTAACTTTTTGAACCATTCTTTTGACTTAGCCATATTTCTAACATGCAGTCAAACATGACACTCAACAAACCTAGCCAGTTCAGATATTTCACGTGTTCTAGATCAAGCACACCTGGTGCAACTAATGAAGCTCTTGATTAGCTGCATAAGGTGTGCTTGAGACAACACCTGTTTTGCAGATTTTTGCTGTTGTGAGGGATTCTATTCAGGGGGTTGAATAATTTTGAAACTGCAGTAGTCATTAATTGTTGCATTTTCAATTGAATTTGGGGAAACCACTTGAAACATTTGTTGTGTTAAGCTATTTCAATTACTTTTGTTTGATTTGTTCATTGCAAACAGCTAAATGTGTACATTTTGCCAATAAACTTGATTTGCAATTGGAGTTGAATAATTTCGATTCCAACTGTATTAAACTGGGATAGAAAAAAAGTTTTTATATGCACATAATTTATATGCACAGGATAATTTTTCAATAAACAAATTTCCACCTAATTCCCAAAACAAGCATGCACAAATATTACAATCTGGCCTTTTTTTGTGGCCAGCCTAAGGCACACCTGTGCAATAATCATGCTGTCTAATCAGCATCTTGATATACCAGACCTGTGAGGTGGATCGTGGATGGATTATCTCGGCAAAGGAAAAGTGCTCACTAACACAGATTTAGACAGATTTGTGAACAATATTTGAGAGAAATAGGCCTTTTGTGTACATAGAAAAAGTCTTAGATCTTTGAGTTCAGCTCATGAAAAATTGGGGCAAAAACAAAAGTGTTGCATTTTCTTCAGTGTAGTTCTTAACCTGGTTCTAATGTTAATGAATTTGGAGTATTCTAAATGAGTGAATGTGTCCTCAAGGTTAGTCATTTAGGCAAGTTTATTGCCTAAATGATGGAAATTTGCATAAAACACTTTCTGTTATGGAACATTTCTGGTATAACACTTTCAATGTTTATAACAGTTATATATGTTATAACAGAAACAATGTTATAACAGAAACACTTTGCATAAAACACGCCCAAACCATCTCCATATAAAGGCTTTCCTCACAACCTTTTCTTTACAGCCTTTTGTCACTCTCAGCAAACATATGATGCTCTCCAAATATGCACTTTTGACTGAAAGCCTGCACAGCAAGATCCACGAGCATTGCCAAGTGTGTTATACAGACACAGATTACAGACCCCTCTTTAGCCAGCTGTAGTGATATTTGCATATTTTTCAGAATAAAAACTAAATCAATATGTATAAAATGACATCTTAATGCCATAAGGCCATCTAGAGTATGGGATTTATGCGTACATGTGGTTTAAGTTGTTCCTACATTTTTTTTAATCAAATTTAGAAAGAATTTTCCTACGGAAGTTATTGATGAATCATTATATGAGTCACTGTTCATTGTAATTGCACAAATATGAGTCCTCTGTTTATGTTACTCGGAAGATCGCAGGCTTTGAAACAAAGTAAGGACGAGTACAAAACTTTTCTCTTTTGTATAAACTATTCCTTTAAACATATGAGCAACTCATGCACAATCCACATGAGAAATATCCTCTCCACTGTACAGGCACATCCAAGCATCATTACTGTTATGGAAATCTTCCTTAACCTCACCTACCCGTACACCAACACGCCCACCCACGCACACTCTCACACACACTGAACCTGAAGTACAGAAAGAAACTGGCAAGTGTGACTGTTTACTCTCCTCTCAGGTAGATAATAATCTAGCCGTGGTGTTCGTCAACCTGCATCTAGGCACGGAAAACCAAGCACATGGCTATAAACACACAGTAACCAGACCTTTCATTTAGCCCTGCCACTGCCCGAGCAGCAGGAAACTCCTTAATCCTTTCCAACTAGACCGCTCTCCAAATAGTTGAAATCAATGCTTCCTGCTCGAGTCCTCTTTAACCTTTCCAGGAAGGGCAGATGGTGAAAGGAGGGCTGGCGGACGAGGCTTCTTTGGCTCAGAGGCTCATATGCCACTCCATGTCCCTGGAGTTGGCTTATCGTCCTCAGCCCTGGGGCCTTTTTGACACGGCACAGAGGCTCAGCGGAAAGCCAGAGGACAAAGCCAAGGATCACGATCCTATTCTACTGCCGCGGCACGGGCCAGAGATGCGCTCACGGCACTCGTGTGATCGTTGTTTTCCCCTGCCTGGAACACTTGTAAAACCACAAGCAATTACTGTCAGCCCTGTGCACACATGGGCGTATTTACCGATGTGTTGTGAATTCCCATTTAGAGACAAGACAGATATGAAATGGAAGATAAATTAAGTTGGATGTGGGAAGTGTATTTTCCTGTTGAAATGAATGGTCATAAGCGAGCACAAAGGCCCTGTTTACACCTGATATTAAGATGCGTTCTGGTTGATCGGATCACAAGTAGATGAGGGACACACCCACACCTGGTGTTTTAATCCATCTCTTTTGTCCACTTCCAACTACTTATGTCCTGATTTCTTCAAGGCGAGGGTCTATCGGCAGGTACATTTATGGTTTTTTTTTTTCTCAGATCTGTCAATCTAATTGACAAAATAAGCTTGCAGAATTTATATATGAATGAATGAATGAGGCATTTATATAGGGAACATTGTGCTTCAAACCAAACTTGGTTAGATTCAATCAAATCTGGCTGCACTTCCCATAATTGTTACACATTAGGTCAGTGTCGGAGAGTAGACGGTCCACATGGACCACGTGAGCGTTTACACTACGTAAACAATCTGGTCAAATACATTTTCCACTACCTCTAGAAGTAGTTTATTAGCAGGTGTGAACAGGGCCAAAGTTATTTGCTGTGGTTTTGTAATGAGTTCAACGAGGAAACAAGTTAAATCAGACAAAAATGTGTGTGAAACTGCATTCACTGTAATGAGACTGAATACACAGATAGGTCAGAGAGACCATGGAAAAAGTGAGGTTTCTGACACTAAAATTGGCTAATTTAAAAAGTGACTAATTTATGTTACTAGCACCAGACTCTGCAGGAACACTATAGAACTTTAATGTCAGCATGAATACGGATGTTGCCATAGATTTTTCTTCCATCCCATTGGGACGTATATCTCAGTGAAACAGCTTCTCAAAAAAAAAAAAAAACAATTCAAGGGATATCATGTGAGTGAAAGATTGTCCCATCCTCTCACCATTAAACATGTCATCAGATCAGTTATTTTGAGGATTAAAGATTATGAGGGCACACACATATTGCAGTATTTATTATAAATTATTTATCTGTACATATCATTATTTTTAAAATATTCCATGTAAAACAAGAATATTCCATCTTGATTTCATGGTGACTTTAATGGCATGTAAATCGACTCACCTTACATTTGGGTTTGCTGAAGAGTGTTTTTCAAGATATCCACTGTTCTATCCACTCAGCACGTATAGATTTTTGTGAGAATTTCAGAGGTTGGCTCAGCACAGGCATTATAATGAACCGAATCCAGGTTACTGGCAAAAATTCAGGGCCCGACATTAATTGATGGCCTGCTGGCCCAAGGGCCTGTGTGAGAGTTTCAGAAAAATTAACAGCCACTTTTCCTATTGGGCCAGCACTATTCATTACATTTTTGATCATGTGTATGAATTTTAATGCTTTGTTTATTTGAACTGGAAGTAGCGCCAGATATTTTCTTCCATATTGTGACATACAATTCTTGAGTGTAACTGAATATCGAAAAACAAACATGTAGGACAACAAAAAAATGTAGGGTGGGGACTTGATTCTATCAATCGGTTGTTTGGATAGAGGCAGATCTGAATGTGAGCTTGCAGTCGATTGTAAGAAATTTTAAGCAGACGAAATGTTTGGAGAAGTCCGGCATATATCAATAGTCAATTCCACTGGAAGGTGGAATATGACATTTTGTCTAAAAATTACCTGGTAAAATTGAATTAATTATTCCCAATAAGATCAAAAACATGCATTTATAAAATCAATAGATTTTTTTTTCTCCAGATTTGAACCATTTGTTTTCTGTGACATTTGGTTGCAAATTCTGCAACTTTTATTTTATATATATATATATATATATATATATATATATATATATATATATATATGTATATTTACAATAAAGGATGACGTGATTGGCTGTAAATGACATCACTACAAAAGAACACATACATAAGTATGGATACACATGCCACACACTTCTTGCCACACACACATTAAATCAAACAAGCAGTAATTGTGTATCTCTGGAGTGCTGTTTCCTGCAGGTCCAGGCCTGGCTCTTTCTTCCGGTCTAATTCAATTTGTGACCTCCTGATTCTCTCTGCTGTACTTAGTGCTAAAGGAAGCAACCATCTCTCTCTCTCTCTCTCTCTCTCTCTCTCTCTCTCTCTCTCTCTGTGCGCTTACATGCCTCATCCACTGCTGGAGCCAAAGTCTTCTGTTGTACTACTTGCTCTAGGAGAGGTGATTTAGTCTCAGAGACTCACTCTCTAAAACTCACGTACCAAAAATCCTTACCCATCTATCCTTCACAGTCCGTCTCAGATCTATATGTCGGATTAGCTTTATATTTCTATTACTGGCTGTGTCCACACCGGCCCAGACAGACTTCCCGAGGTCCCTCAGGACTGCCTCTAGAACACAGCAGTTAATACAAGCCTTTCTTCCTTCTGTCTTCCCGGATCTTTCTTCTTCTCCTGAGTGGGGGATGGCCGTATGCTCTGCCAGAGATTCGGTTTTACCGAACTAATGCTTCCTGTAGGCTACAGTCAGTTAGAGGACATGTACAAAACCTCTGAAATCTCGAGATCTGCACTCCTAAATAACATACTATTAGTTCAGGTTTTGAATTAGAATGTTAACATCATTAATAAGCAGCACAATCTCATAAGGGAAACGTCGCTGTAGAGCTGAAGATGTTATCACTCGTTTTAATGACGCAGAACACAAAGCAGATACAACTGATATTTGAGGTATTGAGAAATCATGAAACATTTCAAGAATATGTCATATTTCACAACAAAATCAAAGGAAGTAAATAAAAATTTGCTTGGAGTAGACCGTAAAAATAAGAATATGTTGATCATTTGGATATATTTTAAAATGTAGTTTATTCCTGTGATGGCAAAGCTGAATTTTCTGCATCATTACACATTAGTGGCACATGATCATAAATCATTATAATATGCTGATTTTGCTGCTCAAGAAACATTTATTATTATTATCAATGTTGAAAAATATTTTTGTGGAAACCATGATACCATTAGGATTCTTTGATGAATAGAATGTACAAAAGAACAGCATTTATTTGAATTTGAAATCTTTTGTAACATAATACATGACTTTACTGTCACGTTTGATCAATTTAATGCATCCTTGCTGAATAAGAACTACCTGTATTCATTTCTTTCCAAAAAAAAAGATCTTACTGACCCCAGACATTTGAATGGTAGTGTGTATTTTTTCGTTTAGAAAATTAAGCTTATTTTTTTAGACTATTATTCTTTATTCTTCAGACTATTAGTTTTTGCATTATGATTTTTATTTTCATGAAAATTCTGCACATTTTCCACCCAGATGTCTCTTTACTAAACTGTACAAACAGGTCTCATTTCATTATTGTAATTTAAACATTTTACATTTATACATTTTTTTTTTGTAATGATACTAATTATATAATACTCTGAATTGTGGTTTTGATTTGCTTTGCATCTTAAATCTTGAACCAGAGCTCCACATAAAACAAAAATACTTGTCATAATTAGTAGATATGTTTCATCCAAAGCTATTTATAGTTATTTAATAAGCGATTATAAGCTATTTATAGTGCAATAATTCCAGAGACAATACCCTGAAGCAAGTTGAGTGCCTTGCTCAGTAACTCTCCAGTTAATGGGCATCAATTACCAGAAGTGAATCCAAATCCATTGTGTAATCAGTCGGGCGTCAAGGTTTGGGTAGTTAGCCCACTGACGGCCGTTCAAAACTAGCCATGTACTCTGACAAAATGTCATCATACACACCTAAAAATAATGGTTCTTTATTGACATTGATGGTTCCATGAAGATCCTTTTACATCCATGTGAACTTGCCATTGCACAAAAAGTTCTTTATAGTGAAAATAAATGTTCTTTAGATTATTAAAATGAAAAACTGTTATGTGAAAGGTTCTTTGGGCAACCAAAAAAATGGTTCTTCTATGGCATCGCTGCAAAACTCCCCATTTGGAACCTTTATTTTTAAGAGTGTAATTATACAGTATTTGTTTTGCCAGTAATTTGCTCTTAAAAAAATGCAATGCTAGAACGGAATCATTTTGATCCAGCTTTTTTAGGTTAAACTTTTTTGAGTTAAAAATTATCCAAAATACATTTTTGAGCAATTACATAACCAGCCAGTGTTCAAAACGATCTGCTTGCCTTAGCTCGATTCAAAACGGTAAGCTTGTAATAATGTGTTTAATTCCAGTGGTACTGGTAGATTTCCGTGGGAAATTTGAGCATGTCTTAGCGCCATTACGTCACATCTGTACACATAAAGAAGGAGCCTCGGCTAGTAGGCTATATTGAGTGTGAGGATGTTGGAGGTGGAGATTTATAGCCTTTTCTCACAGCACTTGATATAATTAAACTTATCAATTTGATGGCGGATCCAGAAAGGTTCAAACGACAATCACCAGTGACAACTAGAGACTCACCCGTTGTAAAATGCAAAAGACTTTGGACTGAGAGTTTGGAAGAAGAGACTGCAACCGGCCCATGTGAAAACAAAGGATACATATCTGAAGGGCTTTCACACAATGCTGGTGTTGAACATGAACAATTTGAGAACAAAGTATAATTTGCACGGTTTGATGTGATATAACAAGCGATCGTTAGATTTAATCAGCGTGATTTACTGCAATGTTTTTTTTTTTCCCTTAGTTGGTCAGAAGAACAAAAGTGGATGTTACTTACTTGTTCAGATTACATTTTAGTGTGAAAACTCTTATGTTGGTCATACTTCCAAAAAGTAGAATCTGTGATTCTTAATGACAGTATCCACACCGCACGGCGCCTGACAGCTTTACATTCTCCTCAAAACATTGTTCATCCGCGCTGTGCCGTGCCGAGGTACAACTCACGTAAAGTTGCTAATTCCGTGAATGACTGCAATTGCAGATTTCGAACAGAGATGGCGACAAAGAGGAAAAAAACTGCGGACTTTTTTTTTTTTTTGGGGGGGGGGGGGGGGGGGGGTTGTCATTTAATTATCTCTGATGAATCTGCAGTCACAAGACTGCCTGAGACTAAGGATCGTCCATAGGGACTGAGGTGGCTGTTTAGCTGGAGGTGCTGTGCTGTAGGTAATTAAGAGCAGTGTGTGCTGCTTATAATGAATTAGAATAAAACAGAGCAACTCATTAAGGCTCTCTCCTAGGAGAACTATGAGCAAAAGAATCAGTGTTTATTTATATGACCCTGAGAGAGAGACTTCAGTCAGATCTGACTAACAGATATCATGGCAATGACCTGTGTGTCGAAATACACACTTGAGGTCAGAGCCACTGATGAGGTCAGTTTGCTTTCTCTCCCTCTTCATCGGTTCCTCTTGCGTCTCTGAAGCCGATGTCTAATTTAATTAGAGCGTTGTTGGTTTTTCGTTGTGCAAACAGCAGAACGGAAGGGAAACTCTGTCATATGAGATGGCAGTGTTTGTCCCACTCGAGAAACCACACGAGAAGTCACGACGTCTCTGGTGTTTTCCCTGAGCGTGTGTGGGATTACGGATTCCAGGAAGAGCTGTGCTGATTTTATGAGAAGCTCAATGATAAAGTGATATGTGATATGCTTTGCTTCTCGTCCATTTTATATACACAGCAATATCTTGCAACCACACAACATTCGTGCTTTGTCAGTTGCCATTGCCATCTCAAATAACAAGCCATCAGATGTTCCTTGAACTTTTTATCCCTTGATAAAATAGTGCGTACCTATGAAGACTACATTTTCATTGAAAAAAAGACCATTTATGGTACAGCTTGTACTAGAAGTTCTTGACATCATAAAACTATTAATGGCAACCTACTGGTCAGGACGTTTAAAAGAATTTCAAACTGACTTTGATCCACTGAATATGCACATTTGTTAAACGAAAAATAATGGTTTGAATATTACTCGTTGATTTTTGTTTAAAGTTGGTCATATTAATCACAGTGCTAACCCCCAAACGACACCCTAACCTTGTGTGGTTAAGTTGACCAATGGAATCAGCTGTGGGGTGGAGTTTGCGCAAATCACGCTGTACAAATCTAAGATGTCGGTCACATCCATGTGAAGTTCAGTCAAAAAAATATTTAAACCTGGAAAAAAAAAACAGTCCAAAAGAATGGTGACTTTTTGTTCAAATTCAAAATGTAATCAAAGGTACCATCACATTATCGTCAGTAGAGAAGGAAATCCCATAAAGCATTATGACCGGTAAAATATTCAAGATGGCAACAAAGCGAGATAAATGTTGTTTATTGATATAATTCATTACTAATAAACCAATATTTGTGTGTACTATGTACTCTTATGTTTATTAGAGTAGTATCGCAACGTTAGCTTAACAACATGCTACAGCCAAACTCTAATGAATTCAATTGTGAGTAAAGCCTTTGTGAGACTTTAATGGTGTGCAAAGTTGCTGCTTATGTAGAGTGTTCTAAATCAATCGCTTATGAATTTCCAGTTCAGTTAGGATGCTGCCTTTATCTGCTTATGTAAGCTATTCACTATGTTTTGGAACAGAGCCACTGAGCCCTTTTCACAGACCCATGCCTTTATGTGTCTCCCAACACAGCGTTATGTGGATTGAATACGAGTGCCGACTTCTAATGTACAGCAAATGCTGCTGCTGTTTCTGCACGCAATTACCCATAATGCAGGTTGCTGACTGGATCATAATCCACACAGCTGTTTCTTTATAGTGCCGTGTTCGCGCACAGCATTTACATACATTCGCCTTTCTGCTTACATAAAATGGCCTCATTACTGTCTGTCTTCAGTGCCGGCACTGTGTCGGTTCTGTTCTGCTGTTGCCTCCTGTTGACATTACCAGTAATCATGTCATTTCCTGTTGACTCCTCCTCGCACGTGTCGTCGGGTGCCAGTCTTTTCTCTGCAGCTCTGAGGCTGGAGACGGTGCTTTATCTTCCCACCATACTCTGCTCATTTGCGGCTGAATTCTGCCGCTGGGCCGGCGTGTCAAACGGATTACGGAGCAGAATGAGATTAAGGAAAACAGCGTGAGAGTGTGACCAGCCATTATGACTGTTTCAATGCTAAATGCCTCCTTCTCCGAAACCAGTGCAGTGAGCTGGAGCTTGCAGTGGCTGCCTTCAATTGATGTTCATTCTGACGCACTGAATTCCTCACAACCAAAATGTCTCTTTTATTCATTCTGCCTTCTCCCTCTCCTCTCGTAATCTTCGGTTTGTTTGCATGGGTGCCTTGTTTTTTTTCTGCGTGTCGGATTATCTTCAATTATTTCCCCATTGTATGGAATATCATCTTGATTTTAAAAGGAATATTTTTACTCAAATGAAATTCTCATGTCATTCCAAGATCTTATGAAGTGGTTCGGTTTGTACGTGTATGTATGTGAGGGAATGCGTTTTTGTTTCAACTGTTTTTGGTGTGTGTGTGCTCTTGCAGTACAAATCTATGATCTCAGAACCTAAACAATGTCCACGAGGGAGCAGGATCTCAGTTGATCTGCGGTGTGTACGGCGCGCCTCAGATAGCTGCTGTTGTGCTGTCATTCAAGACACTATCAGCTGTGAGGTGCAGACGGGAATCAGGAGATGTTTTAATACTGTTCCTAATGTAAACACAGGCTTTATTATCCCACAGACTCGCATAGATCACTATCACTGTTAGAGAAAATAGTGTCATGCACAAGAAGACCAAAGTAATGGAACGGAAAAAGCTCATTGATAGCAGATAGCTGCTAATGAGATGTTAAAGTCTTTAGTCGAAATCTGAAAATGTGCTTCCCCTCTGGAAATGTGTTCTTTCTTTTGATGACACGGCTTGGGAAGAACATACTTAAACCATCAAGGCCGCAATATACTCTCGGCAAAGTTCTTTTTCGTTCTTCGCTTAGGCGTAAAATGAAGTTCAAAACACTTGACCAGCAATATACTGTTAGCGAACATCCGACGGCGCCCACACTGCTGAGAGCGAAGTTTAGATGAAATATGTGCTGCGGGCTTTCCTCTCAATAACAAAATAAACACACAACAAAATTGAGAAAATAGCAAGCATTTTAATAAAGCATAAGAAAATCGTCTGATCATAGCAACGTGGATATGTTTGCACGAGCTCTGCAATTCGGCACTCTGAAAAAGTCAAGTCACGTTTATGAAAACGAACCCAAACCGAACTGCGTTTCAGCCTGATTTTGTTTGAAATGACGTCACATCAGTTTGTTCTTCGATTTCGCTTGAAGTATATCGGGACCTTAAGTCTGTTGAGAACTAAAGATGTTGATTATGTGTGCTAAAATCAAACCCCACCCCCTATTTTTTTCTCATTCAATATTCCGTTTCACTCTAAAATACTACTGAAGTAAAGTCTTTAAATGTGCTATTTTAGCGAATATGCGAACTTCCACCGTTTTGCTACACAGCCTTTCTACAAACTCTCTGTCTAAATGTTTTACCCGTTATGTTTTGTGAGTGACAAATGGTTTGAGGGCTCTTAAAAGTGTGAATTGGAGTGATATTTTACCTGTCTGCTGTCTGTCACGTCACATCTCAGAATAGTTGCTAGTGAAGTGCCCATGAGCAGAGATGGCAACATGCAGTATATTGAGTAAAAATAAATGTGCTGTTGGAGTACTATGATGGTTTTACAATGGTATTTTTATTTTTACACCATGGAATGCTTACTATGTCCATGCACCATTAAGTATTATACCATTGTAAATATTCCATGGTATTAGTCCTCAATGATACATGTACAAAAACATGGTAAAACCAGGGCACATTTGGTACTTTATTTCTTGTTAGTGTATCCTCTCTAGCAGAAATATTTTTTTGATGTCATTGTGCACATTTTGATCATTACAGTACTCCATCCATCGTTGCAAGACACGTCCTGCCACCCTTGTCCAGCTGCCCATGAAGAGCACGCAGGCGGACAGTGTGTCCCAGCATACACATGCTGTAAAGTGGTCAACAGTGAGCCTGAGTGCTGGTCTCTCTCACCCTCACATCCCAGAGGGAATGAGACACAGTGCTAATGGAAGAGAGCTGTCTCAACAAGCCCCCTAGCCCTCTGTTTCTCCATCTCTTCCTCTCTTCCTTCCTGCTCTCTTTACAGTAGGGTCTGAGAGAGTGTGAAGCATTCAGTGATGATAATTGGCTCAGATTCCCAGCTGGTTTTAGAGGCATTAAATATGAATAGCAGGCTCATGTAGACTTGTTTAGACGAGAGGAGTTACGAGCTGAGAAGCGTTTTTTCATGAGTATCATCAGTGTGAATAAGTGCAGACTAATGAAACAGGTCTAAATCTGTGATGACAAGAGTGCTGTCACACACACACACACACACACACACACACACACATATGTGGCTGATTGTAATCAACCACACATCAACCAGGTGAAAGAAAAAAAGAAAAATTTAACCACCTTTGTCAGTTGTGTTTGAAAAATATTAGAATTTTCAGTCCTGGTTTTAAGCCCTTCTACCTGCAATCAGGTACAATAGGCTGAGACGGTCCACTTGTACATATATGAATGGGAACGTAACATTTACCTGTTACTAATTAACTTAACTAAATAACTAAATACTAATACTAACATTTACTTGTTAAAAGTAACATTTGTTTAATATGGCAACACTCCAAACCGACATCAAAGAACTAGCGCTGAAGAAAGGTGACTGTGGTATTGCCTCACATCACCTGCGTCTTGGCCAAAAAATTGCTCTTAATCAAAACCACAAAAACTATAGTCACTGGCCAACTATCATGTATGTTCTGTACCTGTGGGAAAGGAAATAACTCTCCATACCAGCAGGTGGCAGTAGGCAGTATTTGTCATTAAAAAGGGAAACCTAAAAAGCTAGGACTGCGGATGTACAAACCATAAACAAAACAGTGCTTGCTTAGTCACAATGACTTAAGAAATAGACGTTTTTTATTTAAAATGATATTTAAATTTAAATATTTAAATATACAACATACATCTTTTTTTTCATTTGCAAAAATAGCTTCCCCTTCCTTTTGCAGCGACATCTCTTCTCTTCTCTGATGACGTGTTTACAGCCGTATGTCGGGATCAACCTGTTTTTGATTTTTTCAGTACAGCAATTTTTACCTGTTTTGCGTTCAGGACATAACTGTGACCTCATTTGCATAATTAATTTAGTAAATCAGACTTTAAATTAACACAGACAGCACATACAAATAAATGACACTATCAGCAAGCACATATCACTCTTAGTGAATCCTCCCAGAGAGAGACCAGCACCTTTCAGACTGGATCCATCTGTTGTAAGAGGACTGTGTCTGCTCAAACTAGGGCGAAACACTGCGAGAGCTCAGCTAATATATTTCAGCCTTTTTGAAGAGCGCCACTCCAATACATGACCTGTTTGCATGCAGAGTCTCAGTGATCCTCGTCATTTCTCTCTGTGTGTTGCTATGAGAAGCTTTCCTATTTGTTCTTTTTTAGTCCAGGTTGAGTAACAAGATGCACAGAGGCTATTGTGTGTACTGTAGTATGAATGTGCCCGTGTGTCTCTAAATACAGAGCAAATGTTAAAACATCCCTCATAATCCGACTGTTGTCTTAGACTTATATGGCAAGTTGGCATTGTGTCAACTTTGCCAAAATGCACCATAAGTACCATTGTGCTAATTTGTTTTGTGTAACTTGATGAAGTACCATGTAAGGGTGGAAAGTACGATCAAAGTATTACGTAATGGTATGAGGTATAAATCACATTGTCATGTTTTTTACAGGAAGTGCAATTAAAAAAAGGTTTATAGTTATATATATATATAGTTATATAGTTCAATTTTTCTATACTGTATATACACTACCGTTCAAAAGTTTGTAGTCCGATGATAAATTTGACATCTATGTAGCAGGTATTCAAAAAAGTTCGATATTATAAACAGTTAAAACAATATTATAAAAGTTAAGTTACTGCAGTCCCAAATGAATCCTATACAAAACAGACTAAACAACCAATGAGGCACTTAAAACGCTGAAGTCTGCTTTAGAAATAGAGATTTGGATGGTTCTGGCAGGCAGCTCGTGTCAATGAAGTGAGGTGGTTGGGCTTAGAGCAGGTAGTAATGCAAGCGGACGCCCACATCCCTGGCAGGGGAGTGAGAGAGAGAGAAAGAGAGAGAGAGAGAGAGAGAGAGAGAGAGAGAGAGATGCTGCTTCTTCTGCTGGAGGCTTTCACTGCACCACATTCTCCCCAAACATGTCCTGCCAAACACATGACCTCTCCACACTGATTGAGACTGCATATGTGTGTGTTTGCATGTCAAAGAGGCACCGAGAGCATCATGTAAAAAGGAAAAAGTGAGTCAGAGAGCTGAGAGAGAGAGAAAAAAAAGGGAATATATCGGCAGTGCCCTACAGGGGACATATTTCACTGTGGAACAGAGAGAAAAATCATTAGAGGGCAAACCCACGACACCTGCCCCGTGACACTTCCTCCATCCATCACCGCAGGCCACAAGTGGCCCTCCATCACCTCTATCTCTCCACCTCTATCTGCTCATCTCGCACCCTCCATCCTATCCCTGCCTCTGTTTCATTTGCTCTGCTGTAATGTCATTACGGCCCACCTCAATTCAATTGGACGCAATTTAAATGGAAAGCTTTTCAAAAAACACTGAAATTGCCATTATGAGTTTTGTCATAAGTAAACTATGCTCGTCCCTAAGGCATGTAATCATAGCTTGCGTTGCGCCAATGTATTTGTTGTCTGTCTTCTCATCGTCTGTGTTTTCAGTTGTTCTGCTTCAGTCGAACCCTGTTGGCTCATGCATTATTGACCCGCAATTGAATTTTGATGAGCACAAACTCTCCGTCCACCTCACGCATTTGGTGCTGCAGCTGATGTACAGACAGATCAATGTACAGGAGATTGTGCTACTAGTCGATGTGTTGTTTGCGATGTAGTTTGAGCATATGTGTGCAGATTTATTTATTTTTTTGGCTTTTGCAGCTGCTTCTTGTCAAGAAGCATTTTTCACTATAGAGGAGACTAGGCTAGTTGTCACAAGGGCTGTATGTCAGTTAGCTTCTATGAGGTTTGGAGTCAAACGCTCCATTGCACAAATGCTTGTTTACTCTAGCAATGGTTTTGTATGTTGCTTTCAAACATCTGTTTCCAAATCAGAAGGCTGCATTTATTTGATCAAAAATACAGTAAAACAGTAATATTGTGAAATATTATTATGATTTTGTATTTCTTTTTTGAAACAGTAATATATTTATGATGGCAGAGCCACGTCTAAATGTCTATCCTGTCATTTTTTATCAATTTAAATCAATCCTTTCTGAATAAAAGTATAATATATATATATATATATATATACACTCACCGGCCACTTTATTAGGTACACCTGTCCAACTGCTCGTTAACACTTAATTTCTAAGCAGCCAATCACATGGCGGCAACTCAGTGCATTTAGGCATGTAGACATGGTCAAGACAATCTCCTGCAGTTCAAACCGAGCATCAGTATGGGGAAGAAAGGTGATTTGAGTGACTTTGAACGTGGCATGATTGAGTATTTCAGAAATTGCTAATCTACTGGGATTTTCATGCACAACCATCTCTGGGGTTTACAGAGAATGGTCCGAAAAAGAAAAAACATCCAGTGAGCGGCAGTTCTGTGGGCGGAAATGCCTTGTTGATGCCAGAGGTCAGAGGAGAATGGCCAGACTGGTTCGAGCTGATAGAAGGGCAACAGTGACTGAAATAACCACTCGTTACAACCGAGGTATGCAGCAAAGCATTTGTGAAGCCACAACACGCACAACCTTGAGGCGGATGGGCTACAACAGCAGAAGACTCCACCGGGTACCACTCATCTCCACTACAAATAGGAAAAAGAGGCTACAATTTGCAAGAGCTCACCAAAATTGAACAGTTGAAGACTGGAAAAATGTTGCCTGGTCTGATGAGTCTCGATTTCTGTTGAGACATTCAGATGTTAGAGTCAGAATTTGGCGTAAACAGAATGAGAACATGGAACCATCATGCCTTGTTACCACTGTGCAGGCTGGTGGTGGTGGTGTAATGGTGTGGGGGATGTTTTCCTGGCACACTTTAGGCCCCTTAGTGCCAATTGGGCATCGTTTAAATGCCACGGCCTACCTGAGCATTGTTTCTGACCATGTCCATCCCTTTATGGCCACCATGTACCCATCCTCTTATGGCTACTTCCACCATGTCACAAAGCTCTAATCATTTCAAATTGGTTTCTTGAACATGACAATGAGTTCACTGTACTAAAATGGCCTCCACAGTCACCAGATCTCAACCCAATAGATCATCTTTGGGATGTGGTGGAACGGGAGATTCGCATCATGGATGTGCAGCCGACAAATCTGCGGCAACTGTGTGATGCCATCATGTCAATATGGACCAAACTCCCTGAGGAATGCTTCCATCACCTTGTTGAATCTATGCCACGAAGAATTGAGGCAGTTCTGAAGGCAAAATGGGGTCCAACCCGTTACTAGTATGGGGTACCTAATAAAGTGGCCGGTGAGTATATATATATTAAACATATATTTTTTATTAATTTATTAATACATATTTATTTTGGGCAAAACAACTTTTTTAATATTAATGCATTAGGTATCATGAACAAACAATTATATTTTTTTCAGCAATTATTCATA
The DNA here is from genome assembly GCA_029959095.1 of Rhinichthys osculus. Taxonomy (NCBI): domain Eukaryota; kingdom Metazoa; phylum Chordata; class Actinopteri; order Cypriniformes; family Leuciscidae; genus Rhinichthys; species Rhinichthys osculus. The sequence goes on from JARWKJ010000008.1 coordinate 32,388,116, forward strand.
GTGATAATTTATAAATATAGCATTGTTCATTGATAAGTAATGTGTGTTAATAATACATACAATAATACATGTATAAATGCTGTAAATGATACACAATGCATTAACTAACATTAATGAATTGAACCTTATTCTAAAATGTCTTTTAGAATTTTGCTGTTTTAACAATCTATTTGTTTTACAATATAAAATACACTGGAAAATTTAGAATTATTTGCTATTTAATGTTGCTTGGTGTGACTCTTTGACTAGTGTTGAATGTGCTATGCACACTGTTGCATTGCAGTTTTCTCTGACTGTATTAGGTACTCTTTTTTTGTTTGTTTATTAAAGTACTGTTGCTAGTTGATCCGCTATGCTGGCTTTATCCCCTTTGTGTACCTGAGAACGTCACAGAGCACTAAACCGCCAAAAGGATTGTAAGATGGATTATGCAGCAGATACCATCCACCTTGAAGATCAGCTCCTGTCCTTATATCAGGGATGACGACCTAGAAATGTGCCGCCAGGTAAACTGGAATGAGACCACATTAAAGATGTGTTTTTGGAGCCCATGGGGGAATCCAGATGTCCCTTGCTCTACTACATTGAGTATGCTCTGTGGATAACTGGTTCTCCCCTCACCATGGAAGAAGCAAAAGGAAGCCTGCTTCACAATCACTGTGGCCATTCCTGCCATCCCTGCTGCAAATCCTCCAGTGGACATCATAAAGCCAGAACTTAAACCCATGCGTGTCACTTGTCACGGATCCTGAGCCCACGGCAGACACGGAGCCTGAGCCTATGCCGAAACAGACCCAACCCACCAGTGGCCTCATCCGTCCAGGAGCTCGACCCTGTCGCCCAGTCTGCTCATGTGTATGAGTCACTTCGTACATCCGCCCCAGTGGGATATTTGGTGGAGCTGAATGAAGAAGTGGGGGGTCAGCCCCGTCCTCTGAAATCGGAATTCAGTCTACCTTAGTCTGGAGTTATAGATTACCTGATGTCTTCCTGTGCCCAATTCCTTCCTCTGATTCTGTCCGGCATCCAAGTTTCCTTCCTCAATGATGGTCTCGCCCAGCTTCCCACTTCTTTTTTCTTCCAAGTAAGCTGTCCAGTTTGTTAATGTCGGCTCCACTGGTTTTGTCCGGCCCTTCGGCTCCTTCAACGACTCAGCCCAGCTATGCTGCAACCTTTGGCCTTCATTGTCCCCAGCTCTGCCTTGGTGTAATGATCCCCTGGCTCTGTCTCTGCTCTGAATATGCAATGCAAAGTTTCGTTGCAGTTTTCTCTGATTGTATTACTCTCTTTTGGTTTGTTTATGCATGTACAGCTGCTAGTTAATCCACTAAAATTCTTTCATCTTCTTAGTGAACCTGAGATCATTGCCAACATGCCCCACTTTTTGTGCATGATGCTATATCAAAAGGTCAACACTTATATTTTTTTTTTTACCAATAATATATCATTGGTTCTTTATAGTCAAGACTTAAAAATAAATCAGACATTGATTTACCCTAAGAAACATTCAGGGCTCTATCTTGCACTCGGCGCAAATGACTTTGTACACTGACGCATGTATCATTCTTATTTTGCACCCGCGCAAAGCAGACTTTTCCCTCCACAGACACACGTCGGTTAACTAAGAAATACACTTGCGCTCCCCGGGGCGGTTCAGCGCAAAGAGGAGGCGTGTTCCGGCGCAAACTTTCCCTCATGCTATTTTGCTGTTCTATAAAACAATTGCGCCACTGACCAGAAAAAAACTAGTCTAAAGTCAGTGGCGCGTTGCCCGTTGTTCATTATGCTATTTTCAGCGCGCATGCTTGGCCATAATGTAGCGGGTGCACAACGCGCATACACTTTGATTCTCTCATCAACACAGATGCAGCAGTTTTTATTTTTGCAAATCATACATTATAACAAGGAAAAATATTAACACATGAGGGAAATCATTGTGGTGTCCATGAAAATTTAGTTTTTTTCCTCCCACGCCTGTTTAACCGACGCTGATTTGTATGGGGATGGGAGAAACCCACCCACGATAGATAGATAGATAGATAGATAGATAGATAGATAGATAGATAGATAGATAGATAGATAGATAGATAGATAGATAGATAGATAGATAGATAGAGAGATAGATAGAGAGATAAATAGATAGATAAGTCTGATTTGAACGTTGAATTTCTTGTTATTTCTGCATGCATTCTACTTCAGACAGTCAATAAACAGTGCCGTCTGAGGGTGTTACTGCATGAGGGTTTATGCCATAGTTTACAGGTGCACGCAAAACACGCAATACAACGTCACTTCTCTGTCTTTCACGGTCCTGACAAGAACGTCGGTCTCCTCGGCTGTGAACCGCTCCTGACGCGCGCCTGGTAAATCCGCCGTTATAATAGCAATCCGCCATGCAACATGCGCACCTGCTCTTAAAGGGAATGTGAGATGACGCTCTGATTGGTTTATTCCACGTTACGCCCAAACCACACCTATGAATAATGAAGCTACTTCAGACCAACCTCTTTTAGATTTGCGCCAGGGGCAAGAGGCATTTATCCCGCTGGGAAAATAGCAACAGCGTCGGGATCCGCCCACAAAGTTACTTGCGCTTTGCGCTTTGACACTTGCGTTTCAGATCGTTAAAATAGGGCCCTCAGAGTAAAAGGTGTGATAACTTGCCCCAATCTCCCCTATTGGGTTCTTGTTTAAAATGATTCTTTGTAGATGCATGAAATGGTCATAATGTATAATAGCTTTATCAGGTGGACATGTAGACTACTTTTTTGACTTTCAAGCATTTCCAGTTTTATCCATAACCTTACATAACATGAAACGGTTCTCCTATGGCTTTAAACTCATTTTGGAAGGGTTTACATGTGTGTAGATGTGTGCATGAGTGTGTGTGCAGGTGTGTAATGCTTAAGGGTTTCTGCTGGAGAGTGAATGTGAAGGTAAGATATGGTAAAGTAGCTGTAATTCTGACTCCACTAGTGACCCTCCCACAATCGTTCTCTCTCTTTCTTCTTCTCTCAGTATTTAAATCTCCTACCTTTCCTGTTCTTTTCATTCCCTACCTCTGAAAGGATTTAGAGATTTGCTCCTTTAAATATCCAGCCCTCCTAAACGCTGGGCCTCTGTGGACTCTGTGTCAGGTGATGCCTCAACCTGCTCGGAGACACCTGACCATCACTCTTTTCTTGTCTTACATGTAATCAAGCATTCATAAAGGATCCATCATTTATAGTGCCAGGTTAGAGAGATGGGTTCAAGAGAGGATACTGGGAGTGGAACGGAGGAGATAAATAATGGAGGAAGAATGAGAATTTAGGGAGGTAATTTTAAGCTGTCTCGTCCCGTGTTGTCCTCAGGGGGAATGCCCGGGTCTGACAGAATTGGGCTGCGGAAGAAGAATGGGCCGGATTTTAATAAAGGGGCAGGAACAGGGCAATGTTTTGAATAACTAAGAGTGTCATTGAAAATATATTTAAGACCAGATGTGTTCAGTAATGCTTTAGCTCTGTTCTAAAACCAAGTGAACTGCCTAGACAGACAGCACTGGACTATACGAATGCAGTTAAAAATGATAGGAGGTATAATTATGCCTTCTAAGATGCCTTATTTTGCCATATTATGAGGCAGCATTGCAAGTCTCCTTCACAGAGAAGGCAGCCCCAAAATCCAAGTGAGCTCTTTTTACAAGTCGGAATCTTGTAATTACAGTAAATCAGATCGTTATCTAATTAGCCTACATGCTAACACTAAACTAATAAAATGAATCAGTCGCATCTTCCACATGCTTCACATGAAAAAGAAAAACATTATTGTTATGACTTAAAGGAGAACTCCGGTCAATGTTAACATTGAGCTCATTTTTTGTAAATTTGGAGTGCTGTCTGTACAGAGAACAACGACAAAAATTGGTGTTGCCTACACCATGTTATCCTCGTTTTAAACCTGCTTTTAGCCTCTTAACATCCTTGATGTCTCATTACAAGTGCACAGCCATGTGAGGGATTTTATTCAGAGTGAACACGGTGAATCTGACTGCAGTAGATGTGAAAGATATGAATAAAAGTGATGTTAATGGGCTCTATGCACGGCGGTATTTCCGGTGAAGGTCTAAGGATGCTGGATTACTTCCGCCGATCGTAGAGTCCAATGCTATACCGATAATTTATATTGGTTTTTATACTCTATTGCTATACTAAAGAAACGTTAGTCACAAAAACAGACAAAACAGACATTCCTCATTTTGTTTATGCTTCTGTGTTTATTATATTAAATAAACATAACTATATATAAAATTACATCTAAACGTATTAAAGTTTCGTTTCAAAGACGAGAGGACAGTACATTTTGAAGACTCTGCCATAATACCGTTTTCCTCGGTTTTCCTCCGCTTTAAATCTCCCCAACCGGAAACGCACGAGCATCCTTGCGTCAAACGCGGAAGTTATGCGTGCATATAGCCCATTCAGCCAGCTCACATACTTGTATTTACTTCCTGTTTTTGGTTGAAGTCCACAGTAGTCGATTGTCGAGTTGATTGTCTCCCCAATGATCGCGCGCGTGAACTCGACAATCGACTACTGTGGACTTCGACCGAAAACAGGAAGTAAATACAGGTATGTGAGCTGGCCTATTTTAAAAATAGGATAACAGGGCTGCCAACTCTCACGCATTCAGCATGAGACTCACGCAATTGACCAAATTCTCACGCTCTCACGCCACACCTCCGATTTCTCACGCTGAAGTGTCAAATGCCTGAAAGATGAGTTTTTTTATAGATCTACCTGTTGAGCCACTCGTGATCGACTAGTTATACCGCAAATTAGTTAAAATATCCCGTAATGTAGAGTGAGCGTGCATGCGAGACAGATATTGTGGAGATATTGTGCTCCAAACCGCGCGCGCACACGGCAGAGAGGTAAGCGAGCGAGAGATCTTGCGTGTGGAGAAGTCTCACGCCAAGCTAAACTCAAAAGTTGGCAGCTATGGGATAATACGGTGTAGGCAACACTGATTTTTGTCGTTGTTTTCTGTACTGACAGCACTCCAAATTTACAAAAAAATGAGCCAATGTTAAAATTGACCGGAGTTTTCCTTTAAGGAATTGCTTTAATTGTTTAGTGACCCTATTTGGTCGCTTTTGAGGGTGAGGGTTCCTTCCTTTAGGGTGCTATGCTAGAGGGCTGTATATTTGGTTTGTGCTTGCATTCAGTATAGGTTTGTGTCATTTAGTTGTACATGCCACAATGGATAAGGTAAGCACGGTTTTGTATATTGTAGAATTTTTACAACTGTATAAAGCACTGTTTATCCAGTTTTGTAGAGAGAAGAGAAAGGAGTTTGAGTGAGAGAAAGATAGAGGGTGAGTCAGGGTCACCTTCTGTGCAAAGGACACCAGGTCCAACAGATTCATCTTTCTATATTTCTCTCCGTCTTGCTTAAATGCTGTTTTATTTCATGCATATAGTGCTCTGTGTTCTAAAGCTAGTGAACTGCCTACCTATTTGATTTCATAGGCTTATTCCAAACATGCTTCAAGGTCACGAATTCGTGATATCTCTCAAGGTTCCTCATTTTGACAAAAAAATTGGAAACAACACTGTATCCTTCATGGATAAGGTAATCCCAGAATACATTGAGCGTATAATAATAATCGTGAACAAAATTTACAGAAAGAAATATTGAAAGGAAATTGCCAATATAATCCAGTAATTAACAATAATATTTCATCCAATATTGCATATAATATTCATATTCTTTGCTGTTATTAGAGTATTTAGTGAGATTAACATGCTAACATTACATGTCTGTCATGCAGAACACACTCTTAAACATTAAGGTTCTATGACATCGCTATGAAAACCCCTCTTTTGGAACCTTTATTTTTAGGAGTGCAGGAGTACATTTTTACTCAGATTTGGCAAATATTTTTCCCATTTTTTGTATGTATAGGCCATGAACTGAACAAACCAACTCTGATATGATTTGCAACATTGCACCCTTCGATTGAAAGCAAAAAGCAATGGGGACAATTGAGGACTATTTGTGTATGTTTAACTATTAACAACTTGCTGGCTTGAAATCAGAGCACTGTTTCTTGATAAAGGTTCTGTTAGTATGTTGTCCGTGTAGACCAGTGCTAAAAAAAAGTGTTTTGTTTCCTTGGTGTGGTGTATCTTTTTGTGAATGATGTGTGTGTTTGATTTTACTTAAATTCTCACTAAAAGTGAGCTAAGTGACAGCCTTCCTATGGAAAACAAAGAAAGAGATTAAAGTGCCCCTATTATGATATTACCTTTCATGTAGTGTGATAGCTGTTTATGAATGTAAAAGGTCTGCAAAGTTTCAAAGATTAAAGTGCATAACAAATGGAGTCTACCAAAAGAAAGAACTGATTCTTAACTGCCTGAAACGAGTCGTCGGTAATTGCAGTCTTGCCTTCTGCTCGAACCTATGTAGGTTTGTAACAAATCTGCGTAATGCCAGCCTATGGTCTCCATTGGCTGCCCTCGAACAACGTCTACTTTGACCAGCTGCTACACTACAGTTGCAGCTGAAACATGGAAGAGTTTGGTTTGGGTTGTCAACATGTCGAGAAGACTGTGTTTTCTGTGTTGTGAAAGCAAACCACTTTTCATTCACTTCCAAAGGATGAGGAGTTGTGCTTGAATTGATACGGTAAAACCGATGCCTTTACTGTTCGTATCGCTGTGTTCAAGTGATGAGGAAGCTACGATATGGTAATGGCCGTTTTATTTCCAACATGCACTGTAAGCGGTAGACCAATTACAGCAGATTGGGCCATCTGACCAATCAGAGCAGAGTAGGCTCTCGGAAAGGAGGGGTTTCTTTCCATGGATACGGGTAAACCTATTGTTGGAGACCTTCCAACAAAATTAAGAACATTTAAAACAGCATAATAGGGACGTTTTAATAAATATATTCTTTGTTGTCATTGTTTTTAAAAATGCCAAAAGAGTCTGTAGTAAAGGTTATCGGCTTTTTTATAAAAACAATAGAAGTCTGTGCTATGTCCTCATTTAGATGCTAAATAAAAGTGTGTATGTGTGTGTTCTGTTGTGCATGACCTCGTATGAGTAATCAACATATTAATCAGTCTCTTCTGAGGCAGTGGTTATTAAAACAGCACAGAGGACTGCCAATGTCAGAAATGTGTGCACTTATGGATTTAAATATGTTGCGTTTTGTATCACTATTGGTAAATATGTCAAATATAAATATGCACATTTGTTCTGTGTGTATTTGTGTGAACCTTTGACCAACAGGTGTGTGTGTGTGTGTGAGTGTATCTGTTGACAGTGGTTGAGTGGGAGTGCAGGGCCGCCCGAGGGGATCAGTCTGTTCTCCGGATGAGGACTGACAGTCAAAGAAAATGAAGAGAGGCAGGCCATTCACCTAGACATTACCCTCAGCTGCCCAGGGCTATGAGTGAGTGGGACGTGAGGGTGTGTGTATGGATTGTTGCAAGTGCCAGGTTTATTGTTTATTGTTTGTTGAGGTCCCCATTAGCTGTTGCCTAGCGACCACTATTCGGCTGCCCCGTGCATCTGCATGAGGAGTGTCTTTGGGGATCTCTCAATGCATCTGTGTGTGTGTGTGTTTGGCATGTGGCTGAATAATACAGTGATGTGTGAAATGTTGGAGGTGTATGCTAAATTCTGGAAGTTACTTGCAACAGCAAGAGAGTGACATGTTTACTGGCGCGAGGGCGGGCCAATCTGTCACTCACATGAGATCACAGCCAGAGCAAACCACAATGATCAACCAATTCCCGATGGACAAAAAATAAAAGTCCCGCCTTACATTTTTTTTCTTCTTCAAATTTGTTCTTGTTTCACTCGAATATACGTCACAATAGTGAAGAAAAGACTATTACAACTATCACAAGGGACAGATTTACTAAACGGCAAATTAGCGTGATTCCCAAAAAATTATTTTTGAAATCGACAATAAAGCTGCCACCATTTTGAGTTTTTTCGATATAATGTTGCAGCAATCAGGCGATACAAGCCATAGCTCTCGGAAATATCAGAGTTTAGTAGTTGTAATTGCAGAAATCTTGTAATTACAGTAATTCAGACAATTCAGCGCAATTCAAAAAAAAAAAAAAAAAAGCGCCGATGGGAGTGGAAAGTTCCACGCCTGATCTACTGACTATGCGTAAATTAAAGAACACGGACGCAGACGGATCATTTACATGATGACCAACACAATCTACTAAGAGCAGCGCAAATTAGCGTCTGGTTAAAGACATGCTTTTTTTTTGGCCAGTAATAAATGGCGCAAAAACTAGTGAATTGACGAGCGCAAACCTTAGTAAATCACTTTGCAAGATTAATTAAAAAACAATACAATTTGCATCTGAAAGGGAAACAAATGCATATGCAATAAGGCCAGCGACTTTTCAGCGTTTTTTCTTCACTGCTTGTCTGTAGTAAATCCTGACAGTAGATTTTAACGCCAAAGGAGGGTTTGCGCTGGCACGAGCTGTTAGTAAATCGGGCCCGAAATGTAACTGTCACTGTGTTTTGTTCATTATTATTTAATTATTTAAAGGGGTCATATAATGCCATTTTTGTACAAGCTAATATGATTCTTTAGGGTCTAAATTAAAAGTTTGTAATATACTTTAATTAAAAATTCTCATTAGTATTGTAAGAAAACACTTATTTTACCTGGTCAAAAACAGCTCTGTTTTCAGCACGCCGTTTCAGTGTATATGACTTTAAATGATCATGAGCTGCGCTCACTCCGCCCCTCTGTTCTGTGCATACACCGTTTGTAACACAATAACCATAACGCGTTGTTCAGTATAAACGTGGAATTATGAATTATATCGAGAACGTCATACATAGAAAACATGCCGTAATGTACCCTGAGTGTAAACCTTAAGACGCATTCATTGTGAAGCGTGCAGCTAGCGATTTGCAAAGATTAATACATTAATATAAAGTTTAATAAAACGTTTCACTCACTTCCGTTCTTCTGGAGGTTCAGCAGGAACACGAATATCTGGTACCGATCCTTTTTAGCAAAGCTTCTTAGCAAATCCAGCTTTATACTGACCCTCGTTTATAAAGCAGTCTGGTGTGTGAAATGATTCGGCAAACATGAAAGCATTGACGTTGCTCGTGTGGAATATTCCCTTCGAAAACAAAACTCAGCCACTGCGTCTTCAGCGGTTCGGATTCAGGAACATTAAAATGACTGTGTTATTACACCCAAGAACAGAACACCACAATCGCTTAGACGCCATTCTGCTTATAGACAGTGCTCCGGCACATCAACAATGACCGGTCCGGTCCGCGCCGCGCAGACTATGATTGACAGCTACCTCATGTGCGAGGGCGGGTCTGTGTTGAAACGCTCCCGTCAATCAACAATCGCGGGAGGGGCGTCCGTTTTATTGACGTCACAAAAACGAACGGCTCGATTTGAGGCAGGGGAAAACATATAAGGAGATTAAAACAAAACCACTGGATGGATTTTTATCATTATATGATGTTTGTGTACAGGCACTGCCAACACACATTTCAGTACAATCAACTTGTAAAAGTGCATGTACCATTATATGACCCCTTTAATACTTTCTTATTTTTTATATTTTTTTACTATTTAAATTGTAATGTAGTTTATATTTTAAACCCTTTTTTGCATATGGTGATCTATAGCATACTGTATATTCATAGCTGCTTTTATGTGATCTTTACACTCTATTTTTTTGGTAAGATCTGAAATTATGTTTTTTTTTTATTAATGTAGACTTTTTTTATTAATTGATTAATTAAGAAAAAAAAATTATAGTTATAATCGGATTTGTGCTTTAAACTGGTATATAAGAGAATATTTTAACAGAATGAAGGACACGGTGGCTTTTTACATTCACATCAACAATTTTTTCATGCTGTTTCATTTAGGGATGGACCAATATGGAATTTCTGGTCCGATTACAAAGAAAAAAAAAAGTCATTTTAGTTAACAAGCGTACAAACAAGCGTACTTTAAAGGGGTCATATAATGCCATTTTTGTACAAGCTAATATGATTCTTTAGGGTCTAAATTAAAAGTTTGTAATATACTTTAATTAAACATTCTCATTAGTATTGTAAGAAAACAAGTTATTTTACCTGTTAAAAAACAGCTCTGGTCAAAAACAGCACGGCGTTTCAGTGCATATGACTTTAAATGATAATGAGCTTTGCTCACCCCGCCTCTCTGTTCTGTGTACACGTTTATAACACAATAACCATAACGCGTTGTTCAGTATAAACGTGGGATTATGAATTATATTGAGAACGTCGTACATAGAAAACATGCCGTAATGCACCCTGAGTGTAAACCTTAGACGCATTCATTGTGAAGCGTGCAGCTAGCAATTTGCAAAGATATAAATATTAATATAAAGTTTAATAAAACCGATCGGTACTAATAGCTGGTACCGATCCTTTTTTCATGAGCAGCTTCTTAGCAAAACCAGCTTTATACTGACCCTCGTTTATAAAGCAGTCTGGTGTGTGAAATGATTCGCGCAAACATGAGAGCATTGACGTTGCTCGTGGGGAATATTCCCTTCGAAAACAAAACTCAGCCACTGCGTCTTCAGCGGTTCGGATTTAGGAACATTAAAATGGCTGTGTTCGTTATTACACCCAAGTAGTGTTGTCACGATACTAGAATTTCTAACTTCGATACGATACCTTGAAAAATATCGATATTCGATACCATTTTCGATACCACGGAGAAAAAACTGCCACAATATTAAGGGGGTATTTTTTTTATTTAAAGCTAAATATAACAAGTCTAGAACATGACAATGAGGTATATTTTACATGAACAAAAATGTCCTGAGTTCTATTAGTTTATATTTTTTAATTGGACCAGAGCTAACATGATGTATTTTTATTACCTACTGTTATCAAAAATTAAAATATACTGTAACAAAAAAGCACTTAACACTATTAAATTGGAGGATAGAGAGTCAGTAATGTATAATAATAAGATTAAACATTCAATTTTCAGTTAAAGGCATGTCATTATTGAATTCAGAGATGCCATTGTCTAGCTGTTTAGTTTAATTAATATCTGTGTAATCAAATTGATGATAATCGCTAATGAAGGAAAATTGCAGAATTAAATAATAATTTTTGAATAAAGTTAAATAGGCACCAGTTAATTTACATTTGACCACAGTTACAATATTTACTTGTCTAAGATTCCTCAGTCAGATTATGTTAACTTTAAGAATTAAAACGAGACAACACAGACTCTTATCAACAACAATACTAGGCCATCTTGGTTAATGTTTCAGAAAAGTTCAAATGAGAAGAGTTACAGTGTTTCCTTGAGGATTTTTTTTAGCAGTGGGGGCAGGTCTGTCCAAACTACAAACACCCCTGATGCTGAGCATATGCTGTTAAATAGTAGCCTACCCCTGGAGCCTGTTCCTTAAGTCTGTTTTCACCTATACAATAATTTAAAAAAATGAGTGATGTGAGGAATTATTGATAGTCAAACAATCTGTTGGGTGCCCGCAGCCCGCTCGCGTGTCCGCGCTATTCTCCGACATGCCCGCTCGCGGTGTGTAGCTCGTGTCCGCGCTATTCTCCGACATGCCCGCTCGCGGTGTGTAGCTCGTGTCCGCGCTATTCTCCGACATGCCCGCTCGCGGTGTGTAGCTCGTGTCCGCGCTATTCTCCGACATGCCCGCTCGCGGTGTGTAGCTCGTGTCCGCGCTATTCTCCTACATGCCCGCTCGCGGTGTGTAGCTCGCGTCCGCGCTATTCTCCGACTCCGACATGCCAGCTCGCGGTGTGTTTTTTACGCGTGTCCGCGCTATTCTCCGACATGCCCGCTCGCGGTGTTCTTTATCAATCAACCAAAGCCGGTCGCGGGGGCGCGGCCCTCGCCATCTTTCCATTCACTTCACTTTTGCTATTTAACCAGAGCGAATGAGACGAGTGCGTCACGTGTGGTGTTTGTCAACGCGCCTTTTGAGAGAAGTGAAAGTGACCGCTCAGCTAGTATCGATACTTCGGGAAATTAGTATTGGTACCGTTCAGATATTTCAGTATCGATATTTATCGAAATATCGATATTTTTGACAACACTAAAAGAACAGAACACCACAATCGCTTAGACGCCATTCTGCTCATAGACAGTGCTCCAGCATATCAACAATAACCGTGCCGGTCCGCGCAGACTATGATTGACAGCTGGCTCACGAGCGAGGGCGGGTCTGTGTTGAAACGCTGCTGTCATTCAACAATCGCCGAAGGGGCGTCCGACCGTGTGACGTCACACGGTCGAACGGCTCGATTTGAGGCAGGGGAAAATATAAGGAGATTAAACAAAAACACTGGATGGATTTTTAGCATTATATGATGGTTGTGTACAGGCACTGCCAACACACATTTCAGTACAATCAACTTGAAAAAGTGCATGTACCATTATATGACCCCTTTAAAGCTTATAATCTGGACTTAACAATGCTCCTAACTACTGGCTCATGAATTTGTTAACAAATTAGAAGGGTTCAGTTTTATAATTTATGAAATATGAATGCAGTTGGTGAAAAAATACAGATTGGTGTCATGTAGTGTTAGAAACGTCTCAACTCGTAGAGTACAACACTCATATTTGTTTTACATTTAAACTATAATGAATTTATAACATTTATATATTTATAAAACCATTAGCACATCTAGGGCATTCACACAGCATGCATTCTTGCATTCAAACAGCAAACCTAAACACTTTAGAGTCACATTTTAATTTGGGGAGCACATATTCACTACTATCTATGACTTTTACCTCAATAAATGGAAGAATTATGTTCTGCATATTAATAGTTAGGAATGTGAATGCAGTTGTTAATTTTACGTAGAATTAAGGCATGTGGAAAATGGTCATACAGAATAAAGCATTATCCTAGCCAACAGCAAATATCCTAGTAATATGCATGCTAATAAACAGCCAATATCCCAGTAATATGCATGCTAATAAGCAACTAATTCATAGTGAGAATTAGCCTGACAAGCCAGACCCACATCAAGATGTTGGGTCTGGGAACACACACCGCCAGCGAAAAAAAAAAAAAAAAAAGTTACCAGCATTTTTCATCATTTTCACAAAAGTTTCATGGCCCCCAGAATATTTTGTTGGATGAATATCATATGCAATATATCAAAAGAAAGAACAGACCCTCTGCTTTAAAAAAACAAACAAAAACGTTTTATTCTAGCCTCATGCATTCCTTTTTTCATCAACACTTGAATGTGGGTAAGTCAAATAAAAAAATAAAAAATAATTTTGTGCAAAAAAAAAAGAGAGAAAATCGTTTTTTTTGTCAAAGACTACATCCAGATGGAGTAGATCAAGTCCATCAAAACCTCCAATGCTTGCACAGTTCTGTAGTTCATCCTGGGTCAACATTTCATTCAGCGACATTAGGCAGTTTTGATTTGTATGCTGTTTAATGTTTGATGATCATGTTCTTTTACATTTGCATTTGCTTACACATGATCAGAGCCATAGAGAGAAAGAGTTGCGACACTCCCATAGACCACCATAGGGACTTTGGAATGCGGAAGTAACGCGTGTCGTGGAGCGGCCAATAGTTCCAAACACTGATAGTTTCTCCATTGAACCCCATTCATTTTCAGTGCTTCAGAAGTACGTTCGCTGGTAAATTAATGAAATTACTGTATTTTTTTACTTTTACACACAATAGCCAACCTCTCGTGAATCTAGTCTGTAGTTATATTTTATGTAGCCAGTTTTAGTAAATGTTTATTGGAAGATAATAGGTTAATTGCACCGATAGCTTACGTGACCAACACAACACTTCACTAACGTTAGCTAACTGGTAACCTGATGTATATAATATATAATATTTTTAATAATATTTTATATGTATATATATATATATATATATATATATATATATATATATATAGCCTATATATAATATTATATACACACACACACACAATTCATTTATTTAAATGGGTTAGGGCTATGCATGTGCTTATATGTATTTAGGAACATAGTTAATTCACTCATTAACTATCTCTCCGGTTTAATTTTATGAAGAATATTTTGCGGTTGAATATTTACCGAACATTGCTGTATATAGTCTTGCTTTCTACGTTATGGGAGCAGTCTATTTCCCTCCTAAATCATTCATTTGTACATGCACAGCGTAATTATTTATATTTTATGTTGGTTGGAGTTCTGAACGGACTGCAGACCTCTTTGCGTGATCACGAAGGTAGGCTAATGGCTGAATCGGAATTTATAAGCAAGATCACGGGAATCAATAGCCTAATACAGCCCAGTTGTGCTAAAATAAATATCATGAGACGTCCATCATCAGATGAATGACATGGAAAAGTTAAGTTAGAGCCGCTAAAGCCAGTGCTATTACTACCCATGCGAACATGAACACTAAGCTTTTCCCTCCAAAAATATAGCCTAAAACTTATCTAAGTTGTCACCCTGCCTCTCCAAATGCAAAACTGACATTAACAAAACGCAATAACAGCTTAAAAAGTACTTGGGTGTGTGTTTTAATTTATATTTACCGTTTAATAATGCAATCGCTGCTGTCTGTCCATAGAAGAACATGACAGCCCGCGTACGTTTTGGAACTATTGGGGCTTACATGAACCACGTGACAGCAGTCGCGGCGACATCAAAGAATGTCGCAACTCTTTCTCTCTATGGCTCTGCACATGATGTCGCTTGTTTCTGCATCTTCTTCACATGTGTTTTGATCAGAAGATTCAGTACTCTTTCAGAAGATGAGTATTAGCGCCCCCTACCATATAACAGTGAAAAACAGGGACGATTTGTCTCATAAATGACTGAAAATTCCTAGCCTGGGAAAACCCAGACGACTTCCGGCAAATTTAGATTTGCTCTGAAAGTTAGTCTGGCAAAGAGCTCATTCAAGCTCATTTCCAATCCGCCGAAATCGAGGCACCAATCAGAAACGTTGGGGCGGGCTTTTACACGATGACGACAGCGCTGGGATTTTGAAGCAGATTTTGTAGCCTACATTACAAAGATGGATGCCGCCGTCGAACATCACTCGTTCGAATCAGCTATCGCTTCTGTTTTAAGCGATTTGAACGTTTCCTTTTTGTTAAAAACCGAGCAAAGAACAACACTCGGAGATGTTTCTCCGCCGCTCTGCATAAGTCATCTCCTTCATCGCTCTGATTGGGTTTAGGTCTATCCGCGATGTCCGTTGGTGACGCCCCTCTGGAAATGATTTGTCTATGACGCTTTGCCAGACCATAACTCAGTTACAACTGAGAATGGTCTGGTTTTAACCAGGCTAGAAAATTCCTTCAATGGCCGGGAAAGAGTTAACATTCTAGTAACTGCAATTAACTAACAATAAACTCTGATTAACGGATTAGTAAGTAATAGAGCTCAGTTGAATGTGATAGTTCACTATTAGCTAATCAGTACATACATTTTTTTTTCAACTAAGAGCTATAAACAGGTTTTCGATAGTAATTCCTTCTGACGGATTTGGTAACACTTGAGTCACTACTAGTGGGTTACCATGATCTTCATTTTAGAATACTGATCCAAATAATTAGTAATTATGTTAGAAGGGTGTATTAACACTTAGGTCATTAGTATCTAAAACCTTACCATCGGAATCAAATAGAGCTTAAGCAGTCTTTTAATACTTGATTAATAAAAATGCAGCATGCATGGTGCAAGACACTGAAAAAGCTGCAAGATTCAGTGGAGTGGTCTTCATTTAAAGCTGTGTAAAATGTAGATATGCTTTACAACATCAGTTTTTCTTTATTCCTTCCATCCAGGCAAATATGGAAGAGAAAGAGAGAGAGAGAGAGAGAGAGAGAGAGAGGGGGGGAGGGGAGGAGGAGGGGAGGAGGGAAGGGGGGAGGGGGGGGGGCTGTGGCATTGCTATAGTAACAGACCCCTGGCATATGGCATAGTTTCTGTCCATTGTCCCCGTCTTCTCCACTCTTTCTTTGAGGATTCTCTCATTGTCACCATTATGTGTGTAAGTGAGTGTGTGAGCGTTTGTGGGTTTATGTGATCGTGTAACCCTCAAAGCTGCTCCTCCTGATGGGCCTCCGCCGGTGATGCAGCGCTTTGCTACTCCTGCATGTGTATGAGTGTGGGATGTGCACATGTTTGTATGCTCAGCATATGTATGATCAGCCGTCTGATTGGCTGCCAGATTCAGAGGAGAGAGGAAGCGTAGCATCATAAGACCAACAAAGAAGGACAAAAAGTGTCGTAGCATTATAGATGTTTTGTTGAGTGTTATGAGTATGATGCAATAAAAAATAATTTAGAGCGACTATACGTTTTTAACATTTATGACAGTTTTCATAAATCAGTTCATGGTGAGGATATCGATATTTTAATATATTTATTAGAAAAAAGTATTGCCTAAAAATTCTGGATGATAAAAATAATCTGATAATTATTTTTACATTCTGGCCTATAAATGATAAATATGGAAGCTTGTTTCCATCACGAAAAAAAAGGTATTTTTTTTTTTTCTCACAATTGAGACATTATTTTTCTTACAATTAAAAGTTTATATCTCACAATTCAAATAAAGTAAGAATTGTGAGATATAAATCCACAATTTCGAGAAACAATGTTAGAATTCTGAGTTTATCTCACAATTCTGACTTTATGTGAGATATAAATGATTCTAACCGGATTTATAACTCGGAATTATGATTTATTTAATTATTTTTTATCAGAATTGTGAGAGATAAGTGCATAATTGCGAGTTATAAAAGATAGAAACACTATTGCGAGAAAAGATGTCAGAATTGTGAGCCGAAACAAGCTTCCAAAGATAAAAAAAAAAAACATTTTGTCTAAAAATAAATAAAATCACTAAAAACTAAAATCAAAAGTTTTAAATGCTACAGGTGAATTTACTGATCAAAACATTATAATGTATAGTATTAAACATAGATATTGAGTTTTGCTAAGGATTTCATTTTGCAGTCTTATTAAATGATTTGTGTTTTAAAGATTATGTGAGTGTAGAAGATCCTGTTGCCCTAGATTTGATGGCAAACGCTGCTGGTCCTTGTGTGACTTGAATTATTCTTTTAAGACTTTCATATTTTGATTTGCTCTTTTGTGACTTGTGTGTTGCTGCAAAACAAACAAACAAACAATCAAACAAACACACAGAATCATTGGTTAATATGCTCAGATCTTTTATAGCAAAGAAATGTAGAAGTTTTTACTAACAGATGAAAAAAAAATTTCCCTCACTGTAATGGTTCCCTCACTGAAGACTGAATATCACAATGTTCATGCTATGAAGGGGTCGAGGGTCAGTACCTTTATCATACAGTACTTCCATCATAGCCTATCACCATTTTGCATGATTCATTCTTGCTTTAAAAAGAAAATGAGGTGTCCTTTTTATATAAAAATTGATTTATCAGCAGTGTTGAGTGGCGGTTGGTAGTATGACCCAACTCTTATATCATAGTCTGAGTAATTATTAATAGTTTTCCAGTGATTTATGGTTATTTATTCACTGAAAATACAACAGAAAATGGTTTCAGACATATAAAAGATACTTAATTTCATTTGATAATTTTTTTCTTATTATTTTGGACATGAGGGATGCAAATCCAAAGATCAGATTATTCATTATCGAATGAGAAATGTGTAATCAGTGCAAACACAGCTGCTTCACATTTTAACACTGGAGTTACAAACAAGACTTAAATCAGTACAACTAATATCAGTAAATGGATGGATGGATGGATGGATGGATGGATGGATGGATGGATGGATGGATGGATACTTGTGAATGTAAGCCATGTTGCTCGGCAATCGTTTAAGTTTCGTTACGTTTTTCCTCATCTTGACTTATCTGGGACACTTGTTGCTCTGTATTTTCGGACTATACCATGTTTAGAACATTCAAAAGTAAGTTCATAACTTTGAGATAACCTTGCCAGAATAGTTCTGAAAACATTCCCTGTTACCTGGGAGGATGGTGTTAAAATCAGATTTATGAGCCATGTCACTGGTGCCCTTGCAGAAAGAGATTTTTTGATGGCTGCTCTGCATGAATCGATGAGACGTCCCTTTGGAGATCTCCCCGTCCCTCTGTGAGGACTGCATGAAGTCCTGAAATCCCCACTGTAGTCTCTGTAGTCTGTGGAGAAGGGACAGAATGGGGTCAGAAGGTCACAAACCTTCCAGTAACATTAACAGAATAAAGGTCCTGATGCGTTTTGGTGTATTGGATCACAAATTGACGACACTAAATACAAGTGTAAACGGGGTCTGAAACTTTTTGAGCATGTCCACTTTCAACCACTTGTCGAAAACGCATTAGTCCGGGTTGCTTTTGTAGTGTAAACGCTCATGTGGTCGAATGTGTTCAAACAGCCACAAAACAACGTCTTCACTCTGACACTGACCTAACGCATAGCATTATTGGAAGCGCGCTAGTCAGACAGGATTTAAATTTTGTCGGCTGGAGATGGAGACCCACCATTCCTGATTTCTGACACGCTCTCAACGCATTCGGCTTGGTCTTGCGGGTATCAGAGCAGAAACGAAAGCTGATGCTCTCCCAGGGCCGCCCACAGAAATGACTGGGCCCCTGAAAAGGTCCAGTGAATGGGCCCTCCCCAAATCTGCAATAGGCTACTCATATCATGCGTGTGCTCTCTCTCTCCTACATACGTTTAACTGAAAGAGACTTACTCAGTGATGGGGTCTATAGTTACACACACACACACACACACACACAGACACAGGGCTCTCAAGTGTCACGCATTGAGCATGACAGTCACTCATTTCGTTCTTTTGTCACGCACTCCCGCCACACATTGTATTTCTCACGCGGAAAAACGATTTATAATATATTTAATATGCCGCAGCGCCCAAAATGTCTCTGGCCGCGCCGCTGTCACTTTGGACCCGGCAGGAATCAAGCGCGTCTCCCCTGTGTTGTTCGTCGAGCTACACAAAAGCCAATCAGAAAATAGCACTATTGTATCTGGGTATGATTTAACGCAAAAACCAATAAAAAAAAAAAAGAAATTTGTCATGAAACAACCCCATTCCCGCGACCTGTCCAATATCTAATGGTGTGTTCACACCGAACGCGTATTTAATTATTTGCACGATAGATTAGTACGCGCCGGGCGTTGCAAATGACGCGAATTGGGCGACGCGTTTGCCGCGAACGTCTTCCACGCAAGTTGAAAAATTTGAATTCGAGCGAATGTTCAAGCGTCTAACTAGACGCGTATTTGACGCTCTATTCGCGTTCGGTGTGAACACACCATAAGGCACTCTGCAGAAGCAAATTCCATCCTATCTTCGATATGTTGTAGTAGTTTACTTTTAGCCGGACAGTGCACATGACAACTGCTGTAAATGACATGAAATATTCTCTCAGTCCTCGCGCATCTGATAAGGCCTCATTAGATCATTTACAGGACGATTTTAGGCAATCAATTGCTTCAATCACACTGGGGAGATGGTGAACAATAGGTCTTACTTTTTCTTTTACTGTCTGTCTATGGTCTTACCGTGTCAATTTGCGCACTCCATCGTGTGTCACTCACTTGCGCTGCTGACCGCGAACTGGCGCGAAGCACTGCCGTTTTGACTTACGTACAACAAAAAATAGCCTACTCAGACCATTTTCAGGAGAGGGGTGTTTCATTATGACACAGGCTACATTTTACTCAAGCAACATTAAATAAAATGCATTTTTTTCTCACTTTCAACAATAAATGGTGCTATTTTGGTTAAAAATAAAATATGGTAATCTTTGCTTGTATTTAGGATGAACATAATTATTGCTGGACTGCATGGGCCCCCCCTAGCGGCTGGGCCCCAGAAAACGTTCCCCTTTATCCCCCCTTATGGACGGCCCTGTGCTCTCCATATGTTTTTCTGTCGTCTCCGGTCGTGTTCATATGTAAATTGCATGAGCTTTCGTCCAATAGATTGAAATATCTGAAAAACCCATACATATACACGGCCCAAACACCCTTCCCTCAAAGAAATCCAAAAAGTCGAAAGTGGACAAAAGAGACAGATTAAAACACCAGGTGTAAACGGGTTTGTCTCTCCCTCGTCTACATGGTCCAATCGACCAAAATGTATCTTGATACTAGGTGTAAACAGGGTCAGAGAGCTGGGACGGGACCATGACAGTTAAAAGTTCTTGTGAATCCTATAACTTCTTTTCTAGATCTACTGCAGTGGAGGATGTAACTGCGAGGGCCCTTCTTCTGTAGGCAGTGGACAGGACATGTGTTGCAGGTGCAGAGATGGATTGTGACCTCGGCGACAATAACTAATAGTTATGCCACTGGCCGAATATAATTGATCGACAATGACTTTCATGATTTTCATACATTCATGAAATACTGGCATAAAGCTGGCTTGACGTTTGATATTTGCAAGTTTAGGGACCATCTCATACAACATTGGTATACAGGTTTCTAAGTTCGATAGCATTTGAAGAGAATGACTTACAGTCATAAAACCAACTGTAAAGTGTTAATGTAGGTGTCAGGCATGTTGCACACCTTTTAGATTGTTGACATTAAAATAAATATGAACTCATGCGATAGTCAAAAAATAGCCATAATTACACATGATTTGACAGTTTACTTTGTTAAATATCAAAACTCTAAAAGGTGTGCAACATGCCTGACACCTACATAAACACTTTACAGTTGGTTTTATGACTGTAAGTCATTCTCTTCAAATGCTATTGAAGTTAGAAACCTGTGTACCAATGTCGTTTGTAACTTTAGAGACGGTCCCTAAACTTGCAAATATCAAACGTTTAATGCAGTGGTCTGAAACTCGCGGCCCGCGGGCCCCCTACTTGACATTACATTTTAATGTTAGTGCGGCCCGTCGTTGCGTGTGCCGCGTTTTAATTTAAAAAAAAAAAAAATTTATCCCTTATGGGCTACCATAGATAGTCTCGTGACAGCTTACGGTCGGTTTGTTGCAAGGGGGTAAAACCGGAAGTTGAAGCCGGCCGGGTGCCGCCATGTTGTAGCAGAACTTCACTTGCGTTAGCATTTCCATTGACTCCCATTCATTTTTGCGTCATTTTGACAGCGAATAACTTTACATCTGAGGCGTTTAAAGACTCCATTTGTCCATTATTTATTTCTAAAGAAACACGACAATGTATAAAGGGCTCCATTACCTTCTATGTTACATTATGGCCCCGTAGAAACAGTTTTAGTAAAAATAGACTAACGATTGCGTCATAACCACTCGACTCTCTGTCGCGCTGTACTGAAATTACCGTAAAGACAGGAGGAGAAGCTCGCAGGTAATCGGGGGGACGTCCCGTCAAGGGAGAAGCCCATAGATAATGAGTCCATAAAAGCAACGGAATTCTTACTCCTGCTCACTCACAAGTTCCCCGTTTCTGCAAGATTAACGTTGGCAATTTTCACGCACAGCTACTAGAAGATTAACGTCTGTCAGACAGGTTGCTCAAGCTTCATCAAGCTTAGTTTGAGTCGGTTTGAGTCTGCGCGTCAGGAACGGAAGTGCTCAAAAATCGCTAAAAATGGGCTTCAACTGTCTCAACTGAGTTCCAATGAGATGGCTCTGTCCACTTCTTATACTGTCTATGGTTTGTTGTCAATAGTTGTCATAGACAACCGCGAAGTACAAACATACTGCGCCTGGAAAAAATTAGCGCGTCGCTTCAATTATGAGCGCGCTTGCCGCGCGCCTACATTTGAAATAACGATCTTGAGCGCGCAAAATATGTGAGCGCGATATGTGAACGGCCCCTTGGCGAGCTACCACCAATCAGACCACGAGCTACTGGTAGCTCGCGAGCGACGTGTTGGAGAGAGACCCTGCTCTAAAACAATGTGAAATTAATCACTTTGAGCTTGTAATTGTCACAGTTTGACTCTTTAGTTTCCCCCGTCTCTGTGTGTTTGGTTCAGTCCTGTGTCCCAGTTTTCCCGCTCCTCGTTTGTGTTCAGTTCCTTCACCTGTCTAGTTAATTTGCCCCAGCTGTGTCTAGTTCCCCTATCTGTTCCCTGTGTATTTAAACCCTGTGTTCTCCCTCATTCCTTGTCCGTTCTCGTTTGTATTAAGACGTGTGTTGTGACTCCTACGTTTTGTTTAAATAAATTCCTGTTCTCCTGTTCCTGGTCGTCTTCCTCGTGTGTCCTCCACCACGTCCCGTGACAGAAGAACGGACCAAACCAACTGAATGCTACGACGCAGCTGATTTTGCTGGAACAAGGCCAGCAATCTCTCGAGGCCCACACCGCGGCTTATCTCGACCTGGCGTGCCTTAGCTCCTTCCCCGATCGCTCATTGAGTGTTTTTTTCCATACTGGCCTCAATGCAGAGACTAAGGCACGTCAGGTCTGTCTATGGACGCCAAAGGCTGGTGTCCAGCAAGGCAGATCCTCCATTAAAGGCCACACGAACTGCCAAGAAGCGCGCCCAGCCGGGGTCTCGTCCCGCCAAGATCGTCCAGCCAGAGCTTCACGTCAGCCACGTCCAGCCAGAGCTTCACGTCAGCCATGTCCAGCCAGAGCTTCACGTCAGCCACGTCCAGCCAGAGCTTCACGTCAGCCACGTCCAGCCAGAGCTTCACGTTAGCCACGTCCAGCCAGAGCTTCACGTCAGTCACGTCCAGCCAGAGCTTCACGTCAGCCACGTCCAGCCAGAGACCACCGTCCAGCCAGAGACCACCGTCCAGCCAGAGACCATCCAGCCTGAGACCGTCCAGCCTGAGTCACGTCCCGCCGAGACCGTCCAGCCTGAGTCTCGTCCCGCCGAGACCGTCCAGCCTGAGTCTAGTCTCGCCGAGACCATCCAGCCTGAGACCGTCCAATCTGAGTCTCATCCTCCCGAGCCCTTTTCGTCGCTGGTTCCGACCAGCTCAAAGTCCTCTTCGCCGCTGGTCCTGTCCAGCTCAGAGCCGTCTTCGCCGCTGGTCCTGTCCAGCTCAAAGCCCTCTTCGCCGCTGGTCCTGTCCAGCCCAGAGCTGTCTTCGCCGCTGGTCCTGTCCAGCCCAGAGCAGCCTGCACCACTGGTTCTGTCCAGCCCAGCCAAGCCTGCACCGCTGGCTCTGTCCAGCCCAGCCAAGCCCTCACCGCTGGTTCCGTCCAGCCCAGCCAAGCCTGCACCGCAGCTTCACGTCTCCTGCCCGCCAGAGCCTGAGCGCGTTGCCTGCCCGCCAGAGCCTGAGACCGTCCAGCCAGAGACCGTCCACGCCCAGCCTGCCCAGCCAGAGACTTTACCTGAGCTTAAACCTGTCCTTCTCCCCAAGAAAATTGGGGGGGAGGGGGGGGGGGGGGGGGCTATACGCCTTCGTTATGGCCGGCCAGAGACTCACGGAGCCCTGAAAAGACCTCACCACCATGGCCACCCGAGGGTCCAACAGCTCCGCCCTGGACGCCCGAGGGTGCGTCTGCTCCGCCGTGGTCACGCCCAAGTCCTGCACCGCCCTGGGCGCCTGGACTTACTGCTCCGCCCTGGCCACGCCCTCGTCCTGCTCCGCCGTGGTAACGCCCAAGTCCTGCACCGCCCTGGCCGCCTGGACTTACTGCTCCGCCCTGGCCACGTCCACGTCCTGCTCCGCCCTGGAGGCTTCCTGCTCCAGACCTCGCCCGCCTCAGCCTCCAGGGCGCCCACCCCCCCCACCCCATTGATGTTATACGGCGCGAGGTCGCGCCTTTTTGGGAGCGGGCGTACTGTCACAGTTTGACTCTTTAGTTTCCCCCGTCTCTGTGTATTTGGTTCAGTCCTGTGTCCCAGTTTTCCCGCTCCTCGTTTGTGTTCAGTTCCTTCACCTGTCTAGTTAATTTGCCCCAGCTGTGTCTAGTTCCCCTATCTGTTCCCTGTGTATTTAAACCCTGTGTTCTCCCTCATTCCTTGTCCGTTCTCGTTTGTATTAAGACGTGTGTTGTGACTCCTACGTTTTGTTTAAATAAATTCCTGTTCTCCTGTTCCTGGTCGTCTTCCTCGTGTGTCCTCCACCACGTCCCGTGACAGTAATATGTGTCCAACAGGTTGATAAGAAGGTTTGCTTTGATTTGTGCAGTCAGTAATTTGAGACACTATACATGTGTAGAAAGAATTCAATAAGACGGGCAGACATGACTGCAAATATTTGTATTTCTAAAGCAATAATTGTTTTTCTAAGTATAATAAAAGGAAATGTGCCTTCCAAAAAAAAACATTCAATATCATTAATGTGTTGTATAAAGAAAATAAAAAGGACATAAGCAAATATAAATATCACAAATATGTGTTATAGACAAAGAAAATTTGTAAAATGACCTTCAACTGTCAGAAGGACAGCTCATGAAGAACCAATCATGTACAGAAAGGTATGTTCAAATTCAGAGGAACAGTTCAGAAGAAACATTAATAATAAATATTGAGAAGATTGGATCAGTTGTGCTCCTTTTTTGGAATACTTGAATACTATTTTTTGTGGAATACTTGATGCGGCCCAGCCTGACCCCGACTCTACCTCCAGCGGCCCCCAGTTAAGTTGAGTTTGAGACCCCTGGTTTAATGTCAAGCCAACTTTATTCCAGTATTTCACTGGGAAACGCTAAGCATGAAACTTTGCACGTTACTGAGTCCATATTCTGAGTCCATCTGCTTGCCTGTAGCCTATATAGTATAGCCTACATTCCCAATAAGATGAGAGTGTGGTCTTTTATATCACTGTATTAGTCCATTAAGGGGAATCCCGAGGGAACCCCAGTGCAGCACAGCAGGAAACTAAACAACAGAGAGATAAGTCTACTATCTCAGATTGGCGTTTGATCTGTACGTCAGCATCGGGGAATAACGTTATAATCCCGTTCACGGCAGAGAAAGCTGCTTACATGTACAAAAGTAACCGTGAAGACTTACATGTAAATGTAAATGACGTAAATGTAAACACAGCTTTTGTGTCTTTATCAGCTTTTCCATATATAGCTACTGGCCCTGATAATCATCACAAATTTGTACCGCTTGCTCCATTTCTGTAAATCAGTTTTTATGAATGAATGACTCTCTCACCCGTTGCTCTAGTCTTCATTAACAGCCGCTTGCACTACCTGCTGGTGAGTTCGACTAACTGCAGATGGATTTTATGAATCGACAATCTATTGATATTCCTGCAGTTCCCGGATGTGAAATGTAGAATTTTCTGTCGAGTTTTAACCACTGAATTTGTGGAAGCGAATTTGTAAAGAGAAATAAAATGGACTGAAAATTGCCTGTCGAATATTATAGGTTGTGTTTTTAAACAGAATGAACATTTTGGAAGTGAAATCTGAAAGGTGAATATGGATTTTTGAATTTTTTATAATGAAAATGTGTGTGAAATGTTTTAAACTGAAATATTCACAGCTTAAATATTCAACCATGTTGAATTTCAGCCTATAAAATGCAAGCCCTGAAAAAAACATTAATTATACAATGCAAATTGTTTTCAATTAGTGCAATTCAACAAGCTGTTGCTGTCTTTAAACCTTATGTTATATTGCAATTATTTATAATGGAACTTTTAATGACTTCTGCTGTCTCAAAATTATTCAACCCCCTAAATAGAATCCCTCACAACAGCACAAATCTGCTAAAGAAAGTGTTCTCTCAAGCACACCTGGTGCATCTAATCAAGGGCTTCATTAGTTGCACCAGGTTTGCTTGAGCTAAAACACATGAAATATCTGAACTGGCTAGGTTTGTTAAGGCATTAACAGAAATGCTTTTCTTTTAAACTTTCAATTCATAAAAGAATCTTAACAAAATGTATCATGGTTTCCACAAAAGTATGAAGCAGTACTACTGTTTTCAACATTGATAATAATTAGAAATGTTTCCTGATCGGAAGGATCATGTGACACTGAAGACTGGAGTAATGATGCTAAACATTCAGCTTTTCCGTCACAGGAATAAATGACATTTTAAAGTAAAATAGAAAATAGCTATTTCACTGTATTACTGTTTTCCTGTACTTGTGACCAAATAAATGAAACCTTGGTAAGCACAAGATAATTATTATTATCAGTATTTTGGCAATTAATATAGCAGCTCAAAAATAAGTCATGTGTCAGTGTTCGAAAATGTTCTGTTAATAAACCATGCTTATTATTTTTATAGAATCTCTACATTTAGTAAACATGAACTGGTTCAGCAGTGGAGAAAGCAGAAGATGCAGCAGTGTTATTGTTGCTCTGGCGACGGTGGGCAGGCACGTGCTTCAGGTGGCGCGGCACTTTCTCCTCTCGGAACAAATTGCACTGTGCTGACAGTTCTGGTTCACGGTGGGAAGGCAGACACAGATTGTAACCGTGACACCTGTGCTAGAACCAGGACCTCATCCGGTTTCAGAGGACGAAGCTTTGTTTTTTTTTTATGGTTTATTGCTTCCTGCTGTAATATCTGTAGGGTTTTCTAAACGGTGAAACTAAATTATGCTCTGCTCTGTTTGATGTACTAACCTGATTACTGCGTCTACTTTAAGACAGATCATTAAAGCTAACTGTGGCGTTGATTCCAGATCCCCACAGGGAGGCTCTCGGCAGTTGTGCCATCGTGTAAAGCTTCAAAGGCCAGAGAAACACATACAAAAAGTCACATCTAGTAGAAATCTGTTGAATTCATTTGACACATGGAGAAAAAAGACTAGGTGTGAAAAAGAGAAACAGGCCATATATGGAATAATACAGCCCGTTCTCATCCTTTGACGTCATACATGTGACGCTTTGTACATTTTGTTGAAATCTTACGCACATGGCATCCTTTAGCATCAATATGAGACGCAGAACCCAAGGCGTCATACAGGTGACGCGCGTCTAAATCCAACGCACATGGCATCGTTTAGCGTGAATATGAGACGCAGATCCCAAGGCGTCATAACCGTAACCAGGGGCGTCACTAGGATTTTCATTTTAGGGGGGCTAAGCCCCCAATATGATTTTTTTTTTTTTAAATAAAAAAATGTAACACTTTAGTTTAGGATCTAAAGATCACTATTAACCATTTTCATTACGATGCAAAGGCACGGTTTTATAATAACTGTGGTCCCAAATGTGAGGTAGGGCAAATAAGGGGGTTCGGGGTCTCCCCGAGAAAATTTTGATTTCTCTGATCTACATATGTGCATTTTAAGATGTTCTGAAGGCCAAAAATCTTGGATAGTGGGCAGCTGATTATTTTTCTCTCCTCATCAGCATCACACTCTTTTTCTCTTTGTTTTTATCTTGCCCTGTCTCTTCCCCTCCTAAAGCTGAGCCTGGACTGATATAGGCTTTTCATTTTTGTCTGCCAGTGAAGAAAGTAAACATAGGGTCAATTGATAGGTTGATTTTGCCTATGAATCATTTTCTCAGACGCGTTTATTTACTGTAAGCTACTAAAGGTAATTAAGTTTATTAAATGCATTCACAATATGTAGGCTACACATTTATTATTGATCTTATGCCTAATACAGGGCCGTAGACAGGGCTTTAGTCACAGAGGTCCTAAATTTGAGGTTGGTAGGGGGTTCAAATTTTTTATTTCTCTGATATGTGCATTTCAAGACGTTTGAAGACCAAAAAAGGATAATAAATAGCTTTAAAACCATGTCAGTGGGCAGATTATTTGTCAATACCTGCTCTCTTCTCATCTCCATCACTCTTTCTTTTTTTCTCAGTCTCTTCGTCCCTTTCTCTTCCCCTCCTAAAGCTGAGCTTTTTTAATTTACTAAAGGCAATTTGTATTATATCCATGTACACACTCATTATTAATCTTGTGCCTAACATGATGAAAACGGCTTTGTTAATGTTTCTTGTAAACTAATTATTACATTACATGAGTCAGGTTACAGCCTATTTTCAGTTCAAAATGGCGAAATTAGACAAAATTATATTAGTTTGCCTGATTATTTTTTGTCATTCGTTTAACATTTATGACCTAAAAAAAGTAAAATATGAAATGTTAAGTTTAGCTACTTACATCTTATCTCGCACTTGACCGTACGCGTCGAGTCGCACTGTTAAAATGGTTAAAATTCGCGCTCAGCAGCGTCTGTGAACATAAAGCCTGCCTACTTTGATTTGATTGGTCATCTCAAATATTCTGACATTGACGAGCAGTGACAGACCAATGAGGCTCAGATAAACACACATGAACACACACACACACACACACACACACACACACACACACCCTGTCCTCTGTTTCTGACGTGCTCTCTGTCGGCGCCGCTGCGGATTGAAGATGAAGAACGCGCTGAATCTGATTATAACAAGACTGAAGCGAACACGAATTTGTGTAGCCTACATTAATCTCACATTTTTAGGGGGGCTAGGCAGAAGTTTAGGGGGGCTGAAGCCCCCCTAAAAAGGGCCTAGTGACGCCCCTGACCGTAACCCTACCCCAGACCTAAACCTACCCATAACAGTGCGTGTTATATTGACGCTAAAGGATGCCATGTGCGTAAGATTTCGACGAAATGTCATATGGCGTCACCTATATGACGCCAAAGGATGAGAATGCGTTGAATAATAACAAGCTATTCTTATCATATACAGAACTATACTGTGCACATTATGCATGCAATACAGTATATGTATGGTGGACTATACTTTCCAGTGTGTGTGAACACATAACATATTATCCTACAATGCATCACTCTTGAATTGACCTTCCATGTCCAGTGTGTTGTCTGAACAGGAAGTAATTAGTAATTATGTTTTTTTAAAAGGTGAAGTACAGTATGTAATTTATGCACCACTGCATCCGAACTAAAAATACATATATATATATTATTAAAACACTGTCCTTAGCTGCCATTGGGAGAACAAACAGATACAGTAGCACTGTGCTAAAGTCAATGCATGTATGCTATTTCACAAACTATACTGTGCATAATTCCACAAGAAGTGAATCTGTGTGAATTCAGCTGTCATTCAATTTCAAGCATAGCCATATTCCTCCCTTATAAACTGCATATTTTTTCTGTCTTTTCATATTCTTATTTTCCCCTGGGAGTGGTGTAAGACACACAGGAAGAGGGGCAGGTGGGACAGGAAATGTTTTCTGGGCAATCACCAGCTCAGGACAGATGGTGGTCGTGATTCATTCGGCAGATTTCTGAAGACACATTGGAGTAGCGCACGGCTTGATATTCTATCATTTCATGCGATGTGATGTGATTTATGTGAAGCGATTATGGTCTATGGCAGACTAAACTGGTTAACAACATCTGCGACTTTGGCATTGTGAAGTGCAGTTCTGCTGAAAGTCAGGTTATGTAGATGTGTGGGTTTTTGACGAAGTGGGGTCTGCAGCAACATATTTTTCAAGGCGACTGATGTCTTAAGAGATGCACAGAACCCTCGACCTCCAAAACCCCACCCTCCACTGCATGCATGCACATGCTCAGAAGAAAGCTGAACAAAACATGCAACCTTTGACTGGGGATTCTGCAGTAAACCACGTGCGCTATCTGATTTGTAAGTGTTGAAGGTTTTATGCCTGAAAAGGATCAACAGTTCACACATTCCGTCCTTCAGAACGGCTGAGGATGTGCACGTAAC
Source organism: Rhinichthys osculus (assembly GCA_029959095.1). Taxonomy (NCBI): domain Eukaryota; kingdom Metazoa; phylum Chordata; class Actinopteri; order Cypriniformes; family Leuciscidae; genus Rhinichthys; species Rhinichthys osculus. Next base: position 32,417,734 of record JARWKJ010000008.1, read on the forward strand.
TCACGTGTTGCATGCGTAGGTGATTCTACAGCTTATTTATAGGGACTTAAGCCCAAGTCTTTCATCTCGGCCCCCCTAGAAATCAGCGATTAACTCTCAGCGATTAGCTGCCAGCACACAAATCTTTTTGATGGCCTCAGCCCTCTTAAGTCTGTGATGGTGTAATCTCTTTTTACTTTTGCTGAAAACAGTGACTTCTGTCATTTTCGGTTATTTCACTTAGAATGCTCCCCTTATCAGTCAAAAAAGTTCTTACATTAAGTAGTATTGCACAAGTCAAATCTATTATTGTCATTAAGTATGTTTTGTGGCCTGTGTGCTTTTTATGTCATGGCAACCACTATGTTAAAGTCGGCATGAAATGGAAGTTGCGATAGTTTTTTCTTAGCTATTGTGACATATATCAAGTGAAATAGCTTCTCGCACAAGAAAAACATGTAGGGCGGGGCTTGATTTTGTACATCGGGAATTGATTGGATGGTTGTGCTGCTATTGCTGTGATGTCATGTGAGTGACAGGTTAATCCCACCCTCACGTCATCAGAGAAGTGAAGAGATGTCACTGCAAGAGGGAGGGAATTACGAGGGCACATGAATAAAACAAATAAAAAAAAGATACTCAGACAATTCATTGATAATATAATGTAATATTCAAGTAAAAAAAAATAAGATTAGTCAATATTGATTTTATGGTGACTTTAAAAAGAATGAGGGCTGGGTGATGTGCTAGGATAAAACATGACAGTAAAAATGTGTCAACGTGCAGAGATTTTGCGTCAACATTTTTACACGATGCAATATTTTTTATACAATGTACTCTGCAAATTGTTGATTATAACAAGAGTGATTACGTTTTTACGCTTGTCAAAGAGTTACTCTGGGTTGTTTATGGTTGCTAAAAAACATTGCAACTTGTAACAGGTGTGTATGAACTATTTTACTACCGCTTCAAATATGGCTCATACAACTATGTAGAATATTTTTTTTTGTGTGACGTTTTTTTGTGTTTTTAACTTAAAGAGGTCATAATGCAATTTAATCTTTTCCTTTAGTATATCTGCTTGTGCATGTACAGTATTCGATCTGCTAAGTTACAAAGCTCATATAGTCTCCCACAAAGGGATTTATTCTATATCTAATAGAGAACGCTGCTCCGGACCTGCCTAAGATTTCTTGATCAAAGTCCAGATATTACTTTCGCAAACATCTACGACACAATGTGAAATCTATTAGCATAATGCCCACACAAAGGCGTACGCAAAGAAAGAAGGCAAGGCTTCTGTGAATTTTGGTGCTGTGTGTTTGGATGCGAAAGAAAGCCCCCTTTGTTTGGCCTTAAAATGTATTGGGCGTTACATTTCCGACACACACTTGAGATTTTTGGCCAATCACAATGCACTGGGTCAGCTGGCCAACCATAGCACTCTTGGATTTTTGGGAGGAGGGGCTTTGTAAAAATCCAATTGTTTCAGACAGACTGGGAATAGAGGTGCAGCAATAATGTACATTATGTGAAAAGAAATGTGTTTTCTGACAATTAACAAAATAATGACCTTTTAAAATAGCATCATATGGCCTCTTTAAGAATTTAATGTGAAGATGCTATTTACTTTGATGCCAGATTTGTAGGTTTATGTCCCCCCCCCCAAAAAAAATACATTGTGTGATTAGACTGTTAAAGTGATCATGAAATGATTATATTACCATGTTATATGATTTGGTTACATAAAAAATATGTCCGGCTCTAAAATTAAACATATGTTTACACGACAACGATGTACTAATGAAGGAAACGCTTTTTCTTTGTGTTTCTCGCGGACAGGCGACAACGTTGTCAAAACAATCCCCGTTCACATGGATCCGCGAAAACGACTAAAACCGCTGTATTATGCTGCCAGGCCAGTAGTTGGCGATGTCAATTTGTAAAGAAACACTACACACCTATTAGACTGAACTCACACAGTTATACGCATGCACATCACCGTTTTCACAAATTCACATTGTTATAGTTTACATAGATGATAACGGTATCATTTTCAAAAAGTTGCACTTTGAAACCCAATTTCAAACTGCCCCTAAAACTCCAGAAAATTGTAATTACAACCGAACGCAACATTTCAAACAGTTCTTCATCTGCCACAATCCTTATGAAGTCCTAAATGTGCCTGAAGCTGAACAGTGCGATTGTTTGTAACAAAATTTTCTTGATCATTCATTTTAGAGGGTGGATCGACATCTACCTTTTTTTGTGTATTGTCTTTTGTCCTGCACCTTGGCCTAATTTCGGTTTTGGACAAATATTTACAAATAGTGGGGCTCTTGAGTCTAAAGTAATCCTGATTTGTGGCCTCTGACTTTCCCAAAGTTGACAGCGGCTATCAAAGGCATACATGTAGGTGAGGGTGAGAAACATCCGTCATTGGAAAGAGTTGCTTTTGGAGAAGAGTTCTGAAGCTGTCCGTCAGAAAATGTTGACTTTCCAAACTTAGATTTTTTTTTTTTTTTTTTTTGGACAGCAGCCTTCATACTTAAACCGCCCGCAGCTACAAGAACTCTTTAATTTCTCATTATTAAGTCCTCAAAAGTGCACAGCTAACAGGAGCCTAACCAAGCTGAACATCTCCCACAGGATCACCAGATGTCTTCTGTGCACACACACACACACACACACACAGACAGATACGCTGATAGGAAGTCACAGTGCTGAGATGATGCTAATGAGTGAATTTCCGCCTGGTAACTGTGTTTATGCTCTGAGTGAGGGGTCACCTTCCTAATGAGAACAACCACACAGGCCTTCTGAAACCGCTTCCATGATTACCGTGTTTTCCAAAAATAAGTCGCACCTGACTATACGCTTTACCAGTTCATAATTGCATTGTGGACAAGTCGCATCAATGTATTTTAGTCACATTTTTTCATTACATTCAGTAATAATGCAGAATACCAGTAAATAAAATGAAATATTTACAAACATTATAAACATGTATTTTGGATTCCCTCACTGCACAACAAATTATTTTAAGTAAGTTAAGTAAGTAAAATAAATTTAATGGTGTTCAGAACAAAACAGGAATGAAATATATAAGTTTAAAACAGGCATAAAGTATAGTGGCATTCAATATAGACAACGTCTCGGTTACGTATGTAACCCTCGTTCCCTGAGTACAGGGAACGGAGACGTGTCGTCGGGGAGTTCCCTGACGAATTGGGATCACGCTAGGGAGACCAATTGCCTTCGAGTGAATTCAAACGAGCCAATGAAAATTGGCATGCAAGGTTTGCATTCCGCGACCCGCCTACCAACCCGGGTATAAAGGGCGGAAGTAAACATTGCGCAATGCTTTTCGCTGAGGAGCCGAACGGTGTCCAGTCCTCCGCGAAGGTACAGCAACATGGCGAAGGGACGACACGTCTCCGTTCCCTGTACTCAGGGAACGAGGGTTACATACGTAACCGAGACGTTCCCTTTCGTCCTGGGAACTCCAACGTGTCGTCGGGGAGTTCCCTGACGAATTGGGATCCCTAACAAAACGTCATGGTGCTGGCCCCTTCCAGCGCCCAGCTAAGCTACCCTTAGCAGTTTCACAAATTACGGGAGCTAGCAAGGGAGTCACACTGCTGTTCCGCAAGACCCACACAGTGGATTGGATAACACTGGGAAAGCCTGCCCCACCCGTAAACAGGGGAAGGGAACGCTGCGGAAGCCAGATGCCTGAAGAAGGCCTGGAATACACATATGTACTAGCCCAGGGGGATAGTGAAACATATGGCAGTCCCTGAGGTAGTCCCCTCCAGGGGGAGTGGGAGCGTACTCAACAGGGACGACAGAACGAGTCTGTCAAGGGGAAGACACGGCTGAACTGCACGTGGCATAATGGGTCACCGAAGAGACCACTGGACTTAACACCCAGTCTACACAACAACTCCCTTAGAGGTAGTAGACCTGGCGCCGGCGGTCCGCCACGCCTGGCACCGAAGGGGTGATGGAGGGACTCACGAGGCTAACCAACGTAGGGCGCCAACGGAGCGAAAGACGCACGTATCCGGCTGAGGCACGGAGTGGCGTAGCAAGCCGACACAACCTATTCCCTCGCACCACTGGCCGTAGCGAGTACTCGGGAGGAAATAGGTTCCACACGTAGGCTATAGAATCTAGCGAACGTGTTCGGTGTCGCCCAGCCCGCAGCTCTACAAATGTCTGTCAGCGAGGCGCCTTGAGCCAACGCCCAGGAGGCGGCAACACCTCTCGTAGAGTGAGCACGCAACCTGGGAGGACAAGGCTCACCCGTAGCTTCATACGCTAGGGTGATAGCATCCACTAACCAGTGAGCTAACCTCTGCTTGGAGACGGCCTTCCCCTTCTGCTGGCCTTCGTAACAGACAAAGAGCTGATCTGAGGTCCTTCCTCAGAGGAATCGGCCAAGGAGGGGCTGTCGTGAGGAGCATGAGTTCCGTGAACCAAGTCCTGGTGGGCCAATACGGCGCCACTAGCAGGACCTGCTCCTCGTCCTCCCTGACCTTGCACAGAGTCTGTGCAAGAAGGCTCACTGGGGGAACGCATTCTTCCGCAGGTCCCGGGGCCAGCTGTGAGCCAGGGCGTCCATGCAGAGGGTCCCCTTGGACAGGGAGTAAAACCACTGGCAATGGGTCGTGTCCGGAGAGGCAAACAGGTCTACCTGTGCGACTCCGAAAACCCTCCAGATCAGCTGAACCGCCTGGGGATGGAGTCGCCATTCTCCTGGCAGGGGAGGCAACCGTGAAAGCTCGTCTGCCACACGGTTGAGCTCCCCTGGAACATGAGTGGCGCGAAGCGACCTCAGATGCTTCTGACTCCATAGGAGGAGGTGGGAGGCGAGTCGCGACATGCGGCGGGAGCGTAGACCACCTTGTCGGTTGATGTACGCAACGGTCGCAGTGCTGTCCGTACGGACCAGTACGTGCTTGTCTTTGAGAAGCCCCTTGAGGCGGCACAAAGCCAAGCGTACTGCTTGCAACTCTAGGCAGTTGATATGCCAATGCAGCTGGGGCCCCGTCCACAGACCCGAGACTGCATGCCCTTTGTACGTGGCCCCCCACCCCATGGCAGAGGCATCTGTGAAAACCACAGCATGCCTGGAAACCTGGACTAGGGGCACTCCGGCCCGTAGAAACGCAGGATCCGACCACGGGGAGAAGGTTTGGCGACAGTGCGGGGTTACTTTGACCCGGAACGTGCCGCTCTGCCACGCCCACCTCGGGACTCGATCGTGAAGCCAGTGCTGGAGCGGTCTCATATGTAACAGGCCGAGCATCATTACTGCGGCTGCCATATGCCCCAGGAGCCTCTGAAATTGTTTCAGTGGAACCGCTGTCCTGCCTCGAAAAGACCTGAGGCAGGTGAGCACTGACTGGACGCGCTCCTCCGTGAGGCGCGCAGTCTGGCGACCAAGTCCAACTCCATACCGAGATAAGAGATCCTCTGCATGAGGCAGCTCTTGTCCCAGTTGACCTGAAGCCCCAACCGGCTGAGGTGCCGTAGCACCATGTCCCTGTGATTGCACAACACATCTCGCGAGAGCCAGAATGAGCCAGTCGTCGAGATAGTTGAGAATGCGAACGCCTTGTTCTCTCATGGGAACAATGGCCGCCTCCGCGACTTTCGTGAAGACGCGGGGCGACAGGGCCAGCCCGAAGAGTAAGACCTTGTACTGACACGCTCGACCCTCGAAAGCAAACCGTAGAAACGGTCTGTGACGAGGAAAAATCGAGACGTGAAAGTACGCGTCCTTCAGGTCGATCGCTGCAGACCAATCCTGGGGACGGATGCACTCGAAAATGCGCTTCTGCGTGAACATTTTGAACGGGAGTTTGTGCAGGGCCCGATTCAAAACTCGCAGATCCAGGATTGGCCGTAACCCACCGCCTTTCTTGGGTACAATGAAGTAGGGGCTGTAAAACCCGGACCTCATCTCGGCAGGAGGGACCGGCTCGATCGCGTCCTTCGCCAGCAGGACATCGATCTCTTTCCGCAGGACAGGGGCATCCACTGACCGCACACGGGTAAAGTGGATGCCCCTGAACCTGGGAGGCCGGCGTGCAAACTGAATTGCATAGCCGAACCGAATGGTGCGGATGAGCCATCGAGACGGACCCGGAAGCGCTAGCCAGGCTTCCAGGTACCGAGCCAATAAGCCCACCCGAACCACCGGCGTACCCGCGGAGGGGCAGCGAGGTGGAAGGCCGGGACCCGGCTCCAGTGGCAATGTAGCCACTGGAAGCGGGGTCTGGGCGGTCCACCGTGGGGCAGACGGCAGAGAGAGCTCGTAGGCTTTCTGCTGCGGGCTGCCCTGTGGCGAAGGGAGGGGGAGAGACGAAGAACGAGGCCCTGACTCCTCGTGTCCTGGTCTCTGCACCTCCGGGCCCAGCTGCAGACCGGAGCGACGCAGCCGGGGCTGCGTCACTGCTATCTGCAAGCTGGGGAGAGGGGAACGGGAGTGGTGCAGCTCGGGGGCGGCACGCACTGCCATTCTGACCCTCTCGGACGGAGGAAACTGGTCTTATTATACTGCCAGTCTCGAACGTGAGGGGAAACGAAGAACGAGGCCCGGGGGCATCGAGTCCTGGTTTGCCCTCACCCAGCGAGAGACGAGAGTGACAAGGCCGCAGCCCTCACTGTCATCTGAGCGCTGGGGCCCGTGAACGACTCAGAGGAAGTGGACTGCTCAAACTTTGGGTACCGCTGATTACAGGATAACCAGCGGCGGAACAGAAACGAAATTCTCCACCCGGCCCTCCCCCGGGGGAAGGAGTGGTAATGATACGCACTCCCAAAGAGCAGAACGTCACATACTCTGGGTCGCTCCTCTCAGGGTAGTTTCCCTTCCCTTTGCTGGGGGAAAACAAACTCTGAGCGGGCTGGTTTTGAGGTGCTTCTGGACCACCAGTGTGGACATCGTCTAACCGAGGGCCAGCGCTGTGACTAATCACGGTCAGTCACTAAGCACAGCTCAACCCCGAGTTAGAACTACGCACGTGCAGTGGTAGTGAGAGAGGAAAAACTTCTGCAGATTTAGGCATGTTTGGCTTGCCATATTGGCACCAAAAATGCTTCCATACTGCCAAAATTCTTCACACACATCCAGGCACTTTAGAACAGCCCAGGAAAGTGTGGCGGTTAAGTCTGAATCTTCAGCATGAGAACACACCATTATAGTAGGAACTCAGCATCATTTTCAGAGTATAACCGCCCTCTCTCCGATGTAGCGATCGACATCTGTCCTCCCTGGGGCCCCGAATGAAATGCCTGGTCCCTCATGAGAAGGACCAGAAACCCATTCGAAACCCTCGACGGCACACAGCACGCTGAGCTGCTCCAACCTTTACGTGAAAGGGGAGGCGAACAACGTGCCGACGTGGTCATGCACTCCTAAGAGAACATGAACCACCCACGAACGCAGTCTCAACACACTGATTAGGCATGTGAAACCGTGATCGTGGCCGTCAACCAGGCATGCAAGATAGTGAACGTGGCCATCGTTTCGATGACACACGGCACGCTGGACGCTCAAGCCCTCAGGCAGGCGAACAACGTGCCGACGTGGTCATGCTCTCATAAGAAAGCATAAACCACCCACGAACACATGCTCAGCATGTTTGCGATGCGCTAGAGGAGTGAGTGGTTCGTGCTCACTGAAACCCTCAGATCACCAATGTTATTCGCCAAAGCAGCCCTCTCCTGGTGCACCAGAAGAGAAACTGGATCGGGAAATAAGCAAAGGGACTCACCTCATAGAGGCACGCGAGTCTTGATCTTGACCACGCATCTTGAGCGCCGAATGACGCGCGCTGGGTTGCCGTGACAACCCGCGCTGTCAGCCGGCGCTCGACGGCACACGGCACGCTGAACTGCTCCAACCTTTACGTGAAAGGGGAGGCGAACAACGTGCCGACGTGGTCATGCACTCCTAAGAGAACACGAACCACCCACGAACATAGTCTCACACACTGATTAGGCATGTGAAACAATAAACGTGGCCGTCAAATAAGGACAGGAAACGATCGCATCCAGAAACACACAAGTGAAACGTCATCCTGAAAAGGACGCGATCTTCACTCGTGTTGCTCTTTCAGGAAGAATATACTCTCTCTATCGTGCTGAAGCACACAGGGACACAACGCGGCAACACAGCGGGAAAACTGCAAGCCCGCTGTGCGCACTCAACCGTTTACCAGCTGTGAAAACAGCTTTTGATTTAACAGCATATAGACGCAGCCGGCAGACAGGAAACCGCGTGGTCGCTGAAACGCCATCTCACCAACACAGAGAGATCCCCTCCCGAAACAGCAGACTCGTAGTTGTAAGAAAAATACATTTCTTAAAGCTCACTCACTCAGAGAGGACACAATCGGACGGCTCCGAAGCTAAAAGCATTGCGCAATGTTTACTTCCGCCCTTTATACCCGCGTTGGTAGGCGGGTCGCGGAATGCAAACCTTGCATGCCAATTTTCATTGGCTCGTTTTAATTCACTCGAAGGCAATTGGTCTCCCTAGCGTGATCCCAATTCGTCAGGGAACTCCCCGACGACACGTTGGAGTTCCCAGGACGAAAGGGAACATTTATTATAAACGCCAAGCCATTGCGCTATAAATTAATGTGTTCACTGTAAAAAAAATAATATATATATATATATACTGTATATATATATATAAAATATATTTGGAAGCTGTAAGTAAAACTAAGATATTTGGAGTATGTTTTAAAATAAAGTACTATTTTGACCACCCAATGACCAGCTTTGAGTAGCTAAGATCCAGAGGGCCCTATGAACTCCACCCTAAAAGCTCTTTCTACTTTCAAATTTCACGTTCAATTGAACATTAAATCTTTGTAAATATTTGTTTACTTACCTGAAATTTTTGATTGAATATTGTTTCTACGACATCTTTTTTCGCAGTGTACCTTTCTCAATTTGTTAGAAAGAATAGTAGTATATATATATATATCTATATATATATATATATATATTAATCTATGCATTTTTTAACAAAGAGCAATGTGGAACATTTGACCTTTTATTTGTTCCCCAGTTTGTGTTGTTTTTTTTGTTTTTTTTTTTACTAAATGTAAATCAATATTGGTATCGGCCCAAATAAATCTTATCGGTGCATCCCTAGTTAGAATACATATGTGTATGTATTGTGAATGTGTTGCTGTACTTGACATTAATTAGTCATATTAATTCAAACATAATTATCTCTTTCCCCACCAATATATATATATATATATATATATATATATATATATATTTAATCATTTATGACACAACGCTTCGCCTCCATTGACGGAATTTTCAGGCAATCCAAATTGTCACTGTTATACAGTAGGGGGTGCTATGCATCTTGTGAACAAGTACAGAATCTTTGGATCAAAACAAAGCAGAAAAAGAAGCAGAAACAGGCGATAAAAGCATTGCTTATTCACATGTAAAATAACACGATCATCAAACATTAAATAGCAAATAAATCAAAACTGCCTAACGTTACTGAATGAAATGTTGACTCAGGAAAAGGTACAAGACTGTTGATGGACTTGATCTACTCCATCTATGTTTTGATCATTGTTCTGAATCCAATCCGGACATATGCGTTTTCTCAGCTTTTTGTTCAAAATGTTGTTTAAAAAAAAATGAAATTAACCCACATTCAAGTGTTGTTAAAAAAAAAGAATGCATGAAGCTAGTTTTTTTTTTAAGCAGAGGCTCTCCACGGAATGCTCTCCAGCTTTAATCTTCTTTGGTTTTACCATCTTTCTCGCTCCCTTGAGAAATATATTGGTTTTGGTGGGTGAAGGTGTAGTACATTGATCACAAGGGCTACAGATCACAATGACTTGCTGCCCACTCGGTTTGCACAGACCCCCAGAGGTCAGTGTGTAAAACACTGACCATCACTCTTCATGTGTTGAGGTACAGTAACCTTGAATGTGTGTATGCCAATCATGCAAGAAACAATGATTCTGCGATAGATTTACTGGAAAAGCAATTAAAAAATGTGTGTGCACACTTAGGTCTGAACAAAAGGTTTGAAAGTAAAAATACCATTAAGAACTATTCATGGCCAAATTGATTTTTAACAGTAACCTATAGGCCTTTCAATACAGACCAACCATGAGCTGTAGGGTTGTTAAATGATGCTATATGCTTCAATAATAAATTCTGAAGTAGGAGCAACCCATCAGAGAAGTCGTTACCATGGATAAGGGAAATGCACTCCAGAGCAGTGAGTTATTGCAGGTTAGCTATATGTTAGCTAGAAAACTCTTCTTTAAAAAAAACATAGAAAAAGGTTAGAAAAACCGTAGAAAAAGGTTAATTTGCTGGATATAGATCCCTATGATTGTGGATGGTATCGCGCCAGAAACCATTCTATATGCTCACACATACACTTTTAAGGAATATCACATAATCATTAAACCACATTATCACATTTACCAGGTTAGGTCAGAGCTGGCCATTAGCTACTCAAAGCTGGTCATTGGATGGGTGACCAGTTACTGTGTTCCAAAAGCAGGTCTGACCAATTTAATCAGGAATGATCAGCTGGTAGATAGTCTGTTGCTGGTGCAAGGTGATTTACCAGTTTGCACTAGCTAATGACCACCTTAGATTAGTTATAAACCAGCTACCATGTTCTATAGCTGTTTTTTTTAACCAACAGGGGTCTTACCTAGCCTGGTAATACCAAACTCTGCTACTTCGCTTTGCTTCGTAGACAGAGTCTGGAATGGCATAATTGAAAAGTGTTTTCTTTCTCGCGGGGGGGGGGGGCGCCTCTCTCTCCAACACATCACCTCCATTTAAAATGTTTAACAAACACTCTTCTAGTTCGGCCTTCAGTTTGCAAATGCCGGGAATATTCTCCACAACAGAGCGAATGTCATCCCGTATCTCCATATCCGCGGCCGTTTTCGATTTCCCTAACCTAAAATACAATCTTAAACTCGGCGATAAGCCTCTACGTCACGGCTCTCAGCCCGCCCTCTGTTCGTTGATTGGCCGGCTGTTTTCAGGCCGGAGAGATAGGTCGCTATCTCAGACTGAGTACAGAAGCGAACTGAAATTGAGCGGAAGTACGAAGTCTGACGTAGTCAGGCTAGGTCTTACCTGGGAAAAGCTCAAAAGTGTTTTATAGGATGAAAATACATAAAAAATACACCAAACCCAGGCTGATTTGATTATATCTTCCAAAATTATTTTTGGGACAAGTGATTCATTATTTCCTTTTTTATAGGTACACAGTATTGTGCCTTTCTTTTTTTCTTCTTTTTTTCTTTTCTTTTTTTTTTTTTTGTTAAGTATTTTATTTTGTCTTAGTAATATATTTGTTTCCCTCCAATTTTCAAATTGTATTTTTGCCTTTAATCATATTTTGTAATGTGATTCATCCCAAAAGCTTCTTGTTTTTGGGATGACTTTGTTTATTTTTTTATATTTTTTTATTTTGTAATGCCTATAGAGAAAAATAATGGGATATATGTAAGTTAGAAATCCGATAAATGCAGCCTTGGTGAGCATAAGAGACTTCGGTTACACTTACAGTAAGAAAGTACTGGTAATATGCGGTAACTACATGGGTTAACCCATTTAATCCCAATTTTTTCCCAGACACAAAAATATCCAAATCATGTGTCATTAGTATCCCTATGAAACAATCAATCATAATTTTTTAAAATTTTAATGGAAAAGTGTGTGAAAAAGTTAGTTTTATGATCGGTCACAATTGTGACCGGTGGGATACTGTGTTGTATCAACCATTGGACAGACTGAATATAGGTCTATTTGACCTGTGCAGTGTATGTGTGTGTGTGTGCGTGCACGTGTGTTTGTGTGTGCGTGTGTATGTGTCTGTGTGGGGTGTGGTGTGTGGTATGTGTGTGCGTGTGGGGTGTGCTTGTGTGTGATGTGCGTGTGTGTGTGGTTGGGATGTGTGGTGTGTGTGGGGTCTGCGTGGGATGTGGGGTGTGTGTGGGGTCTGCGTGGGATGTGGGGTGTGTGGTGTGTGTGTGGTGTGCGTGTGTGTGGGGTGTGCGTGCGTGTGGGGTGTGTGGTGGTGTGCGTGCATGTGGGGTGTGTGGTATGCGTGCGGGGTGTGTGGTGTTGGGTGTGCATGTGGGGTGTGTGGTGTGTGTGATGTGAGTGTGTGCGGGGTGTGTGGCCTGCGTGTGGGGTGTGTGGTGTTGGATGTGTGTGTGTGTGTGTGGAATGCGTGGTGTTGGGTGTGTGTGTGTGGTGTTGGGTGTGCATGTGGGGTGAGTGTGGTGTGGGGTGTGTGATGTGAGTGTGTGGGGCTTGTGTGGTGTGGGCTGTGTGGTGTGTGATGTGAGTGGGGCGTGTGGTGTTTTGTGTGCGTGTGTGGTGTGCGTGTGTGCGTGTGGGTGTGCATGTGGGGTGTGGGGTGTGTGCGTGTGGGTGTGCATGGGGTGTGTGGTGTTTTGTGTGCGTGTGGGGTGTGTGGTGTGCGTGCGTGTGGGGTGTGCATGTGAGGTGTGTGGTGTGCGTGCGTGCGTGCATGTGGGGTGTGTGGTGTGTGATGTGAGTGGGGCGTGTGGGGTGTGTGGTGTTTTGAGTGCGTGTGGGGTGTGTGGTGTGCGTGCGTGTGGGTGTGCATGTGGGGTGTGGGGTGTGTGGTGTGTGATGTGAGTGGGGCATGTGGGGTGTGTGGTGTGCGTGCGTGTGCATGTGGGGTGTGTGGTGTTTTGTGTGCGTGTGGGGTGTGTGGTGTGCGTGCGTGTGGGGTGTGCATGTGAGGTGTGTGGTGTGCGTGCGTGCGTGCATGTGGGGTGTGTGGTGTGTGATGTGAGTGGGGCGTGTGGGGTGTGTGGTGTTTTGTGTGCGTGTGGGGTGTGTGGTGTGCGTGCGTGTGGGGTGTGCATGTGAGGTGTGTGGTGTGCGTGCGTGCGTGCATGTGGGGTGTGTGGTGTGTGATGTGAGTGGGGCGTGTGGGGTGTGTGGTGTTTTGTGTGCGTGTGGGGTGTGTGGTGTGCGTGCGTGTGGGTGTGCATGTGGGGTGTGGGGTGTGTGGTGTGTGATGTGAGTGGGGCATGTGGGGTGTGTGGTGTGCGTGCGTGTGCATGTGGGGTGTGTGGTGTTTTGTGTGCGTGTGGGGTGTGTGGTGTGCGTGCGTGTGGGGTGTGTTGCGGTGTGCGTGTGCGGTGTGCATGCGTGCGGGATGGCGTGCGTGCGTGTGGGGTGTGCGTGGTGTTGGGTGGGGTGTGTTGTGTGGTGGGGTGTGTTGTGTGGTGTGCGGGTGTGTGTGGTGTGCGTGGAGTGTGTGGCGTGGTGTGTGTGGCGTGCGTGGTGTGTGTGGCGTGCGTGGTGTGTGTGTTATGTGCGAGTGTGAGTGTGAGTGTGTGTTTCTGTGTATGTGTCTGTATGTAAAATTAGGTAGTAAGTTAGGTAGCAGCAGAGAGTAAGGTAGAACAGTTAGCCTTTCTGTAGTAGCATATAGATCCAATGTGTTATCCCACCGGTCACTATTGTTGCCCTTGACATGTTTGTGAGTTCTATGAACACATTAAACAAAGTTGAGTAATTGCAAATGCATATATCAATACTAGACACCTTAAACATGATGTGTACCAAAAATCTATGTCCTATCTTTATGTTAACATACTTTACTAATCTTTTCTTTGGGAGCTTTCTTGCTGCAATCCTCTTCTCTTGGCACAAACAGGAAATAAACAGCTCTGGTCATGTGACAATTTACAGTAAACATGCGACACTGCACATATTTCATTGAGACCCTTTATGATTTCAATATCTGCTGGAAATGCATTGATAGATTTTTCAGTAACATTTTTATAGCCTTAGAAATGACTTTTTTTTTTACGGTCACTATTGTGACCGTTGGGATTAAATGGGTTAAGGTCAGGTCTATGTTCAAGGTTAGTAACTAGTTATTGTAATTGCTATAATAAGTACATAGCATGTACATGTGGAACAGGACTGTAAAATAAAGTGCTAACGAGACTTTTAAAAACATATAAAAAAAACTTTTGAAAGTTATAACATGTTGTTTTCTAGAAATTCAATGAAAGAAAAAGTTTATAAATAAATGGAAAAAGCATAATAATAATCAATGAATAAAATATTTTAGTCATCATTTTCTCTTTTTCTCTGGAACCAAAAGACAGTTATGCATAACAAATGAATGATAATTCTCACATATTATATACATACACATATACCACCAGTTAAAAAAAAAGACTCAAAACAGTAAAATATTATAAAACAGGAGAATGTAAAACCGCTGTATTTTTTAAGTAAAGTTACATGCTGCAGTTCTGTTAGGATTGGAAGTGCTGAGGTAAGGTTGAATCCCAGGTCTTTAATAATTCACTGGTGCGTTGCCTGGTGTTAAGCACTGTTAATGACTCTAATCTTCACCCTGTGGATGCTGTAATTGCCTGTTACAGCCGGGCCAATATGTGTCCAACACAGCGGATGGCCCCTCTATCTACTTACTCACTTTAAAAAGCACTGATGGGGAAATAATTTCATTTCTTTGTATGTACCCGTGGATGTCATTGCATTGGCAGGTTATATATATGAACTACATTAGCCTCCATTCATCATTATGCAGTCTGCATTATTCAGTCTATTCTATCTCATTGGTAATCTCTAATAATGATATTTCTGGCTAGTGTTTGACAAGTATAGGTTTTTCGGTGGCTTATCCAAATATCTAGACAATATCTCTATCTGTTGATAGTATTGCTTATTTGCACCCTCCCTCCTCTGCTGGACATTGTGAGGATGTGCCTTCCGGTCACAGATATGTTTAGTCTCATTGGTTCTTTTCTGTTCGACTGTGTTCCCTTTGTTTGTTTGTTTCCATGATTCCTGATTAGTTACGCACCTGTTTTTGTTCCAGTTAATTATCTTAGTCTGTGTATTTAAGACCAATGAGGCTTACACGACAACAATATGCTTAAAATGGAGAAGTTTTTCCTTTTGAGATTTCCGCGTACAGAATACAGGTTTTCTCAAAACGATCCCCATTTACAAGGGTCCGCGAAAACGACTAAAAACGCTGTATTCTGCTGCCAGCCCATTAGATAGCGATGAAACACTATAGATTGAACACGTAATACGCATGTGCATGATGTCATCATCTTCAGAGATTCGCGTTTTTTTGTTGTTTACACGGAGACCGTTTTTAAAAACCTGAATTTCTTTTTAACGCCAAAATATGGTTTATGCTGGCGCAAGCTGTTAGTAAAGCTGGCCCTTAGTTTCCTTTGTTCATTGTTCGGTCTCATTTGAATTTACGTGGTTGTTGAGATAATTTTCGATATAAGCTGAGATATATTTGGAGATATTGATATATAAGCTGGCTTGCTGATGAGTGATGGAAGCAGGACTTTTATTTTGACAGTGCTAAGAATATCAGTGCCCCGAGTGCAGATGCACAATGACCTCTTATTCTCCGTCTTCATTCATTTTACTCTCTTTGTTTAACAGTCCTGTCTAATATAAATTATTCAAGAGAAAATTTAAATAAAGAAAATGAACGGTATATGAAAAAGTACTATAGCATTTCCCTTTCTGTTATTTGTAATAGAAAGGCATAAGGCTACAATACTTTCTTAAGTTTTTAACAGGGACATAACTTCTTCAATGTCTAAAGAACATAAGTTTTAAAACACAAATGTGTTTGTTCATCTTTTTGCACATCAGCTTGAAAGGTTATGACAGTCATCACAGGCTTGATGAATTCCGTACATCAGATTCTGCTGGATGACTTCAGATGAGCGAGTGACGCCGGCTGCTGACTTCCACTTTTGCTTAGAGGTGATAGTGCGTCAGAAGCTGTCAGCGAGGCCTCTTTCATGAGAGTTATTTATAAAAATGCTGATAATGACTGTTATAACAGCTTCAGGTGTGGCTGAGTATGCATCTTGTTTTGTGTAAATGAAAATGACGTTTTGACTTCCCCTGATGTTTCTGCTCAGCTCAGTTTTTCTTGTTTGCTTTCTATTCTTCCAAAGCTGCTGTCAACTTACTGCTAGGTTGTGTAACTTCTGACAGCCCGGCTGTCTCTCTCTTTCTATCTCTCTCCTATGGGACATAGTGTCCGGCGGTGGTGCGTTTGCATTGTTTGTGCCGTGGGTGACGAACAGGGCTCCACGGGACTTACGGGTCTGACAGCGGGTAGTCCCACAGTCTGCTTTTGTTTGCCCCTCCTCCCGTCCCTCCTCTGCCCTCCGGTCCCATACAGTGCCCCCATTGGCCGGCCCAGGCACTGGCAGGCCCAAATATAGCAGGAGGACAGAAGAGCACGGCGTGAGTCCCCGTCTCCAGCACCTGCAGCTCATAGTTATTGACAAGCTCTGCACAGGCCTGTCAATCAGCCTCCAGCACCAGGGGATTGAGTGGCTGAGAAAGACTGTCATTTAGCCAACTGCTCAGGGCATGCACCCTTTCAATATGTGCGAGTCCATACGTGTGTGTGCACGGGGTCTATTGCCATAGAACTATTTCGAAATGGTAGGATTGATCAACTAGTCATACAAACACAGACATTTTTGCTTTTAGCTTTAATGTTTTTATTCATTTATTTGTTGGTGTTTCAAAAGGATTGAATTACATAGGTTAACTCAGAAATGTTGATTCTGTCGACGTCACTCGTACGGATTCGTATGTTTTTTCAAAAAGAGTCATCAGGAAGGACCACCCCTATCCACGCCCCTAAACCTACCCATCACTGGAGCCTAGACAAATTGTATGAAAAACGTAAGAGTGATGAACATAAAACAACAAAATTGGACCCCATTGACTTTCATTATATGGACATAAAACTCAGAGATTTCTCAAAATATCTTCTTTTGTGTTCCACAGAATAAAGTATGTCAGAGTTTTGAACAACCCAGGCTCATTGGAAAAATATGCCTTTTTGGGTAAAACATAGCCTACCTATACTTACAATTCCCAGCTGAAATGAGCACTAGTGGCAAATAAAACGACTTTTAATCCTTTTCACACAAATTACGATTAGAGTGCATATTACGTTGCACAATACCATATTATGACCTCAAAACACTGTTACCATAGTCCATGATTTGTAAATGAATACAGTGTAACATTTAAATTACATAACAAGCTCCATATGTATTCATGATTAAAGGGGGGGGGGGGGGGGGGGGGGGGGTAAATGATAAAAAATCATTTATTTAGCACTTCACCATTGACACCTTATGACTTTGTGCATACAGTGTGGATAATCTAAAACAGCTAAACTCACTGGACATTTCACTCTAAAACTTTCTTAAAAAATCCAAGAATCAAAATAATTTGACACATTTTGTCATGATACTAGTACTAAGTGTGGAACCACATGAAGGCGAGCTTTAAGAGCTTTACCCCTCTTGTCGCAGCGTGTTTTAGCGTTTTGCATGCTGACAGAGTGTTGTGCTGTAAATGCTCAATTCTTCAGCTGCTCAAACTGTCTCAGATATGTTGCATCTTTAAATTAATCTTTTTTAAAGCACAACTGCTACAGCCATTAAAGCTCCTCTTTTATAACAAATTTGATGCATTCAACAGTAAATTTCCAGATAATTACTGTGGAAACTAAGAACAAGTCTCTGTTTTTTTTGTGTTTGTTTTTTTTTTGTTTTGGGAGAACTACATGCAGTTTTGTGCAGTGAAGGGATAGATATTTGCTGAATATCTTTCAGTTGCTCTCTTGAAATGCTCTGTGCTTTTGTTCATTGCTTTTGGGCTGTTGTTTTAACCTCTGGTCTATGATCACATACAGACGGACATCTTTTGGCCATTGTGTCTCATCTATCACTGTTTCTGTGTGGTTGCTTTTTTTTGGACAGAGTGTCAAAAATGTCTAATTGTGCTCTAATTATTCAGAGCTTCCTTAAAACTGAATAAGCGACTAGACAGCCTGTCAATTTTGAAAATATGTTGTTTTGCACATCTGTACTTTTCATACACAACCGTGTTAAATTTGACTGTAGCTCTCTCCCTCGCCATCATTCTCATTAGATATTGGAATTGGTTTCATTGTTTTCATCACTCCGTCCATTGCTGCTCTGTGGGGAATTGATTGGATCTGTGTGGATTCAGCATCATTAGCCTGCTGAAGTGAACATTGAGAATCCAGCTTGATAATTTGGCAGAAATTGTGGCATGATGAACTTGGCTGTTTCATTGGGCCTCTCATTGTGATGTCACACGTATAATCAGGTGATAATTAATGATCGGTCTTGGTTAATATGGCAGCCTGGAAACACTGATTCTGTTCCAGGAGCGAGGCTTCATTAGATCCAAGGTGGCGCTGGTCCACCCAGAATCATCTTCTTTTTTATATATATATATTGCATTGATTACATTCATATTCCTATGTTATTTTATCTAATTTTTTTTTTTTTTTTATCTCAACTGCTTCATCACAAAATATAAACTATTACATATATATATCTATGTTATAAACTATATTAACTTTTCCTGCATACATACAGCATATGTAAAGTGGTATATAGCAAATCTAAACTGCTTGATTGTTTATGTTATGTTATGTTATGTTATGTCATGTTGCAGGCCAGCTCTAATCTGCTAAATGCGACTATTAGTTATAAAGATAATACGATCTTCTAAACATTAAAATCATGATATTCTGTAAAGCTGATTTGAAATAATATGAAAAGCATTATACAAATTAAACTGACTTGACGAAACATTACTTTAAAACTTTAACTACACAATTTTCATTATAAAAAGGGAAAAAAAAGAAAAATGTATGGAAAATTAACTGTTAACTTTAGGCTATAACGCAGCATCAAAATAACGATTCCAATGAAAATTTGGAAATATTCCTGTGAAATCTAAACGTGAAAATGTGAATGCATACAAAAAATATTAAAAGTGGATGTATTCATAATAAGTAAATATACATTTTGGTTTGTTTAATGAACAATAGAAATGAATTTCCAAAAAAAAAAAATTATTGAGCCTTTTTGTTGTGAACCTGAAGTTCGTAGTTTTAATTTTATTATTACTTCTCAGTCTCACACAAAGCTATTGTATGAATTCTTCTTTTTGAATCTTTTATGTGTGTGTGTGTGTGTGTGTTTTTATTTTGTAGCTGTTTAAAAAGGTCTGTATCATACAAATTCCTTTTGGCTGCATGCAAAATAATCACCGCTCACATACATGCATGTCAGCATATTAATGGTTTATACTTGTGCTGTCATTGGTATTATAGGCTAAATAAAGAGGTAAATTCATAATATTCATGGTGAAATTTGAGGGTAGGCACACAATAGACTGACCCCATTTCACCAAGGTCCACCCACTGGATATTTCTGACCTCAACACTGATACATTTACATGTCGTCTGCAGTGGAATGCAACATATTGCCCCAAGGAATGAGCAAGTGGGTGTTTTTATGCATTTGTATGCTTACTGCCGCTATGTAGCAGCTGCACAGTGTTTGTGTTCCGCATTTACATCAGTGAAATGTCAGAATTGAACCCACTCATTACCAGGACAGCACTGTTTTAGTGTGTGTCATGACCTGTGGGATACGCTTACATTAACAACGGAGGAGTGAAGTCACTCACATCTCAAAGAAAAATGGATGAGCAGGAACATTTTAGACAGTCATGGTTATTCTTGCATCAAGACTTTCTCATAAACATACTCATAAACAAACACAGGCTTTCTGTGAAAGTGTGTCTGCCATAGACCGAAAGATCACAGGCGTGTAAAGAGAGTCAGTCACTGTTTTGCGGATACCAAATGAAAGAGAACTACTGCAAACTAATACCTTACTGCACATGTTGCAAAACAGCTTTGTTTTTTATTCAAATATACCTCACGAAACATTTAATGGCAAAAACATTGAAGATTAAACATAGATCAGTTATTTAAGCAATAAGCCATTATCTTAAGCAAGTTGTTTATTCAGCATACCGAAACAACTCCTCCACAGCCTTTTGTTTCCTTGCCAGTGTAGCACAGCATTATGCCTTTTTATTTTATTTTATTTTATTTTATTATTGTTTTTTTGCTAACCTTGGATTCTCGCCTTAAAGCGACTCTGCTTCATGGGAAGTTCTTACTGCTGAATAAAATAGATTTGCTAGGTAATTTCATTTTCCTTTCTATATTTTTCACTTCCCAAGAAGACAGGAAGGGTTTTTAGGGCTTCAATAACAAAATCTCAGTGTATTATTACTATTATTAGGAATCCACCGATATTAAAATTCTAGCCGATATGATAAGCTATAATAATTTTATGACCATTAACCGATAAATGGAAGATATTAATATGGCATACTGTTTTGTCTAAATCCATTCAAAATAAACCACAAAAAATAACCCACTTGCTACAAGTGAAATTATAACATAATGTATAGTATGAAAAAAATATATATTAATTTTGCGATTACATTGTCACCATTAAATAAAAGTGGACAATTCTTATTTTATAATATGAAATGATTCAGTGTTTATTATAAATGATTTATCCATGCACATCATTATTATTTTTTAAGAATAAAATATTTTTTTATTATTTTATCATTTTTTGGCGTAAGTCGACTTGCGTACGGCCGTCTGCCGGAAGCTAGTTATTTTAGTCAATAAAGTTTTAATTATGGAAATTTTTCTTACACAAACGCATCGCTTCACTTCAGAAGACCTTTATTAACCCCCCGGAGACGCGTTGAGCACTTTAATCATGAATAGATGCGCTTTGATGGACGACTTCCAAAGACATACAGCCAATCACTCCCATTATCAAGCTTGGAAGAGCCAGGACATTTTTCATATATAATTCCGATTGTATTTGTCTGAAGAACTGAAGACATGCAATTTAGTCGGTGCACTGATGCGGTGTGGAGACTGCGGTTAGGGGTGGTTCTTCCTGGTGACGCTTGAAAAATCTTACAAATCCGTATGAGTGAGGTCGTGTGAATTTGTATGAATTAGCAATCTCGTAGAATACGTACGTATTGCCGTGATATCGGGTTGGTATGTTGTACAGGACATTACCATACTTGTAATTAATTTTAGTTTATATCCAGCTGGTTGCTTTTATGCAGTTGTTATGCAGCGAAGTTAAAGCTGAAGACAGGAGACAGCAAATGATGGAAACATTAGTAATATTAGATCATCAAGAATTAGATCATATTAGATAATCAAGTGTTCTAAAATAGAAGCAAATAAAGTGTGAGAATATACATACAACAAATGTGTCTAATTTCAATGCTATGGCATTTGTGTAGATATTTAAAGACAGCCATCTTCAAGCATGACTGTTTGGATTAATATGAAATAGTAACACTTTACGATAAGTTTCCATTTGTAACATTAACTGAGGTTAAGAAAAGTAAGAATTATTTAATACGCATATAAGTATGAAATGATTTCATTTCAACATTTACTTGATTACATTACATTTTTTATCTGTTTTTTTTTATTGTTTTTTATCGGTTATCAGCCAGCATGGGCCAACCTGGTTATCGTTATCGGTAAAATCCACTATCAGTCTACCTCTAATAACAATATATTAAAACCTCAAATATTTTCTGATATGCTGCAATTCTGCAATACCAGCTTGTCGGATCATGGCGGGTTACGACACGGTGTAAGGGGTAAACAAGAACATAAGGCACAAAAGAAGGTCTTTGTGGAGATTCAAGCTTCGATCTATTCTAAATATCCCCAGCCACACGCAGCCTTTACTTAGAACAATGCCAGATGAGCATTTAATATTTCATAAGCTAATTAAAGCTCAGGCTTCAGGGCGCTAAAGAACATGTGACTGTGTGCGCTGTTAGAGATACGGTCCGGTGTCTCCAAGCGTTCCCTGTTAGATGTCCTCATGGGCGTATATGGCAACGAAATTCAGCCCTCAAGGAAATCATGAAAATATCAAAGGATTATTTCAGTCCTTCCCTAGAGAGAGCGTGTGTATACTTAGCTGTGTCAAAGTTTATTCCAGTCTGTCTCCAAAGGGCGTTCAGAGAGAAAAAGAGAGATCGAAACAGACAGACAGAGAGGGAGAGAGAACATATGTCAGGTGGAGTGCAATCACCGCGGTATTATCATATGAAAGACCTCCTGTCTCCGTGCATGGATCGAGCTGCAGCGGGGTTGTATTAGGTGACTAGGCTTTTATAATCCCCCTGACATATTTCCATGCAGATCTCATGGGCTGAGTACCTGCGGATTGTGCGGCGGTCGTGGACTTGGGAAAACCCTGATTCACGCTGGGTTTTTTTTTTTTTCATAAAGCTGCATGTAAAAGGAGCGAGTAAATATCACTGTGGATGTAAAGCCCCCCTGCAGGGATGAGAGCTATGAACTTAAAGTTGATTGCCAGGTAATCATAGATTTGCACACAATATTTTCATGTTCACTCGGATGTAGGCCTAAACGAGGCAAGTCGCGATACAGTGTGTTATTTAACTTGCAGCTGGTTGCCAGCGGGAAGATGTGTAACTACAGAGGCTTCTCGTTGTGAGGTTTGGGAGTATAAATTGATATTGTTCATAAATAATTTGCTCATTTCGTCCTTATTTTGTGCCTGATGTGGTACAACTTCCTTTGATCCACAGCAGAAATGATGCACAGCCCTGTAAAACTGTTTTTCTAATGTACTAGTCTATACTTGTTTACTGCCAAATATCAGCTGATAGCAACTTAGCTAAGCTACATGCTAATGATAGTTTGCATTTGTTTAACAAGGTACAGTATAGTTAAACTCAAGTTCCAGTTTTGAAAAAGTAGTTAGGTACACTACAAGCTGTATATTGCAATTATTTAAGAGGGCAAGGTGATTTCATCAATAAAAAGCATTTATCCAATGATATAATTTATAATACCTGATCTGAGCCACGTCTTAACTCAATATCAATGAGGGGATTTAAATGAATAAATAAACAGATTTAACAAAAATCTCAATTAGGATGACAGTATCAGACTTGAAAGAGTAAATTTACATCATTAAAATCACCCTAATTTACTCAACCAAGCAACAGAAAACGTAGCAGATAGGACAGGGACTCGAATTAAAATAGTATGTTTTAATCAGATTAATTGTCATCTTAATAAATAAAAAAATCTGACTTTCCAGCACTACATTTAAGAGCTGATTCACAAAAAATAATCAGTATTTACCGCGCTACATAAGAAAGAGGATAATTTAGGATCGACCAATTCACCATAATGAATCAGATTTACCAACGCTACTGTATGTATAAGAGTGGATATTTATGATGAACTGATTCAATAGAACGAATCAGTCATCACATCACCACAAGAGAGAGAGAGGATCAGTTACAATGAACTGATTCACCATAGTAAATTAGGCTTTCCTGTGCTATGTATGAGAGTGAGGACCATTAAGGATGAGCTGATTCAGTAGAACGAATCAGTCTTTGTAATACAAAAAATGAGAAAGAGAGATACCATTTTGGATGAAGTGATTTACTAGAATGAATCAGAATTGATAATGCAACATAAGAAAGAGGACCATTTAGGATGAACTGATTCACCATAATGAATCAGACTTATCAGCTATTTAAAGGGGTCATATAATGGTACATGCACTTTTACAAGTTGATTGTACTGAAATGTGTGTTGGCAGTGCCTGTACACAAACATCATATAATGATAAAAATCCATCCAGTGGTTTTGTTTTAATCTCCTTATATGTTTTCCCCTGCCTCAAATCGAGCCGTTCGTTTTTGTGACGTCAATAAAACGGACGCCCCTCCCACGATTGTTGATTGACGGGAGCGTTTCAACACAGACCCGCCCTCGCACATGAGGTAGCTGTCAATCATAGTCTGCGCGGACCGGACCGGACCGGCGCGGTCATTGTTGATATGCTGGAGCACTGTCTATGAGCAGAATGGCGTCTAAGCGATTGTGGTGTTCTGTTCTTGGGTGTAATAACGAACACAGCAGTCATTTTAATGTTCCTGAATCCGAACCGCTGAAGACGCAGTGGCTGAGTTTTGTTTTCGAAGGGAATATTCCCCACGAGCAACGTCAATGCTTTCATGTTTGCGCGAATCATTTCACACACCAGACTGCTTTATAAACGAGGGTCAGTATAAAGCTGGATTTGCTAAGAAGCTTTGCTAAAAAGGATCGGTACCAGATAGTCGTGTTCCTGCTGAACCTCCAGAAGAACGGAAGTGAGTGAAACGTTTTCTTAAACTTTATATTAATATATTAATCTTTGCAAATCGCTAGCTGCACGCTTCACAATGAATGCGTCTAAGGTTTACACTCAGAGTACATTACGGCATGTTTTCTATGTATGATGTTCTCAATATAATTCATAATTCCACGTTTATACTGAACAACGCGTTATGGTTATTGTGTTATTGTGTTATAAACGGTGTATGCACAGAACAGAGGGGCGGAGTGAGCGCAGCTCATGATCATTTAAAGTCATATGCACTGAAACGGCGTGCTGAAAACAGAGCTGTTTTTGACCAGGTAAAATAAGTGTTTTCTTACAATACTAATGAGAATTTTTAATTAAAGTATATTACAAACTTTTAATTTAGACCCTAAAGAATCATATTAGCTTGCACAAAAATGGCATTATATGACCCCTTTAAGAGTAAGGACCATTTAGGATGATCTGATTTCCAAGAATGAATCAGCCTTTCCATTACTACACAGGGGAGACATTTCTAAAAGTGCAACCGTAACATCTACTTCATTCTGTGAGACACATTCTCTATCTGCTCACACACACACACACACACACACACACACACACACACACACACACACAGTTAAAGCAGTCTCCGTGGTCTTCTTTGTGTTTTATGGTGCATTTTAATTGTAATAAAGTACTTGTGAGGCAGGGAACATGAAAAAAGAAAAACAGAAATGCTCAAGATTTGTGAAGGGAGGAGCGCTCCAAGAAAAGCTCTGGAAGGAAGCAAAACACAGACTATGTCCACAGGACTCGGTGTGCAAATTAATTAGAAGTCTTACAGATAAACACAGTCCCAGTGGCACTTTGGCCTCTTTTATTAATTACTTTTTTTTTTTTTTTGCCTATTCTAGAAGTCTAAATCTATTTTTCTCTTGCACTGATAAGGGACAAAGAGAGATAAAAGGAGTGGTGAAATGGTGGAGCAGGTGTTCACCATGTTCACCATGTGCACTATACAACACATATTCACAACCTGTACAAAGTCAACAAGACCTGCAGGTGTCAACATTCATCTGATAATACCGGAGAATGTGCAGGATGAAAGCTGAGGGCGGTGTGGCCTATTGGTTAACAATCTGTGTTCAAACCCTTCAAAGGGTGATCTATGTCCTATCTCTTGTGTGCCCTTGGAAAAGCAAGTTTGCTTTAGGTGGATTTTCTCATTAGTAGTTACATGTCACAACAAGGTGCAATGTGATATTGTTACACTCATGAAACTGCACATAGAAGTCACATATATGCACATGAGTATAAAGTATGAAAATTAATAGACAAGGAAAATGAAAACATTGGAAAGTGAATAATGACCCATTTTTAATTTTAGGGTGAATTATCCCTTTAATGTCTAGCCTAGCCTAGCCTAGCCTAGCCTTAGATTAGAAGTAATGCTAAAAACAAGTGTATAAAGGGTTAGGTCACCCAAAAAAAAAAAAGAAAATTCTGTCATCATTTACTCACCCTTACCTTGTTCCAAACCTGTGTGAGTTTCTGTCCTCTGTTTAAGACAAAAGAAGATATTTTAAAGAATGTTGGTAACCAGACAGTTACTGCAGACCAGCCGTTCACATACTGTACTCGCACACTATTACACACAAAACAACCCAATTTAAAGGTGAGTCCTGGGCACTTGTTTTGGCTTCTCACCTCTGTGTGTGAGCTGTTATTGGTACCATGTGTCTGCCTCCTCCTGTGGGAGTCATGAACTGAGCTAATGCTGTTTGGGCTTTCAACAACGTAAAGCTTTTGTATATTTGCTCGTTCAATGGCTCAAAAGTGCTGTGGCAATGTAGAAGGCTGACAGACTATGAAAAGATGTAGCATGCTGCAGGTTCTTTTTCCATTTGCTTGCCATTAGCAAATGTCTATCTACCCTGCATAAACAGTATAATTTAAACATTTGATGGGCTCAATGCAAAGTGAATTAGATTATTTTTTTTTTTTTTTTATCAAATGTGCGTAATGGCTGCACTTAAGTCACTCCCATAATGCTGGTGTGTTGTGGGTGGTTGCCAAGGTGTTGCTATGCAGTGGCTGTTAGTACGCTGCATCTAAAATCGAATTCTTCCCTACTAGTATGCCAAAAACAGCACGCCAACAGTAGTAAGTCTGAATAATATATACACTTTTAAGATTTCAAGATCACTACAGTTGCATATACAATACAATTAAGTGCACTTCTTTTAAACAAGGGTAACCCAGTTCAAGAAAGCCCACCCCAAATGTCCTATGACATGCTCATCCCAAAAAGGCAAATGTAGTAGATCAGATATTCCATGCATGCAGCAAATTTGCATACAGTTCACAGAATACATAGTAGTATGTTAGTATGCTTAGTATTATAAGTTTTCTCTCCAGACTTTCATGTCACTTTTATTTAACTGCAAGTTAAAAGAGGGCAGGAAATGATGGGATGAGAGGTAAAGCGGCATTTTGTAAGTTAGATTTGGACACTACACTAACCACTATATCTGAAAACACAGCCTTTATCGATCACTAGTCTGTAACTCAACAAAGTTCAGCGCTGCACAATGAAATGCCTGGAAACGGAGGCACAGAGATCTTCATGACTGTTGTAATTAGCTGAAGCAGGTTCCTCACACATCATGACTCAAGATCTTTTTATAGTCAGTGGCCATGGCGTTAATTCGTCTCTTCCCACCTGAGATCTCTTCTGTCTTCCCACTCGGTACTGTAAAACACCTTTCATGAGTGTGTTGGAGCACACAACAAGTGAAAGGGAGGAGGGAAGGAGAAAGATATTGTATTATTTGATTGCATTACTAATGAGTGTAAAGCACATAGCTGTCACTTTATTCACAATATAGAAGTTTTGAGTACCTGGTTGTCTCAAGAAAGTGTTACTATTTCATAAATATATTAGGCATTTTTAGGTTATTTTAGTGTTATGTATCTAATAGTATTTATTAGTCATTTGAATTGTTTATTTTTATTTTTAGATTTTAAGTTGTCATTTTAATTTTAAGTTTTAGTTATTGTGTTAAATGCTTTCATAATTTTTATTTGCTTTGGCAATTTTAACACTTCAACTTACATTTCTTTATTTCAGTTATCTGTTTTAAAAGCCAGTTTAATAGAAACCATTAGAATTTCTGTGATGGTTTCCAACTTTTTTTAAGCTGGTCTGATCTTCTGTCCTTGTCTAAAGAAATAATTACACACACACACACACACACATCATTCTTAATGCTTTATTATCAAGGTGAACACATGAAATTCATCAGTGTCTGTAAACTTCACCTACATAAATGAGTTTCACAGCTGTTTCAGCTATGATCGCCTCAGTAAACACGTCATAAACGGGGCGTTAACATAAGCCTACTGGCATTTTATGGTTGTCAGCTTTGTTGCATTACATTTACTTCACCAGGAGATGGTGCTGCAATTTCTATCTGAATGAAGCTTCGAGTAATGAACCATTTTCGACACAATTGTATCGGAAAGCAATAATGCTTCGAAACGCTTCATTTGGCCATCACTACCTGTCGACCAACGTCTTCTTCAACCCGCTTACACCCGTGACACAGTAATTGTAGCACTTTAATTTAATTTTCTTTTAATTTCAGTCATATTTGTGTTTAAGCTTTTAAATGTACATTTTCATCTAATATTTATACTTTATAAATAGCATAGCAGCATTTATATATATATCATGTACAATATATACAGTAGCCTATATATATATATATATATACAAAGGGTAATTGCAACTTTTTCTCTCACAATTCTGACTTTTTCGAGAAATAGTCACAAGTGAGAGAGAAACAAGTCAGAAGTGTGATATATAAATTTAGCAATTGCCAAAACAAGTCTGAATTGTGAGTTTTGAGTTATAAAGTCCAATTCTGATAAAAAAAAAGTCAGCTTACAATTCTGACATTTTCTCACAAATACAAGTTTATATCTCGCAATTCTGATTTTATAACTCAGAGTTGTTACTATTTCTTGCATTTCAGACTTCATTATTCGGAATTGTGAGTTTATATATCGCAGTTCTGTGAAAAAAGTCAGAGTTGCGAGATATCAAACTTTTTCATCAATCTTACCCCATTTTTATTTTATTTTTTTACCTCTGTAAAAATCTTGCCACAGTTTAATGAATCATAAGATGTTGTGGATCGTGTGATTGCATCACGTGACTCTGTTGAATCCTTTGTTCACTGCAGCAAGCCTTCCTGACCTCTGTGAAGGACACTGAGCTCTGTTGCATCTCACTAAAGCTCAGCTTGGGAAATGTAGGTTTTTTTTTGTACAGGGGCAGATGATGGACGTTTATTGGGTCAAGCAGACATTTATTGGGTGATTTGCGGTGGGTTGGGGTCTCCAGAAGGGAGTGTGTGAGTCGGGCTCGGCAGGAAAGACCCCGGCAGGGTGCTGAGGTGGAACCAGAGAGAGACTGCTTAGCAACCGCAGGCAGCCCCAATGTGTCACTCACCAAGAAATCATGAATGAGTTACGATGAAGGTAGTGCGCGCACACTTACACACACACACACACACTCTATCCTCCATTCAATCATCTGTATGTGCACACAAACACACACACCTACAAGCAATCACTCAAGTGCGAAATCTGCACATTTATCAATGCACACACATACACAAGCAGATAGATGATCTAATAGAAACTGTGAAAATTGCTTATGCTATAGATACAGTGCTACATGCATTACAAGTACATAATGTGTGAAGATGTTTGAACACAAACATATATCCATTCGCAATCAAGTAGTCATTCTATATAACATGAGAACAGTGAAATAGGCCAGAAAGAATCATGGATAGCTGGTAAAAAAAAATAATAATAATGTAGATATGTAATGAAATCACCGTATAAATTAGTTATAAAAGCAAAATAAATAGGCTTAATAATTCGCTTTTAAAAGGGAGGACTCTCCATAGGTTTTTATACTGTACGAACAGTACATTCTCTCATCTAACCCTAACCCTACTCCTAAACCTACCCATCAAAGAAAACTTTCTACATTTTTACACTTTAAAAAAAAAAAACATCACAGTATGATTTATAAGCTGTTTTCATCATGGGGACCAACAATTGTCCGGATATTGCCATCTTTGTGGGGACATTTTGTCCCCATAATGTAAGGTTTACCAGGCCACAAACACACACATACACACACACACACACACACAACACATCTGGTTTGCTATATTTGTGGGGACTCCCCATAGACATAATGGTTTTCATACTGTCCAAACTGTATATTCTGTCAACCCTACCTTTAAACCTACCCATCACACACAACTTTCTGCATTTTTACATTTTCAAAAAAACTAATTCTGTATGATTTATAAGCTTTTGTACCTATTGGGACCTCAATTTAGTGCCCACCAGTCCCCATGAGTCTGTGTGCATCAGGTTTAAGTCATGTACAGAAAAAACATGCGCACACACACAAACACACACACACACACACACACACACACACACACACACACACACACACACACACACACACACACACACACACACACACACACACACACAAAACAAGAAAAAAACATTTTGTGGTCCAGAATTCTTTGACATTTGCCCAAGGACAGTGAAGGCCTTCAGCAAAAGAGTCAGATCGGAACCTCTGCAGTCATTTTAGTTTCATTCTGTCGCGACACACATATCATCACCAACAGGGCTCACAGTGATGACATGCGGCTTGTGATCATCACTTCTTTGCTCATGAGCAAACTCATCTGTGTGAGCAGAGCTTGCAGAAAGCTTCACAGATTTCTGTAGAATCTGAACGCCTGTCATTCAGATAATACTGCACATTCTTGCATGTTTCATTAAATATTTGATCATATTTCATAAGGCTTTTGGTTACCAACAACACTGCAGTAGGCTACTCTTCTTATAGCCATGTTTAAATCCATTCCACAGAACCCAGTTCTAGACCTTTTTTCCCCCTCTTTGCCCATGATGTGTTTTGGTAGATCTCTTCCGAACCACCATAATGTCAAAGCCAAATGATGAATATAAAAAAGCTCTTTAATGCCGGGTTCGGACTACATGATATCAGCCTGATTTTGGCACGATCCGTTTGACGTTTAGTGTCGTTGTGACTGCAAGAATCTTTTGTTTTAATCCAATATGGTGTGTCATAGTGGATGACAACAAATGCTGAAGGAACAAATTCCTTCACATCTGTGACATTAACCAAAAGGCCCACCAAAGCTCTTCCGTACACAGCTTACAATCACGGCAAAATCGCATAATCTGATACAGTGACTATTATAACAGATGCAAATATTGTGTCTCGACACGGCATACACGTTTTAATGTACTTGCTTGGCAGTCAGTTTGGATAATCTTTCTGGTTCTGTCAGCCAAGTTGTAAAAGTCTGACCTTGATTTTTGCATTGTGGTAGCCAGTGACATCATCACATAGGGGACACTAATTGAACAGAGATCTGTCAGGTTCCAGTGATCAGGAAACATGATATGCTTAACGTTTTTCAGCACATGACCTTTTTCCGCAAAAGGTCTGGCATTTAAAAGTCGGAAAGGCCAAGGAAGGAAGAGAGAATAAGACATCGCAACAATCTTTCAACAGCCTTAAAGAACAAACTGTCAATGATGCAAAACATAAACAATTACACAGACAATTAAGCCTCTGAATGGCTCTGTCATTATCGCACAATCAGTTACTTTCTTAAATACACACAAACACGTGCAGGCACACATGATTACACTGTTGATTTAGCTTTAATGGGGTGCATTTCAAATGACTGTCGGTCTATCACATGAACGCTCTTATTGATAACCTGTAAACACCTAAGAACTACCGCAGCTGCTACTCACCCGTGTCTCATTGTGATGACCTCATCATCTGTTGCTCATGTTTCTTCTGCTTTAAACCTACTAAGCTGCTTACCCAGGCGGCTTTTGGCCGTGTTTTAAATGCAAAGTCTCACAATATTTTGATACCTTCTAAGTTCTAATTTGCATTTATCGTGCATGAGTAAGACAATCCCGCAAGCGACAAGCTCAGTGACAAAGTGTTATCCAAGTAGTTCAATAGAGCCAACATAGGCCTACACTGCCTGGTCCAAAAAAAAAAAACAGTTGTCTGGATTGCAATTGGCAAATGCTTAAGAGTCTATGTTTGGATCATTATTGCAATTATTATTATGTTTCTAGCATGTTATATGTTTGGCAACAGCTCTTTTAACCCTAATTGAATGTAGCGTAGCTTTTTAGTTCTTAAACAACCATGTAGAAAGACACATCATGGCATCCATGGCATTCCAATGACAGACAATATAAAAATTAATCAGGCTCAAATTGTGAATGAATGGATGGGAGGGAGCATGAATAATCATTTTTACACATGAATTGGTGCACCTCCGAGTCGACATTCATTGAAAGTTCTTGGGTTGTGCTGAAGTAGACTTTATAGAGTGCTTGACTCTTGCATTGTCAATACAAATCTTGACCAAAAATTGATGCACCTCTTGATGGAAATAAATGCTGTGATGTTAAGGTTTTTTTTTTTTTTTTTTTTTTTACATTTTGTAAATGTATATTGTAGTGTATCAGTGTATATTGTAGGACATACTGTATATTTTTTTACATTTGCAATCAGACTGTTTGCTATGAGAATTTTGTGCTTAGACTACTGTTTAGAACACTTCATGTTGACAGCTAGTCATCTCACTTGGTTTTGAGACAAAGCTTTTGTGATCCCTTAATCCCTATTGACTGACCCTTTAGCTCTGTGATCTACGGCGTGCTGTTTTTGATTACTTGTGTGCATTCATTCATTCCTGTATCCACTCATACATGCAGCGTGATTTATTAGTATTGATTATTCTATCTTCTCCTTTTTATTGGAGATGAAATATGTGAGCCATGACAAACATGGATGCGCAACCCTGTCTGAGCAGACTAAACGTGTCAGCTACACAGATATCAAATACATGAATGTGAAATCAATGAAATTCATGTTGGTTCCCATTTTGATTTCACAAATTAACATTCTCATGGTTGATTTGATTTGGACATTTACATAATGGCATAAAGTCAAGTTCACATTCCAGCTTATTTTTGCCAAGGACTGCCGATTTAGACAGGAATAGATCATCTGATTGACATGTAAAGCTTCCACTCACTGTTTGTTTTGCTTTTGCCTGCCATAGACCTTATTCGCAGCAGCACCATCTTTGATTTTTAATGGGAACGAAAGCAAGGATGTTAGGGATAGACATGCTTCTCTGAAGTGGGTTGTACTATTATTTTTGTTTTGACACTGCAAACATATCTTTCCAAGAAATTTGAGTAGACAGACAGACAACATGAGCTGTGGAAAATGATAAGTGATTTAATGGCCTTATACAGATTTTTACAGCGGATATCATTGAAAACACGGTAAGTCAATTCCTGGTATCCTTGCTTTCATACCTGTCATAGCGCTGCTCTGAATAAGGTCTATTAAGGGGGTTATATTTAGGATGTAGGGTACAACGGGGCTAAAGGCTCCACTGGGTAAAAGGCTCCTTTGGTTTTATTTTCCTCTAAACCACTAGATGGCACAAAAACTTGCCGCAGCACTTTCCAAAACATCAGCTTTTTAAGACGCGGGCAGCAGCGCAAAGTTGTTTCTGTGCTAATTATATCTAATATTTAATGTTTTTAAAAATGTTGTAGATTTAAGTCACAAATGGGAATCACAAAAATTATTGAATATATTTTGAGACAAATGTCTTCTTAATGATTTTCAGTTTTATTCAAGGTAATTAAAGCAACAGTTTTTCAAATAACGGAAGAATATGTAAAAGTATGGTATTTTGGGTAAAAGGCACCCCTGCTGTTGGGGCTTAAAGACACAATAATTAATAAACTGCATGCTGATAATAAACAGCTTGCTGACTTTTCCATTTGTTGACATGGTTAGATTCAGATGGTAAATATCATATATTAAGTTTGGTGTCCACCTTAGAGATAATCACTATATTTATAATGAAACCATCATATTTTAAAATATGATATTAATCATAAAATATGATTTAATGTTACTACTGTAAATCTATATTAAATTATGTGATCTCATTCAATGCTTTTACTTTTTAAAATAATTTAGTTCATGTATTTAAAAAAAAGATTATTTATCAAAATAAACTTTGCTAAAGTGATTATTTTGAACAAGTATTACTTTAGACATTATTAAAAATATATTATTTTAGCTGAAGTATTTGTATAAATAATGTGTGCCTATTACCCCACCTTATACTTTTATAAGATTTTTAAACCAAATAAACCACTTTTATGATTTATTTTCACACAAAATATGTTGCTTCATAAATGTTCAATACAAACATATATATATATATATATATATATATATATATTCTGCATACACTATGGGAATAGTGAAAAGCACATTTTTCTTAAAGGGATACTCCACCCAAAAAATGAAAATTCTGTCATCATTTACTCACCCTCAAGTTGTTGCAAACCTGTATGAGTTTCTTTCTTCTGCTGAACACAAAGTAAGATATTTTGAAGAACGATTGGAACCAAACAGTTGTGGGGCACCATTGATTTCCATAGTATTTTTGACAGAATTTTCAGTTTTGGGTGGAGTATCCCTTTAAGGTGTGCCTTTGGCCCCGTTGTACCCAAATTGTTTCTCACGGGGACGTAAGGTAATTTGCCGTCATAATTCAGAATGTATGTGTGGCGAGTGCCATGATAGCGGAACGAGGCCGGTGGCGTGAGTGGTAATAAGTGACACCTGTGAGACGCACCGGTCTCGCATCTCTCACGGAGGAGCGGAAGTATAAAGGAGGAGCGACGACAGTGAAGATCGAGAGAGGAATCAGGCCTGTTCCTCAGGCCTATTCGCGCCGCTCTCACGGCACTCAGCCTCGTCCTGCTCGCCACAGTATGTTTTTCTCCCTCCACCAAGGTTGTGTGGAAATGCAACTTTCGTCCAAATTCAAGCTGCATGTTCGCAGGTTCGTAGGATCACAGAACTTGCTCCTCCACTATGAATAAATCGCCATCTGAATGCACAAGTTTTATCACTGACGTGCCATGCAAATTGATTTGAAATAAATCCACATGAGAAACTATTACCATCCGAATAGGGCTTTTGAAAACGCAGTGTGCCCTTACGAGTCAGCCAATCATATCAGAGCTTGCTGGATTGAGCAGATACTCAGCGAACGGACTTCAGGCATCTGGTGGGAGGTCTTTGTTCTGGGATTACAACAAGAGACTGAACCTCGGCTGAAAATGACCTGAACATTATGGCAGTCAAACAGGGTTGCTTATTCTTTTAATAAACCAGCCAAATCTTCTCTCATATTATCATGACCCAACACAATCATCTCATACGTACCTCTCACAGTTGTCCTCCTCTTCTAACGGCCACTTACCGGCGTTACTCCGTAATGACCCCTATCAAAGCCGCGTGTCCACGGTCCATTAATGGTCTGAGTCACTCTCTCATGTACAACTCTGAAAGCCTCAAATGACCCTCTCGCCAGGAGCGAACACCAAACATTGTGTCGATTTCACCTGCATTCTTGACAGACTTTTGTTTTTTTGTGGGTTTGTGATGGTGGGCGTGAAATGAGCATGCTGGAGCACAGATCAGATGGCGGCTTGTTTTAGACAAGGATCAGTTAGTTTGGTAATGAATAGGTTGAAAGCCGGGATCAGACTTTGTGCTCAGCTAATGAAAGGTGTGATGTATCATACATCAGAATGCTTTATGGCCCGCCGAATGGCACACAATGGGTATACAAACAGACAACTGTGGAAAGGATGCTGCATGCCCAGTAAAAGATGATGAGGAATTTAAATACAGGGATGAGAACAACAAAAAAGTTGTAGGGAGAAAAAAGCCTCAATAAATTTTAGGAAGACAAAGAAAGGTAGAATGTAAAAGAGGGGATGAAAACATATTTATTTCACACCCACTCTCCCTCTCTGTACCTCCACACCATCAAATATTTACAGTGCCTGATACAGTCTTAATATCAACTGAGCAAAACTAAAGAACCAGCTGCAGCTGGTCTGATGTATAGCTTTTATCCATGCTGAAGCAGCATCATTTCTTTGTCTTCTTTATTTCAGTAAAACCAAAATAATGATCCTCTTAATTTCAGTAAAACCAAAATAATGATCACCATGAATAAATTATAAACCCTCTGAAAAAAATTACCGGTTACTATAACCACCATAAAATGTCTGTTCTCTGTAAGATCTCAGGCTGACAAAATGCTGTAATTTCATACTTTGTGTTGTTCTTGAAACTGTAATCAGGTGAATCTGTGGTCAGAATGACAGGGAGAATGTGATTGGCTGGAAGTAAAGACTGATTGATTTAGGTAGTGAAGACTGTAGCATAATCTGTTTAGGAATTGAATACTGTAATCTCATTGATTTAGACGTGAGCAAGGCTTTTAACCGGGCTGTGTCTCTGTATATTTGAGAGAAAAAGATTTGAAATAACACTGGTACAACATAAAATGATCCATTTTTAGATGGAAATCAGTGTTATTTTAGTATAATTTATATACTATTATAGTATTTATTAGGGGCCAAGCACCGAAGGTGAATAGGCACCTATTGTATCTGTTGGTCTTGGTCTTCTTCTTCTTCTTCGTCGGCAGCCCATAGAACCGCTTGCGGGAATGTTATGCAATTTTGAAGAGATGGAGGACAGAAATATCTTGCTCTAGCGCCAACAACTGTCCAAAGTTGCACTCACATTTATGCTAATAACCTTTGAACCGTAAAAAAAAAAAAAAAATGTTTTCCTCTGATTCTTCATCATTATCTTGAGGCCTCCACCCTCCGAGCTCAGCCTGGGTCTAAATTGTTAGACTCTCTGCGAGCCCCCTTGGTCACTGCTCTTGAACCAGAGCGTTGTTAAGCCTCTTCTCGCTTTAGAGAGTTGTTTGTTTAGAGGCCTCCGCTCCTCTGAGCTCCTGCCATTATTGGGGTATGCTGCTAGCCCCATTATTTAGAGACTTCATTGACAGGCATAGGACTTTCTGTATTCGTCCTATGAGCTCAGCCATAGGCTAAGCGGTTAAGATCTCTGTGAGCCTTCTTGGCTACTGCGAGCATTGATGGGCCTCCTCTTGCTAGAAAGAGTTATATTTACTGAGACCTCCGCTCCCTGGAGCTCAGCTAGGATAGCAATTGCAAGTGGTAGGGCTCTCTTTGAGCCTCCTTGCAAGATATCCTGAGTGTGTGTCGTTGTTAGGTCTCCTCTTAAGACAGTTGTCATGCTGAGGCCTCTGCTCCTATAGACCTTGGCTAATGTTGGCTAAGATGTTAGGCTCTCTGTGAGCCTCCTCACTGCTAGAGTTGATAGGCCTCCTCTCGCTAGAGAGTATTCTATATCTAGGCCACCGCTATCTTGAAATGCGCTCAGTGCCGCTGCTAGCCATTTTGGTGCCCTAAGCATAATTCCTTTATGATGCCCCCCTGCCCCCCCTAAAAAAAAACATTTTCATTTAGTATTTTCATTTAGGGGGGCTAAGCCCCCAATGAGGGTATGATTTATAAAAAATTTAAAAAGCTAAAAAGTAACACTTTAGATTAGGGTCTAATGCTTACTATTAACTAGTTTCATTACCATGCAATGGCATGGTTTTATAATCACTGGGATCCCGAATTTGAGGCAGGTTAGTTAGGGGTGTTCGGGGGAAATTTTGGATTTTTCTGAACTACAGATGTGCATTTTAAGATGTTGTGAAGGCGAAAAAAAAAAAAAAATTTCGATAACAACAGCTTTAAAACCATGTCAGTGGGCAGCTGATTATTTTTCTCTCCTCATCAGCATCACACTCTTTTTCTCTTTGTTTTTATCTTGCCCTGTCTCTTCCCCTCCTAAAGTTGGCTTTTTTAATTTACTAAAGGTTACAATTTGTATTTTATTCTCAATATGTACACATTCATTATAAATCCTGTGCCTAACATGATGAAAACGGCTTTGTTCATGTTTCTTGTCCCCTCACAATGACAGTAGCCTAAACTATTACACTAGGCTACATGTTACATAGGCCTATTTTCAGTTAAAAATGGCGAAATTAGACAAAACTATATTAGTTTGCCTAATTATTTTTTGTCATTCGTTTAACATTTATGACCTAAAAAAAACTGTCAAATAAAGTTGTTTAGCTACTTACATCTTATCTCGCACTTGCCCGTACACTGAAGCATCGAGTTGCACTGTTAAAATTCGCGCTCAGCGTCTGTGAACATAAAGCCCGCCTACTTTGATTTGATTGGTCATCTCAAATATTCTGACATTGACGAGCAGTGACAGACCAATGAGGCTCAGAAGAACACACACGAACACACACACACACCCTGTCCTGTGTTTCTGACGTGCTCTCTGTCTCTGCTCGGCGCCGCTGCGGAATGAAGAGGAAGAACGCGCTGAATCTGATTATAACAAAAAGTTTGATGATTGGTTTTTCATTAGGCTATTTTTGGTGCCCCCTCAGCACTTGGTGCCCTACGCACAGCGCGTGATGCGCGTGGTGGGAGCGGCGGCGCTGAATGCGCTAGGATAGCGATTGCGAGTGGTAGGCTCTCTGTAGGCCTCCTTGCAAGATAGGGAGTTGTTAGGTCTTCTCTTGAGTTAGAGAGTCGTCATACTGAGGCCTTCGCTCCTAGAGCTCGGCTAGGCGGTAAGGAAGTATGCAAGGCCGTTAGGCTCTCTGGGAGCCTCCTTGGCAACTGACATTTTGTGGAGGGTTGCTAGGCATCCTCTAATTTTGAGAGTCATTGTATTGAGGCCTCCACGGTGCGGAGCTTCTCAGGCCAGTTAGACTGAGTTTTAGCTCTTTCTGAGCTTTCTTGGTATTGCCCTTGGGTTAGAGTTGCCTAGGCCTCTTGTTTGAGACCTCCACTTTTCAGGGCTGCCTGAACAGAAGTCCTTAGTATTAGGCTCTCTGTGAGCCTCCTTAGACGCTGGCCTGAAGATGAACATCATTAGACTTCTTTAGAATCATCCTGTTGAGGCCTCCGTTCTTGAGAAGCTCCAGTCTATGCTGAAGTCTCTAAGGCTGGCGTGCCTTAGGGATAATTATATATATACCATTGGTCGCACCAGTGGTGACAGTATATGATGTATATTACAATGTTATGATGAACTATATGCCTTTCTTGTTCAAAGCGTGTCGAAGGAATCCGATTTTTAGAAGGCAGCTGTCCGACCCTGAGATGGTGAACAGGAACATGGTTTGTGTAACATTAGCGACACATTATTAGCTGTTTGATAGCGTAGATAAGCAAAAGGCTCATCATATTAATTACCGTTAAGTGTCCGACGATGAATCAGTTTCTGGTTCAAACATGGCTGAATTAATCAGTATTTCCACTTGACATTGTGCTACGTTTAAAACAGTAAAGTTGATCTCTAATCTCTGAGTTTGTGTGAGTGGAGGCGGGGGTAATTTGCATATTCACGATAAGCGTGTTACTAAATGAAGCAATGGTGTAGAGTTACATTTAAGATATTTTAAGACATTGCGATTTTTTCACAGGAAAAAAAAAACGTTTAAATATGTCATTTTGATCAAATTATTGACTACAGGGCAATTTAATTCTGAATGTTTTCTGTGATGGGTTTAGGGGATACAAAATGTCATTAGCTCAGTATAAAAACCATTACGCCTATGAAATGTTCTCATAATGATAAGTGTACCAGCATGTGTGTGTGTGTGTCCTTGTCAGTATGTATGTGTATGTGCCCTAGTGAATATGTATATGTGTGTATGTCCTTGTGAGTGCGTGTGTGTTAAGAAGGGTCATCTGCAAAACACTGCAGAGCTCAGTCTCACCTGCAATGCACCAGCCCAACGTACGCTTACCTGTACATCACTACATCAATCTTTCTCTCTCTCTCTCTCTCTCTCTGGCATTCACACACATACAGTGAATTTGTTTTTCTATCTCAATACGCTTTTGCTCTCTCCTCTCCTGTTACAGCTGGTAGTTTTGCTCTCAATGGAATCGTCCTTTTGGCCGGTGAGCCCAGAGCTGCTGATGTATCGATCATGTTCATTCTTTACGCCCCCTAGGGGAGAGCGTGGGAGGGAAGGGAGGAGGGGGGTCTCTGTGAACGTGACCCAGGGTCTGTGACCATTCATGAAAAAGTCGGAAAAGAAAAGCATTGACGTATTTCGGAAACAGGAAGCTTCCTGGCCATTTGAACAGCCCAGCAGGATGCAGAGTAAGAAAAGCTACATAGAGACAAGTTTAAGCTGAGTGACGCTGTGTGATTTTTTATGGGATGTCCTGTGCTGAATCAGCTCCATGTGGTCCATAAATTATAATAATAATTGACAGGTGATTGGACACATCAGGAACATGGCACTTGTCATGTCTGACTTTGCTGTTTCTCTCTCATGAATTTGCATGAATAATTTAAAAGGTCTATTTGGCCCTGTTTTACTTAACCTTCAGTCTCAGATCATTGCTTAATCTGTATACTAACTTATATGCTTTACTATATAGGACATTGAATATGTCCAAATCATAGCATTGGAAACAGTTTGCCTGTTGTGCATCCAGTGGATTTAAAGTGTATGGCTACTGTATGTTCGGAATGGATACTTACTGTATACTGTGAAATATACACTGCATACTATTTATAATTTTAAAAAATAGTAAGTGAAACAGTAAGCATTATTCCATAATAAATTTAAATGTTGCAAATAGTAATAGCTACATTCTTGTCAGTTATCAATAAAAACTTTCCATTAAAAAATGAGTCAAGAAAGAGATCGCATCTGATATTGCGTTCAATTCATTCGTCAATTTGGAAATGAAAGGTCAAGTTGAGTGCAGTGCATTGTGGGATACTATATTTCACGCATTTCAAGCTCAGTTTTTGGTCAGACATAGTAGGTCATCAGGGTTTTCTACACATACTGTGCACAGTGTACTGTACATAAGTACATATACTGAATCAATGGTATATGTGTGATCACTCCCTGTTGGAATTATCATAATAACTTAGTATTATCATACTATTTATGTTTAATTATTCCTAGAATTGACTACTGTTATTGTTTTAGTAATGCAAGAATAATCTGAAAATAAATTATATACAAAACAGTTTAATGTAGCAAGCACACAATGTTTTATGTCCTTCTAAATAAATGTTATTCATTTTTTTAATGAAGCATAACCATTACTTTATGTATTGTGGTTTTGTCTATTGATTACACAAATTACGGCAGATTCATTTTGGCGTTAATAGTGTTGCCATAGAAATGCAGAATTCTCAGGCCATGAACAGCTCCAAGTAGAATGTCCTGGTAATTACGGTATTAATTACGGTAATTACGAAATAGCATGAATGTAGCATAAGAATACTGTTTGTATGCTATTGTGAGCATGGCCTTTGTGTTCTTGCATGATTTTTGGCTTATAGGTATTGATCACAGCCCCTTGTGCCACACAAGTTTGTGATGTTATTATTGCCACTTGTAGACAAAGACATGAGGCTAAATGCTAAATCTGTTTTAGCTAGCTGCTAAAGGCTAGCTAAATTGTGTTCTAAATTACCTTTAGCTTACAAGCAAACACATATAATACTCGACAAAGGGCTCTGTGAAATCCAGACATGATTGTTTGATGTCATTTGTCCAGTACTCGAGTTGTATGTACCCTTTTTAGTAGTGTTGGTGATGCAGCAAACACTTTTAAGTGCAACACAGTTATCAAAGAGCTTCTGCAGTGAGGGACATTCGTATTCGAGGAACAATATGTTTTTGTGTTTCTTTAACATGGAATAAACAGGCCTAATTGCCTTGCTTGCATAAACACACCGTGGGTGAGCAGGTTAACCGCATATCTTCAGTGGGGTTTCAAGGGTCGATCTATGCATGTAAGTCTTTAAATTAGGCCGATCTGAACAAGCAAGCACAAAACAAGAACAAATGATGACAAATGACAGGGGACACCGCTGACAATGGCTGCTGGGATATAACCTCTGTCTATTGGCTGACCAAAAGGCAGACTGAATGGAGATGGAAATCCCTTGTCTGATAAACTATTGATCATTTTTACAGGTAGATCTGTTTTGCAGAGATAGATGACACCTTAGCTTTCTCCCATGTGTCTTCATTTCAAGCCAGACACACTGTGATATATGCTATAGCAAATCCCAACTTCTTGATTGTTTATATCACTGCATAATTTAAACTTTATTATCAGCAATATATTTAAAGTTGGCTGTATAGAACATCCAACATTGCCCGCATACATATTTACTCATGGAAAACTATATACTACATAGAAAATATAATCTCCGTGATTGTATATATCATTGCAAAATGTAAACTGTATTATCACACAGCTATATAAAGTTATATTATTGTCAACTTCATATGCGTAAACACTGTATACTCACTTAAAGCAATATATTAAATAGCAAATCTCAACTTTTTGTTTATCTCGTCACGAAATGTAAAATATTTGATCATACAGCTCGTATATACTTCAATACAACTTTAAAGGGGTCATGAACTGAGAATTAAAATTTTACGATATCATGTTTATTCTAATGCCTGATCTGTGATCAGTGATTTCTGATGTAGCCTATACTTATTCAAGTTCAGACAGATTATCTCTCAAAATCATTCAATACTGTTTATGTATCAGTAAATCAAGCCAGTGACTAAACAATCAACTTCACGTCATTTCTCTTAGTAAAATGAAAATAATCTTTTTTTAAACTGTGAATAAATTATATACAGAAAGCAATCAAAGAATGCTCCCTTTCCAATCGCCCAAGCTGTCAATCACACAGCGCGAGTTTATCTGGACACTTGCCAAAACTCGTTATGAAATATGTTGCTGTTAGATGCACAACAAAGCTCTTACTGTATTTACATTGTGTTTGCATTGTTACTTGGTGAAAGCATTCGTGAGAGTGCAGAAATTGCATTGCAATGATGAGATCTTCATTCACACGATCAACAGACTGTCTTTCATCTGCTCAATGCTCATAACTGCAACCTTTCATGTAATGGGAATAGATCTAAATATATGATCAATACTTTTAACGATTGGTTAATCTCGATAGCTGTAATAGTAAAAATATAGTAACAGTTTTCAAGAGAGTTCCACATGTAATATTAGCTATTTCATTTGCAAACATGTCAGCCAATCACAGCAGTGTTCGTTTACACTGAAGTCTCACAGCAGACACGGCCCTTCAAACAGAGCGTTCAAATCAGAGGCAAAAATCAGGCTTGGAAAATGCCTTTTATTTCTAGATTATAAAAAACAATTTGATGTAAAAATCATACTAACATTATAAGGGCACCCCAGAAAACATTATATAATAATAAAATAATACAGTTCATGACCCCTGTAAATAGCTCAACACAAATGTTTCAAGTGGTTTGACTGCTTCTATTGCTCTCTTCATTTGTAAGTCGCTGGATAAAAGCGTCTGGTAAATGATTAAATGTAAATGTAAAAAGCAACTTTTAATGACCTAATTGGGAAAGGTGTTTAATATGGCTGCGTTCACTTTCACTTTTTGGTATGTACAGCAGCAACTGCTTACAAGTGAGTAAGTACTTATTACCTACGCTGCCGTCTCGTCGTTGTTGCTGTAGGAGAGCCCCGGGATGATTTATTTTCAGATGCGTTTGCATAGAAGTGGTGTATATGGTATGCCATTTCAGTTTTACAGAGCGAGCAGAACACCATTTTATTTGGTCTCTGTTTAAAAATTTTTTTTTTTTTTTTTAATGTTCACACTTTAGATCGGGCTCGATATTTTTGTAACAACGGCTGATTTTCAGCATGTCTGGGAGCGACCATCATTGGGTGACGATTCGATGCAATCTACGCAAATCGACCAATGATGTTTTATTACCAAAGTTTGGGAGGAGCTCATTCAGTCAATCAACTCAATCAGTGCAACAGGAAGTATATACAGCAGACTTACTTATGTCCCATGACAGTTTTCCAGCATCCCTCCACCACCCCATCTCCTCACTCCTAACTATCCCAGCCTGGCATAACCTTTACTCAATCGGATTATATGTTAGTGTAAACTCTTGAAATTGACATAATCTACGTAATCAAGTCGTTCCAGCACTAATCCATTCCACACAAGAGTCCATTTGGAAGCAGAGCGAGGCGCACCTTTTCAAGGGTTTCGTCCGCTTGTGTGCTTTTTTTCTGCATCCTGGCTGTTTGGTAGATTGTATGCACAAAAAAAAACTCCCAATTTCCCATTCATTTCCTATGCGGGTCATTTTAGACCCAAAGACCCTGAGTGTGACTATTTTTTTTATGACCAATTGACTTCAAATCCTGTCCCCAATTTTTTTGTGTGTTCATATACCAAGTACCAAAAAAGTCACCAAGTTTTGGACCATTCCGATGAAGCTACGATTTTTAACATTTTTTTATTTAAACGACCCGAAGAACCCCAGAGGGTTAAAACATGCTTTTTGTGAACACACCCTAAATATCACTGAACCAACTTATATACATCGATTTATACCAACAAAAAAAATGTTATGGGTTAAATCAGGTAAAAATAGCTCTAAGGTACAGTGTATATACTGTAGCAAATAGAGCAACTGCTGGATATCACCGCAAAATGTAAACTATATTATCGCCCAGATATTAAGATGTTCTAAG
This sequence comes from Rhinichthys osculus, assembly GCA_029959095.1. Taxonomy (NCBI): domain Eukaryota; kingdom Metazoa; phylum Chordata; class Actinopteri; order Cypriniformes; family Leuciscidae; genus Rhinichthys; species Rhinichthys osculus. The sequence continues at coordinate 32,461,659 of JARWKJ010000008.1, forward strand.
CATTGACATCATGATTTTCTGTAAAGCTGATTTGAAACACAATGAGAGAGGATATGAGACATTAAAATAATGTTGCAATCTTTGGGTCCAGTTGAGATGCTGTGCTTGTGTTGTTTCACTTTGACTTAAGTGTGCAATCATGTTCATACCATGTTCATAGACTTTAGTTCCGCATTTAATACTATCAGCCCACCTAAACTCTTCACAACACTCCTGGACATGAACATTGACCCAGCCATCTGCCACTGGATAAGGAGCTTCTTGTGGAATAGATCACAGAGGGTGAGGGTTAATAACATAACCTCACACCCTCTCTCCCTTAGTACAGGAGCTCCCCAGGGCTGTGTTCTCTCCCCTTGGCTCTTTTCCCTTTACACAGCATATTTTGCATCCATGGACACTTCAGTTAAAACAATAAAGTATGCGGACGACACAACCATTGTAGGCCTCATCTCAGACAACGATGAAACCCAGTACCGCATGGTGGTGGATCAAGCGGTAAACTGGTGTTCGAATAATGACCTTCAGCTTAACACTGCCAAAACCCAGGAACTAATTATTGATTTTAGACGTAGGCCATCTCCCAAAACACCCATACATATAAACGGTAACCCAATCACCATCACTGATTCCTTTAAATTCCTAGGAACACACATTAGCAATAACCTGAAGTGGACAACTAATACTAAACACATCATTGCAAAAGCTCAGCAAAGGCTTTATTTCCTCAGGCAGCTTAAAAAATACCGGATCAAACATCAGCTCCTTGTTCTGTTCTACTCTGCTATTATTGAATCTATCATTACATTATCAATGACAGTATGGTATGGGAGCACAGACAGCCAAACAAAGAAAAAATTACAGCAGATCGTCAACAAAGCATCCAAGATTATAGGAAAACCATTGCCCTCAGTCGATTGCCTTTATACACATCGGACTGTTAAGCGAGCAAAGAAAATCATCTCCGATCCCTCACATCCTGCTCGTCACCTCTTCCAGCTCCTTCCTTCAGGGAGGCGCTACAGGTCATTCTCTACCAAGACCAAACGTTTCACAAACAGTTTTTTTCCCATAGCCATCAGGACTCTGAACTCTTCTCTCTAGTTTAGTAGTCTATACACTATGCACGGTCACTTAACCACTGTATCTTGCACTGTCACTTGTTGTGAAATGTATTGTCGATCTGTTGTTTGTAATGCATACACATGATGTAGTGCTTAAACATACTGTACCGAAAACGAATTCCACCGGCATTGTCGTGTGGCTAAATAAACAATCTATCTATCTATCTATCTATGCGTAGCTATGCTCTAAAAGCCATTCCTTCCAAACACTGCCTCCTGTTTTGAAAGGGATAATTGTTCTTTTCTGTCATGCTGTTAGCACGCTTTATTAATTATTGCTTGATTTAGGATGCGGTGAATGGTGTAATGTAATCATACCGAAACATGGCATTTGAGTTATTGTAATTGAGCTGTTGGCGTCCTCATGCTACATGTCATTCTCAAACAGGAAAACTGTGTATTTAAAGTGCAGAAACAGTAGAATCACTGACATTGCAGCTCAGGGGGTTATTTATGGGGCATAGCTCTGATGTATGAGTGCGTCTTAGCCCATCTCCCCCTGGGCATGTTAGAGGAAATTGAGTGGAAAAAAAGCGAAGAAATTACTTTTCTTGTTTAGTGAATAACAGAAGGGCACCAGCATACTGCATGACTGTAATATCAGCATGGTGATGATGACGGTTGACTGCTCTCATTTAAGAGGACAGGAGCCTTCATAAAGAAAAAGTGGCTAAGAAAATCAAATGGAAGGGCACAAATGAATACTAAGCAATGGTGTTAGTGTTCAGATTGGCCGTTTCCTTAAGGTATTGCTAGTGATGTTTAGAAGAAGACACATATTGAAAATTTCTAAATAGAATGAAACCATATTATAACTTCCCAGTCCAAAAAGATAATTCACTTACTTGCATGTGTTTCCAAACCAGCATTACTTTCTTTCTTTTATGAAATGCACAAAAGCAATATCCTGGCCTCTCTTTTCCAATACTGAATGAGGAAGCTTGAAAATGACCAAAGAAGCACCATAAAGTAACACAGGTCAATAGTATTTGTGTGCTATATTCCAAGTTCTCTAAAATCATTCAACCGACTGATGTCACTTTTCACTGATAATCTTCCTCTCCAGTGAGCTGGTAACTGTTGAACTCACAAACCACATCAAACCAATTTGTGCACTAATTCAGTCCAGCTTTGTGAACTGGAACGATGGATTCATTGAAAAAAGAACTAACTCAAACGAGTGATTCACTCAAGAATCGGACATTGAATCTTCTCATGAGATTTCAGGATAGGGGGATTGGCAAAATGTTCTACGAACTTTCTGATGGCTTCAGAGAGCTTGGAATTATATTGGAATTATATTGTATATATATATTTATATGAGTCATATGGGTCACTTTTGAATCCCCAGTTCACTGTCATTCATATGGAAAATAATGGGGAAGATGTTCTTTAAAAATTCACCTTTTGTCTTCCATCATTTTTTTTTTTTAAATCACCCTAGTTCCCTCGACAAAGAACCCAATAGGGTTGGGTTTTTCCATTGACTTTTGGATTGTTGCATAAATAAGCTCTGTGATCAACAAAAGTTTATGATTCTTACACATTTTGATCATCATTATCTTCACAAATGAACACAACTTTTATGAATTTTGAAGCCTAAATACAATCACCAGAATTTAAAAGTTAGACATAGGCTATCAATGTCACCACGATTAAGCTTCCAACAACTTTTTCAGTCCTTATTTAAAAAAAAAAAAATATATATATATATATATATTTTTTTTTTTTCTCTAAGAGTTGCAAGAGCGTGATTATAAACATAATAAGACTGCAAAAGCGGACTAGTGAGTATGAGTTTACCTGTTTGGCTGATGACGTTTAATGTCCCTGACAACATCTGTAGTAAAACCCTAAATAAAAAAAGAGGATAGTACTGATGTATTTTGTCATAGAATAAAACATACAAATATATTAAGCTTGTGTTAACCACAGACCTTATTTCAGACATTTAACCAATAACCCATAAAAGACAAAAAAAAAAAAAAAACATTGATTTCAGGACGATAGAACCGTCCTGAATTGCTACAGTAAATTGCTAACTTGTTTTGGCCTACACAAATGCATCATTTTTTCATCACACTCCATGAGGTCGCTTCACTTACAGGTAAAAAAATAAAAATAAATCGTTACAATTTGCTACAAATTCATTAAAATGTAGTATGAATAAAATGCTGACATACTACATCCGCCTTGTTGTCATAATGCATCATGTAACCTACACTGCCATTCACGACTCCTCTCCTACGGACTCATGGGATAGTAAAGGGTCCATTTGGATGCGCACTTCAGAATCTCGGCAGTACTGGTAGTAGATTATCTGAGTACTTTTCCCTTACTGTTTTATGATTGTTTTCGCTTAATACATAGTAGGACGAATGCATGTTCCGACACACAGGACAACTGTGGTTCATAATTCTTAGCCATGTGTTTGTATTAAAGATGCTTTATCTGCTAATTTGCTCAAAATGCCATAGCTACTCAAATTTACTACTGTAGTCAAAAACGAAAATAATTTGTCTGCACTACATTATATCATTGATTCATTTAAATGTTATTCCATAGTAGTTAAAGACACCTAATATAAAGTGGGACATTACCTGTCAAAAGTTTGGAAACAATGTCTTATGCTCACCAAGGCTGCGTTTATTTAATATTTTAAACAAACTATTTGAAAAAACTGATGTAGGCTAAATAAATGATTTCTCATCATTGAAAGCTTCAGCGTAAGTTCTGCCAGGAAGACTCAATCAGTGCGTCACGTATTACTTTACTTCTAACCAATCATGTGCTAACACTCACAGTATAAAAGATTGGTACTTACATTTGTCTGAGTTCGCAGATACTGACGCTGCCAATCACTTCCATCCTCCCCAACCACCACTAAGATGGTACCTTCCCCTTCATCCTCCCCACCACCACCAGGATGGTCCCTTCCTTTACCTCCAGGGGGGTCGGCTGCGCCCCTGCCTTCATCTTCAGGCAGGACATGCAGATTCCGCCACCCTCGCATTGCTCGCTAAGGATGGGGCCTACGCCAAAGAACTTTATAAATTCATGCTTGCCGAGCTGTTAATAAATATACGCTTGTTATATCAATTTATCTCCCGAGTCTTTCTGGTAGAACTATTGTGCTGGACTACAAACCTCTATTCATAATTTCAAATGCAAAGAGGGTGTTTATACAGGAGTCTTAAAAGCACTGCCAGAAAAAAAAGGCCTGTTTGATTTAAAGGATCAAGAGCAAGTGGAACCATTGTATGTATGATTGTATTTAATGTAAGGTCAAGTGTGTACAGACAGTTATTGGTTTAGTTAAGTGAAATAGAGTGTTGTGGTTTCACTGTGACTATTTGTTATCTGCTGCGGTCACAGTTTTGCTGTATGGGAGGGTTCTATGAGAGTATTACATGACCCACATCTTTATCTGCTTTAGAAGCAGCTCCTTTTTCATAAATGGTAATATATGTAGAAATGATGAAGTGCACTGTTAATGAATGCAGATAGTGAAATGTAAACTCTTCACAGCTCTCATCAGACGGCTTCACTGTGTGTGAATTTCATTGTGATAAGTGTGTTTGTTTGAAGCACAGTGGATTGTGGGAGGACACCTGCAGGTGAATGTGATCGCTTAAAACCCAATAAAGTGGAAGCAGATGCTAGTGAATGAGGTCTGAAATTGCAGCTATACAACAGCGTTTACATGATCTGTAGTGTATCTGGACTGATAAACTCCCGTCAATCATAATAGACCTACATCAGTCAAGCTGAGCTTGAACCTGCGAACTCATCGCAGAACCTGATTTCACCAAGTACAACATGTTCCTGGGTCAAAGGATAACTTACGGGTAGGGTTAGGTTTAGGGGTAGGGATATGGTTAGGACAAACTTTTCGGACAGGAATGTTGATCTTGGATCAACAAAATACTGACCCATGAAATCGTCTAAATCTGCAAGATCAGGACGTCCACCATCATCCACACCTTCGCCATGACATCCTGAGCTTTAAAGCATGTGCTGGTTCACTCACTCAGTCTTATTATACACACACTCACACATGTACAGACAAAATCCCTCTAGCTCGCTGCCTGACCTGTTTAATCATGCTGTTCAACGCTCCAAAGAGCCGTTGACATTCCCACCTCACCCTCTGCTCCATTGTGCATTCAGAGAAAGGAGCTCACATCCCCTCCTCACTCTCCATGTCTTATCCCTGACCACGATTAGGATGGAGAAGACAGTGCTGTGTACAATACAGTAACACAGTTGGACCAAAACGCATTGATGACCTTTCTCGGCACTCTTAAATGGGGCATGTGATGCTTTTAAGTCTTTTCCTTTAGTGTGTAATGTATCTGTGCATGTGTGGGATCTGCAAAGTTACAAAGCTCATTTTATTTATTTATTTATTCATTTATTCTATCTAACAGAGAACACTGCTCCGGACCTACCTAAACTGACTCAATCGAAGTCCAGATATTATGAAAGTAAACATCTATGTCCAGACATCTACGTCCAAAGTTCAGATGTTTTGAAAGCATCTACAGTACATTCATAATGTATATTATTGATCTGCCTGTATTGACATCATTATATGAGAACTGAACTGAGCTGGACGATGGCATCACTGTTTTCTCCAAAGCGGCTATATATATATATATATATATATATATATATATATATAAATGAACTAAATTAATAAAACAAACAAAACAAAACTGAATCATCACTGAACTTACTTAAGCAGGACTATTGACTATAATAGTCACTATATGATGCTATTTTCTTCTAGATATGCTGTACATCAGAAACAATCTTTGTTGCATTATTTAAATTGTCCTGTTAAAACTGTAAAGCTGATTTGAAACTATCTGTATTGTAAAAAGCGCTATATAAATAGGCTGACTTGGCTTGACTTTACAATGTGAAATATTAGCATAATGCCATTGCCAACCCAAAGCTATAGACAAAGGAACATGACAAGGCTTCAGTGAATTGTAGTGTTGTCGCCATGTCGCGGAGATGCTGTTTCAGAAAACCTCTTTGTTTGGCCTTCCGAAAATAGATGAAGTTAAAGGGGTCATATAATGCCATTTTTGTACAAGCTAATATGATTCTTTAGGGTCTAAATTAAAAGTTTGTAATATACTTTAATTAAAAATTCTCATTAGTATTGTAAGAAAACACTTATTTTACCTGGTCAAAAACAGCTCTGTTTGCAGCACGCCGTTTCAGTGCATATGACTTTAAATGATAATGAGCTTTGCTCACCCCGCCTCTCTGTTCTGTGTGTACATCGTTTGTAACACAATAACACAATAACCATCACGCGTTGTTCAGTATAAACGTGGGATTATGAATTATATTGAGAACATCAGACATAGAAAACATGCTGTAATGTACCCTGAGTGTAAACCTTAAGACGCATTCATTGTGAAGCGTGCAGCTAGCGATTTGCAAAGATTAATATAAATATTATGATTATGATTATGACTATGATTGACAGCTCGCTCACGAGCGGGGGCGGGTCTATGTTGAAACTCTCCTGTCAATCAACAATCGTGGGAGGGGCTTCCGAGCGTGTGACGTCACAAGGTCGAACGGCTTGATTTGAGACAGGGGAAAACATATAAGGAGATTAAAAAAAAAACACTGGATGGATTTTTACCATTTTATGATGGTTGTGTACAGACACTGCCAACACACATTTCAGTACAATCAACTTGTAAAAGTGCATGTACCATTATATGACCCCTTTAAGAATAAGTGGTTTAGATTTATTTATAACACTGTTCCTGAGCAGTACAACCCAAAAGTTTGCTTGTGCATAGTCTCGCGTAGCCAGAGGTTCCGACTGACGGCAGAAGGTCTGGACTTTATCGCAGCTTATCATGGCCAAGGACCGCCCAAGAGGACATTTGACTGACATGTAACGCAACCAATCACAGTTCTTTTTGTTCCGCGTCATGTTTAGGGGCGTGACAATATAAGGTTGATGTCCCTACAATAACAGACCGCCAATGCATCTAATAAATTATTCTTTCAAGAACGTTGTGCAAGTTTACTGCAACAATGGAGCCGCAAACTTTTGAAAATCCAGTTTAGTTGTACCTGGTAAGCACTCATTGTCACAGTTGTAAACACGACGGCTTTCTTCTTCCATAAGGGGTTTTGGCATTTGTTCCAGGCGGACCGATAAAGAACGCGACACACACATCTCCCGGACATCCTGTAGAATTCAACCAATCAGATTGCGACTTAGAAACTCCTGAAGTGTTTCCAGAAAAGTGTTCCATATGCATCAGACGTTCAGCCAATGGTCCGTGGGTGTGACGTCTGAGGCTGAGACTAGCTTGTGCACAACACATTTTGCATAGGACATCTTCCTGAACTTGGGAGAGTACAATGCTGGCTATACACAAAGGCTACTTACAGCTGTAACACTTTCTGCTCTTTGTTTGCAAATGTGATTTCTGATTGATCTGTGTAATCATCTGCATTTTCAGAATCTGACTCAGGCTCGAACTGATATGGTAAAGTCGGCGACACTTAACTGTTTGTTTCCTATTGCTTTTGAATCATTGGAAGCTGAAAACTCACAATTATGGTAGTTGATGTTACATTTCAGACACACACTTGAGGTGTTTGGCCAATCACAACGCACTGGGTCAGCTGGCCAATCAGAGAACCTGGCTAAAGGATGGGCTTTGTAGAAACCGTTAAGTAAACGAAATGAAACTTGGCTAGAAGACAGCTGCAGTTCAACAGTCCTCAATGAAACAGCCCCTCCTAACTTTACTTTTATGAGTGTCTGCAGAGCGGGTAAGAGAGGTGGAGGAGTAGCTGCTCTTTTTAAAGATGTCTATCAATGTAAGCAAACATCATTTGGTAACTACCCCTCTTTTGAATACCTGGGTATTGTGTTAAAAGGTGCCCCACGCATTTTACTTATCATTATTTACAGGCCTCCAAAATACTCTCCAGCCTTTGCTGAGGACTTTACAGAACTGTTATCAACAATTTCCTCAGAGTTTGACTGTTTTGCTATTACTGGAGATTTTAACATTCACATAGATAATGATACAAATATGGCAAAAGAAATCAAAACTGTTTTAAAAACTTTTGATCTGATTCAGCATGTACATGGTCCCACACACAACCGTGGACACACTCTAGATTTACTTACCAGTAAGGCTCTAAACATCTCATCGATTGTTATTAAGGATGTAGCACTGTCTGATCATTTCTGTATTTTCTTTGAAATATTGATCTCTCCTGCCATTGAAACTAGATCTGTGTCTGTCAAGAAGAGATGCTTAAAGGAGAACACTAGTGTGCTATTTATGAAGGCCATATCTTTAAAACCAAGCATATCTGCTGACTCTGTTGATTTTCTCCTTGATTCTTTTAACTCAAAGGTTAAAGGTGTAATTGATGATATTGCTCCTGTGAAAGTCAGGAAGAGTGGTAGACAAAAAGCACCCTGGAGAAACTCAACAGCTGTGCAACATATGAAAAGAACATGCAGAAAAACAGAGCGCATGTGGCGGAAGACAAAACTTGTAGTCCATTATAACATCTACAAAGACAGCATCCATGCTTTTAATATTGAACTAGGCAAAGCTAGACAGACTTTCTTCTCGAATATTATAAACAGCAACTTAAACAACACACCAGCTACAGCTACTTAACCCTCTGATGTCCTTCGGCCCAAATGGACCCGAAGCATTTAAATATATATATTTTTTTAAATCATTGCTTTATCGGAATGGTCCGAAATTTGGTGACTTTGTTGGTACTTGGCATATGAACACCCCAAAAAATTGGGGACAGGATTTGAATAGTCTAAGTGGTTGTAAAAAAAAATAGTCACACTCAGGACCTTCGGGTCCAAATGGACCCGCATAGGAAATGAATGGGAAATTGGCAAAAATGTGAAAATACAGAGTTATTTTGTGCGTACAAACTACAAATCAGCCACGATCCAGAAAAAAAGCACACAACAGTGAAGGGGTGAATCTATAAAACATCAAGAGTGCAAAACAGACACATCCACACACACACACACACACACACACACACACACACACACACACACACACACACACACACACACAAACACACTTTTATACACATACACACTAATAAATTCAGATTACATATGGGTTTTGAATTTTTAAAATGCTCAGTTTGTCCACCAGATGGCATCCATCTCATTTCAAAAATTGCTTTCATGAGGCCTAGGCTTGACTCTTAAATGAAATACAGCTTTAAAAAAAAAAAATATATATATATATTTTTTTAAAATTTCTATTATATTGAATGGGGGAAAATGGGTCATAATTATTGCATTAATATTAATTATAAATCATTTTTATTTTTGAAATTATCTCAAAACACCAAAAAAAGAAAAGAAAAAATATTATAAAAAACATCCATCCATCCATCCATCCATCCATCCATCCATCCATCTTCTTCCGCTTATCCGGGGCCGGGTCGCGGGGGCAGAAGTCTAAGCAGAGACGCCCAGACTTCCCTCTCCCTGGACACTTCCTCCAGCTCTTCCGGGGGGACACCGAGGCGTTCCCAGGCCAGCCGGGAGACATAGTCTTCCCCGGGGTCTCCTCCCAGTGGGACGTGCCCGGAACACCTCCCCGGGAAGGCGTCCAGGAGGCATCCGAAACAGATGCCCGAGCCACCTCAGCTGACCCCTCTCGATGTGGAGGAGCAGCGGCTCTACTCTGAGCTCCTCCCGAGTGACTGAGCTTCTCACCCTATCTCTAAGGGATCGCCCAGCCACCCTGCGGAGAAAGCTCATTTCGGCCGCCTGTATCCGGGATCTTGTCCTTTCGGTCATGACCCAAAGCTCATGACCATAGGTGAGAGTAGGAACGTAGATTGACCGGTAAATCGAGAGCTTTGCCTTACGGCTCAGCTCTTTCTTCACCACAACAGACCGGTACATCGACCGCATTACTGCAGAAGCTGCACCGATCCGTCTGTCAATCTCCCGTTCCATCCTTCCCTCACTCGTGAACAAAACCCCAAGATACTTAAACTCCTCCACTTGAGGAAGGATCTCTCCACCAACCTGAAGTGAGCAAGCCGCCCTTTTCCGACTGAGGACCATGGCCTCGGATTTGGAGGCGCTGATTCTCATCCCAGCCGCTTCACACTCGGCTGCAAACCGTCCCAGTGCATGCTGAAGGTGCTATGAACATGCTACAAAAAACAAGTAAAAAAAAAAAAAGATTTTTTAATTAAATTTTTTTTAAATAAATATTAATCCCACCTTTCCGGCCCATTTGGACCCGAAGGTCCTGAGTGTGACTCTGAAATGAAGGACCCCACACTTTTTGCTACTGTAGAGAGACTGACAAACCCCCCAAGCCAAATTCCCAGTGAAATGCTCTCAGACGGCAAGTGCAGTGAGTTTGCTTCTTTCTTCTCTGAGAAAATTAAGAATATCAGAAAGGTGATCAGCACATCATTGAGCCGCACTGGGGTCAGACAGATCAGACCACAACCTGAGAATGTAGTTACTATGTCTGTTTTCGAAGAAATTGATGGCAAAATTTTGGAAGAAATCGTACAGCACCTTAAAACATCAACCTGCGCCCTTGACGCACTTCCCACATCTTTCTTCAAAAGTGTGTTAAACAGTTTAGAAGCAGATCTCCTAAAAGTGGTTAATGCCTCACTTATTTCTGGTAGTTTTCCAAACTCCCTGAAAACTGCAGTTGTCAAGCCCCTCCTGAAAAAGAGCAATCTGGATAAGACTATATTAAGCAACTATAGACCGATCTCAAATCTTCCTTTTATAGGCAAGATCTTAGAAAAAGTTGTCTTCAATCAGCTGAACAAATTCTTAATCTCGAATGGATACTTTGACAATTTTCAATCTGGTTTCCGATCTCATCACAGCACAGAGACAGCGCTCATAAAGATAATAAACGATATTCGCTTAAATACTGATACAGGGAAATTATCAGTGCTGGTACTACTCGACCTCAGTGCTGCATTTGACACTGTCAATCACAACATACTTCTTGACAGGCTGGAAAACTGGGTGGGGCTTTCTGGGATAGTCCTAAAATGGTTCAGGTCATACTTAGGCCCCGTCCACACTACTGCGTTTTCATTTAAAAACGGAGACCTTTTGCTACGTTTCCACCTCCCGTCCACACTAAAACGGCAAAAACGGAGACCCAAAACGGAGAAGTTTAGAAACGCTGCCGATCCGTTTTTCGTTTTGAATCTCCGGAGGGCGTTTTAGTGTAGACGGATCCAAACGGAGGACTTTAGAAATGATGACGTAGTAGAGCCTCACGCTCGGCTCAATGATTGGGTGTCATCAGTCATGGCGTATATCTTTGCTAGCAGCTGTTGTACAATTAAATTCTGCATTTTACAACGCTATAACTGCCTACATGCGCCAGAGTCAAGCTATTATTCGAGCGATCTGTGACAATTCCCGTGTGCAGCGGCGGCGTTGACCGTACATGGAGCGTCGGTTTGGGGTTAACCCAGAGCATGGTGGGATAATTTTATCAATGAAGTTGTGTTTACACCGGCACGCGCATGCCCAGTGTTGGTGAATGGTCACGTGATCCGCGTTTTCAGTCATTTTAATGTGGACGGAGATCAATTCTAATACGCAGCTAAAACGCTGGTGTGGACGGAGATCGTATTCGTTTTAATTATCCGTTTCTAAACTAAAACGCAGTAGTGTGGATGGGGCCTTAGAAGGGAGAGGTTATTATGTGAGTATAGGAGACCATAAGTCTGAGTGGACATCCATGACATGCGGAGTCCCTCAAGGCTCAATTCTTGCACCACTCCTATTCAACCTGTATATGCTCCCAATGAGCTAAATAATGAGAAAGAACCGAATCTCTTACCACAGCTATGCAGACGACACACAGCTCTACTTAGCCCTATCGCCTAACGACTACAGCCCCATTGACTCCCTGTGCCAATGCATTGATGAAGGAAACAGTTGGATGTGCCAAAACTTTCTCCAGTTAAACAAAGACAAAACTGAAGTCATTGCGTTTGGAAACAAAGATGAAGTTCTCAAGGTGAATGGATACCTTGACGCTAGGGGTCTAACAACTAAAAATCAAGTCAGGGATCTTGGTGTGTCTCTAGAGTCAGACCTTAGTTTCAGTAGTCATGTCAAAGGAATAACTAAATCAGCATACTATCATCTGAAAAATATTGCAAGAATTAGATGCTTTGTTTCCAATCGAAACTTGTGCATGCTTTTATCACCAGCAGGGTGGATTATTGTAATGGACTCCTCACTGGCCTTCCTAAAAAGACCATAAGACAGTTGCAGCTCATACAGAACGCTGCTGCCAGGCTTCTGAGCAGAACCAGAAAATATGAACACATCACACCAGTCCTCAGGTCTTTACACTGGCTCCCAGTTACATTTAGGATTGACTTTAAAGTATTATTACTGTTATATAAATCTTTTAATGGGCTAGGACCTCAATATATTGCAGATATGCTCACTGAATATAAACCCAACAGATCACTCAGATCATTAGGATCACATCAGCTAGAAATACCAAGGGTTCACTCTAAGCATGGAGAGTCTGCTTTTAGCTATTATGCCAGCCGCAGCTGGAACCAGCTTCCAGAAGAAATCAGATGTGCTCCTACAGTAGTTACATTCAAATCCAGACTCAAAACACATCTGTTTAGCTATGCATTTACTGAATGAGCACTGTCCGTCCGACTGTTTTTACTGTACTTTATTTTTTATTCTAAACTGTTTTAATTATTCTTATTTGTTTTGATTATTTTAATTTCTTCTATGTAAAGCACTTTGAATTACCATTGTGTATGAAATGTGCTATATAAATAAACTTGCCTTGGCTTGCCTTGCCTAAAAGCCCATGCAAAAAAGAAACCAAATATAATGAGTAATGACAAATAAATATGTAATGACCTTTTAAAATAGCATCATATCAGCATGGAGTCATTTATGAAGTACGTTTTTCAATATTATTGGCAATAAAACTACAAACTTAACACTATCCTACTTGGTATTGGTGGGTTTAACTGGTCCATATGTGGCATGTATGAATCGAGTGTATATGCTGAGATTATCACCGGTCTCTTGTAGAGAAGAGCTCTAATCGTCTCCATTGTAGAAACACTGTCCCAAAGATAGATGAAGTGAGATCAGCTGCCTGATTAGCGACAAAGATGGAAATCTTGGCATGAATCTTAATGAAAACAAGCTACTTTAGCTCTCTGTCAGTGGCTGCTCATAATGGCTTAATTAACACAGAGCAGAGGCGGCAGTGGTTAGACTCTGTCTGAAGCGAAGTGTTACTGCTTTCTTCTCAAGACTTACAGTATCTAATGAAAGTTGACAACATTTCCTCAGATTAACAAAAGGGAGCATTTGCCTTGCTGTGTATGTTCAAAGCTCAGTGCTTCATTTGTCAAATGCTAATTTTGTATAACAGTAAAATGTTTCTTTTCCTACAAGCCAGTAAAGGACACAATGTTTTCTGCTTTTAGATTTTCTAATACAAATAGTTTTTTTTTTTTTTAAAGCAAATGTGAATGGTGCTTACCCATGCAAAACGTCTCGGGTTATGACTATAACCCTTGTTCCCTGAGAAGGGAACGAGACACTGCGTCGAGAATCGACTCTTTGGGGACGCTCCCTTAGCGTGCGCCTCTGAAGTATGAATGAAACTATTCCAATCCTGATTGGTGTTGCGTCATGACGTAACATGTGACGGCATAACCGGATGCATAAAAGCTACGCCGGAACAAACACAAACTAGCCTAGCGATGAAGCAAGCCGCTCTCAGGCCTCAAGGGGCGTGGCAGAACGACGCAGTGTCTCGTTCCCTTCTCAGGGAACAAGGGTTATAGTCATAACCCGAGACGTTCCCTTTCGAGGGAACTTAACACTGCGTCGAGAATCGACTCTTTGGGGAACGAGTGCCCACTAGGCCACGCACCGAATAGGCCTGTCCCGGAGTGAAACTGTCTAGGCACTCAGCGAGGACTAAGCACGTGTGCACCAGGCGTACTAGGAAGGTGAAGACTGTAGAACCTAATAAAAGTATGTGGAGTAGCCCAACCGGCTGCCTCACAGATCTCCTGTAGGGGTACTCCCGAAAGAAGGGCCCTAGAGGAAGCCATGCCTCTAGTTGAATGAGCCCTCACGGCTAAAGGTGAAGGCAAGTTGCGCACCTTGTAAGCCTCAGTAATAGCTTGAACAATCCAATTACTAATAGTCTGCTTGGATGCCGGGAGTCCCTTCTTAGGTGACCCAAAACATACTAATAATTCGTCCGACCTTCTCCAAGAAGAGGACCTCTCAAGGTACACGCTCAAAGCTCTGACGGGGCAGAGCAAATGAAGCTTCTCTTCTTCTGCCGACACATGAGGTGGAGGATGGAATGCCTGAAGGACTGTAGACCGAGCCGTACTAGATGGAACTTTAGGCACATAGCCCGGACTCGGGTGCAAAAAAGCTTTTACTCTGCCAGGGGCAAACTCCAAGCAAGCTGGTGTCACTGCCAGGGCTTGGAGATCTCCCACCCTCTTAAGTGAGGTAATAGCCAAGAGAAATACCACTTTTAGCGTCAAGTCCTTAGGCGAAGCCGACTGCAAAGGTTCGAAGGGGGCCAGGGATAACCCTTCAAGAACTATTGCCAGGTCCCAGGTAGGAACCCTGGACCTGGTTGTCGGTCTCATCCTCCGAGTACCACGGAGAAAGCGAATGACCAACTGGTGCCTCCCCAGAGGCCCCTCACTCAATGGTGCATGGAAAGCCGCAATGGCAGCCACGTACACCTTAAGTGTGGAAGGGGAGAGACCCGCAGAGAAACGATTTTGAAGAAACTCCAGAACTGAAGCCACTGGGCAGTTAACTGGATCTAACTCCTGTTCTCTACACCAAGTGGAAAAAACATTCCACTTGAGGCCATATAATCTCCTAGTAGATGGAGCCCTAGAACTAAGTATGGTTTCAACCACTCCGGCTGATAGTCCAGCATCTAGGTACTGAACCCCCTCAGAGGCCAGACCCACAGCTTCCACAGCTCTGGGTGAGGGTGGAAGACTGTGCCCTCCGCTTGAGACAACAGATCCCTCCTCAGAGGAATCTGCCATGGCAGAGCTATCAGGAGTGAAATTATGTCTGAAAACCATACTCGGGTCAGCCACCTTGGGGCAACCAGAAGTAAACTGATGCCCTCCTGACGGACCCTCTCCAGGACTCCCGGAAGCAGAGTGATCGGGGGAAAAGCGTACAGGCGAAGCCTCGGCCAGGCCTGTACCATGGCATCCAACCCCAGTGGGGCTGGATGTGAGAGGGAGAACCAAAGTGGACAGTGGGACGTCTCTCGAGACGCAAACAGGTCCACTTCCATCTGTCCAAACCTCTCCCATATTAACTTCACCACCTCTGGGTGAAGTCTCCATTCCCCGGGCCTCAGCCCCTGCCTCGACAGGATGTCTGCTCCCTGATTCTGAACCCCCGGAATATACATTGCTCTGATAGACAGTATTTTCCCCTGGGACCAAAGAATAATCTGATGCGCCAGTCTGCACAGAGGGCGCGATCTGAGTCCCCCTTGTCGGTTCAGATAGGCTACCACTGACGTATTGTCTGATCGTACTAATGCATGGTGACCTCTGATGTCTGGGAGGAAGCTCCTCAGAGCCCTGAACACAGCCAACATCTCCAGGCAATTTATATGCCAAGAATGATGATGGTCCTGCCACAGACCCCTGGCAAAGCGGCCGTCCATGACCGCGCCCCAGCCAGTGAGGGAGGCGTCTGTCGAAACGGTTTTCCGGCGACAAGACACTCCCAACACTGGCCCTTGGGACAGGAACCAAGGTTTCTTCCATATTTGTAGAGAACGAAGGCATCTGCGCGTTACTCTGATCATACGAAACGGATTTCCCTTGGGAGAAAACCCCTTGGTTTTTAACCACCACTGAAGGGGCCTCATGTGTAGAAGGCCCAAAGGAATGATGTTGGATGCCGCTGCCATGAGGCCCAGCATTCTTTGAAATTGCTTTACAGTGATGGCTTGGCCTAGCTTTAACCTGGATACCATCCCCAGAATTGACTCGATACGTGCGGGAGACATTCGTGCCTGCATCGTAACCGAGTTCCACACGACTCCCAAAAACATCGTGCACTGGGATGGTTCTAGCACACTCTTCTTTGTATTGAGTCTCAACCCCAATTTCTGAATGTGGCCAAGGACGACATCTCGATGCCGAACTGCCATCTCCCGAGACTGAGCCAGAATGAGCCAGTCGTCGAGATAATTCAATATACGAATGCCTTGAAGTCTCAGTGGAGCAAGGGCTACATCCATACATTTGGTGAATGTGCGGGGAGAGAGAGCTAGGCCGAACGGAAGAACCCGATATTGGTAAGCTTCGCCCCCGAAAGCGAACCTCAGGTATCTCCTGTGACATGGAAGGATGGAGATGTGAAAATAAGCGTCTTTTAGATCTATCGTGACAAACCAGTCCTCGGACCTGATCTGACTCACGATTGCAGGAATGGTTAGCATTTTGAACCTGAACCTCCTCAGAGACCGGTTCAAAACCCTGAGATCTAAAATTGGCCTTAACCCCCCATCCTTCTTTGGAACTATAAAGTACCGGCTGTAAAACCCGGACTCCCTGTCCAAAGGAAGAACACGTTCTATGGCTTCCTTTAGCAGCAGAGTCTGTACCTCCTGTTCCATCACCTGAGCCTGCTCTGGAACCACTGTAGTCTGCACTACCCCTGAAAACCTGGGGGGGCAGCGCGCGAACTGCAGTCTGTACCCTGATTTTATTATATGCAGGACCCATGCAGATATGTTGGGAAGATGATACCATGCCTCTACAAAATCTACTAGAGGTACCAGCCTCTCGAGACTGGCCTCTGGTGTTTTTCGAGCATCTTTCTCGACTCCCTGAAGCGGAATACCGGCAGGGTATAGTCGATACGGCTTTTGTGACCATAATTGATGCTTTTTCTTTATTAGAATATTTTCGCTGGAAAGAGATGCGGCCCGAAGCGTCGTGGACGGCGGGCAACATACATCGTTTCCTAGAGGGCTCCGCTGCGAGAACAACCTTGGTTGCCCTACAGCGGAGGGGACAGCCCTCAGAGGTCCTACCACTTCGGTTAGGACCTCTTCCCCGAAGCCCTCCTAGCCTGAATGACGTCCCTCAGGTCGCCCTTCTGGTTGGAGGACTTCGACTTTTGAGAGTGTTTCCTCTGTTGCCAAGCTCCAGGAGGAGGGGCTCTAGAGGAAACGCTCTCTCTCTGCTCTGCTCGGTGTGAGGAGCCGGCTGATGGCTGGGGCTGATCTTTTGGCCCCACCCTACTCGATTTGGATTTCGCCTTACGGGGGAGGTACTGCTGGAACGCCGCAGATTGTTTCTTCGCCTCCTGAAACCTGTCGACGACCGATGTAACGGCGTCGCCGAACAGGCCAGAAGGCGAAAGCGGCGCATCCAGCAGAAAGGATCTATCCTTTTCCTTCATGCCAGATAGATTTAGCCACAGATGTCTCTCCGTGGCCACCATAGCTGCCATAGAGCGGCCAATAGCGCGGGCCGTCTCTTTTGTGGCCCGAAGAGACAGATCTGTGGCTCTCCTTAACTCCGCAATATCTTCAGGAGTTGGCCCCTCCCCCTCATCCAAATCTTTCAGGAGGTCGGCCTGGTATGCCTGCAAGAGTGCCATAGAGTGCAGACATGAACCAGCCCGACCTGCCGCCATGTAAGCCCTGCCTATTAATGCAGATGTATCTCTGCAGGGCTTACTAGGCAACGCCGGGGTTTTTAGGGAAGATGCCGACTCAGGAGAAAGATAACCAGCTAAAGCCTCTTCCACTTTAGGCATCTTCCCATAACCCATATCCCGTGCCCCCATAACATTACTGTAATCCACCATACTGGGATTGGAGACACGGGATGAGTGCGGTTTATCCCACGATCTCGAAATCTCTTTGTGGAGATCGGGGAAAAACGGCAAACCCCGGCGCTGAGGTTGCGATCTGTGCTGCAGGAAACGCTCATCAAGCTTGCTTCTCACTTGCGTTCCCTGCTCATCATGTGGCCAGCTGATGTTAAGTCTGGCCACAGCACGAGTCACAACCTCCACCAGCTCCTCATAACCTTGGCCGTGGACTGGCGCGCCTAGATCACGGTCATCCGCATCGATGCTGAGCACATCTACTTCCTCGGAAGCAGAGAGCTCAAGCATCGGGACCTGATCATGGGCAGGAGAAGCCGCGATGCGGGCTCCTGCACCACTCTCAGAGGCTACGAGATCCTCGGATGAAGAGTGAGAAGGTGCCTCAGCAGTCTCAATCTCATCCACAAGATCCCGCTGCGAACCCCACGATCTCAATCGCCGCGCCGCCTCAACGGACGCGGGACCAGAACCATGGGGAACGCGAGCCTGACCGTGCTCATCAAAGCACGCCAGCCGGGAGCGCAGCACTCTAATGGGAAGTGCTTCACAGTCTACACAAGCAGCTCCCTCGAGAGCTGCCCGTGCATGCTGCGCTCCCAAACAACTCACACACAAAGCATGTGTGTCCCCACCCATGATGAAACGAGGGCAGGGAGGCACACAAGCTTTGAATTGTTCGCTGGCCATAGTATACAATATTTTCTGACAAACAACACCAAATAAGACAGACAGTTTTCAACACAGAGCGCTTGCTGAAGAGCGAAAGCTAGTTTGTGTTTGTTCCGGCGTAGCTTTTATGCATCCGGTTATGCCGTCACATGTTACGTCATGACGCAACACCAATCAGGATTGGAATAGTTTCATTCATACTTCAGAGGCGCACGCTAAGGGAGCGTCCCCAAAGAGTCGATTCTCGACGCAGTGTTAAGTTCCCTCGAAAGGGAACTCATCACCACAATGCTAAGATGTGGTGATTGCCAGGACATTGCGGTGTGGGAGCTCTGGTCCCTCGTTATCATTCTTTTTCATCCAACATGCCTTATTTTATGTAAATTAGGCTTACTAATATAGAATGTACATTCTATCTACCGTTCAAAGGTTTGGGGTCAAGATATTTTGTAATGTTAGAAAATATTGTTTGCTGTTATATTCAAATGCCGTTATTTGGAACTATTAATAAAAAAAACTGAATCACAAAAATATGAAGGAGCAAAACTGTTTTCAACATTGATATTAAAAATGATAAGAAATGTTTCCTGAGCACCAAATCAGCTATCTGTAACGCTCAGGCTGCATCAAAAATGTCATACTCTCTAGAGTAGGTACTTATTTTGAATAAGTAATTACTTCACGACTGCAAAAAAAGTATGTTCTATATTGGGCTGTTTTCGACTAAGGATTTTCATAGTCGAATCTGTTTCGTTAGATTTTGCCGTAGTCGACTGATAGTCGAACCTTTTTTCTTTTTTTTTTAGATAGCAGCCAGAAGCTCGGTTGAATAACTTTTCGTCTGTTATTGGACAACTCGCTCTACGTTTATTTAAAATGAACAGCAAGACAACTAGAAGTGAATGTGCTTTCCATTAAATGAATCCTTAACCCTCTGGGGTTCTTCGGACCAAATGGACCCGAAGAATTTAAATAAAAAAATGTGTAAAATCATAGCTTCATCGGAATGGTCCGAAATTTGGTGACTTTGTTGGTACTTGGTATACAGTATGAACACCCAAAAAAATTGGGGACAGTATTTGAATAGTCTAAGTGGTTGTAAAAAAAATGGTCACACTCAGGGTCTTCGTGTCCAAATGGACCCGCCATAGGAAATGAATGGGAAATTGACAAAAATGTGACAATACAGAGTTGTTTTGTGCGTACAATCAACAAATCAGCCACGATCCAGAAAAAAAAGCACACAACAGTGAAGGGGTGAATCTATAAAACATCAAGAGTGCAAAACAGACACATCCACACACACACACACACACACACACACACACACACACACACACACACACACTTTTATACACAAACACACTAATAAATTCAGATTACATAAATATGTTTTGAATTTTTAAAAATCACAGCTTCATCAGAATGTTACGAAACTAGGTGACTTTTATGGTATTAGGTATGTGAACAAACAAAAAATTTTGAGGTCATGATCCAAGCATGCTAAGTGGTCGTCACACTTCTGCTCTTTGGTCAAAAATGACCCCCATAGGAAATGAATGGGAAATTGTCAGAGTTTTTTTTTTTTTTGCATACAATCTACAAATCAGCCAGGATGCAGAAAAAGGACTCAACAGTGAAGGGGTGAATCTCTAAAACATCAAGAGTGCAAAACAGACACACACACACACACACACTGTATTATATATTTATAATAATCTGTATTATAAAGTAAAACTGGCACTTCAAATTACCATTTAAACCAAACAAACAAACAAAAAAACAAGACAAAAATAGTCTTTAAGAATCTGTTATTATATTTTAAAATCAACAACCTGAAAAAAATTGTCAAAGATGTGCAAAACTCACAAGAATTCTGAACCCTTTCTACAGAGAGCTGTAAATCCACTAGTGGTAAAAATGTGCTATTGCGTGATAAAAATGCTCAGTGTGTCCAGCAGATGGCATCCATCTCATTTCAAAAATTGTTTTCATGAGGCCTAGGCTTGACTCTAAAATGAAATACAGCTTAAAAAAAAAAAAAAACATATTTATAAAAAAATTATATTATATTCAATGGGAAAAAATGGGTCATAATTATTGCATAAATATTAATTATAAATCATAAAATTTTCTCAAAACACCAAAAAATAAAAGAAAAATATGTATAAAAAACAAGTAAAAATATATATATATGATTTTCTTTTAATAAATATGAATCAAACCCTTCCGGACCATTTGGTCCCGAAGACCCTGAGTGTGACCCTGAAATGAAGGACCCCAGAGGGTTAACACACAAAAAAAAAAACGTTGCAATGAACGTGCTTTGTTTTAAATAAATCACACACAGTAAACAAAACCTTAACAAAAAAACTTTGCAATGAACTTTGCAATTTAGACGGGCAAACTGCGTGCCTGTGCGGTGAGACGTAGCCTACATGCTCGGGCAGATTCGGCTTGAAGTCGTTCATCCTCGGATGCGGCGTCACGCGCACTGTTACAAAAAAAGCTGTGCACACAGCCAAGCGAAATGGGGTCTTGCCGGTCTTGCGCACCCAACGCGTCATTTTTTTTGCCGTCCGCACTTTGGCGCTCGTGCAGACGCGTCGAGTATGAACGTCTCGGGTTATGACTATAACCCTTGTTCCCTGAGAAGGGAACGAGACACTGCGTCGAGAATCGACACTTTGGGGGACGCTCCCTAAGCGTGCGCCTCTGAAGTATGAATGAAACTAATCCAATCCTGATTGGTGTTGCGTCGTGACGTAACATGTGACGGCATACCCGGAAGTATAAAAGTGACACTGTCACAACACACACTAGCCTCGCGATGAAGCAAGACGCTCCAAGGCCTCAAGGGGCGTGGCAGAACGACGTAGTGTCTCGTTCCCTTCTCAGGGAACAAGGGTTATAGTCATAACCCGAGACGTTCCCTTTCGAGGGAACTCTACACTGCGTCGAGAATCGACACTTTGGGGAACGAGTGCCCACTAGGCCACACACCGAATAGGCCTGTCCCGGAGTGAAACTGTTTAGGCACTCAGCAAGGACTGAGCACGTGTGTGCCAAGCGTACTAGGAAGGTGGAGACAGTGGAACCTAATAAAAGTATGTGGAGTAGCCCAACCGGCTGCCTCACAGATCTCCTGTAGAGGAACTCCCGAAAGAAGGGCCCTAGAAGAAGCCATGCTTCTAGTTGAGTGAGCCCTCACGGCTAAAGGTGAAGGCAAATCGCGCACCTTGTAAGCCTCAGTAATAGCCTGAACAATCCAAAAACTAATAGTTTGCTTGGATGCCGGGAGCCCCTTCTTAGGTGACCCAAAACATACTAATAACGGGGCAGAGCAAATTAAGCTTCTCTTCTTCTGCCGACACATGAGGTGGAGGATGGAATGCCTGAAGAACTGTAGACCGAGCCGTATTCGATACTTTAGGCACGTAGCCCGGACTCGGGTGCAAAAAAGCTTTACTCTGCCAGGGGCAAACTCCAAGCAAGCTGGTGTACCAGGGCTTGGAGATCTCCCACCCTCTTAAGTGAGGTAATAGCCAAGAGAAATACCACTTTTAGCGTTAAGTCCTTAGGCGAAGCCGACTGCAAAGGTTCGAAGGGGGCCAGGGATAACCCTTCAAGAACTATTGCCAGGTCCCAGGCAGGAACCCTGGACCTGGTTGCCGGTCTCATCCTCCGAGTACCACGGAGAAAACGAATGACCAACTGGTGCCTCCCCAGAGGCCCATCACTCAAAGGCGCATGGAAAGCCGCAATGGCAGCCACATACACCTTAAGTGTGGAAGGGGAGAGACCCGCAGAGAAACGATTTTGAAGAATCTCCAGAACTGAAGCCACTGGGCAGTTAACTGGATCTAACTCCTGTTCTCTACACCAAGTGGAAAAGACATTCCACTTGAGGCCATATAATCTCCTAGTAGACGGAGCCCTAGAGCTAAGTATGGTTTCAACCACTCCAGCTGATAGACCAGCATCTAGGTACTGAACCCCCTCAGAGGCCAGACCCACAGCTTCCACAGCTCTGGGTGAGGGTGGAAGACTGTGCCCTCCGCCTGAGACAACAGATCCCTCCTCAGAGGAATCTGCCATGGCGGAGCTATCAGGAGTGATATTATGTCTGAAAACCATACTCGGGTCGGCCACATTGGGGCAACCAGAAGTAGACTGATACCCTCTTGACGGACCCTCTCCAGGACTCCCGGAAGCAGAGCGATCGGGGGAAATGCGTACAGGCGAAGCCTCGGCCAGGCCTGTACCATGGCATCCAACCCCAGTGGGGCTGGATGTGAGAGGGAGAACCAAAGTGGACAGTGGGACGTCTCTCGAGACGCAAACAGATCCACTTCCAATGGTCCAAACCTCTCCCATACAGGATGAAGTCTAAATTCCCCGGGCCTCAGCCCCTGCCTCGAGAGGATGTCTGCTCCCTGATTCTGAACCCCCGGAATATACATTGCTCTGATAGAGAGTATTTTCCCCTGGGACCAAAGAATGATCTGATGCGCCAGTCTGCACAGAGGGCGCGATCTGAGTCCCCCTTGTTGGTTCAAATAAGCTACCACAGACGTATTGTCTGATCGTACTAAGACATGGTAACCATTAATGTCTGGGAGGAAGCTCCTCAAAGCCCTAAACACAGCCATCATCTCTAGACAGTTTATGTGCCAAGAATGATGATGGTCCTGCCACAGACCCCTGGCAAAGCGGCCGTCCATGACCGCGCCCCAACCAGTGAGGGAGGCGACTGTCGAAATGGTTTTCCGGCGACATGACGTTTACAGCACTGGCCTGTGGGATAGGAACCAAGGTTTCTTCCAAATTACCAGAGAACGAAGGCATCTGCGCGTAACTCTGACTATACGGAACAGATTCCCCTTGAGGGAAAAAAACCCTTGGCTCTCAGCCACCACTGAAGGGGGCCTCATGTGAAGAAGGCCCAAATGTATAATGTTGGATGCCGCTATCATAAGGCCCAGCA
Source organism: Rhinichthys osculus (assembly GCA_029959095.1). Lineage (NCBI taxonomy): Eukaryota > Metazoa > Chordata > Actinopteri > Cypriniformes > Leuciscidae > Rhinichthys > Rhinichthys osculus. Next base: position 32,485,417 of record JARWKJ010000008.1, read on the forward strand.
GTTTTGAAACTGCTTTACAGTGATGGCCTGGCCTAGCTTTATGCCGGACATCATGGCCAGGATGGATTCGATACGAGCGGGAGACATACGTGCCTGCATTGTAACCGAATTCCATTTCATGCCCAGAAGAGCAGTCTTCTGAGCTGGTTCCAACACATAGTGTTGAGTCTCAACCCCCGATTCTAATCTTGACCAAGGACGACATCTCAATGCCGAACTGCGATTCCTCGAGACTGGGCCAATAAGAGCCAGTCGTCGAAGTAATTCAGTGTACGGATGCCTTGAAGCCTCAGTGGAGCCAGAGTCGCATCCATAAACCTACACATGAACATGCGGGGAGAGAGTGCTAGGCCGAAAGGAAGAACCCGATCTAAGAGAACCAGCCTCTCGAGACTGGCCTCTGGTGGTTTCCGAGCACCCTTCTCGACTGCCTGAAGCGGAAGACCGGCAGGCTGTAGTCGATACGGTTTTCGTAACCATAACCGATGCTCGTTTTTTTTATTTTTCGAGGAAAAACGCCGCATAGTGCGTTCGCTGGAAAATGATGCGGCCCGAAGCGTCATAGACGGCGGGCAATACACATCGTTTCCGGGCCCCGCCGCAAGAACCACATCCGATCCAGCCTCTCGAGACTGGTCTCTGGTGGTTTCCGAGCACCCTTCTCGACTGCCTGAAGCGGAAGACCAGCAGGCTGTAGTCGATACGGTTTTCGTAACCATAACCGATGCTCGTTTTTTTTTTTTTTTTTTTTGAGGAAAAACGACGCATAGTGCGTTCGCTGGAAAATGATGCGGCCCGAAGCGTCATAGACGGCGGGCAATACACATCGTTTCCGGGCCCTGCTGCAAGAACCACATCCGATCCAGCCTCTCGAGACTGGTCTCTGGTGGTTTCCGAGCACCCTTCTCGACTGCCTGAAGCGGAAGACCGGCAGGCTGTAGTCGATACGGTTTTCGTGACCATAACTGATGCTCGTCTTTAATTTTTCGAGGACAGACGACGCAGAGTGCGTTCCCTGGAAAATGATGCGGCCCAAAGCGTCATAGACGGCGGGCAATACACATCGTTTCCGGGCCCCGCTGCAAGAACAACATCGGTTGCCCTGCAACTGAGTGGACAGCCCCAACATTTAGATCTACCATGCCAAACCAGTCCTCGGATCTGATTTGGTTTCCGATAATGGAAATTGTAAGCCTTTTGAACCTGGATCTCCTCAAAGAACAAGTCAATAGCCTTAGATCTAAAATTGGCCTCAGTCCAACATCCTCCTTTGGAACTAAAAAGTACCGGCTGTAACATCTGGACTTTCTATCTGGTAGGGGAACACTCTCTATGGCCCCTTAACTCCAGTAGAGTCTGTACCTCTTGTTCCATAACCCGAGCCTGTTCTGGAACCCCTGCGGTCGGTACGACCCCAACAAAGCTGGGAGGTCGGTAACCAAACTGCAGTCCGTACCCATATTTAAAAATATTCAGGACCCATAGAGATAATTGGAAGGCGTTGCCATTCTACAAAATCTACTAAGGGAACCAGCCCCTTGGGACCGGCCTCGGGTGTTTCTCGAGCACTATTCTCGACTTCCTGAAGCAGATGACCGGCAGGAAAAAGTCTAGAAAAATTTTGTGATCATAGTCGGTGCCCGGTTGCAAGCTCTTGGGGTGAACGCCACGGTGTGCGTTCGCTGGAAATCGATGTAGCCCGAAACGTTCAAAAACGGCGGGACAACATATATAGTTTTATATATATATATTTATTTATATATATATATATATTTATTTTATTTATTTATTCATAAACCTGTCGACGATAGAAGTTACAGCGTCGGAGAACAGGCCAGAAGGTGATAGCGGAGCGTTCAGCAGAAAATATTTGTCTTCCCTTTTTTATACCAGACAAATTAAGCCACTGATGTCTCTCAACCATCATAACTGCTACAATAAGCTATGGTACGTTTAGTGCCATTATACGCCTGTAAAATCGTCTTAGAGTACAGGTGAAAAAGAGTTTTTTTTTTTTTTTTTTAGGAGAGTTCTTATCTCTTTATTTGTAAGATTGGGGAAAAACAGTTACCCCGGCGCTGAGGTTGTGACCTGTGCTGCAGGAAACACTCATCAAGCTTGCTTTCACTTGCGTTCCTTGCTCATCATGTGGCCAGCTAATGTTAAGTCTGGCCACAGCACGAGTCACAACCTCTACCAGCTCCTCATAGCTTTGGCCGTGAACTGGCGCGCCAAAATCACGGTCATCCGCATCAATACTGAGCACATCCACTTCCTCGGAAGCAGAGAGCTCAAGCATTGGGACCTGATCGTGGGCAGGAGAAGCACGCCAGCCGGGAGTGCAGCACTCTAATAGGAAGTGCTTCACAGTCTGCACAAACAGCTCCCTCAAGAGCTGCTTGTGCATGCTGTGCTCCCAAACAATTCACACACAAAGCATGTGTGTCCCCACCCGTAATAAAACGAGGGCAAGGATGCACACATCTTTTAAATTGTTCGCTGGCCATTCTGATTAACTGATTGACAAACAACACCAAATAAGACAGACAGTTTCAACACAGAGCGCTTGCTGAAGAGCGAAAGCTAGTGTGTGTTGTGACAGTGTCACTTTTATACTTCCGGGTATGCCGTCACATGTTACGTCACGACGCAACACCAATCAGGATTGGAGTAGTTTCATTCATACTTCAGAGGCGCACGCTTAGGGAGCGTCCCCCAAAGTGTCGATTCTCGACGCAGTGTAGAGTTCCCTCGAAAGGGAACAAGGCTTTACTCCGTGTCAGTGCGCGCTCTAATCAGTAAAGGTGCACAGACCTCTCACGAATCATCTCCAACAGTAGCAGCCTCCGATCGCACCACTAACTCCGCCTCCGTTTCCCTCGTAAGATGATATTAGTATTTAAACATTCTCTATGATAAAAAATGTTTGTAAAAAATAATTTAATAGGACGGTTTTGCCGGTTATAGAGTTCTAATGACGGTGTTCAACTATAACCGCCGGTCTCACGGTTATATAACAACGTCACACCCCTCATAACACTTGCCTACTATTCGACTATGAGGTTTATAGTCGAATCAGACCTCTCCGAATCGAATCGTCGAATCCTCGACTATTAGAAGTCAGCCCTAATACTGTAGTATATAGTATGAATATAATACGGATGTACTACATTGGCCATGCTGTCATTATCATGTGACTTACTAGCATCAGTTACCTCGCTTCACCGCCGTTCATAAGTCTTCTCCTCATGGAATAGTAAAGTGTCCATCGTATGCACACTTCAGAATCTAGTAGCCAGAATTAGTACTGTAGGTCATCCGGGTACTTTTTGCCCACTCTTTTATTAGTATTGTATATCAAACATACTTCTTTTGTCACATACAGCAGTTTACTTGTTTCAGTTTAGTGTTTGGACATTTAGTTCGTATCGCCTTGTTTAACTGTGTTCTGTTCATGTTTCCCACTTTCCCGCTCTTATTTTTTTTTTACCATGCTGATTTAGTTGCACAATTGTTTCACTAAGCTCTACCAGTTACCAGTTTAATTTTATGTAAAATATGTTTTTTGAACCTTTTCTATTGATCATGTCAGCAGTAATTCCTCAACTTATGGAGAAGACTGTCATAACCAGGTATATCCATATGTGTGGAATCAAGTCAAGCACACAATTTATCATTTAAAAAGTGTAGATTCAGGTGTCTGGTGGAGTGATGCTGTACAGGCCCAACAAAATATGTCAGATCATGCATCCTCCACAACCTAATGCTCAGAACCTGCAAGATGGAGATTGCACCATGAAATTTGGGTATGTTTGTGGCCTTCCCTGATTTGAATAATCCAATGCAGGCATTGTGTGCAAAGCTGTTTGCAGTTTATTCTGTGTGAATTTCCCCTATAAACTTTTTAAAAAAAAATCAAATTTTGGACACAAACCCACACACATATTCTGAACATTAACATCAATGTGAGGAGACACACTGTATTGGACACACTGTAGAGTGTGTATGTGTACTGTATGTGTGTGATTATGAATGTGAGTTTTATAACCATGCTTTTTCCTGGAAAATTATCAGACAGCCATGACGTGCATTCGTTCTCTCGCTCTGTTGCTCACACACTAAGAAAACACTCCCATGAACTCTATCGTTCTTTCTATAACTGAATATGTATGGGCAGTATTCGGAGCAAAAGGTTATTTACACGGGGCATTGCGTCGGTAGGGCAGGATCCAAGGATGCCTTTCATCTCTGGGCATCTCTCTGGCTAATGGACCACTTTATGTGGAGATTTCACAGCATTTCATGTTTCTGTTTGATCAGTGGGCAGCAATGGACTTGTAAGACACATGAAAGTATGGGGATTAACTTAAAAAGGACTTCCTTTTTTATTTTATCTCATATTTAGATTTACTGCTGCACATTTAATACGGGTCAAGCTTGTTATTAAGACACTATAAAATATTTTTACTTGCTAGACACAAAATAAGAATCCCAATTTTAAATGTTTGATCTCAGTGCTGTGATGTCCAAAGTAAAGGTCTTTACTGCAGGTTGTTATTATTAGCGGAATATTCTAGGTTGTTTTATTTTTTTTAATCTGTCTGTATTGAATATGTGACCTTGGTTGACCTTTGGAAATACAATTGAGCAAATAATGTGTGTTCTACCCAGCCTTGTCTCATTGTTAATACGTACATTTTAATGTTGTACAATATGTAGCATTTACCGGTAAAAACATATATTTTTGTACGTTTGGATAGATGCTAAGACGTACTATGGACGCTAAAACGAACTGGACATATCGACAAAAATTAAACTTAACTCTTTCGCCACCAGCGTTTTTTTTTTTTTTTTAAGTTGCCAGCATTTTTGTTAATTTTCACAAAAATGTCATGGCCCCCAGAATATTTTGTTATATGAATATCATGCAATATATCAAAAGAAAGAACAGTCTCTGCTTTAAAAAAAAAACATTCAACTTAAATGTGGGTAGGTTTCATGAACAAAATGCTGATAAAATTGTGTTTCCATATTGAGGGAACTCGTGCTCTGTAGAATGCCCTCAGTGTGACAGCACCTGAAGCATGGGTGCAACTAGTCCAATTTTGATTGGTGGGAGCTACAAAGGGAGCTGGCAACACAACATCAGTTTCTGTTCATCAGCAAGCGCTCCATGTGTGTGAGTCCTATTTGGTGTTATTATTAGAAATGGCGAGCGAGCAGCAATTTAAAAAGTATGTTCCGGGGAGGGGATACACAAGAGTTTTTTGTGTGAACTGCTTGGGAGCGGAGCACACAGTGTCAGCTCTCGAAGGGGCTCACTGTGTGCATTGTGAACGGCTTCCTTTGAGGACACTCAGCTCCCGCCTGGCATTGTTTGATAAAAGTGGCCAGGTGTGCATACCCTGCAGTGAAGGTCTTCACTCGTGGGTATAGCAGATGGAACTAGCGGAGGAGTTTGAGACGGCTTCAGCCCTTTCTCAGCTCTCAACCGTTAGCTCCAGTGCTCAAACCCGGGACACGGAAGCCCGCTCGGCGGCTTCTTCCGCCCCAAGTGAGAGCTTGATGTTGGGTTAGTCCATCTTGTTTGCAGCAGGTCATAACAGCAAAAGGGTGTTCTTCTAAGTATTATAATAGATGCTTGCCATGAAAGGGTTGAATAAATTTGAGACTGCAGAAGTCATTAAAAGTTGTGTTTAGAGTTGAATTTGGAGAAACCACTTGAAAGATTTGTTCTGTTGAGCTATTTTAAATAGTTTTGTTTGATTTGTTTATTGCAAGCTGAAAGTCTGAAAATTTTGCCAATAAACCTGATTTGCAATAGGGGTTGAAATCCTTTTGATTAAAACTGTATGGGACTCTGTTACTATGCGGGCACGGTTTTCTCCTGCACGTATCGAGTCGATTCTGGTAGCTGTGACCAGGATCAAGCTAGGCCAGCTCATCGCTGTAAAACAGTTTCAGAGATGGTTAGGGCTCATGGCAGCTGCATCCAACGTGATACATTTTGGCCTGCTGAACATGATACCTTTGCAGTGGTGGCTCAGGACCAGGGTTTTTTCCCAAGGGGCTACCCGTTTCGAACGATCAAGGTTATGTGCATGTGTCTTTGTCCCTTGATCATGTGGAAGAAGCCTTGGTTGCCCCCTCTGATTCTTCCTCACACATCCAGCTCCGTTGGGGCTGGATGCCATGGTACAGCCGTGGCCGATGCTTCATCTGTACGCATTTCCCCCACTCGCTCTGCTTCTGGGTCTTCTAGAAAGAGTTCGCCAGGACGTTGGCTGTCTTCTTCTTGTAGCCCTGTTCTGGCCGGCCAGAGTATGGTTTTCAGACCTTGTAGCCCTCCTAGACGGTCTCCAGTGGGAGATTCCCGTCAGGAGGGTCCTTCTGACGAAGGCTGGAGGCACAATATATCAACCCCGGCTGGAGATGTGGAAACTGTGGGTCTGGTACCTGAGGGGGATCAGCTCCTAAATGCACACTTTATGCCTTTAAGTGGAGAGTCTTCACTTTATGGAACAGAAGGCATCTGTTGGACCCAGTTTACAACCCAGTGGCTTCAGTGATGGAGTTCCTTCAAGCCCATTTTTCTGCCGGTCTTTTCTAGTCCATATTTAAGGTGTACGTGGTGGCAATAGCTGCCTTCCATGTGCTGTTAGGTGGTGGATCCCTGGGGAAGCACCACCTAATAACTTGAGGATGAGGCTTACGGCTCAGGTTAGAGTCGCGGCATGGGATCTAACCGTGGTTCTAGAAGGGATGTCCCTGGCACCCTCCGAGCCCTTGGACTCTGCATCTAACAAATGCTTGCTTGAAAGATGGTGTTCTTGCTGGCAATCACGTCACTCAAAAGAGAAGGAGATTTACTAGCTCTGTCAGTTGCCTCCTCCTGTCTGGAATTTGCTCCAGCAGGGGTGAAAGCTAAGGCAGGGTTATGTACCTAAAGTACCCACTAAAACCTATAGTCCCCACTACCTAAAGTACCCACTAATGTTCCTGGTCCATAGTTCTTCAGACCTTTCACCCTCCTCCTCATGTGTTGGCGGAACAGGAGAAGCTGCAGTTACTCTGCCCTGCTAGGGCCCTTGAGGTTTATGTCCAGAAGACCTCTCAGTGTAGAAAAACTGACCAGTTGCTGTTATGCTTTTGGCCCCCCAAGAAGGGCTGCCTCGCTACCAAACATACTATAAGGAGATGGATTGTAGAAGCTAATTATATGGCTTATGAGGCGCACAGTCTGCCTTTGCCTCTTCTAGTCAGAGCATATACCACGCAGAGTATGGTGTCATCTAAAGCTTTACTGTCGGGTACATCCCTTCAAGAAGTATGTGATGCAGAACACCTTTATAAAGTTTTATAGCCTGGACCTGCTGGCTACTCCGAGGTCTCAAGTGCTTGTGTCATCATACAACACAGCGTGAGTTCCACGGTAACCACGGTTCCCTGAGAAGGGAACGAGATGCTTTGTCCCTTTGCCATACTATTTGCATGCCTGGGAGCGGCTTGCTTCAGTCTATCAGAAGCTGTTGTGTTGCCGGCTCCGTTTGTAGCTTCTGTGTTACCCGTCACTTAATGGAGTGATGCAGCACCAATCAGAATTGGACTAGTTGCACATGTGCTTCAGGCGCTGTCACAGTGAGGGCGTTCCCCAAAGTGGATGCATAGGATGCAGTGTCTTTTTAACAAAGTAAATGGATCAGGGAAGAAGGAGGCAGGAACCGGTGAACGTTTAACAAATTTAATTTCAAAGTAAACAAACACAATACTAAAGTAAAGCGGCATCCCCCCACAGACAACTGCCGCATACACATAAACAAAACATAATGTAAATGTCCCAGGCCTGGTCCTCTCTTGTTTTGCACTGGAATCACTCCTCCTTTTATTCATCTAGATCTCCAACCGTGAGACTCGAGACTTGTGTGGTGCGCAGGTGACGCTTGTTAGCAATTACGCTGCCTCACTCGTTCCCACGGCCCCGTTCTGCTTGCCACAGTTTTGTTCACTTCTCAGGGAACCATGGTTACATGGAATAAAAATAAAAGCTTTTTATTAAAAGAAAATTACACAGTTTTGAAAGAATAGCCATATTTCGAACGAATACATGAATTCATTTTTTTTTTTTTTTTTTTTTTATTGCTTGCCTTCTAGGCTTCTATTTCATTTATATAGGCCTCTATTGTAAGTGTTACTGGAAACATAATATCAGAGTCAAAATTATTGTCTGTTGTTATCGATAGCATGCCACGCATGTGCTTTACACTGAACATGACACTGAAAATAACCAGTAATGATGTTTCTGAAGACAAACCCTTTGATGGTTGAAGTTTTGGCACTGTGTGTTTCTGTGTAATAGCATCATGACTGTCCATTGTTTAATGTAGACATCTCGCAAAACACCTTTTTCGGAGAAAGACAGAATCTTTACAGAGAACAGCATTTAGGTTGATAAACCCCAGCTAACTCCATGGGCCTGTGGTGTGTTTGTGAGATGATACTCTCAGCTTCTCTGTACTATTGTTGGAGCTGTGCTCAGAAATCGATTAAATGCCATTGACAGTGAGAGTGAGATGCACTCTTGCTCTACAGCTCTGACCTGGGAATGAAGGATGTGGACTGCAGGCGGTCCGCAGCTCACTGCTTTTCTTGGAAAGCACTGGAGGGTAAACATGAATGCTATAGTCCTACTATCCTCAGTTAAAGGTACATGCTGAGGAAGAGGAGAATCGATTTAAGAATTTAGAAGAAACTAAATACCAAACAAATATAATGTGCAGGAGGAGAATTATAGACCAATTACTGAATAAATACTGTGTACAGTAGATTGGTCATTTACAAAGACTGCTTAACAGAGTAGTAGTTTAGGTGCAATCAAATGTGATTATTTGGGTGTTTCTTCAAATAGAGGCAATTCAACTTTTAAAAAACACTTTTCACATTCTGAATAGTGTACAGGTGAAACTCGAAAAATTAGAATATCGAACAAAAGCTAATTTATTTCAGTAATTCAACTTAAAAGGTGAAACTAATATATTATATAGACTCATTACATGGAAAGTGAAATATTTCACCTTATGAAAACCTTTTCACAATATTCTAATTTTGAATTTGGGGTTTTCATAAGCTGTAAGCCATAATCATCAAAATTATAACAAATAAAGGCTTGAAATATCTCACTTTGCATGTAATGAGTCTATATAATATATTAGTTTCACCTTTTAAGTTGAATTACTGAAATAAATTAACTTTAACACAATATTCTAATTTTTCGAGTTTCACCTGTATATATGTACACACACCATTGGAGAATTGGTTATTTTTATCAATTTAAAATTGTAGGTACATTTTCAACTTTCTTTAGTGTGTAATGTTGCTGTTTGGGCACGAAAAAGGTCTGCAAAGTTACAAAGCACAAAGTCACTGCAAAAAGGGAGTTATTCGCTATATCACTACGCATTGTTTCTGAACTCCCTAAAATGCCTTGATTGTAGTCTTGAGTTTTCTTCTGGGAACGTACACGTCACAATATTCCTCATAATATAATTCTCGCCTGAGGCATATGCAAAAAAAACGGGTCGAGACCTGATTCAGTTGTGTTAGTAGTGTGTTGAAACTTGCGGTTATGGTAAAGGGTGTGATATTTCTCAAACACGCTCGAAGCGGTTGACCAATCACAACATACTGGTCCAGCCAGACAATCAGGAGTGCGTTTCCCGAAAGCATCGTTATCCAACTGATCGCAATTTCCATTGAACTCTTGGTAACGACGGAACTTGCGACCATAGTTGGCTTTGGGAAACGCACCCCTGAGCACATTTCACTTTTTGAAAGGAGGGGCTTCATAGAGACAGGAACGTCCTGGTTGCGTATGCAACCCACCGTTCCCTGAAGGAGGGAACGGAGGACGTAGTCGACGTCGACTGAAATGGGATCACGCTAGGGAGCCTATTGTCTTCGAGTAATTTAGAACGAGCCAATGCACATTGGCGTGCGAGATATGCATCTCACACTCCGCCCCGCGGCGCGGGTACAAATACGGAAGTAGATGCACGCACCATTGCTTTTCGCTGAGGAGCCGAGCGTAACTCGGAGTCAGCGGTGGTCCAGCGATAGTGGCAAGGGGACTACGTCCTCCGTTCCCTCCTTCAGGGAACGGTGGGTTGCATACGCAACCAGGACGTTCCCTTTCAGTCGTGAACGTCAGACGTAGTCGACGTCGACTGAAATGGGATCAACCATTGAAAACGCCACTAAAGCTGCCACCTTCCAGTGCCTAGACAAAAGCCTCCTGATCCTCCCGACCTTTTTAGCGGAAGAGGATAGGGCTTAGGCCAGGAAGTCACTGCTGTTCCACAAGACCCACTCAGTTAGACTTGGATAACACTGGGAAAGCGTACCCTGTACATGGAAGGAAGGGACGCTGCGGAAGCCACATCCTGCCCGAAGGGAGGTAACATGTGGAGAATACACATATGAACTGGGCGGAGACCGGGCAGTGCAACATATGGAAGGTCACTGGGGAGGCTCCAGCCTATGACAGGGGGGAGACTCAACCAGCCAATGACAGCAGAGCAGGCTCTGCCGAGGGAGACACGGGCTCACCGTAGGGAGCCGTACCGTGGAAGAATACACATATGGGATCACCGTAGGGATCACAACATATGGACCCAGCCTAACACAGGTTCCACACTGCTTACGAGTGGTAGGCCTAACACCGGGCGTTCCGCCACGTCTGATGTCGGAGGGGTGCGGAGGAACTCAACAGGGTTCGGATAAGGGAACTCTACTGGAGCAACATGGCGCACGTATCCAGTCCATAGGAGGGGAATGGCGCAGCAAGCCGACACTTCGAACCGGGCTCATGGTGAAACTGGCTTCATATGAAGGGAGCCCACGGGAAGCCGCGGTTCGACTTAGGTGTCGCCCAGCCCCCAACTCTAGAATATCTGTCAGCGAAGCACTCTGTGTCAACGCCTAGGTGGGGGCAACACTCATAAAAGAGGAGCTCACCACGTAAGTGGACATGAGTATCTCGGGATTTTCACCAAGATAAGGCAACCACATTCAGTGGGCCAACCTCGCTTGGAAACAGCCTTCCCTCTCTGCTGACTTCCTTAACAGATAAGAGCTGGTCTGAGGTCCTATGGCTTGCGTTCTGTACACGTATAACCGCGATGAAGCGGACGGACAGAGAAAGCCAGGGCTGGGTCTGCCTCCTCCGGGGCAGTGCTTGCAGGCTCACCACCTGGTCCCAGTTTAAGGGAGAGGTAGGAACCTTGGGCACATATCCAGGCCGGGGTCTCAGCTAATGAGAGTTAGCCGGCCCAAATTCCAGGCACAAGTCATTGACCGAAAGCGAGCAAGTCCCTACCCTCTAGTAGAGACAATGCGAGCAGGAGAACTGTAAAAAACAGATTTTTAACTCACTGCCCGCAGTGGCTCAGGGGTGGTCTCTGCAGTGCAGTAGCACCAGAGATAGGCCCAAGAGGATAAAGAGGGACGCAGGGATGACCCTTGCTCCCTCAGGAACCTGACGATCAGGACGTGCTTCCCATGCTTCTGCATATGATGTTCGTCATCATATTGAGGGTGAAGGAACAGCCTACTCCAACCCAACTTGCAGGAAAGAGAGCACTGAAACGACCGAACGCTCTCAGGATCTCCTCAGGAGAGAAGACTCATTCAATGAATAGGTTCCACTTCTAACTTAGCGAAGCACAACTGCCTTATCTTAAGGGGGTGCTTGCAGAAGTGATGGTCACTACCACATATCCTTGTGGTAACCACCTGAACCTCCACGTCCATTTTTTTTTTTTTTTCTCAACGCGGGTGCCATCATGCCCCATCCCCAAAAAGTATTCAGGGGAAGTCAGGAAGGCTGTCGAGGGAACTAGATCTGGTTGGGCCAATAAGGGGCAACTATCAGACCTGTTCCACTCCTGACTTAGCACAGTAGGTGCAAGCGACCTGCGCACTGCTCAACACTAGATGTGAAAGTCACTGAGCTTCAGGAGCATCTCTGCTCAACACTTGAGTGTGATAAGTTCACTGAGCTCAGGAGCAACTCTGCTCAACACCTAAGTGTGATAATTCACTGAGCTTCAGGAGCATTTCTGCTCAACACCTGAGTGTGATGAAATTCACTGAGTTTCAGGAGCATTTCTGCTCAACACCTGAGTGTGATGAAAATCACTGAACTTGAGCAGCGCCAAGCGATAATGAATCGCATAGTCGCTTTCTTAGAAGGCTCACTGGGGAACGCCTTTCTGCGGGGCCCCGGGGTCAGCTGAGAGCTAGTGTCTGTCCAAGGGATGTCTGCTCAGACAGAAACACAACTGGCAGAGGGACGAGTCCGGAGAGGCAACAGATGTAACTGTGCGGCCCCGAAGTGGTCCCTGCCCAGCTGGACCGCCAGGGGATGGAGTCTCCACTCTCCCTGGCCATAGCTGTCGTGAGGCTCGTTGGCGGCACGATTGAGCAGGCCGGAAGAATTTTATAGTGGAAAGAAGCAACCTCAGAAGCTTCTGACTCCAAGGAGGAGGTGACAGGCGAGTTATGACATGCGAGGGAAGCTTAGCGCAACGGTCGCGATGTTGTCTTTTCAGACCAGTACCAGCTAGCTGAGCAGTGGTGGCTCAAAGCGAGGTGAAATGACAACTCGAGGTAACAAATACCAATGCAGTCGGAGGTCGCCCAGGCCTCCGTTAAAGCATGCCCTTTGTACATGGCTCCTCAGTCAGTGTTAGTGGACCTGAAGGTCTAAACACGGGCTGAGAGTTTGGCGGCAGGCCGGGGTGATCTTTTAATCACACAGGGCGTGCCGCTCTGCCACGGTCACCTCGGGACTCGATCATAAAACTAGTGCTGAAGCGGTCTTCATATGGAGGAAGCCAAGCGACTGCGACTGCCATATGCCCCAGGAGCCTCTGAAAATTCTTTCAGTTGAACCCTTTCTCACTTCTAGCACTAGCCTAACACACTCTTTTGAGAGACGTGTTGGACCGAGTCCCTCTCCTGAACTGAAAAGAGATACTCAGCCCGTGGGCGAGATTAATCTCTCCCAGTTGACCTGAAGACCCAACTGGCTATGGAGCACTCGAAGGGTAGGACCTGTACGGATACTTCGTACCCTCGACGCCAGACACAGAATGTTCTGTGGAGCGGAGGATAGAAATCTGAGTACTGTCCTTCAGGTCGAACGCCGCAGGCCATCCTTGGGGACGGAGCATTTGAAAATGCATCTCTGTTTTAGTAATTGAACGGAGGCTTTCGAAAAAGGGCCCATTTCAACTGACACAGGTCCAAGGTGGCCATGACACACCACATATCTAGGGTACAATAAAGAACAGGTTAAAGAAACCGGTCTTCATATCGGAAGAGGCTACATCGCGTCCTTCGCCAGTAGGAATGTGACGTGCGCACACAGGCCAGGAGCAGTGCTCAACACGTAGGTGTGATAATTATCACTAATTCTAGGAGCATTAGCTCAACACCTAGGTGTGAACAATATCACTGAGCCAGGGCGGAAGCCAAGCGAAATGAATCGCAAGCCGAGTCTGCTGGTAACTCAGGCCCAATGGAGCGGTAGGAAGCACTTTAGGCTTACACACACCATACCAGGGCCCAAAGACCACAGACGTACCCGAGGTGAGGCAGCGTGGTGGAGGACAGGGACCCGGCTCGGAAGGCCCGTGGGCGGCCCGAAGCGGGGTCTGAGTGTGCAGTGCAACACCTACCTGTCTCCACAGGACAGCAGGAGATGCGTGAGAAGGCGGATGACCGGTTCCTCGAACGCGTCGTGCTGCCGGCTGGCGAACAAGTGGGGGCTGAGGGGTGCCAGGCTGTTCCACAGGGTCGCACACCGCCAACCTCGCGCTCTTGGGACCCAGGGACGGAGGAATTCGCTCTTTGACAATTTGGGAACCACTGGACTCCGGGGAGCCAGTGGTGGAACGGTAACCATCTGAAGAGCTCGTCCCCCCAACCCTGGGTGGCCTGTCTCAGGGACGCTTCGTCTGACACTCGCCCCCTGGCTGGGCAGTGCCTGAGACAGACCGGGCGACCTGCCTGCTGCTGGCTCTACGCTGGGGCCTGAGTGAAGGCTGTTGCGGGGGCCCCGCGGAACCGGAGGCAGCGGCAGGGGGACGCCCTCGGCGACGGGCAGGCGGAGGAACTGTCACTGGCGGCGGGTGGAGGCAACAGCAGGCCGCCAGGACAGGGTGTGTCGAAAACCCTCCGTCTGCTCTTGGGCTGTGAAGAGCTGTTGGGTACAGCTCTCCACCGCGTCGCCGAACAGCCCAACCCGGGAAATTGGGGAGTCCAGGGACCGAACCTTGTCCGCATCCGCCATCTCAACCAGGCTGAGCCAATGATGGTGCTCCTAGACCACTAAAGTGGACATCGCTAGACCGACCGCGCACGCTGCGACACTCGTGCCCCGTAGGGCGAGGTCAGTGGCAGTGCGGAGCTCACTCATGAGCGCACGATCTAGACTACCCTCGTGCATGTCCATGCAAAGAGGAAGCAGCTTGCCCGCCAGCTTTGTGAGCTCTGACCGTCAAATCTGACGCGAGCTCACAGGCCTGCGAGGGGAGACGAGGATCCCCCGTCCAAAATGCAGCGGCCGTTGGACACAGGTGTGTCGCAAAAGACCGCTCCACTGGAGGGATAGCCTCATAACCCCTCACCGCTCCTCCGTCAAGGGTAGCGAGGGGGGGAAGAACCACTCAGGCAGTTTTCAGCAGTAAAAGGTGCCGTCCACGACCTAGTAAGCTCTCCATGCACTTCAGGAAAGAAGGGTACTGGGGCGGCGGGCTGAGAACCAGCACGGCCCGCCCCGAGATACCAATCATCCAACCGAGACTGAGCAGGACACGGTGGAGGGTTCCACTCGAGCCCGACAGCCTCGGCGGCCCGTTTCAGCATAACTGACAAATCTGGATCCGGCTCGGGCAACGTTATACTCCCAGAGGAAGACAACGCAGTCGAGTCGTCATCTCCAGAGGCCAGCTCACCCTCCGATGCTGCAATCGGCGTCCTGTCCTCTGGGGGAGCCCCGGGTGAAACGGCTGGCCCACCCATTACAGATGGACCAGCACGCTCCACGGGGGACTCACACGGCTGCGGTGGAAAGGAGGAGTGAGGAGCCCACAGGGAATGGTTACCGGGCGAGACATCCACCACTATCCTCCTATCACCCATCTCACGCAGCACCCGAGGGCGGGGCGTGGTAATGGGGACTCGCGCTTCGCGGACGAAGGCGAGTCTCGATCTCAACACCGCGACAGTCATATTCCCGCAATGGAAACATGAACTGTCCACAAAAGCTGCTTCAGCGTGCTGTAAGCCCAAACACGTGATGCAACAATTGTGACCGTCAAAGAGAGACAGGGAACGACCGCATCCAGAAACGCACGGGCGGAATGACATCTTGAAAAAGACGCAAACGCACCCGTGTTGTTCTTTCAGGAAGTGAAAAACTCTCACCAGTGCCGGAGCACACAGGGGAATGACCGCGGCAACACTGATACAGGAATGGTGCAGCCTGTATCAGTGAAGCACTCACTTTCTTCGCCCTCAAACGGCCGTCAGACAAACAAACACAAACAGAAATTTGGTTGCTGTGACAACAGCAGTTGAGAGCTCGGAAGCTCGCGATCACCGCTGCACTCGCGCTGTAAACACCGACACCAGGAGAGACTTCCAGAAGAAGCATGACACACTCGCTCGTTGTATAACAAGACTCTACAGACCTGAACATGAAGCTCGGCTCCGAAGTGAAAGGCAATGGTGCGTGCATCTACTTCCGTATTTGTACCCGCGCCGCGGGGCGGAGTGTGAGATGCATATCTCGCACGCCAATGTGCATTGGCTCGTTCTAAATTACTCGAAGACAATAGGCTCCCTAGCGTGATCCCATTTCAGTCGACGTCGACTACGTCTGACGTTCACGACTGAAAGGGAACTAAAAAGAAGCGTAACTGACAGACTGGGAAGAGAGGTACTGCAATTATTTAAAATATGTGGGAAATAAGGTGTTTTTAAACATTCAAGCATTAAAACCAAGCATTAGATCCCAATACAATTTTATAAATGGATAAATCAAACTTTCATGATATTTCATGCGTTTAATTGATGAAAAACATTAAAAAAGTGTTAACATATTCTATGCTGTCATTTACGAGCAAATGCTGAAGATCCCTGGTTTACAGAAATATGAAACTCAAAAAGATTTAGAAATTGTAAATAAAGATTGTAAACCGACTAGCCAGATCTGGCCTTCTCTATATACAATATACAATATACATACAATAACAACCTTGCTTCGCAACACTCATTTTTATGTTTTAATCAATAAGAACACATTGGCCATGTACACATACTTTTTCAGTTTCAGGAGTGACAACCGCAGGAGCGAGTCCCCTAAATTATCCTTCCATTAGTGTACAAAACATGACTCACTCCTGAAACTGTGATTGACACATTATGGCGTCTCACGTAAAACCGATATTCTGACCACAGTATTAGTACAGTGACAAAAGACTCATGTTCAGCAATTTTAACTAGAGCGCAGTGAGTCGACTGAGGCGTTGCGTTTATGCTTAAAGGGTGAATCACAGAGCACGCTCTTGCAATGTTGCCATGGCCAAGTGTATTATAAACGCTATTGGATTTGTTGTTTAGGCTAAGCTTGGCTCATACAATATAAAGTGGACAGGTTCAGGTGGCGATATTTTGGTCTTATTTTCAGCATAAAGCATTTCAAAGAAAATTTTTATGGGCTTGTTCTGGTCTGCTCATTTGCTTGCAAGATCTGACAACACGAATGGGTCGAGGCCCGTAAACGCTTTCCCTATGATTTTTTTGCACCGTACAGACGAGAGATAAATCTCCAGCCCGTTCTCATCCCAAAGCGTAATATATTGACTCTTTTGACAAAGCGTCTATATCCAACGCACATGGCACCCTTTAGCGTCATATGAGACGCAGATATATGGCGCCTCCTAGTTGTCTAACCCTAACACTACCCCAGACCTAAACCTACCCAAAACCGAAGCGTGTTTTATTGACGCTAAAGGGTGCCATGTGCGTTGGATATAGACGCTTATAGACGAAGTTAATTCGGTTGTAGAATGCGGTTGTCACTCCCGTAAATAACTGAATTGTGTGTTTAGGCTACAGAACAGGATTAAGCACTAAAAAGTGAATTGACAACCGAATTTAGCTGCAGTGTGTACATGGCCATTGAAACATATATTTTCTGCATTCTCACTGTTTGTGTCAATCAGCCTTCCTCAGATCAAAAGCAGAAGTTTTAGGAGAGATTCACAAAGAGTGTGCTTTTGTGTTCCACTGTGCGTCTTTGTAATTGTTTTTCTTAAAGATGCACTAGATGGACATCTTTACTGTTGCAACATGTCTGTTTTATCAAATTTGCTTACACTGTCTCAAGTACAAGGGCAACATTTTGTATTTATTTAAATTAAATTGATTAAATGTTTCATTTTGAAATAAATATTGAATGACTGGACTAAAACAATCTTGAATGATGTAATTAATACTGTATTAATAAGTACCACTACATTAGCTTTAGATAAATTCTTTAATTGTCTTGAGTACCTCACATGCTATTACTGCTGGCATATCTTTTTCTTATAGCAAAGAATTGCAGGTATATTTTGTAGTAGTCTGTGAAATAAATTGCATTGCTCCACCTATGTTAGACAAGCATTTAGCTGCTGTTTTTTATAAAAGAAAGAGGGCATGGCAGGGCATTTACTTCAATTAAAGTTAAGTATAACACGTTGTGCTTGCAAGCCAATGTGTATTTAAAGTCATTGGCAGCCTTGAAAGACATAATGTTTATAGAGGAACCAATAGTGCTAATGAAAATCTCCCCTGTGGAGCACATAGATCCTCTGGGTGCACTCCAGCTTTCAGCTTTACTCCTCATGCTGATTTACAGCCGTGACAGTGTGAAGAAAGCCAGCGAGGAGTGAGGGTGATTGAGAGGGCAGTGACACGCCCAACCATTTCTGTGTTGCGTGATAATGTGGAGCACTAATGACCCCTCTCACTCTCTCTTTTGCTGTCCCCCCTTGTGCCTGTGCCCATTTAGTCATTCCACATTGATCCCAACCAAAGACCCTTTAAGACAAGTCACTTCACTCGGCGGCCATCTTTGAAACGCCTGGCATGCAAGTGGAGCTCCTATCTCTTTGATTGGGGAAACATCAAGTTCTCCAAAATTGTTTGCCAAGCTTACGATTAAATTTCATATTTGAAATCACCAATGAAATCTGACAACAACTGTCTTGAATCATTACAAAAAACAGGATCTTTCACCCAGCTAATGTGCATGCGCTGTCTTAAGAACACTGACTGTTTTTATAGGAACCGGAGCTTCTAATGGACAGTGACGCGATGACTTTATTAGATTAGCTGAGGTGACATGGCGTCTAACAGACAGCAGACTAACGGCTAGCAGTGACAGCAGCGGCAATCCACTTGTCACTCAAGTGGCCACGCCCTTAATTATACAGAACTTTAAGGCTTAATATAATTTAAACGGATGAGTTCACTCCCCTCACAGTTGTCATGCAGGGCAAAATTAGCAATACAGACCAAAACCACTTTTTGCACAAGGCTGAAAACATATTTTTTCTCTGCTGTAAAGTTGGGCATTTTAACATGGGGGATATATGAAATTGACTCTCTTTTGCAACCTGTCTCTAGCGGCCAGTCAATGAATGGCAGTTTAAGTCACTTCCGTGTTGGTTACAAGACAGGAAGGACAGGAAGGTTGCCCCTCGATCTACACTCACCTAAAGGATTATTAGGAACACCTGTTCAATTTCTCATTAATGCAATTATCTAATCAACCAATCACATGATTGGACCACAGGTGGGCTACAACAGCAGAAGACCCCACCGGGTACCACTCATCTCCACTACAAATAGGAAAAAGAGGCTACAATTTGCAAGAGCTCACCAAAATTGGACAGTTAAAGACTGGAAAAATGTTGCCTGGTCTGATGAGTCTCGATTTCTGTTGAGACATTCAGATGGTAGAGTCAGAATTTGGCGTAAACAGAATGAGAACATGGATCCATCATGCCTTATTACCACTGTGCAGGCTGGTGGTGGTGGTGTAATGGTGTGGGGGATGTTTTCTTGGCACACTTTAGGCCCCTTAGTGCCAATTAGGCATCGTTTAAATGCCACGGCCTACCTGAGCATTGTTTCTGACCATGTCCATCCCTTTATGGCCACCATGTACCCATCCTCTGATGGCTACTTCCAGCAGTATAATGCACCATGTCACAAAGCTCGAATCATTTCAAATTGTTTTCTTGAACACGACAATGAGTTCACTGTACTAAAATGGCCCCCACAGTCACCAGATCTCAACCCAATAGAGCATCTTTGGGATGTGGTGGAACGGGAGCTTCGTGCCCTGGATGTGCATCCCACAAATCTCCATCAACTGCAAGATGCTATCCTATTAATATGGGCCAACATTTCTAAAGAATGCTTTCAGCACCTTGTTGAATCAATGCCACGTATAATTAAGGCAGTTCGGAAGGCGAAACGGGGTCAAACACAGTATTAGTATGGTGTTCCTAATAATCCTTTAGGTGAGTGTATATGTACATGCGCATACTTCAAAAACTGTGCTGATTGCTGACTAGATAACATTTACAGAATGCAATCTATATTCAAATACCTTAACTCAAACTCTCCCGCCATCTAGTTTTAAAATAAATTGTGAAGATTTGCCACCCTGGGTCACATGACCATAAATGCTAAAATGACTTCCTTGAAGTGACCATCGCATGTACCCTTCGCAGACAGACTTGTGGAGGAGCCCTTTGTGAAGGGATTCAGCTGTTCACTTTTGTCTGGAATGCCCCTACAAATGGCGTCCCCTTCCAGAAGTGCATTTTAAGGGCGCAAAAATTCGCCCTAAAATGCCTGTAGATATGAGTGAGTGTGAATATGTGAGTATTTGGAAGATGAATGGATAAATAATCATATTATTATTGTTGTACTTTTTTTTTTTGTAAATCAACAGTGCAGTGCAGTGGAATTTGAATTGAATTTTTTTGTGACTGCTGATTATCATGGTTTGTTTGGTAAGGGTTTTTTCTACCATTTTTTTCATGCTTACAACACCAAAATACAGATCAGCATCTTATGTTCTTATGTTCTCCTTTTTTCTCTTTCACCCCTACAATATTATTAGTTAAACACTGAGCATGAACAAATCTATTCCTTATTGAATGATCTCTGCTAATGGTGTGGAATAACAGATGGATTAATTGAGAGAAAGGACAGCTATTGATCCCAATCAGCAATGTCTTTCTGTGCACTGTGTGGATTTTATAGTATGATGGGTAACTATGCATCATAATTTGGTTAACTGTCCATCTCCCTCTATTGTAAGTTTTGTATTTGGGTAAGGGGAGATGGCTATGTTGGTTGATGTGAAATAGCCCATCACCATAGTAATACTTATTTGCCTGCAGTGGCCTTTTTGAGCAACCAAAGCGCTTTTTTCCTCAAATGCTCGAGTTTGATTTTCACCTGTGTTTACGCTGTAATAGTTTATTTTTAGATAGGGACAGACACAAATAACATAGATCAACTTTAACAGTCATCTGATGTATGTATCATAGTGTTTTTAGCTAAAGCTAATTCACGACACTTGTCCCTAGTAGGGCTTTTTGATAAAAAATACAGTTTAACATTATTAAAAAGATGAGAAGAAAATTACAATAATAAAAAAAAAAAAAAAAAAAAAATTAAATAGAAAAGGACAGGAAATATACAGAGATAGCAAAGTATAAATACTAAGTATGAGAGCAATATTGTTCCTGAATTAACCACGATTTTGTATTTTTTTTTGAAGGAGGCTAATGTTGGGATACATTTCAAATGGTCCGGCAAAGAGTTCCATAATTTTGCCCCTTTAACGGAAAAAGTATATGTTTAGTTACTGGACAAAAGAAAGGAGGATGGGGAATAGGATCAACATTCTGTGTGCATATGATCATATGATCAACATTCTGTGTGCATATGATGGTTAATTCAGTTGGAACTAGGGTTTTACATTTAGTTTTTCTAAAAAAAGAAACTATTAAATAAAGTTTTAATGAGATGCCCCGAGTCTTTCTTCTGAACAACTGTATGGTGATGGTCTTATTTAAAATACTTTATTTTCTCCCAAAATAGGCCTTTACTCATAACCAAAAACGTATTATAGGGAAGTGTAACATACAGTATATGTACCATATTGGTTATCTGACTGCTAATATTACAAAAAAAATTTCAGTTGATACTGGATTTTTAATTGGTCATGATCATTTTCCCTACCTTACCTTTATCATCTAACTCTCAAGTTAACTCAAGTTATCTTTAAAAGCACAAATAATTTAACAGTGTTAAATGAAATCTTAAGCAAACCTAAATATGAATATATATTTTTTTAGGGCTGTCAAACGATTAATCGCAATTAATCACATCCAAAATAAAAGTTTACATAATATATGTGTGTGTACTGTGTATAATTATTTTTAATACATAAATACCCACACATGCATGTGTATTTAATAAATATTTGCATGTATATACTGTATATAGACTGAATGTAGCCTATATATAATGTATATTTTATATAAATATGAACATTTTATATTTAAATAACATATTTTTCTTAAACATATACATGTGTGCATTTATATACAAAATAATTATACACAGTACACACACATATATTATGTAAACACAAACTTTTATTTTGGATGCGATTAATCGTGATTAATCGTTTGACAGCCCTAATTTTTTTAAAATGTTGTTTTAAATGCATTTGTAGCATCTGTATGTTTTTAAGTGTATTTTTTTTTTATTTAGACAAAGTTATATAGAATTTAGATATTGGCAATAACATGAAAGCATTGCCTTATGAGGAAAAAACATGTATATAATGTGTAATGAATCCCGAACATATTCACACAAAGTACTTCTAGTATAAATTTGCCTACAATTTATCATTAAATATTTGTGAAACAATATCTAAATAATCATCTTAGTGGAGATTAGGTTTTTTTTTTTTCAAGTTTTTGCTAACAAATTGAGTTAAAATTTGGAAAGTAATGAAATGCTTCCATTGACAAAAGCCTTTTTATTGTTAAATGTAGTTAGTACAATGTGTAATGTAGAAACAGTATGCCCATGCTAATATATTTAAGGAAGGCCTATTGTGCCTTTTTACATTTTCAACTTTTTTACTGAGCAATATTGCTTTTTGAGCAGGTCTGCGAAGTAACAAAGCACTGTTCCAATGTAAGCAATCCTTGAAACACATTGATTGTAGTCTTGAGTTTTCTTTCTGGAATGTGCACATCACAATATTACTCATTTAAATAATTCCTGCCCAAGGCATATGCAAATAAAAGGGGGGGTGAGACGTGGATTAGTTGTGTAAGATGACTTGTCAACCAAAAAGGTTAAGCAATCACAAGACTGATCCAGCTAACTCTCATTAGACTGACTATCAGTGGACTGTTAGGTTAGGGTTAGGATCAGTAGAATAAGTTGACATGTACATGCAAAGATACATATAGTCAGTTGAATGTTTTTGTTGGGGAGCCTCAAAATAAAGTGTTAGAAGATATTAAGCAGACAGTCTACTAATACTCTAATGACCCCAAAAACTAAATCACGTCTTTGTAAAAGGGCATAATATGGCATATTTAAATTGCACAAGCAATTGTGTGTATATTTATCATATGGAGTGACTGATGTTCAAGATACAGCTGTGGCCAAAAGTATGACAAAAATTGTGTGTATCACAAAGTTTTCTGCTTCAGTTGTGGTGGTGTTGATTGACATTGTTTCTAGATTATTGTGCAGCGTGATTAGATGCAATTTAGATAATTGCAAAAAGCTTCATTGGCCAAAACATAAATAAAAATAATTAACTATCAAAAAAACCCAAATCTTACAGTTTTTTTGGCCCTGGCACAAAATGACCAGCTCATTTTCTTAACTTTTCATCAGAACATAGGAAAGTGTGAATGAGTACTAGTCAGGTGAAATCACTCCATCATTATAAGAGCAGAATGATTGCTATAAAATGAGGGACGAAGTGCTTCCAGTCAATGTTTTAGCAATGGTTACCTCCAAAGAAAGACGTGCAGCCATCATTGCTTTGCATCAAAATGGCCTCACATGCAAGGAAATTGCTGCAAATAATATTGCACCTGAAAGTAACTTTTACTAGATCATCAATGTTTTCAAGGAGAGAGGTGAAAAAGTGCAGTGATGAAGGCTTCAGGATGTCCCAGAGTTGCCAGTCAGCAACATGGCTTTTTTGGCCTGAAATTATGCAGGAAGTACAAAGATTGGACAGAAGAATACTGGTGCAAAGTCCTTTTCTCTGATTAAGCCCCCTTCCGACTGATTGGGACATCTGAAAAATCAATTGTCCGGAGAAGATAAGATGAAAGCTACCACGAGTCCTGTGTCATGCCAACAGTGAAACATCCTGAGACATCCATCTGTGGGGTTGCTTTTCATCCAAGGGTGTGGGCTCTCTTGCAATTTTGCCCAAAAGCACTGCCATGAATAATGGTATCAAAACGTCCTGCAAGAGAAACTTCCCCCAACGACCCAAGAGCAATTTGGCGCTGATCTGTGCATTTTACAGCATGATAGAGCACTATTTCACAAGGCAAGAGTGATAATGAAGTGACTCTGAGATCATTACGTTGAAATTTTGGATCCATGGCCAATCTGGCCATGCAACTCCTCTGATCTAAATTCCATAGAGAACATGTGGTCAGTCCTCAAAAGGCGAGTGTACAAGCAGAAGACCACAAATTGTGATCAACTCCGAACAGTAATAAGGCAAGAATGGATCGTCATCGGTCAGGACTTGGCACAGAAGCTGCTATCCAGCATGCAGAGGTTATGAATCAAGAAGGGTCAACACTGTAAAAATTGACTCTTTGCATATTGAATGTTTTTGCCAATAAAAACCATTAAAACATATGAAGTGCTTATCATGGTTTCCCAGTATACCATTGAAACATGTGAAAATATAATCTACAAATACTGAAGCAGTAGACTTTGCAAAACACAAAATGTATGTGCTTTTGGCCATGTCAGTAGAAGCGTGCAAGCTCAAAGAGGATACTAAGCTCAAATAGTTTGTAACTAAGTAAAATCAAAATCACATTTGCTTTCTTTCATTATGTGATTTTTCTGTTTTGGCCAACTTGACATGTACCGTGCTATTTACATAACATGAGATGAGGTGGAGGGGGCACAATGTGAAAGGCAGCACCTGCTATTACTTCCACATCTGAAACTCAACGACCTTTGCATTGACGTAAGCATTGCGTCATGTGTAGACATACATGAGGAATTACAGCTTCATTAAGCACACATCATCAATATTCATATCTATCATTGCCAACAGTTATGGACGTGTCAATACTAGGTCGATAAGAACTAGCAGACAGTGGAGTCCTGTAGAACGGTGTCTGTTTGCCTGTCAGTTTATTTAAAGATTCTGGTTCATTCTCATAAACTAAAACAATGACACACGTGTCCAGACTTCAGTGCGTTTGCATAAAATCAAATGGAATCTTTTGGGATTTGTGTCTGTGCAGATCTGCACTCCAGTTTTTCAATTTTATACACCATAATGTCACGGCTTGTTGACAGGAAGCTGGGAATGCAGAAATGTCTGCTGGTGCGACAACCTCATCCAATTTGTGCTTTGTTATTTTATTGAAAATGTAATTGTTGTTGTTGTTTTTATATGCATGAGGGTAGAGGATGGTCCTGGGGTTAACTTGGGTTTCAGAGGTGGTGAACCCAAAAATGTGGTGGTGATGATTCTGGTCTCTCGGGACATGACAGAACTCGTTTGAAGGTCTTTTCACTAGTTTTGTATAAATCAAAAATGCAACTGCATATAATTGGATGTAGGCTAAATAAGGGAGCATTTGGCTGCATTTTATTTAGTGAGTTCACTGGAATGGAGAAGGGGCCGCAGAGTGTGCGTCCTAGAGAGGGACATGAACCTGGTGAAGAGAACATGGTGCTCTGGAATATATCGCTTCTATCAGGGTCCATCATGAAGTCTGTGTATTGAATCAAACAAAACTGGAGCAGACATGAATTATAAAGGGTTGACAAGAAAACTGCTAATCATTTTTGTATTTTTTTTTCAAAGCTTTCAAATTTAGAGACTCAATTTAACACCAGGGTCCTTCATGAAATATCGAATGAGTCATAATGTATGTTAAGAGCTGGAAGTAAAGTTGTCACAATTCCCCTGTCTTTGTTAATGAACTTTTATTTTGATATTCTATTCTTTAGTCTTGTATTGCCTGTGTTCAGTTCCTGTGTGTTTAGTTCCTGTTTCCTTGGTTGCCATATTTATTTACTGTTTCATTGATTAGTGTCTCACCTGTTTCTCATCATCCTGTGTATTTATACCTTTAGTTATTTTCTGTTCTTGGTCTTCTGTTAACGTTTCACGCTGGTGTCTTTATGTATGGTTCCTGATGTTTATTAAATGCGATTCAGTTGAGATAGGTTGTATTGGTTGAGTGACGCGCTGTCAAGTGCAGCTTACAAGAGCAGCGAGATTCGTCCTCACAAGCTGTGACAGCGCGTGTCTACGCCATTTCAAGGATTTGGATTTTCAAGGAATTTGGATTTAAATTAACGGCACTTGGTGAGTTTTGTTTTTTCATATTGCTTCGTTGGTAACACTCTGTGCCTCTCGGTGCAATCCGGTGGCTTGTGTTTGCCGCGCTATGAGTTAACGGTCTCCCGTTGACGTAAGTTATCTGCTTAGAGTGTTTTTTCCTCGTATCCATGTAACACTTTTTGTCCCTCGGTTCAATCCGCCAGCCATTTTAGACACTTTTTATCTTTTTTCGTAAAATTTTTGTTGGTATTACCTGTCGGTTCACCCGAAGGTAATCGTTTTATTTTATTTTTATTATTTTTTCATCCCGCTTAACTTAACCTTACGGTACTATCCGAGGGTGTTATTAGCGAGTAACTATGGCTCACAGCTCGATAGCCACTGGTTTTCCACAGACTTGTAAGCTGTGCCCTAATAATCTTCTCCCTGACGACGGTCATGACATCTGCCCGTCGTGTTTGGGTGTTCAACATCTGCGAGAGGCTCTCACGGACCCGTGCATGCACTGCAGCCTTTTGCCTATGTCGGAACGACGGCTCCGTCTTGCCGAGTTAGACCCTAATTCTACAGTGAAACTAGGGCAGTTAGATGTAGCCCCTTCGCGCACTCGGAAGCGCAGGGCGTCAGCGGCAGCTGGTGCTCCCCTCCCAGCTAAGAAGGCCAAATCGTGAGATGATGAACATTCACATGTTGAGAAAGGTTCACTTTCTATGACGGTGTCGGTGCTTTCTTCAGAGATGGCAGAGCTGAAACGCCTGCTTCACTCACTTCAGCCGGTCACATCTGCTACACCTGTGAGGATGACACAGGAGGATGAGAATGTTCAAAACCAGAGAGCTGGGGAAGAGTCTCTTGATTCCCCTTGTTTTTCTCATCGTTCAGAGTTTGATGTGCTTTCTACAAGTGCTTCAGATTCCTTTTTTCACGATCATGGGGATCCTATGGATGTTGCTACACAACCATCACCTCAGGCTGTTTTCACTGGTTACCCAGCAGCAGAGGGCTCTAGTGGGGGGTCAGTTCAGTCGTCTGGACAAGCCCAGTCCTCCTCCGATGACACTTTGGCTGTGCTTCGAATGGCAGCTGCTCGTCTAGGACTTGATGAGTCACCTGTACAATCTGCACAAACTAATGTGTTTTTCAGACAGACCACAGCTGCAACTTCTTTTTTTTTACCATGCCACCGTGTAAGGATTTTGTGGCTGAATTCTCAAATGCTCTCACTGGTTCTGGTCCACCTAAGCGGCGCTCAAAGATTGCTCGAACGCTAGCATCTATGGCTGAAGCAGATTCTATTGGGGTGGGTCATGCTCCGGAAATAGAGCAGCCTGTGGCAGCTTTGGTGGTCTCTCCTGATGAGGCTCTACGAGGGAATGTGCGATGCCCCAATGCGCAATGCGGTCGTACGGATTCCTTGCTAAAAAAGGCATACGAGTCTGTTGCCTACATTACTCGAGCAGAAAACACGATCTGCCAGTTACTTCTTGCTGCCACCAGTACGCTGGAACCTGCAAATGCAGATCCCTCTATTTCACAATTTCTGCAAACTGCTCTGTTGGCAACAGGCCATGTGACCCGCGAGCTGAGTAGTCTTACAGCCACGCTTCTGGCAGCCCGCCGCCAAGTGTGGCTTGCCCAAGCACGACTGGCGGAGGACTGTAAGAAAACCTTGAGAGATCTTCCTTTTGTTCCCGGGCATATCTTTGGTCCAAATGTTCCGGAACTGTTGGAAAAGCGGGTAAAGCTGTCTGAAGCCACTCGTCAGCTGACACAGGTGCAGCGCAACCCTACCTTTAGGATGCCAGCGGTTCAGACCCGACATCACTATGCCGCATTGGAGCAGCGTTTCCGCCGGCACGCTACACCTCAGTCACAGGAGGATGAGCCTCCCTGTCTCAGGAACGTGTGACAAACATTCTACAACTTTTGGCTCGCTTTCGTCCAGGTGTTTCTTTGCAGTACGAGGTGGTCCTACGACTGATAGGGATGTTAACAGCGGCTACAGTTGTGATCCCCCTGGGTTTACTCCATCTCAGACCACTCCAGTTATGGAACAACAGTTTGCGGCTAGATCCCACCAGACATCGTCATCAACTGGTTATAATTTCTCACCGTTGCATATGTGCGTTGAGGCGGTGGAGACAGTTAGAGTTTCTGAAGGCAGGAGTGCCCCTGGGTGTTGTTCCCTCTCGTCGGGAGTTGGTCACGACAGATGCTTCCCTCACAGGATGGGGGGCAACGTGGAATCGGAGGGGTATTTCCGGGCGCTGGACTCCGATCCAGGCCGCGGAACATATCAACCTGCTAGAACTCAGGGCAGTGTTCTTGGCTCTAAAGTACTTCATTCCGGTTCTGGCAGGCCGCCATGTTCTTGTTCGGTCAGATAATACCTCAACAGTGTTCCATCTGAACCACCAGGGCGGCACGAGATCCCGCAGGTCTCTATGGTTGACTCACGAGATCCTGACATGGTGTCAGCCACGACTCGGTTCACTGAGGGCAGCTCATATTCCAGGAGTGTGCAACCAGACAGCAGATGCTCTTTCCAGGGATCAAGTACATCCAGGAGAATGGAGGCTTCATCCAGATGTAGTGCAGGAGATCTGGCTACGATTTGGAAGAGCAGAGGTGGATCTTTTTGCTTCAGAGATGACCACCCACTGTCGCTTATGGTTCGCAATGACAGAAGTGTCGAGCCCCCTGGGCCAGGATGCGCTGTCTCACGAATGGCCGAACTGCCTGCTTTATGCGTTTCCCCCTACCCCTCTGTTATGGGAGACGTTGCACAGGATCTCCCTGTGCAAGCACAGAGTGTTACTCGTGGCACCACGATGGCCAGCCAGACTGTGGTTTCCTTTGTTGCTGAGACTTCTGACAGGCAATCCATGGAAGCTTCCCCCCAGGAAGGACCTCCTCTCCCAGTTGGAGGCCAGTGTCTGGCACCCGGACCCGGCTCGTCTGCAGCTTTGGGTCTGGCCATTGGGTTAAATCCTTCCCTAGAGCATTGTGACCCTGCTGTTATTCACACCATCTCTAATGCTGGGGCTTCTTCCACACGACAGATTTATGCTTCACGTTGGAAGCTTTTTTCTGCATGGTGTGAGGAACGGGGGCTCGATCCTGCAACATGCGACATTCCGCGTGTCTTAAGTTTTCTTCAACGTTTACTGGAGGAAGGAAAAGCAGCTTCCACGTTGAAAGTGTACGTAGCTGCAATTTCTGCATATCATGTTCCAGTTGGTGGCTCTTCTCTTGGCTCTCACCGTCTTGTCTGCAGTTTTCTGAAGGGCGCACGCCGTCTGAACCCTGCTCGGAATCCTCATTTTCCTGTGTGGGATTTGTCACTCGTACTTGCATTCCTGTGCTCACCCCAGTTTGAGCCCTTGCAAAATGTTGACATTAAATGGTTGTCCTTGAAGACTTCTTTTTTGTTAGCTATTGCTACTGCGAAACAAGTCAGTGAGTTGCACGCTTTGTCTGTTAGTGTACTGTGCTTGCATTGGTTAACGGATGGCTCCGGGGTGGTTCTACGACCCAATCCTTCTTTTCTTCCGAAGGTCCTTCTTCCTCAGTTCATAAATCAGCATATTGAACAGGCCTCCTTTCAGACTTCTTCAGGGTCCGATTCAAGTGCCCAACTCTTGTGTCCTGTTCGGGCCTTGAAGTGTTATGTGAACTCTACTGTTCAATTAAGACGGTCAGACCAGTTATTTGTCTGCCATGGTGGTGTGAAGAAAGGTGCTCCATTGTCGAAACAGAGGTTGTCGAACTGGATAGTGGAGACCATTACGCTGGCTTACAAGGCGGCAGGGAGACCACTGCCCTGGAGACTAACTTGCCATTCCACTAGGGCCATTTCATCTTCATGGGCTGTTTTTAGAGGAGTTTCCCTGGTGGATATCTGCACTGCTGCTACCAGGGCTTCTCCATGCACGTTTGCCCGGTTTTATAAGGTCAACGTTCCTGCTCATCATGCCGTTAGTTATGCGGTTCTTCTGGAGCAGCCTTAATTTCATCAGGTGGGTGGCATTCCTCATGACTATGTTGGTATGTGTCATCCATAGTGTTTACACTGCCTCTGGCGGTCAGTAAGAATGAAACAGAACGCTAGTTACGCATGTAACTGTGGTTCTGTGAATTCTGGATGACCGCCAGAGTTCTCTGTCACTCGGAATGCGCGAGAAAGGTGTACCGAGGTAGAGTGCTGACCTACTGTAGCTTTACCCTCCAGGGCTCAGCATACGTCACGCCACGTGACTTTGTTGGTATATTCTCTCGACCTATCTAGCTGGCGCTGCGATAATCCATAGTGTTTACACTGCCTCTGGCGGTCATCCAGAATTCACAGAACCACAGTTACATGCGTAACTAGCATTTCATCGTTCTACTGCTTCAGGCATCTTTTGCAGATTATCACGTCTAGCCGGCCCAGCTCGCGCCAAAAGTTATATCGCCCCATACGTTATATAATTTTTTCAGCCAGCTATGCAGTAAGTTTTAACTCTGTTGGCCTCATGGGTCTACACTAATGCAGATGTGCTCTTATACTCTCTTTAACCCTTTGCTAAAATACTGGTCTAGCGAAACCCTCTTACTGTACTGATTCTCAGTGCCATTATCTCAGAAGCAGATTTCTCTTAAAGTCCCTGAGGCTGAAAACATGAAAGCACTCTCTTTATGCAGAAATCAGCTAAGGATATTAAAGTTCGCCAGCCATCGGTTTTATGGAAAAACGACTTTTTTTACAGTAGATGTGGTTGCTCTAAATTTGAATATGTCGTTTATGTGCTTTTTAATGGTCTGGAGTTAAAGGACTAGTTCACCCAAACTTATAGCTGACTTTCTTCCGTGGATCATTTTTACTTTTTAAAGAATGTGCTGGAAGTCATTGAGGACTAGGATTGCCAAACTTATATTATTCAAAAATGTACCTTTTGTGTTTAATTACGGTGTAATTAGGGGTGAAGTATTGTTACTGAGTCTAATTGTGTTTGTATGTTATACGGTATACATTAGAGGCTGTTTTTGATTTCCACGTTACTTTAATTATACTTTTAATGAAGCTTGAGGTTTTTAAGCCTATTTAGCCTCAAAATTAATTAATATTAATTACGAATATGAAGTATTTAATCTTCTGCTAGAAAATATACCAACATACAAATGGATGGATGTGATATATTAAATCAAGGACTGGTAAGAAGCATGGAGAACTAGATTAGCATTTCTTGAAGGAATAGGAATGCTTACTAAGCAGCAAAATTGTGTTATGTTTTATGTAAGTTTAAATGTTATGCTTTAGTTCTATGTAAATTAAATGCTTAAAAGCATAAAAGTATCAACACAATATAAATTGTAAATGCAAGGAAGACGAGAACGATCACAATTCAGTATGCAAAAATATTGTTAGACATTATACATTGTGGAGTACCAATCAGGGTATTTTATAAATCAATATATATCAATATATATATATATATATATATATATATGTGGTGTGGCCACCAGCTACTTTAAGTCATACTGTGCATTTTCATGGACTGAGAAAGATTTTCCAGCTGTTGCTGTGAGATGTTTCTCCACTCTTCATCCTCTCAGGGTTATGTTTAAGGGTACGTTTACACGACAACGATATGCTTAAAATGGAGAAGTTTTTCCTTTGAGTTTTCACCATACAATCGACACCATTGTCAAAAGGATCCCCATTCACACAGATCCTCGAAACCGACTAAAAACCCTGTATTCTGCTGCCAGGCCATTAGATGGCAATGAAAGATTGAACACGTAATACGGAGGTGCATGACGTCATTGTCATCGTCTTCATAGATTCTCGTTTTTGTTGTTCACACGGAGACCGGTTTCAAAAACGTTGAAACCCATTTTCAGAAGTTTGCGTTTCCAGGCACCAGAAACACCGCTGTCGTCTGAAAGAACGGCCAAAGCGCATAAAAAGCTTTACGTTTTTAGTTGAAAATGGTTTCATGTAAACAGCCCCTAAGTTTGTTCATTGGTTTCTTCTCTTAGCTACATATTACTTGTACCTGTTTTTCATTATTTCCCTCTTTACCTCTGTATATTTAGGCACTTGGTTTCCTCTGTTCTTGGTTCGGTCTCGTTTATGTTTGATGGTTGCATTCTTTGAGTTTCTCCTTGGATTTATTATGTAATACTGTTTGTTTCTCTGAATCTCCTGAGTCATGTGTATTACTGCAGCCAAACATTACACTACCAAGGTATTTGCTAGTTCTCAAACAATTCTGGGGGGCATATGGTTACACATGGTTTGGCACTGCAAGGACGACCAGCTGTCCTTCCTGTCTCCTTATAGCATTGTCTTAGGCATCTCACATTACGGACATTGCAGTTTATTGCCCTGGTCACATCTGCAGTCCTCATGCCACCCTGCAGCAGGACTATGGCATGTTCACGCAGGTGAGCAGAGACCCTGGGAATCTTTCTCCTGTGGCCTCATTCATAAAAAACATATTTAATTTGATCTTACGATTATTTCTCAAAATGTGTACGTATGATTCAGAGAACGAATGTACGCACAAAAAAATGTGCGTACGCCTTTTTTCCAGATGTGAAATCTGTAAATCGCAAATGATCATGAAATTGTGCGTAGCTGAATGATTTCAGGTCTCCGTCTTGTAAACGCTACCTAATTAATGTCATTAAAGCTGTCGTCGGCAACATTTTTTTGATCATATTCAGTGAAATCGACACTATAATCCGACAGAACAACATAAATAAAGTGGTTTTAGAAAAAAAACAGAGCTTCTAACTCCACCTGGAGCGTGTTATTTGTTTTGCAAAAATCCACAGCTCCCGGTTCATCATGTCAAATCAGCGCATGGGTGGGGGGGATGTGGAGGGGTCTAGGTGGTGAGATCTACAATCACATGCACACGCCTGAAGTTCGCGGAAGTTCGCGCAGTAACGAAAAATGATGGCGGAAAATCAAGTAAGCTCATAAGAGTATAAATGACGTTAGCAATTGCAATCTATCGGTAGATTAGCCAGGACAGCATACCTCCAAATAATCCATGGTGTTGATGGATGCTGATGAGATGGGCGCGTTCACTGAAAATCTGGTGCACACGCACTGACGAGCATGAACTCGGTGGGACTGTGGGAGGGTGTCCGTTGATAGTGGGGGAGGGGCAAGAGAGTTGTAAACATTCAAAATTTTCCTAAATCCACTCAATCTGCCAGACTTGCCGACTGCAGCTTTAACATATAAAAGAGCACCAGTCCAACGTCCAAATGCTTTACTTCAGAATGGTGAGCGGCGAGAATTGCTTAGATTTCGAAATACCTGGAGTTCTCCGACTCTCTGTCACAAGGAAAATTGCATACATCTGCTCAGATCCTCCCGTGGCGATAAGCACTTTTCCTCGTCAAAGACTGTTTTTATAAACATGAACGTTGGTGTGGATTTTAAGCACACTCTGAGATCAAATCTGTACGTACGCACGTTTTAGAAATGAGGCCTCTGGTGTCAGTAGAAAGTGATAGTGACATGTGAAGGCCAAGTATGGTAATACTCTGAATTCATCCTTTGCATTGAACCCATCCAAGTTAGTACACACACTTTAGGAGCAGTGTGTAGTGAACACACAAGAAAGGTTTCTTTAATGTTCTAAGTTATTGGAACTTTTCTTCCGCTTGTAAACTGTTAAAATACAGTATTCTGAAAAAGGGAAGTTTTTTTTCTTTTTTGCTGAGTTATCCATGGCTTGATTGACAGACTGTGAAGTATAAAGCGTTTTGCATTTCTGGGCATGTGACCATCAGTCATCAAGCATGGTGCCAGTAGCTGTGACCACTGCCTCACATCTCAATCTGGATAACAGTTTGCACATGAATCTATGTATTAAGATGAACAACTGCAAAAACAGAGAGAGTGGGAAACTTGGCCGCCTCAGTAGGAGAAACTGCATGCTCTCACGTGGAACAAATGAATGCAAGAGATGAATTTGGAAGTGACTCCTCTGTGAGTGTGAAATGTGTCCAGAGGAGGTATATTCATACTGTGAGAGTGTGTCAGAGCACCCGCTTCGCCCCCTAACTGCTTTGTGAAATGTGTAAGTGCCACTGGGGGCTCTGCTTGCCATGGGCAGTATAATAAAAATGAATATGCCTATGCTAATTTATCACTTCAATTGTGCCACCAAGCCCCTAGATGAAGAGAAACCAAATTTATGGATAGTTCCTCTGAAGTCTTACCTCAAACCTCACGATTCAACTGCATGGTTTATGCATCCTTGCTTGCCATTAGCATCTCATCATGCTCATTTGTAGAGAAAGTGTATGTTTTTAAAAGAGACCAGTGTTATGCCTATGTTCATTATGATTTATGAACTGCAAACATTGCATTTACAGCATGTCATTTTTGGGCTTGTGCTCAAAAGGTTGGGATGTGACCTGCAGTACTGTATTGAAAGTGCAGTAAGTGGATACCAAACAAATAGTGGTGTGGTGTACTGGTTGAAGTTGACCGGTAACTGCAAGGTTGCAGGTTCAAAACCAGGTTGATCCAAGAGTCACCACCACTGTGTAAAAACAATAATTCACCCAAAAATGCTCACCCTTGGCCTTGATCCAAATCCATATAATGTTATTGTTTTGAGGAACACAAAAGGAGATATTCTGAAGAGTCATCACACAGCTATTTTCCATACAAGGTCAGTTTAGTGTCTAATGCGGTCACGCACCAAAAAAAAGGGGCATTATAGAAATATTTCTATTTGAGAAATAATTAGTTGATATTTATAAAAGTTGGTCTCATTTGTATGCTGTATATCTGTTACTGTTTAATCTAACCAAGCTATTGGTTATTGATTGAGTTGACCTATATGTCAGTACTAAAACACAGCCTGAATTTCAATTAAATGCTGGTAAATGAAATGTTTGTTATGTAAGGATATTCACGCAAGAATGTGTCAAAGTGACATTGCCAATACTGGCCTGGCATGAATAATAAAGCATTCTTAGTCGGTTTCGGTTAAGTACATGGTTGTTTCACTTTTAGTACATGGTTGTTGTGTAAACATACCCTGCCTGAAAGGATATCCAAAAATCCTAAAAGCATTAACAAAATCACAACTACTCTTTTTACTGTATTTTTTTATCAAGTAAATGCATCCTTGGTGAGCATCAGAGACAAGAAATTGGTATGCTCTTATTTTAAATCATAAAAAAAATATTTTAAGAAGCACGAAAAGGGGATTGGGAACAACATGACGGTGCGTAAATGAGGGCTGAGAAATCATTTCTGGATGAACTATCCCTTTAACCCCAGGTTGCACTGGGTGAATCGTCCGTCTTATAATTGTATTGCACATTTCTTTGGATAAAATTGTCTGCTAAATGCCTATGCACTCTGTGTCCACTAATACTAGAAAAAAGACTAAGAAAATGAAATGTGAATGGATAAATTCTGCTCATGCCTGTTCCACTAGATCAGAGGGTTTGAGAAGGGAGGGGCCGAGGGTCTTAGAGGATGCCTGTCTCCATAAGCAATGACACTTCCGCACCCTATTAAAAAGATGCATTAGCCCCAGCGCACTAGGCGCTAATGGCTCCAGAGTTTGGATGACTTTTTCTATTATTAATATGCCTGCACGGTTACAGAGTTATTCGTCTCGTAATTAAAGAGAAAGTCGCATTGATTTCTACCGAGTCCACAAGCATGTGTGGAGCCACGCATCCCCCCGTGTTGTGTGTTCACCGACAGAAGCAATCCGTCTTTTCCCGGATAGGATCACAGGGGAGCTGGCAGATTGAAAGCATACTTTCTGTCATAACTCTGCATGATCACAATTAAGCTGTTAAATACTGTTTCACCACAATAATAGTGCTGACAAACCCAGTGCCATGGCTCTTCTCAACATATCAAAGATAATTACGGTAGCTTAAAACGTATGGTAAACAATACCGTAATATAATCTCTCTACCTGACAGATATCACTGAAATACGGCATTGATCTTAATAAAGATCTTCATCACTGGCAAATAATAGGATGCATTTTAAGCTAGTTGTCAATGGATTGTAGGTAAATATTCCACATCCAATAATTTTTTGTACTTTCAATTTTTTTATGGTACTATAGTTTTGTCGTTCCAAAAGGTTCTGAAATGAAAAAGTGACCTGAATATAAATTGGTGTGAAACAATTTTCAGAGTTGTCTCTCTCAACTATTTGGGGCTTTTATTGGTAACCCTCTAAAAGTACAGTACATCAAAACCTGTTGAGTGTATAACTTACATAACAATTTGCCTATAATTTCAAAGCTCTATAAGTGATTCTGCACATATATAAAATATTAATCAATAAATCAATCAATTAAAGACCCAAAGTCCCTTATAGGGGAAATAACTTTACATGGCAGCCATGGGTTTTACAAAACCCCAAGCACAACCACTTGGTTGAACGTCATTTCACCAAGTAGAACCTGTTCCTGAATCAACATCCTTGTTAATCCTGGAACAACATTCAAATCAGCCAATCAGATTTGAGGGATAGGTTTACCTTTAATGTCAAGTTTAGGCTTACAACGTGGTTTAGGGGCTTCTACGTCATTCTTATTCACATTTCATTTCCATCTGATTTTAGGTTTTGATCATCAAAACATGTTGATCCAGGAATGTCTTACTTGGCAAAGTCACGGCGACCCAGCTACTTAAATGGTGAAAAACTGAAATCTCCAGAACTCTTTGCTAAGCTTATATTTCAATAACATGCCAAATCAGCTGTCAAATTTGATAACTATACCATCATAAATGTCACTCCTTTAGCACAAAATTACACTAAATATGTGCATTTAGGCTGGTCCAGTTAATTATGAATGTCTGTTTTAGGTTGTGTTCACACTTGGCAGTTTTGGTTCGATTAAAACAATCTGGTGCAAATGCTCTGTTAGTGTGGTTCATTTGAATAAGTGTGAACGGTGCCATCCAAACCCTGGTGCGCACCAAACAAGCGGACTGAGACTCCTAAAAAAGGTGAGTCTTAGTTCGCGCCAAACAAACTTAGGTACGGTTCGAGTGTAATATGAACACAACACGGACCAAAGACATCTAAATGAACCTTAAACAGGACGTGATGTCACAAGATACGACCACAAAAAGGACAGATTGCTCAAGCATACCGTTTTTTTCTCATCATATAGTCACGAATCGCGATGTTGCCCATCACAGTTCAGTGCTGGGGTCAGAATCCCATCTTCTTGCAGCAGATCTTCCTTTGTGTTTGCAATAGAGGAACTCCTGGCGCTCTTTTGACTCTTGTACATACAGTATTTTATAAGTTCTCAGCTGGTAATAACACCGTCATATACGCACATACAATGAGCGCATTTATCCCAGCACACAGCCTTGTTTCGAAAAATATACATCATAAAAGCTGGGGGGTTTTTATGTTCAGGTTCAATGTTAAAATTGACAGTGTGAATGCTAAGTGAACCAGGAAAGAACCAAGAGAACTGAACTATACTAAGTATAAACACACCTTTAGAGAAAAACAAACTCAACCATTTTTTTCTAGAGTTGTCTTCCTCCACCTTCTTATACTGTTTTGGTCAGGTCTAGTCGGCTGCTCAAACAAACAGATTCCACTGCAATGCTGTTTGGTGCCACTAGTGACGCAGAAATTGCACACTTAGCTTATGTTTTGAGAATGAATATTTCAAAATGCAAATGGTCAGTCATTCGAAAAACAACGTCATCAAATCATAAAATGGCTTGTTTGATAATAGTGCAGCTATGTATCATTAGAGTATTTTATGAGGTTGCATTGAGTGTGATTAGTTAAATACAGTGTGGGTAGAAGAACAAATCTGCTACACAAATGCACCCCCCCCCCCCCCCCCCCCTCCCCTCCTCTCTCTCTCTCTCTCTCTCTCTGTATTTATTTGGCCATCTTGTTCCAGTCTCACTGAATATGCATGAGTCCACACCAAAGTGAGTCCGGCACCCTGGCTCATGTTCCTCATGAATGCTGTTCTGGCTGATCCATACATGGCATTAGCATCACGATAAACAGAAATTGGAACAGAGTATGATTGCTTTCTGGTCCGCCTGTTTGAGCCAAAGCTGTGCGTGTGGGATAAAGAGGCCGTGATCTTCTCCCTAAATGACGTTTTAATTAAACAGCGTGCCTGATGCACACAGTAACCGGCTTTGAAGAGACTTACCTTTCACTGTGGCTTTGATTCTGCTCTGCCGTGGTGCGAACTACAAACACGCTCATACACACACACATGTAAACACATGCATTTGTTTCTTTGATGGCCTTTGAAGATTACTGCAGTGAGACGTCACCTTCATTTGCTTTTCCATGTCTAATTATCACGGTTTCTTTAATGGAATTCACATTATCTAACACAACTTCATATAGACTTGCTCTTTCCTGAAGAACAACACAGTAAATAACCTTAATTATCTATCTATCTATCTATCTATCTATCTATCTATCTATCTATCTATCTATCTATCTATCTATCTATCTATCTATCTATCTATCTATCTATCTATCTATCTATCTATCTATCTATCTATCTATCTATCTATCTATCTATCTATCTATCTGCTTGCCTGTACGTTCATTATATATCGTTCATTCTTCCATGTTCATTTGTTTGATCATTCATTCTATCATTCATTTGTTCTATTTTTCGTTTTATCTATCATTCTGTCATTTGATCTGCATGTTGTTCTTTCTATAGTTCACACTCTCTCACTATTCTTTCTGCCTGTTTCTCTTACTGATGTGATTTTCTTTTCAATATAGTGGATTTGATGTAAAAGCAGCACCTGGTGCGACAGTCCATAAACAGATGTTTCAGTTCCCAATATTTCGCTGTTTGTTTAATTGTCTGGACTCCCTTTTGGGAATATTTTGGCTTACTTTTTAGCACGGCTATACTGCCAAATATCAGCTGTTGTGTGAATGTGTGTTTAAAGTGCCCCTATTATGCTTTTTCGAATATTACCTTTTATGCTGTGTGTAATAGCTCTTTGCGATTGTAAAAGCTCTGCAAAGTTTTAAAGATCTTAGATTTTAGAGAAGTGCACCACAATTAAAGTTATTGTCTCCCAAAAAAAAAAAAAGAATCGGTTCTGAACTACGAAAATGAGTCGTCAGCAATCCAGTCATTCTTCCTGTTACAAACCTACATAACAATGTAACAAATTTGCATAAATTCAGCCAAACATATGTGTGTGAGAATACATCTTGGATAATGGATGAATTGAACTCATCTGATTACAGACCGTCAAATGTTTATGAATGGGAGTGTCTTTGTCTGTGCATTGTGCCATGTTGTTTTCAACCTGCACTGTACTCTCTCTGTATGTGTGTGTGTGTGTGTGTGTGTGTGGTGTGTGTGTTGTAACCTTGCACCAGAGGCTGTGGTACAGTTCTTGTCTCTTAGGCCATTTGTCATGTGTCTGCTGCGGCACACACTGCAGAGAGAGAGAGAGAGAGAGAGAGAGAGAGAGAGAGAGAGAGGCAATAGCAGAAAAGCAAATCATAGCTCTGCAGCACTAAATTTAATAAACATAATTTCTGTTTTTCTTTCGGTCTTCCTTTCCCTGAGCTCTCCCTGAACTTTGACACAGTCCTTTATCATTTAAAGATGGCTGAAATTGCTTTGTGACACACGTATAAAAATATCCGTCTGTCTGTCTGTCTGTCTGTCTGTCTGTCTGTCTGTCTGTCTGTCTGTCTATCTATCTATCTATCTATCTATCTATCTATCTATCTATCTATCTATCTATCTATCTATCGTTCTATCGTTTTATCTGTCTAATAGTGGTCTTGTTGTATGTGAATGCAAAGGCACCTTGAATATAATCAATACTTTATATTTAGAATTGCTTAAAGCAAGGTTACCTCTTTCTTGGCCTGATTTCTTTTTGGCAGTTTATTGAAAGACTGTATAAACATTGCGGAAAGTGGTTTTGAAATGTCATCTCTAAATGCCAGAAAAGTAAAGATTTGTATGGGTATCGGGGGAATCGTTTCAGCCCGACATTGATGTGAATACGGGCTTTGTATGTTTGACCTAAAGCTACCTTTTCACTTTTCCCAACAAACAACAGACCGGAAGTCATCCATTTCCAGTGGAGAGTAGTATGGGAACTGCGTAGAGTTATGATCATTTGCATGT
The DNA here is from genome assembly GCA_029959095.1 of Rhinichthys osculus. Taxonomy (NCBI): domain Eukaryota; kingdom Metazoa; phylum Chordata; class Actinopteri; order Cypriniformes; family Leuciscidae; genus Rhinichthys; species Rhinichthys osculus. Next base: position 32,525,317 of record JARWKJ010000008.1, read on the forward strand.
TTGTATTGTTGGATCTAATCTGAGCTTCAGTTCCGTTAATATTTGAAGTGTTGCGGCTAGACCGTATGGGACCGACAGACCGGATTTACTGTAATCTAATCAAAACTATGAGCGTGAGGTGAAAATTACCAATATATTTGAATTAAAATGATAACATTTCTGAAAAATGGGCAATTATGAATAATTATATACCAAATAGTTATTTTATAATGGTTACATATTGTTTTCATTGATTAGCCCAAGAAATCCTACTGTGTTTATTTCAAAGGGATCAGCGGTATTTTTTTTATTTAATATTAGTTCATACATTCATTATTCATTCATTTTGCCATGGTGAATACGCAGCAGGCAATGACTGCCACTAGGCAGCGAAATGCAAAAATTGTATGCCAATGATAGTGGAAGGCCTGTGAAAAATGGAAGACTTACAAATTTGTTCTTGTATTGTGTAATTTTGCATTAAAATGTACTTACTTTTACATTACAGAAGTAAAATGGTTTGTGAAAAACACAAATTCATGCATTCAAGAGAGGGTGCTGCTATAGCTAAGGCTCATTTCTGTTCTCTAGACTCTAGTGAGTAAATTGTGCTTATCATAAGCCTTGCTTATGCTGAACTGAATGCATGTTTAATATTTGATAGTACCGGTTCCTCTGGCTTCTCATGTGAAGTGTTGCTGCCTTGTACGACATAATGGAACAGGAACTTCCTGTCAGAAACACAATCACACCAAAGGTTCAGTTTACCTCATATCGTCCTCTGATATTTATTCTCCTCTCTCTGTGTGCAGTAGTGCAGGAAACGTCATCACTTTCAGCTGACCGGTGCTTGACACTTAGTAGTTGTAGATAATCCCAAAACTCTGAAAAAAACAAAGATTATGTCACTCTGCGTTTTTGCAAGTGATCGATTTGCCAGCTAATGGGCTCCTGTCCAAAGTTCATGCCCCCTGTGCTACATGCTGCCCCCCTCTTGCATGCATCAATGGGTAGTTTTATAAAATAGTATTGTCTTTCTCTCTCTATCATTGTCTTTCTCACCCTCTGTCTTCTTAGTAGGCAGTATTTATTCTGGTCCAGGCCATCTCTCTTGTGTTTTTCTCTTATCTTGTCACTCTGAAGGCTCTCCTGCTATTGACTCTCATTGTAAGGCAAGCCAAGGGCCCGACTGTAATCTTGACATATTATAGCTTTATTGAGTGGGTTTGGGCTGAGGTGACACCCATCTGTGTTCAGCACGGCCAGTTTTGGCTCTTAATAAAGATGGCAGCAGCATGTCAAGGCAGGATTAAGGACAAAAAGAACAGCACTGGTCAAATACATGGACCGAAATCAGATACATAAACCACAAATACATAACACATACAGTGATACATGATGCAACTTGTTAGCCACTATTGTGTTCCACTTCAGCTGTTAAAGGGACATTTCTCCCATCTTGCGGTGAAATTGTAATTTGCATTCAAACGAATTGTGCTCTCCAGCGCCTCACTTTTTCAAATGCGCGTTGCATCTACGGTAGCCATTATGTACCAAAAAGCTATGACAGGATGTCTTCTAATAGCACTTCGTCGAGTTTTCCATCGGGTGAACAGGTTTGTTATTTCAAACAAACTGCAACTTGACAACGAACAAACGAATGTTACAGTATGAATTACTGACTGTGAAAAACATTAACTATTGTAATTAGTATTTATGCCTTCTGTATTCGTTATATGTTCTGAAGTACGTGCATTGTTAGATTAGATATCATCATCATCATCAGATGATTCAAAAGTAGGTAGAGGAAGAGGGAGAGGGAGAGGACAGAGAGGCAGTGGATCAGTAGCCGCGTTTCCACTGTCGGGCCGGTGCGAGCCAGGGCTTTAAACGGGCCGTGCCGGGCTAATAGCCTCGGGCCAGTAGCACCAATATTTTCCACTGTCGGGCCAGAAGCTCCGCAGTGCTTCACTAAAACACGCCTGTAACACGCCTCTCTGGAACAACGTCACACTAACCTGTTTTACCACAGGTCTACAATAAAAAGTGATACATTGATCATGAATTAATGTATGTCAAAATTGCACATTAGTCACACAGAAATAAATTACCGTTCCAGAATCCAGAATCGGTCTGTCTTCGCCGGCCAAAGGTGGTCAGCGCAGACCACAACGATCTGCCCAGGTCTGTCGGTCCTGGGCGAGCCCCATCCAATTGTGTCCCAGATCTTGTCGTAGCGAGTCGCGCCATCGTGTTGCAGGGCGTCCGCGTGGCCGCTTGATGTCGATCGGCAACCAGACGGTGACTTCGTGCGTCCATCTTTCGTCCGTCCGCCGCATCAGGTGCCCGGCCCAGCGCTTCTTGGCCTTGTTGGCCAGGTCCACCGCGTCGGCCACCCTGGTCAAGGCCCGCAGCTGCTCGTTGCGGACGTGGTCGATCTGTTTAACCCCGATCATGCGGCGCTCGATTGCGCGTTCAGTCACGGCCAGCTTTTGCCGGTCGGCCGCCGTCGTTGCCCAGGTCTCGGCCCCGTAGAGCATGGCCGGCAGGACGGTGCTGTTGAATTGGGCAGCCCTGATGTCCGGGTCAATGGTTCTGTTGGTGGCCGTCTCGGCAATTGAGCCAAAGCTGACCCAGGCAGCTCGGCGTCGTCGTGCCAGTTCTCGACCAATCTTGTGGTCGGTGGTCAGCTCCTGGCCCCAGGAATCCTAAATTACCGTTAGGTTTCACAAAAGAAAGAGGACACACTTACTTTTCTTCAGTCGCGTCTCTTTCTGTTTATATGGTAGTTACAGGACATATATCACATTTAGAAAGAATGATAATTTCTACAAATATATGACACCAATAATACGACCTGAGGAGCTTTAACTTAGCAGTCTCTCGATTCCCAGTAGGCTAGATATATTTTCAGTCAGAAAAAAAGTTGCTTTATTTTATGATAGTCCGGTATAGAGACGAGACGTAGGCTATCTGACAGATAAAATAAAAACATGATTGTGATCGCCTTTATGATTGGTCTGATTTCTTCAAACGTTCACCATGTTTTTTTTTTTACTATGCGTATCTTCAAGCGTTTACTATGTTTACTATGGTTAATGGTTAGCGCGCATAGTCTTTTGCATCGCGTATAAAGTTTTCTACCTTTACGGTGATCAGAATCCACATCGGATCACAAACAGAAGGCATTAAAAAAAAGTGAAAGTGAGTTCAATTATTTTAAAAGTCTTTAATGCTGACAGAATAAATCCGGCGCTGTCATCTAGGCGAGGAGGTGGACGACGAGGAAGAGGAGGAGAGCGAGAGTCAATACTACGACGACAAAGATGCCCGGCAGCTACAAGAGACGATCTTAATAGAATTGAAAGTTTCCAGAGGCAGAGAACAGAAGCAATGCAGACTTTTAAACTTGCCGGGGCAGTGACAAGCGTCTCTCACTGCTCTGCACCTCACTTCTGCTGCTTTCAGTCACGTGAGGCTGGCTCTGAACGAAAACGCGTTGTAGAAATACGTTGGCCTTGTACTTTTTGACCCTCTCTGCTATTATTGTTTTTCAAGATGGCGGAACTACATGGAAGCCTCCGTGGACTTACCCGTCCTATGTACATAAAGATAATAAATTCTTCGTTTACGAGGAAAAGTCAGATAATTGGCAGAGGTATTTGTACACCATTGAGGACATATTTATGAATAAAAATATTGATTTTAGATAATAAAATACCTAAAAAACTACACATAGTGCCTTTAAAGAGATCCCCCCCCTCGTTTACTCATGTTGTTCCAAACCTGTATGATTTTCATTTGTGAAACACAAAATAATATATTGCACAAAAAAAAAAAAAAAAAAATCGTTTTGGACCCCATTGACTTTCTTTATTTGCACTAAAGCAGTTGAAACTTTCTTCAAAATATCTTCCTTATGTTCCACAGAAAAAGTTGATGTCCCTTTAAAGCAAATACGGATTGAGAAAGTGAAATGGCCATTGAGTGGCCCTAAAAGCACATTAAATTTTCTCAGAAACAGATGAATGTGAATGCAATGCTCTGTCGTGTTTGAAACTAATGTACCACCTACCTTAAACCTAAATGATAGTTTTAAGCAAAGCAAACGTAAGAGAAAAAGGCATTTGCTGAAGTAACCGTGCCATTTTATCTTGCTTCTATAAGTCTTTTGAGTTCTTTTATTGAGTGCCGTGACTCGTGTTTCACAAGACTCGTACCCAAATGGACTGCATTGCAAGCTATCAAGCAAGTTTACTATATCAGAAAAGCCATGCATTTGAAGCTGGTTATGTAACTTAGGACTTAGATGCAAGTGTCAAAATGTATTACTTTCCAAATAGGAATAAAATGAATCAAAGTTGTTGGTGTTTACTGCCACCATTTCAGCTGGAAGCTGCAGCAAATTGTATAGGTACGTTTCTGGAGTTTTTGCAAAAAAGTGTAGACAGGTTTTTTTCCAGTGAGTCAGTGTTGTCTATTCCATTGCACTCTGTCTGCATGTTCAACACAAACACTTCCTGTGTGACGGCTCCTAGCCCTCTGTGTGCACTGGTGCGGAAGAAATCTTCTCAATACTGCCTAAAACACCGGAGGTCAGCTTTTTGTGTCTGTAAAACATACAGCTGTGTGGTTGTTTTCAATATGGTCTATGATTGCCAGTAAAGTCATCATACATAGGCACAGATGGAAAAAAAAAATGCACATTTATGAATGCTCAAATTATACATATGGTGTCGAATTTACATCACACTCGCATTTAAATTTAGCAGACGCTTTTACCCAGAGAAAAGGTGCACCAGAGATCAACAGATGGCGAGCATGTAATCTGGAACGAAGTGCTTCCTGTATGAATACAAACAAGTGCTACTAGTACAATAAACCTAATACAGATAACCTAGCAATATATAACCTAGTGCAAACAAGCCAGGCAAGCAGGAATGAATTGCAATTTAATACACTTTTATTAACCAAATCTAGCCACAATGAAAATGTGCACACTGGATTTGAATGACTGAGTGCAGTAATATGTAATAATATGATTTAAGCACCGAATCCAGCACAAACCTATAGCTCATTTTCAAATACTTGCCAAAGGTGCGACTGGCTGCCTCCTGGAATATCGATTTTTTTTAAGTTGAAAATTATTCTTACTTTCAATGCTCTGACCACTTGCTCTGCTTCCAATATATAGTGTTAAATTGCAATTCATAGGCATGTAACAATGTTGCCTTTTGTTCTTTTACTGTCACATCTTTGTTAATTTACAGCTGGCATCTCATTTCTTCCTGTGTTATTCATGCCTGCTTTTTTGTTATAGGAATAATTTATGGATTTCGATGGTTTTATTTGTGAAATAATTTACGATCACACTTTATTTTAAGGTGTCATTGTTAAAGTGTAATTAAGTACTGAGTAATATTAAGCAACTACATGTACTTACTATAGGGTTAGGGTAGGATTAGGTAGAGGTTTAGTTGCATAATTTACTGTTATTACTATGGTAAGTACATGCAACAAGGACACTGTAAAATAATGACCTATTTTTGAGAATACACAATAATATAATAATTTAAAAGAATTTCAATTATGGAAATGTTTATGTAAATCAGATCACTGAAATAAAAAAATACATATAAAAATAATATTGGAAAAACTTTGTTTAAGCTTTGTATTAGTCATTTTGAATAGTAATTAAGGCTATTTTGGTTTATTTTGTCTAACTAGGCGGCTATTTTTTCTTGCAAGATCTGGTCACGCTGGGATGTATGAATTAGCGAGTGAAATAAATGCTCATTTTCACGCCTCTTTCCTTCGCTCCATCTCTCTTTCTCCCTTTTGCATGCAGAGAGCTGCCCACTTCACTTAGCTCTGGCTGAATATGATTTGGTCGGGTCTGAGTTGTGTTTTTAATATTTAATAATCTGTGCAGCGTGTAATAAGTCCCTGCCTGTTGATAATGATATTTACACGGCATGGGCATCCCATATCAAAAGGCTTTATTTATTATCAGACAGACTGTGGGAAGCAGAAAGAGATCAGTCATCTCGTCGTGTACCGCAGGTGGAGGACTGGCTTTGTGCGACTTCAGTCACTCGACAAACCTCCACAACCCCCTCCCATTTCCCAGCTGACTATTATTGCTGTGCACTGCGAGGGCAACACGAAGCTAATCTTTTTCCTTGCACCTACTACCGTGTGCAGTTTGTTTAGGGCAGGGTGTTATCTGGAGCCGTAATGAGGAACGAGGGTTGCCTTGCCAACCCCTGCGTCCACCCGCTTTGTTTAGTCTAAAATTACTGTTGCTTAGCACGCCGGTTCAGCTGGCTGAATAACAATCATTATTAGCCTGTACATCTGTATCATGGAATATACATAATGTAGGCTACTGTTAGCGAAGGCCTGCTTCGACTACAGTCTGGGCGTAGTTGCTTTATGCTAATTTTTTTTACCACTGGAATTGGGATTGTTTGTTCAAAAACATTGCTCTCGTGCTTTATTGCGGATATTCGGTTTGAATTTCTGATATTGTGCAGCACGCTACAGTCGGATCCTAATTGCCTCATGTTGTTTTGTGCATCTGCAGTGAAACTAGGCTTTTTTTTGGATGACTATGGTGATTTGTAATGTTATAGCAGAACTAAGAGGATGAATGCTTGTTGAAACTGTAATAACAGTAGTTTAATTGCTACATTTTTCAGAATCACAGAGGTTCAAACTGCACAAATTATAGTTTAACATTTTTTTTTTCACTATGGCTTGGTTTTCATATGCTCAGATTGTGTATTTTCATCAAACTTTTTTTTAGTTTTGTCTCTCCACCGACTCCTACTGATTAAACTGGCTTTGGTTTTGTGTGGCTGAATGTAGGACTGAAGATTGCTGTGTGACTTGCGACATGGGCCATGTTGTAATGCACTCCCGTTGTGGTAAATGTGTGGACTGCTCTTTGACCTGTCATGCATTTGTTTACCCCCTCGGTCCCTGTGGACGCTGGCAACTTATGACCTCTGACCTCCACATACTCTCTGGAGGTTTGAGTCAGTGTAGTCTCAGGATGGCTATTCACTCTAACATAGATGGTGTTAAATAGACCAGTGATTCCCAGTAGCAAATGGATAGATTTCAGATTGTTAAAGGGACAGGTCACCCAAAAATGAATATTCTCTATTGCATGATGGTGTGTAACAATTTCTGATTGTGAATCTTTCATTTGAGTAAGATCTTTTGATAACACTTTATTTTACAGTGTCCTTGTTACATACTGTATGTTACATGTACTTGCTGTACTAATAACAGTAAATTATGCATAATAACTTGCAACTAACCCTAAACCAAACCCTAATCCTAACCCAATAGTAAGTACATGTAATGTAGTTAATTATTATTACTCAGTACTTAAATTATAACATATGACACCTTAAAAGTAAAGTGACTGATCTTTTTGATGAATTGGTTTATTTGGTCCAAAAACCAGCCTAAATGAATCAAATATACAGTATATTGTCACAACTTGGCTGTACAAATGCACGAAGATGAAAGCCAAACGAAATACAACCATGAGACCGGACAACTAAGAACAGAAACACGGGAACTTAGGGGCTGTTTACATGACACTGTTTTCAACTAAAAACATTACCACTTTGTATGGGTTTTGGCCGTTCGTTTACACGACAAAGCATTATAACGTAAATTTTTGAAAATGGTCACCGTGTAAACAACAAAAACGCGAATGCACATGTGTATTACGTGTTCAGCCTATAGTTTCATCGCCATCTAATGGCCTGGCAGCAGAATACAGGGTTTTCAGTAGTTTTCGCGGATCCGTGAATTGGGATCGTTTTGACAATGATATCGTCTGTACGCTGAAAACTCAAAGGAAAAACGTCTCCGTTTTAAGCATATCGTTGTCGTGTTAACGTACCTTGAAATACAAGAGTCAAACAAGGTAATTAATCACACACATCTGAACAGAATGACGAATCAAATTAACATCCATGACAAACTAATGAAGGGAAGGGTGCAAACTGAAAACAAAGTCCATGTGATGAGTGTGTGTGTGACATATATATATATATATATATATATAGAGAGAGAGAGAGAGAGAGAGAGAGAGAATTGTTATTTGACATGATGGTGAGGACTCCTTTGGCTAGTTCTACCTCTGCTCCTGTCTGACCTTCGCTTTAACTGCTGGGGGATTTTTGACAGAGGACCTGATGGTTGTCAGTGAAAGAGTGAGCGAGTGAGGTGGAGAGAGTTTAACACGAGGCTTGCTTGAGCCGTGTCTTCTGGTCAGGGCTTCAGAGGAAGAGGCAAATAAAACATCAAAGGCAAGGCACTGACAGCGCAATGGAGGCTTTTAAAAACCAATACTGAGACTGCAGAAAGGCCTTTCGTCAATTACAATGTTATTAGCCTACTCATAATGGAATAATGCAGTCCTCCAGGACAGCTTGGCTAATGCCCGAGAATGGAAAGTTAAACACACACTGTCAGATTAAAAGCCACAAGTGAAAAGGAAAAATGATTAGGGGGAGGTGAAAGAAAGAGCAAAAGAAAGAGTGACAGAAAAAGTCAAAGATTTATATATAAATATACTATTATGGTATCTATTATTAATTTGAATGAGCTTTAATTTTAGAATTTAATTAAAAAAAATTTTTTTAATAATTTTGTTATGTGCTTTTGTCATTTTTAGTTAGATCCTTTATTAATAAATATACAAATATAAATAAATGATATAATTATATACCGTGTACAGTATATACGTATATATATATATATATACACTCACCAGCCACTTTATTAGGTACACCTGTCCAACTGCTCGTTAACACTTAATTTCTAAGCAGCCAATCACATGGCGGCAACTCAGTGCATTTGGCATTGTAGACATGGTCAAGACAATCTCCTGCAGTTAAAACCGAGCATCAGTATGGGGAAGAAAGGTGATTTGAGTGACTTTGAACGTGGCATGATTGTTGGTGCCAGAAGGGCTGGTCTGAGTATTTCAGAAACTGCTAATCTACTGGGATTTTCACGCACAACCATCTCTAGGGTTTACAGAGAATGGTCCGAAAAAGAAAAAAACATCCAGTGAGCGGCAGTCCTGTGGGCGGAAATGCCTTGTTGATGCCAGAGGTCAGAGGAGAATGGCCAGACTGGTTCGAGCTGATAGAAGGGCAACAGTGACTGAAATAACCACTCGTTACAACCGAGGTATGCAGCAAAGCATTTGTGAAGCCACAACACGCACAACCTTGAGGCGGATGGGCTACAACAGCAGAAGACTCCACCGGGTACCACTCATCTCCACTACAAATAGTAAAAAGAGGCTACAATTTGCAAGAGCTCACCAAAATTGAACAGTTGAAGACTGGAAAAATGTTGCCTGGTCTGATGAGTCTCGATTTCTGTTGAGACATTCAGATGTTAGAGTCAGAATTTGGCGTAAACAGAATGAGAACATGGAACCATCATGCCTTGTTACCACTGTGCAGGCTGGTGGTGGTGGTGTAATGGTGTGGGGGATGTTTTCCTGGCACACTTTAGGCCCCTTAGTGCCAATTGGGCATCGTTTAAATGCCACGGCCTACCTGAGCATTGTTTCTGACCATGTCCATCCCTTTATGGCCACCATGTACCCATCCTCTGATGGCTACTTCCACCATGTCACACAGCTCTAATCATTTCAAATTGGTTTCTTGAACATGACAATGAGTTCACTGTACTAAAATGGCCTCCACAGTCACCAGATCTCAACCCAATAGAGCATCTTTGGGATGTGGTGGAACGGGATATTCGCATCATGGATGTGCAGCCGACAAATCTGCGGCAACTGTGTGATGCCATCATGTCAATATGGACCAAACTCCCTGAGGAATGCTTCCAGCACCTTGTTGAATCTATGCCACGAAGAATTGAGGCAGTTCTGAAGGCAAAAGGGGGTCCAACCCGTTACTAGCATGGGGTACCTAATAAAGTGGCCGGTGAGTGTATATATATATATATATATGTGTGTATATACATAATAGCTTTCATTTATTTTATTTCAGTTTTAATTTTAGTACTTCAAGTTGAACTTATTTTCAGAATCATTTTTACTTTTCATTTAAGTTTCTTTAAGTTTAACATCTAATATTTATTTTATTATTGTATTTCAGCTTTAATTTAACTAACGAAAACAAAACCTTTTTAATAGTTTTAGACAACATCAACACTGTTTTACACAAACTTGTAGCTTGAGTGCTGCTGTTGTAAAGTAAAAGAAAAACCAATTATTAAGACATAATGACATTAATCTTGAAGTGTCATGTAATTTAGATTAAATTATTCGAAAATAGAAGAGTCGCAGTCTCCATTGTTGTGCGAGATAAAAAAAAAACTGTATGGAAAGGAAGGGCAAAGCCTGCTTATGTAAGATGGAAATGTTCCTCTCTTGAGCCTCCTCACATGGTGTGCCGTCCGATACATCTGGTCATTTATCATGTGAGCAGAAGCAGTGTTAGATGTAGTGGGTTCAGGCAGGTCCCAGTGCAGGCAGCTGAGGGTTTAGGTAAGTAGGGCAGAGACGATACAGGAGCCGGCTGATTCTCAGAGCTCCTCTGCCAATGCTCCCTCCGCTCTTCATACTAATGAGATCACGCCATCCTCTGTCTGCTGCAGCCTGGGAGCGAAAAAGTGACGAAGCCTGCATCAGAAACTGCCCTTGATTCCGTCTGCGCTCCTGCCCTGTTTTCCACATCACGTCTAGATTTAGAAGTGAATTCTCGTTCCCTTTGACACTGAATATTTTTTTATTCACAAAGCGAATGATTTGCTTTGGTACAAACACCCCCCCCCCTCCCCCCCTAAATATAGTATATATTATAAAGGACTTTATCTTTATAGCTTGATAAATGCCAAGCTTTTTAGTTGACAAAACTGAGTAAAACCTAATATAGTTGCTTTACTGTCATTAGTGGAGAAAATGTCTGAAAAGTGATGCTTAAACACTTTCTTTCTCGAGTCTAGTATCTTAAAAAAGGAAGCTACCCAAATAGTGTCGGCCCAGATCCGGCCCACATCTGGACCGTGTGGAGTCCACGTGTACTAGATGTGGGCCGGATCTGGGCGGACACTATTTTGCTGTCTGGGTGAGACTTGTTTTACCAGTCATAAATGACTCTTTTGAATGAATCAGTTGATTCAATGACTTTCATAACTCACAAAAATACACTCACTGGTACCCTACGGTCACCATGATTTTACACAGTAAGACATATTCCTAAATAAACATATTTTGTTGATCCTGGAACAACATTCCAGGCCGAAAATTTTGCCTAAACCCTACCCCTAAACCTAACACTACCCATAACATATCCCTAAAATCATAGAGAAATGCAAATTACACTAATGTAGAAGCACCTAACCCTGGTTGTAAGTCTAAACTTGACAAAAACTATAAACGTTTCCCTCAAGTCTGATTGGTTAATTGGAATGTTGTTCCAGGATGAACAAAGATGTTGATCCAGGAACATGTTGTACTTCACGTACACCACTGTGTTCAATCAGTGGACAAATCTTAATCTTTTCTCTCAAAAAAGAATCAAAAGATTTCAATCACAGGGATGAATCAAAATCATGCCCAAAGATAGTGAGCATGTTCTGCACATGGGATTCGGAGGATCTGGCTCACAGCGGCTCTAATCATCATACTGAAAGTAGCCCAACAAATGGGCTATTTGGAGCTCAGGGATATGGTACAATGTGTACACAGATGTTTTGGCTGCTGTTCTAGATGATTTTATCAATATTAGGTGTCATTTAGGCTCAGGTGATTGGCTCAAAACAACCTGGCTGCAGAAGTGAGTGCCCATGAGTAAAGATGGCGTATTTTAAAATGACCTACTTCTGGGTGGTTCTGTGACTTTGTGTCGTTGAAATGAATGGTAATGCCAATGCATACTGTTGCTCTCTCCAGGTATTACATATCTCATAGTGAATGGGTTACTGCTGAGTTAGGGAATCTGCAATGGTTCACCTTAGCATGCTAGCTCCATCTGCTGGAAAGTCCCAGCAATATTTGCAGTTTAGGAGTAAATGGATGAAAAAGACAAAGAGATGGATAAACGGATGGGTAGACAGAGGACTGAAGAAAATGATTACATATTATGCTGTCGAACAAATGAGTTCTGTGACATCAGATTAATTGACTGATTAAAATTTAAAAATACAGAAAAAAAAATAATTAGCTATATTAGCCATTGAGGTAGCAGTAAATTGAAGCAAATATTCAAGTCACAACTGCATGAGTTTATAGAAGCCGGCGGTGCAGATTTAACCAGCTATTAGAAATATACATGGCCCTTTTAGTGCAACGTCCTTCAGCCGCATTCAGCAGAGACTGTGATGCAGCTCACCCCGTCGCTCAGGTTGTGTTTAGCAGCGATAATGCATTTATACTCATGTGAGAGGACTCACCCCTCATCACATCTCTAATGGAGTGCTGGACAGCAGAGATTCAGGGGGTCATGCTGAACTCACACTGCAATAAAACAAATTTTCACCAGCCGTGAGAGGTTTTGGGAATGTTCTACAAAACAATGGTGAGGATATGAAAGGTGTTGTCCCATAAAAATGTTACGTAGCAGTACTGTTTGTTTGTTTTCTTTGTTTCTATGCTTTATTAGGTGTATTTGTTATGTCTTCCTGTGGAAAAGCAAATCACTAATAGAATCTATTTTATTTATTAGAAATAGAAATCAAATTGATAAAGCAACTTGAGACTTTTGCTTAAATTTCATCTTGTGTCCATCACAATTTTTACACATTTTGGCTAAAACACCAACAATCGAAGTCTGAACTTCAACATTTCACATCAAAATGTAAAGACTCCATCCAAGATGGTGGGCAAAACAAGAGAACATCTATTTATTATTAGCTTAGCAACATGCTAACATTAAACTGGTTGAGCTAGTGTGCTCCAAAAATGGACAAAATTTAGAAGTAAGCGTTCAAAACTTACACTCTCTCACTTCCGCCAATTTAAAGGAACACTCCGACTTTTTGAAACTTTAGCCTATTCACCTTATCCCCCAGAGTTAGATAAGTCCATACATACCTTTTTCATCTCCGTGCGAGCTGTAACTCTATCTGACGCACCCACCGCTAGCCTAGCTTAGCACAAAGACTGGATGTAAATGGTTGCAGCTAGCATACTAATCCAAATAAGTGACAAAATAGCGCAAACATTTTCCTATTTACATGTTGTGATTTGTATAGTCACAGAGTGTACAAAAAACGAAGTCACATGAGACACAGACATATTTTAACCGTATAAATACTGGGAACTATATTCTCTGAAGGCGAAGCACTGCTACTTGGGCGGAGTGATAACCGCAGCACCTGAGACGCGCTCTCTGCTCCTCACCACGGCGCGTCTAAGGTGCTGCGGTTATCACTCCGCCCAAGTAGCAGTGCTTCGCCTTCAGAGAATATAGTCGCCTTCAGAGAATATAGTTCCCAGTATTTATACGGTTAAAATATGTCTGTGTCTCATGTGACTTTGTTTTTTGTACACTCTGTGACTATACAAATCACAACATGTAAATAGAAACATGTTTGCGTTATTTTGTCACTTATTTGGAATAGTATGCTAGCTGCAACCATTTACATCCAGTCTTTGTGCTAAGCTAGGCTAGCGGTGGGTGCGTCAAACAGACTTATAGCACGCACGGAGATGAAAAAGGTATGTATGGACTTTTCTAACTCTGGGGGATAAGGTGAATAGGCTAAAGTCCCAAAAAGTCGGAGTGTTCCTTTAAGGATCAACGATTTTGATGACATCACTCTGATATTCAGCTTCTCGTCAGATTTTCTGTCCAATCAAATGCTCTCTAGAATCTAAAGCGTCCCGCCCCCAAATAGACGCTGAAGCTGCAGCTGAAATTGGTCACTTCTTAACACAATTACTATTTTCTACATGGTGAATGGCACATAATGCACTAAATAGGGGATAGGAAACAATCCAGACAGTGTAAAAATGCTTTCCATTAAGACGAATGAAGTCCGCCGCTGCTCGCACACAAGTCTGCTCCAGTCCAGAGACACGGTAGCACAGAGCGGATCATATGTGCCAGTCGGCGCAGACGGCAAAATGTATCAATTTTACACAGAATGCTATATTTTATAGCGATATGAAGGAGATTTGGAGGAGAAATGGTTAGACAGACTCGGCATTAGAAACAGCACTGACAAGTAGAAGAGAAAAAACTGGTGCCATTCACCAACATAAATTACACACTTTTCAAACTACACACCCTCAGCATGTTCACTGTTTTGCTTTAGTAACAGTTTCATATTAGATCTAAAAGGTAATCTATTAGACTGTGGCTGTCATAAGCTGTCAAATGCGGCTTTACCAGGCTCAACAGCTCTGGGCCGAGCTGTGATATAAACGAAAGCTGCTTGATATCTCCCGCCTTGTCTTCCTGTTTCAGTGGAAATTACGTCAACACATTGAATAACGCTGCACGTTTCAAGGCACTTCAGTGGGCCTTTAAGAGTCCAGATGAAGGATGTGACATTCACACATTAAAAGCTCTATGTGTGTAAAACGCCCAGTCTCTGCAGATCTGCAGGAATTAGCTTCTCTCTCTCTGTGTCAGTACGCGCAGGCCTACCACACTGTAGCACTGCAAATGAGCTCTGGATTAATGTCATCATGTGCCAGCTCCAAATGCCACCAGCATGTCGCCACGCTCGCAGTTTCCAGGGCCCTGCTCATATGTGCCCATCTTAAGTGAGCATGACTGTCTGGGGCCTACAGTATATGTGAAGCTATCATCTCACTGCACTGATACACTTTTTCTTTTTTTTATCTGTCCGTCACTGTCACAACACTTCACCCATCATTCATCACTAAGGGGCCGTTTACACAGAACGCATTTTTCCATTCCACTGTGCTACTTTTACACTGTTTTTCAATGTAAACAGGCTAGATGGATGTCTTTAACCATTGCGCTCACGTCTCACATCTGTTGGAACTTTTTAAAAACGCATCTCTAAACCTTGCATTTGGGGGGGGGGGTTTGGGGGGTTGGGCCTAAGGTTGTCACGAAACTAAGAACATTACCTGTGAAATTTCAGGACAGTTGCCAAAACTGCTCCTTCATTCACAAAAGTAGTTAAAATATTAATATAAATATTAACAAATTAAATTGATACAATGGCATTTTGCTTTTAAAGGGATAATTCATGCAAAAAAAGACAATTCTGTTATCATTTACTCACCCTCAAATTATAAAAAAAAAAAGAAGATATTTTGAAGAATGGGCTAAAGACGTCATTGTGGCAAATATTTCCCTTTCCCCTAAGTTATCAAATTGTTTTTTGCAATGGCAGCATTTTACAGAAACTATTCAGGTTAGGAGAAAATGTTGATTATAAAAATAATTAATTCAATGAAGAAATCTATCAATTTACAATTTACGAAATATATGTGTGTGCAAAGCGCATAGCTACGCATATAGGGCCTGTAAATGTATGACTGAAATAGCTGCTCGAGAGGTGTTTCAAAAATGGCTGCCGAATAATTTGACTTGCCTTAAAGGGAATTTGGCCATGTCTCCAGTGTGCTTCATCTGTGTAGTGCTATTTGTTTTCATCATGTAAAACACTCCAAATCAATCACAAACAACGTTCCATGTGACTTAGCTTGCTGCGTTAAAAGACGGCTCCCTAAATAAGCGGTAACCAGCAAGGCAACTCCCTGGATTTTGGAACAGAGATTTTTGAATTACTTTTTTACACAGTTTGTCACTGTTGTGATTTCTGGTTTCTCAAACGTCACATAAAAACAATCCAAACTTTTTTCAGTCATTTTACATCTTCCTCTTCCTGTCTAAGAGACCGTTCTTGGTAAAACTGCGAAAGCAATATTGACAGCGTTGAGATCTTTAACGTGTAATACAGTTGCCCAGTGTTTTGTTCAGTCTCTATTCTATTCGTTCTCTATTCTCTATCAAATATAATGCTGATTTGAGTGCATCACAATGTCCTTAGATAACTCCGGCAGAAGCTTATTTCACCTCTGTAAAGCTGTTTGCTTTGCATGTCAATCAGGCCTGCCTTAAATGTCCCAGGGAGGAGACAGGAGGCTGCGGTCTTACCCCTCCCTGTGATCTGTCATCCTCCACAAACGTCTGCTTTACCTCTGTCTCAGGAGGGATTCATTATATGAACAGGCATTAGCAAACGCCCGCTGAGAGGTTTGCTCTCCTCAAATCTAATAAGCACTTACAGGCAAACCAAAGCAGTAGAGAATCAAGGCTGAGGAAGGAAATGTGTTTTTTAAAGAGTTTACACGAGTGACGCCACATAAATATTTCATCGGGGATGGCGACGTGACATGATGTACAGCTGTGTGCGGCCAAGGCGCTGTGCTTAAGGCAAAGACAGTGATTCATTGCACTTATAATAGCCTGAGCTTTTGTTGTAGATGAAGTAGAGGACCTGCCTGCGCTCTTTTGTCAGCTGACTGTAACGTATTGCGGCAACAGGTCCGTTGCCTGTTCGTAGAAAGGGTTTGAAATGTGATGCGGGAAAGTAAGTGTTTTTGTTTGTTTGGAAATGTTTCACTATGTTTCTGTAAGATGAGCCAATTACAGAATCGTTCCATTAGGCTCCTGAGGGGCAAGAGGATATGATGTCATGTGCTGGCTCAGCTATAACTAATGGCTGCTGGAAAACTTGCCAGAGAGTCCCCTCAGTCTTTCATACAAGTACTGTTAATGCATTATGGTCCATTCATTCGGTCTTTTAACACTGGGTAGGATATTATGTTGTGCATTAAGGAAACTGTCAAAGCAAATGGCTTTGGTTTGATATCTTGTTCTTGTTTGGTATCTATGTTTTGGTGTTAAACAATGTAATGCCTGCTGTGGTGTTACAAATGTATAACGGTCCACAAACGGAGCCCTGTTGCACCCCTACTACAAAAGGGCTCTAATCTTAACATGATCTCAGAGGAATATTGTAGGCTATTGCTCATTTCTCAATCACGTTTAATGTAAAGCCTGTCAATTATGTGCTTGTGTCACCAAAAATAAATAAATAAAAATAACAGGTTTCCTGAACACTCCACATCTTCCACGCCTAGCTAACTATGGTTGCAAATGCCGTCATTAGCAACCCAGTTCAATGATTCTTTGTTCCCTGAAAACGTAGTTCCAACGAACATTTTTGTGTGTGCATAGTTTGCAATCAGTATGTGGACATGTGAACTGAAATAGATCATCATCTTGAGCAAAATACGCAATTTAACATGCAGCATAATCTATATATGTCATTCCATATATAAACATATTTCATTCTACGGATTTTATTTTGTCAAGAGAATAAAAAATAAAAAATAAAAAACGTTTTTCAGAGTGTGGATGTGTGAATACCCGTTGAACCCCAGAGTTTGACGTATTAGAGAACCCATGATTTAACCAAACATCTGGAAATGAAGCAAACATAACTAACCCATAACAGCAATATTCTGACATTAATTTGATCTCAAACGATTAATTAACAGAAGTTTTTACTCCACCACATGTGTGACGACAGTTCTATTGTTGTACCATCATGGTTTGAAGAAAGGATGAGCGACAAAGTTACTTTGGGTTCAGGGAAACAGTTTTGACTAGCTAGTTAATGTCTCCACCGATGCATGGTTACTATGATAGTCAAGCAGCGAGTTATGTCACTTTACTTGAAATGCACTCCTGGGGTGTGTTTCCTGTACAACGATGTAACTCGATGCTTCACTACCATGGTACGATGCATCGTTGAAGAAATCAACTAGCTAGTCACGACTGTTTCCCAAAACCATATTGTCGCCAAGTGCTCGTTCAACCACGTTGGTTTATGACGACACGCACGTGGTGGAGTAATAACTTATTTTAATAAAACTGTTTGAGATCAAATTAATGCTAGATGTTTTGATATAAATTACAGACATAGTATCAGAGGAATATTTCTCATTTTTCTCAGTTATTTCGCTTTATTTCCAGATTCAATCATAGGCTCGTTCTTACATAGTAGAGCACATTCGCACATGCGCAGTGTTCAAAAACGGTGCTTTAAATCTCTTGACAAACTCAAAGACGTAAATGACATTTGTATGTATTGTAAATAAAAGACACAGGTTGTACTGAATGTCAGCTTGCTTATTTTGCTCTAGATAAGGATTTATTAAGTCCACATGTCATGCAATGTAGAAACTATGCTTCTAACCACAGCTCGAGAGCTGTCGTTCCAACCACACAACTTTGCGATGCTGTTTGCGAATGTTCGTTGGAACGATGGTTTCAGGAAACATCGACTCGTTGAACTATGCTGATAACGACGGAGCTTGCGACCATAACAGAATCCCCTGCAGGAAGTACTGCTAACGATGGTTTCGGGAAACGCACCACTGGTTGGGATGCTCAAAAAACAACGACAAAAACAGGGCAATGTTTTGATTGCAACATAGGGACATAAATCTTATACAGTGAAATCATCTTATTTTTATTTGTATATTAAGCTGGGATAAATACACTACACTTTAAGTACCAAGATTGTCTTAAAATGTATTTGATGAAAGAAAAGTAGAAACAAGTTAGGCAGTTATTAGCTATAAAATCAGTGTGGATAGCATGGTGTTTCTAAACGAGAACCATCTTACTGATGGTCAGTGATAGTACTGTATATGTATTTTAGTGCTGTCAAATCGATTAATCGTGATTAATCGCATCTTACATAAAAGTTTGTGTTTATATAATATATGTTTGTAAACATACATTATATAATATAGCCTATATAACATTATATAAACACAAAATGTTATGTTAGATGCAATTAGTCATGATTAATCGATCTGTGCGTGAACATAAGATAGACATAATGCAACATAAAACAAAACAATGTAGAGAGATGTTCTGACTCTGTAAGCGACACAAAGAAATGATGAAGGCTGCAAGGTTGCCAAGATACATAGGTGGGAGAGCTAAAGCGATGACTGTTACCGCGGTACTGATGATGCAATCAATTGCAACGCACACCCGGACTCAAGCACTAACAGCTCTCCTTCTGTACTTTTCTCTCTGCACAGACTGTCTACAAACACTGGCTCTGTGCCCAGTTCTTCCACACCACACAGATGCACTGCAGCAACAGGATCCCCTGCAGGAAGTACTGCCTGGAGGTCCAGCAGAGGTGTCCCTTCATATTGCCTGACAATGATGAGCTCATCTACGGTGGAAGCCCCAGTTTTATATGCACAGGTGGGCAGTTTGACCTTTTCTCATACAAACACATTATGGGAAAGTGAAGGGAATATTTATGCTTCGAGGAACTACCAGTACCAGATGAAGGCATCACAGTAGAAAGGATGTTACACAAACATTGATTTGGATCTCCATCAACTGCCTGATTTGGCAGCATTTTTTTCATTGGTGTTGCTGACTTTATTAAACACTTGATCTCTGTTGCCACCTTGTGGCTAAAACAGGAACTTCAATTCTTCCTTCTTTCTGCTTTACACTTTCATTGGATGAATGAGCATGATCATATCCTATTTGCACAAAATTTGTGTTGACTCAGTGGATTAATAAATACTTTGTCTTTAAATTATCCTCCATTTGATTTGAATAATTATGCCGATCATGAGCAGGCTATGAACACAGAGGGCATGAAATAGGCTTTCTGCTGTGAATGTTGAGAACTATAGGGCTTGTATACACAAACTCTGTTTGCTAGGATATGCTCCTCTCCTAATCCCAGTGGGTGCATGCTGAGTGGCGCATGTGAATGAGTGCTTTGGCCTCCCAATGGCCTGCAGGCTTGTGCTATAATGAGACAGACTGATGATAAATAGGGGATTGAGAGCAGAACCACACAGACTGGCTGAGTGGTCAGACTGTAATTACCTGCCCTTTAATTGATTTAAGTATCCCCACTTAACACTGACTCGTCTCACCGTGCTAAACTTTATCATCATCACAACATGACCATAAACACCTGTCATCAATGATGTGTTTTTTGTTAAGAGACAATATGAGATATTTATGAAGAATGTGAACTATTTAAAGAAATAATTTATTTAAATCAACATACAGTAAATGCTATTCATGCATACAATGACCTGACTACACTTCTTCTATTATTAGCATGTTTTTAATCTTAATGTCAGGGTGACACTGTGTTCTGATGTCTGATGTGAAGCAAAAAGCCTTATTAAAATTGTTTTCCATAATCCTCTTAGAAAAATAAAATAATAGTTTACCAATAATACTTAACTGCTTATTAATCATACCTACAAACTCTAATGTCAGAATTGTCCGAAATGAACATTTTAACTGCTCAGGCATTTTTTGAAGAATATTGATTAATATATGAAAAAAAAAAATGCCATTGAAAGTGGATCGGGACCCGAGCACCACAACAAACTTAGCCAATCAGCAGTAGGAGGCGTGTCCACTCATGATGGGAGAGGAGAGAGTAAAGGTGTGTTCGACTTCATGCAGCTCTGCGCAGACCGATCGGCGGCTGACATGAAACAGTGCATGCCGGTTTGAAATTTTGTCCGACTTGATACAGCGCCGACGCCACATGACTGTGACGTATGCCATCAAAGTACCGCGAGAGCGTTTCGAGAGTAGCCGGAGAACTCAGCCAGCGCAGCTTCTCAAGAGCGGCTGCACAAGCTCTGATGATGAACTGTTCCACGATTGGCCGGATTCACCGCATGACAACTCTCACGTGCTTTTCGTGTTTATTCTCACACCTTTAGTTCCACTGAAGCTCACAAATCAGTTTTTTATAACAGTAAACAGTCTTTTCATGTAGTCCTGATGTTATATTGTGTCGTTTATCAAAATAAAACTGATTAAAAAACGTTGACTCCACTTCATTGATATAGGCTTATTTTGAACTTTATTCTTGTTCAAACAGATGCTGTATGAAGCAGTAAAGTATTGAATGAAAATGTGTCTGAAATATCTGTGTATTTGGCAAATATTACATTTATTTCACTTCAGCTGTGGTAAAGTATGCAAACACCACGTGAGCGGTCACTACGGGAACCAGAAAGTGTCCGACTTCACGTCTCTGTTTGCAGCTCCTCCCCGCCTGCACGCGGCAACTCTCGCCGATCGGTTACATCCAGCCGCAGCTGATGTCGAACACACCTTAAGACAGTCAGCAGTAGGGGGCGTGTCCGCTCATGATGGGAGAGGAGAGCGAGTAAGCCAATCACCAGTAGGGGGCATGTCCACTCATGATGGGAGAGGAGAGAGAGTAAGACAGTCAGCAGTAGGGGGCGTGTCCGCTCATGATGGGAGAGGAGAGCGAGTAAGCCAATCACCAGTAGGGGGCATGTCCACTCATGATGGGAGAGGAGAGAGAGTAAGACAGTCAGCAGTAGGGGGCATATCGGCTCATGATGGGAGAGGAGAGCGAGTAAGCCAATCACCAGTAGGGGGTGTGTCCGCTCATGATGGGAGAGGAGAGCGAGTAAGCCAATCACCAGTAGGGGGCGTGCCCGCTCATGATGGGAGAGGAGAGCGAGTAAGCCAATCACCAGTAGGGGGCGTGCCCGCTCATGATGGGAGAGGAGAGCGAGTAAGCCAATCACCAGTAGGGGGTGTGTCCGCTCATGATGGGAGAGGAGAGCGAGTAAGCCAATCACCAGTAGGGGGCGTGCCCGCTCATGATGGGAGAGGAGAGCGAGTAAGCCAATCACCAGTAGGGGGCGTGCCCGCTCATGATGGGAGAGGAGAGCGAGTAAGCCAATCACCAGTAGGGGGCGTGCCCGCTCATGATGGGAGAGGAGAGAGAGTAAGCCAATCAGCAGTAGGGGGCGTGTCCGCTCATGATGGGAGAGGAGAGAGAGTAAGCCAATCACCAGTAGGGGGCGTGCCCGCTTATGATGGGAGAGGAGAGAGAGTAAGCCAATCAGCAGTAGGGGGCGTGCCCGCTCATGATGGTAGAGGAGAGAGAGTGAGCCAATCAGCAGTAGGGGGTGTGTCCACTCATGATGCGAGAGACGAGAGAGAGTGCCAATCAGCAGTAGGGGGTGTGTCCACTCATGATGGGAGAGGAGAGAGAGTGAGCCAATCAGCAGTAGGGGGTGTGTCCACTCATGATGCGAGAGGCGAGAGAGAGTGCCAATCAGCAGTAGGGGGTGTGTCCACTCATGATGGAGAGGAGAGGAGAGAGAGAGTTGAGAGCAGAGCCGAGCAAGAGGTGTATTGCTTTGTATTGCTTTGCGTTGCTTCTGCTATAAGAAAATATATACTTTTATATTTTGTTTTGATATATATTTTGAGAAATTTTCATACTGCACCTATAATAATGTATTATTTGCAAAGAAAAAAATTGTACCTTGAAAAAAGTAATTATTAAGATGTGTACACTTGTTACTTTTTACCCGATGGTCACACCACATGACAGTCATTAAATTAAAACTTTTCTTGAATATTATATCAAAGTTTTTCCAAACCTTATGAAAGCAACATGAATACAGGTAGTACATTTCTAAGAACTAGATTTTGAAAAGATGTCTTCCTTTATTGTGAATCACTTTTATTTTTCATCGACCCTAACGTGTGTCTTTTGCCCGGCCTAGGGCTCCAAGAGGACAACCCCTCAGACGCAGAGACAGAGTGCTGCGATGTCCGATGGGACAGCAGGGCGGACAACAGCTCCAAAGGCACTCTCAAAAGAACTCACCCGTCGTGTCAGCACGGGACATCCCTGACCTCGTCAGCGGCCTCTAGACTGTGCAACAGCAGACTCAAACTCTGCCTGCTGGTCCTCGTCCTCCTTCATACTGTTGCCACTCTCACAGCATCCCACAATCCCACTGGGTTCAACCTCACCTCCAGCTCCTCCAACGAGGAATGACGGAATAGCCACTCGGTAACGCAGTTACAGTGCCGATTCCAGTGACGTGACGGACCGTGGGTGACTTGCTGGTACAGAAACTGTGGACGTGCAATCAAAGCAAACTGACCAAGCTAAATAAACACTGGACAAATCCAATCAAGCAACAAGAACAAGGGACAACACCGTAGCCTTTGTTGAAAGAGGCTTCTAGGGGGCGGAGTTCTCTCGCACCACTTTTTTTTTACACTGTGTCTATGGTTTGGATTTCTGTTGCACTAGATGACAACAGGATCTAATTCATGTTTCTTTTCTTTTCATTTGGGTCTTTGTGCAGAAAGGATTGGCAGAGAAGTATGAGTTAAATGTACAGTTTTCAAGTGAATATTCCAAGACTGAGTGCGTGTCCATGTGAGCGAATGGATGAGTGCGTGTGCATGTGTGCCTGTGCTTGCATCCGTGCGTCCACTAAGATGTTCTTCTCGTTTCTATTCGTAATCACAAACTCTCTGAATGCTGCTCTATTCATTACGAGGGTTTTCTATTGCAGTTTATTCGTTGACAAATCTGCCTAGACAAATACCAAGACACCCAACAAAAAAGCCCAGGTTCAAACTCAGATTCTCCCATTAAGATCCTGTAACCTTATTAAGGTAGCCTGATGTTTTTGTTGCTTGTATGATGTAATTTCCTGCAAGGTCAGGTCAGTAGCTTTGGGGGTCTGGGAACGTTAATGTCGCTCAGTTATTTGCTTAAGTGCTTGACTGAAATGGTCCATTTTGGGATGTTA
The DNA here is from genome assembly GCA_029959095.1 of Rhinichthys osculus. Classification (NCBI taxonomy): domain Eukaryota; kingdom Metazoa; phylum Chordata; class Actinopteri; order Cypriniformes; family Leuciscidae; genus Rhinichthys; species Rhinichthys osculus. The sequence continues at coordinate 32,548,982 of JARWKJ010000008.1, forward strand.
TATGGTATCCAGATTTCTCCCCCACCCCCCAAATCTGCCAAAAGATATCTGCCAATTTTAATGTTATATATTATATTAAGATATTATATTCTCTACCCTATATTCTCTAATTGCATGTTAGAACCAGAGTTTAGACTACGCTGCTAAAGTTTTAAAGAAATAAATCCAAACAATCTGAAAAAGAGGAGCTCTCACTCCGAGTACCGTCCAAATTATTTGGCAGCATGAACCCAGCCAATCAGAGCATACGAGACAAATTACCCCAATCACACAGAGAGGATCCATCATTCCTTATTACAGTAAAGGGCTTACCCACCATCTACACACATTCAAACACTCCTGCATGTAGAGACTCACGTGGCATGAATAACTCAGTGAAAACAATGTTAATTTTTTACAAAGACAGTCACGTCAGCAGGAAGTTGGGGAGCTCAATCTTGTGGCTTCAGATAGAAGAACGAAGGCCCGTCTCAGGTGGCAGGGCTTAAGGTATCTGCTTCTTTGTGAGAAAGAGAGGCAAAGTTAAGGGCTGATATATTATTTTATGTGTGTTTTTTTTTCTACAGGTATGCTCAAATGAGGATGTGTCACTGTGACACACAAAACGAAGCCTTGAGTTTAACGAAGTTCTTGAAAGCCTCCGTGTGAACCTGTTAAAATGACAGGCGTCACACCTGTGTTTCCATCTCATAAATGTTAGATACATATACATTTCATAGATCAGTCACAGCTAGCTTTAAGGCTAACTATGCTAACTAAAAAAGAAAAACAAAGTGTTTTGTAGCCATATTTGTGTAAAGCAGGCCAACATAATGCATGCCATAGGAATAAAATGGAGCGCACACATTCCATGTTTAATTTTATTCCCTGCCTTTAGCCTAAAAATAAGACAATATCTGTAGATTGTCTGCATTAGGGATGCGGTCCCATTTTCCTTCAGATCTCGAAATTCCGGCGGCGAAATGCAGCAAATGTTTTTCGCACGTGAATTTCGCAACGGATTCAGATTTGTTAACCTTTGAACACTCAAATGTGTCATGTTAAACCAATATTAAGCTGCTTAGTTTGGAAGTGACCTGAGTAAGTGGTGCTTCATGCATCACTACACTATTAGACCTTTTTGTCTGCAAATTTTCGCTAATGTGACAGCATCTTTCGGCTACTTTTGGAATCCAGTGATGGTAATATGCATTACCATCAAATGCTATACCATTAAACTTCAAATATCAACTCTGGGGCAAATTTAACCTTAATTTTAAAAGAAGAAATCAATCCATTTGCCCTTTTGTGGTTTTAGCTACCATTAGCGGTGACCTTTTAAGGTGTCAGAAGCACAAAGTGATTTTTGTTGTTGTCTGAAACAGACTGCTAATGCAGCTCAGTTTAGCTGATAAAAAGGCATTTGACCTGATCGGTCAAAAACAGAGAGAGAAGCTAATTTCTTTCCATTGTTTTTAAATTTCATATTTTTCAACAATGTACTTCACCAGTAGGGTTCAGGGTTTTTGAATTTGGGCTTGTTGAATTTTATCAAAACATATTTGATATTAATAATGACTTTTAATATCCTCACCATTACAGCTTTGATTCATTGCTTTTAGGTCCATCTCTCCTATCTAATGTTCTAATGTTCTCATTAATACATAAGTATATTTCAAATAAAACCAATATGTTACCAGAAACGCCATAGCCAGTGCTATGTGTACAATGCTATGCCTGTGCTTTAGTTAAAATAGCATGACCAGGAAAGTTCGACCATATGACAAGGCACAACTGCCCTGTTTGAGATGTATAAGGGCAGTCTGGCAAGCTGTGCTGAGGACTTCGCTGATGAATAATTAGAGGAAAGCACAGAGAGATACAGTATACCCTCCTGAGAGCTTATTAGTTGGTTTATAACCTCCTATATTCAGCTCAGACCACCTGCTCCGGAACAGCAGATGGATCAGAAATTATTCTCTGTTCATTTCCAAACAAAACTAAATCAACTTCTCCAAATGGGCCTGACGGTATAGGAAAGACGGATAGGAGATGGGATAGAGAGAGATGGGCTAATGACAACGGCTTAGCACTATTATTATTTTGCTAAGAATTTCCGGATGTTTGTTAAGAAGCAAGAAGACAAGCGGACACACACACACACACACACACACACACACACATTAACACGATTATACATGCTTTTTCACTCAGAAATCCTGTGTATATATATATATATATATATACTTGGTGATGCTCTGCAATTCAAGTTATGTCAATTTCAACATATAATTGGACTAATGCAACAAGTGTGAATCAGGCACCTTGTTAGACAAAAACTCATTTCGAACGAGTTTTTAGACAAAAACTCCTTTAAAACATCTTCCTTAAAGGAGAGTGGCATTGTGGCTGCTCAGATTTGTCATGTTTGTAACATGTTTCTCTGTGTTTGTTGGGATTCAATCACCATTCAATATGTCTCAGCGACTAATGAGATTGAATGTAACAGATGCCTGCTAAAATCGCTAAACACCACCAAACCTACTATAAGATGTATTTTATGCTTGCACATGTGGTATGGTCATTTCCAAGTACTGATCCAGCTGTGTAAGTATTCCACATTGCGTAATCACTTAGCAAGCAGAAATACTTTCTTTTCTCTTTCTGAATCCTGTGGACCTATGCAGCCCTCAACCTCAGTTGTTTTTTTCTGTTGTAAATACGTTTTGAGAATGCTTAACAATGTGTGTCTCCGTTTGATTTGGAGGTTTCCTTGTGTTCTGAGTTGGTGTCCTTTTTTAACTCCTCTTTTGTAAGTGTCAGAGATCATTGGTTGGTTTGTGCTGAGATCGATACTGAGAGCGGAGTGGTTTCATCACAAGAACTGTTCTCTTGGTCACAACATCGGCACCTGCAGGCTGTGATGGTATGTGCAAAGCAATGACTTTATGAAAAAAAGACAAAGGTTTAAAGGCATATAGAGATAACATTATGACTATGACTACTGGAAAAAAAATAATATTATATACTACCGGTATATTGTAATATTATAGATGATTTAGTTCAGTAACCTATTTAATTTTTTTACAAGCAACTTTGATGAAATAATTTATAAAACAATCTCACATGTTATGATCTTTTCGAAGGTATGATTATACTGCTAAAATGATTAAAGTTGTGTTCTGATGAAATAACAAATATTGTCTGTTCACTTGTGTCTGGGTGCTCTTTCGTTTTGAGCGTTACTTTTACTTTGAATTTTTTTTGGTTTTCAAGGACTACAATCAAAGATCTCACGTATCAAAACAATATCTTTATTATCTTTCAAATTAGATAATTACATTCTTAAAAAAAGGTAAACAGATAAATAAAAATATACTCATAAAACAAAATGGTACAAATAAAGTGCAGCACATGGAAAAAATGCAATGACTTTGGCAACTTTAAGGATCCAAAAGGATACCGTCTTTCCAAAAGACATTACTTATCTTATTCAAACTGATTTTTTTTTCCTCCAGTGAATATATGATGGACCTGAAGAATGAAAGCTGTATCATATACTTGGATATTTATATGAGCAAAATATCACTTTCATTGCCATGCGAAATGTCTTTATTTCTATACCAGACAGGCTGCATCGTTAATTTTGTTTCATCGAAAAAATTAAACACTACTTTCATATATATTGTCTTTCAATAATTCAAGCACTTTTTAAGTACCTCCATAAATATGGCTGTTTTCAAGGGTTTTCCAGGACTTAAATTTCAAAAAGTTAAATTCAAGTACGAACTTGTTCTTTTAGCAATGCTGTTCTCTGTGGTTGTCAAAGATACCACAATGGGGTTGTCAAAGGGGTTGTCAAAGGGGTTGTCAAAGATACCACAATGTTATACACGGCACTGCTATCTTTTGACGGATCAGCATGATCTGTTTTATGTAAATTACATTTACAAGTGAGCTTTAGAGAGCGGCCTACACAATTAATTCACTTACCTGTTGAACAACTTGGGTGTCACAACGTCATCAGATCTTTCCACCTTGTAGGCTACCGATGTTTATGCGAGTTTGTACCTTTGTTTTTCTGTCTTCTGCTTCTTCGACAGATTCTCCCATTGCCCAGGCTGGTAAAGCACCAAAATAAGTGTCGCATTGTCTAAATTTAGCTTATTGCATCATAAAACAGCACCACGCTACTAGCGTATCCACAGAGATGGCAGCCAATGAGCATCAGGACGTTAAGTGAAACTGTCATTTCAACATGGCAAAATACCTTGAGGGGGCGACCCATTATATATATTTAAAACACTTTTTTATAAAAAAAAAATATAAAAAAAATTGTATAGGTGCCGGTACTCTCTTGCATTGGCAAATCATGACATTTGAAATTTCTACATTGAAAAACAAAACTTGGAAATATTGCTGGTACAACAACAATTTATTGTTATTTATTAACAACATAAATGTATTTAAACAAGTCGTGTGTGTGCGCGCATTTCTTTACAAAGAAACATTCTCTTTTTAGAAGTTGGTCATTAATAAACTTTATTCTTAAAGGTTGTTAAGATGGGAGGTATACAACAATTGCATGTAAATGGTAAACAACAAAAACAACCAAGAAAACAGCTCTGATATTGTCTTTTCAGTCATACGATATGTTTACAAGAGGGCAAACATTAAAATAGCCTACACTCGGGTTTGATTTGGGCATGTACCTGTCTGTGTAGGCTATTACATAAACTAAAAGAAAGCTTATATTCTGACTAGTTTGCTCGTTTTATTTATTAATAAAACATATAGTTTTACCCAAACTGAATAATTAAGACAAGTTTAAATGGCTAAATCTAGTATAATTATTTTTGAGTCTTCATTTTCTTTTCTGACGTAGGCTAGCCTACTCCAGTTCTTGTTAAAACACATTAGACATGGAAATTATGTGCATTTTGGGCACTTTTTGTGTGAAATCATATTTATTTTCTCCATTAAAAGTGTGCTTTCACTTTAAATGAGCGTCAGTAGCACAACAAAAATAGACTCGGCGCCGAACCCCCGCTTCACTGCTGCTCACGCGACGCTCCTCCTCGCGGTGTGAATGCACTCATTTGATTAACATGCAAGCCGAAAAAAATACGCGCTGCTCACGCGTGCGGTGGCCGCGATCAGCTCCGGTAGCCGTTTCGCAGCCGTAACGCGCCGCAGATGTGTGCAGTGTAAATAAGGGGTTAAACGGCCGTCACGCTTTTTCTGTCAGTAGAGTACCGGCTACATGCGAGAAGTAGCGGTACGCAAGAAAAAGTGCAGGTACGCTTAAGAGTAAAATGTAGAAGTGCCGGTACTGTGTACCGGTGAGTACCGCCCCACTTCGAGCACTGGTTTAAACTAAACTCTGCAGGAACTTGCCATACAGAACGTTTTGTTACGAGTTATCTGGTCTTCAATAAATTTCAATATCACAAAACTACTCGGTTACTATTGTAACCTCGGTTCCCTGAGAGAGGGAACGAGTGTTCCGTAGCTATACGCAGTGGGGAAACTCCCTTTACTCGATTTACTGAAGCTTATATGTAAAACATACAGCTAGCACATTGAGCATCCAACTCGCTCATAGGCTGTGCTGCGGCAACTGCACATCCAATGGCACGGGCTAAGGCTATAATATAGGCTAAGGCCACGCCCCCTTGACGGGCTCTGACGTGTGTTGATGTAGAGCTAGCTCATTGGTCGCACGTCAGAGCCCGTCAAGGGGGCGTGGCCTTAGCCTATATTATTCCCCCAAATTCGCCAATATAGCAGGTTTCAACGACTGAAGCGACAACTCGCCATGTTACTATAGTGCGGCAGGCTACGCAATACTCTCTCAGGGAACCGAGGTTACGATAGTAACCGAGTAGTTCCCTTTCGAACGGTCACTTCATATTGCGTAGCTATACGCAGTGGGGGCGCCATGCAAAACGCCGCACCCAAAGTAATTGGCTGCCACTGAAAAACTCAGGACCCCTGAGCTCATAGAACAAGCCAGAAACCCAAGTATATAACAGACCGGACACCATTGGGTCTAGAACAATATACACATGTGTTAATAGCAAAACCAGCATAATATACTAATAAAACCAGACACAGTCGGGATTATTAGTATAGGAATTATAACCGGCCAAAGCGGGTTTTATATAATATATATGTGAGTGTGATTGTGCACAGTAACATATTTATACATGACCAGACACCGTTGGGCCTTGTCATACAGAAAGTAGCTTCGCCTGCAGGGAAGGCACCTCCATATTAAAAAACTTCATAAATGTGGAAGGCGAGGACCAGCCGGCCGCATCACAAATATCCTGGATGGGAAAACCAGATGACCACGCCCATGACGAAGCCATGCCCCTGGTCGAATGGGCCTTGACACCTATGGGGCAAACCTGACCCACCGAGGAATGAGCCATCAAAATGGCATCCACTATCCATCTAGACAGACTTTGCTTAGTGACTGGATCACCCTTAGATCGGCCACCGAAACAGACAAAAACTGTTCTGATTGTCTAAAAGACGTAGAACGCTCCCGATAGATCCTCAGTGCTCTGACAGGGCAGAGAAGATTAACCTCCCCATCCTCTGCAGAAGGGGGAAGGGCTAATAACGTAATAACCTGTGCTCTGAACGGCGTTGAGAGCACTTTGGGTATATAACCATGTCTGGGTTTGAGTATGACCCTGGAATCACCTGGCCCAAAGTCCAAAACATGCAGGGCTCACAGATATACGCATAAAGGGGGGCGGTTGGGCCAACGATGGGCCAGCGCATCCCTGCTCTTTGAAAAGAACACTGTGCAGTGAGTGTTGGTTCTCGAGGCGAAAAGGTCGACTTCGGCCTCACCAAACACACTCCATATCAGACTGACCGTCTGCGAGTTCAGGGACCACTCGCCTAGGGGAATGTTGCCCCGCGAGAGCATATCCGCACCCAGATTCTGAATGCCAGCGATATGTGCTGCTCTCAGAGAGCTCAGATTGGTCTGTGCCCATAGGAGGAGGTGTGTCGCCATGGCATGCAGGTTGCCTGAAAACGAGGCACGCGGGGACGTGGCCGGCATGCGCTCGCTAACCTCCATACTCTCAGGCTGTCGTTGGCTGCGGCGCTTCTTTTTCCTCGGTTGGAGCGGAAAATGAAGAGTCTGTGACGCGGCGTTGCCGTCTCAGGAGAAAGCTAGCCGCGTGCGCAGCACAGACATGGGCATGCTCTCGCAGGCCGCGCAGCCACCGGAATCGAGTGCAGTCTCCGCGTGGACGATCCCCAGGCGTGAGATGCATCTCGTGTGCTCGTCGGCCACGTGCAGATTGCATCCGTACGTGGCACAAGATGAGCGAGGCATTTGAAGCAATGCCCCGCACGCTCAATATCTGTAAAATGAAATGAAAGGATATAGCGTCGTCGTCCAGATAGCCACAGGTGAGATGGCATCAGGAGAAAACGGCTGATGAAGACGTAGTCTGCGCCAGTATGTGGAGTGTAACGTGGATCGTGACGTGTTCTGTGACGTTGAACGTTAATGCGAACCCGGGCTGCGCATGCGCGTGTCGTGTGTGTGTGTTGTTTTATCCTGGTCCGCCATTAAAGGCTTGACTAAACCAGTCTCTCGTGTCAGCGACTCTTTGTACCGTATAAACACTGGCGTGGTGGCAGCTTTTGTGGATTATCGTTGCTGGTGTAACACGAGACTTAAGCCATGGCGAATACTCACAGAGCACCGAAACAATGGTGCCTCTCAAAAGTCGAGACTGTAAATTCATTTGAGAACTGGCGTCAAAACCTCGTCTACACTTTATCTCTGGACACAGAGTTCGCTCCATTTCTAGTTGACGGCGCGCGCTGGGAAAAGAAGACGAGGGCTTCACCATTCAGAGGTTTCACCGATGATGACGCAGATGTTCCCGCGGCGCAACGGCGCACGCGCCAACAAAAGGTCAGCATGCTTGAGCTCATGCTGGGGCAGATCGCTAACTACTGCCCAGTTATTTCCCGAAATACTGTTGTTAAGAGCTCTACATGCATTGATAGCATATGGCAGACAATCAGGCTACATTATGGATTCCAGTCGACCGGTGCACATTTTATTGATTTTTCTGCTATTAAACTAGAGTCTAATGAAGGACCAGAGGATTTGTACCAGAGATTAATGGCTTTTGTTGAGGATAATTTATTACGCAGAGACTCTGGCATTACTCACGGAGGTGAACCCATTGCGGAAGATGAGGAGCTCTCCCCCACGATAGAAAACTTTGTTGTTCTCACTTGGCTTCGTCTTATACACAGCGAGTTGCCGAAGCTTGTAAAGCAGAGGTATGGCACAGAGTTACGTTAACGCACTTTGGCGTCCATTAAACCAGAGATATCCCAAGCCCTGTGTTCATTACTAGACGAACTGCAATCATCAGAGGATGCTAGAGCTATGCGCTTGGCTGTGTCTAACCCCCCAAGACAGAAGCTGGCGTCACTGGGTCGACTAAAGAAATCCTGCCCACTTTGTAAAGAGGCTCGCAGACCAGACAATCACTTTCTCAGTAAGTGCCCCTTTCTGCCCCCTCCTGACAGAGCTTTCATTGCTAAGGCGCGGCAAGTTGCTGGCTCACTGAGTCACTCCGACGGTGAGTCTGAGGACGACAACGAGGACAGTGCATCCAACCGTAAGGCGGTACAGCGCGTTCATATCATGCAGTCACCATGCATCGAAGCTTTCCATGGCCACTCCCCCATTAGGCTGACCATTGACAGTGGTGCAACAGGAAACATGATAAGGGCAGCATGTGCCAGCAGACTGGGCCTTAAAGTCTCCAGTAGTACGCAGTCAGCTCGTCAGGCAGATGGTTCCTCACCATTGAAGGTAGTGGGGGAGATACGCACATACTTTCAGAGAGATGGCCACAAGCTCTTTTTCGACGGACTTGTGGTAGAAAACCTGGATTCTGACATTCTCGCTGGCATCCCCTTTATGGAATGTAATGACATCTCCATCCGCCCTGCTCGACACCAGGTCTGTGTGGGGTCTGACACATACGAGTATGGTGCCAGTCAAACGTATGGAGACAGACTTGCCATTCGGCGAGCACATGTACTTCGTGCCACCTCATCACTTACTGTATGGCCGGGGGATTTTGTCGAACTTGAGCTTCCAGCAGAACTAGCTAACATTAGTGACAAGCTTGCCGTCGAGCCACATGAGGGCCGTGCACACTGGTTTGCTCCATCGTTGGTCGTAGGGGTGTCTGGAAAAATCAGGATTCCCAATTTGACTGACGTACCGCGGGGAATTAAGAAACATGACCATGTATGCCGTGTTCGCATGACCTACGTACCGGGGTCCCTAACCGAACAAGCCCCAATGAAAACTCCTCAGGCCCCTGTTCGCAAGTCCAGTTCGCCAAATTTAACACTATTCTCTGACCTTATCTCATTAGACCCCAATGGTATTATGTCGACAGACATCAGAGACAAATTTCATGACATTCATAGGGCATTTGATGAGGTCTTCAGTCCGCAGTTTGGGGGCTATAATGGCGCTGCTGGCCCCTTCCAGGCGAGGGTAAACATGGGACCTGTCCAACCACCGCAACGGAAGGGAAGAGTTCCGCAGTACTCTAGGGGCCAGTTACAGGAACTGCAGGCTCAATTCGACGAGCTAGAATTACTAGGCGTGTTTCGAAAGCCTGAAGACATTGACGTCGATGTTGAATATGTCAACCCTTCATTTCTTATCAAAAAACCTAATGGGGGGTTTCGTCTTGTTACAGCTTTCGCAGACGTGGGTCGTTACAGCAAACCCCAGCCGTCACTTATGCCAAATGTGGACGCCACGTTGCGTCAGATTGCTCAGTGGAGGTATATTATCGCCACTGACCTCACCAAGGCGTTCTACCAAATTCCACTGTCCAAAGCCTCTATGAAGTACTGCGGGGTCGTCACGCCATTTAAGGGAGTCCGTGTGTATGCCAGATGTGCCATGGGCATGCCTGGTTCAGAAACTGCGTTAGAAGAACTGACCTGTCGGGTACTTGGCGATCTCCTTCAACAGGCACAGGTGGCTAAAGTTGCTGATGACCTGTATTGTGGGGCTGACACTCTTGAAGGCCTTCTTGCAGTGTGGAAAAAGGTCTTAGTGGCTCTCCAGGCATGCAATCTGTGCTTAGCTCCCAGTAAAACTGTCGTTGCCCCGGTCCAGACCGATATATTGGGGTGGGTGTGGAATCAGGGTACTATTCGCGCTAGTTCACACCGCATTGCAACATTGGCTTCGTGTGCCCCCCCTGCGACTGTTCGTGGCCTACGGTCCTTCATCAGTGCGTATAAAGTCCTGGCACGTGTTCTTAAGGGTTGTGCGGCGATCCTTGCTCCCTTCGACAATGTTGTTGCTGGTGGTGAGTCGACGGCTGCGATTGTGTGGTCAGATGAGCTTCTCCAGTGTTTTCATAAGGCTCAGCAGGCGTTATCCACCAGTTGCGCTGTGACGATACCGCGACCTGATGATCAGCTTTGGATTGTCACTGATGGTGCTCTCAGGGATCCAGGGTTAGGCGCGACAATGTATGTTACACGGGGGGAAAAGCTGCTGATCGCTGGATATTTTAGCGCTAAACTTCGTAAAAATCAGATTAATTGGCTTCCGTGCGAGATTGAGGCCCTGGCCATAGCTGCTTCCCTCAAACATTGCAGCCCATACATTATTCAGTCATCACAGAAGACATGTGTGCTCACTGACAGTAAACCATGCGTGCAGGCCTTTGAAAAGCTGTGCAGGGGCGAATTCTCTGCAAGCCCGCAAGTTACCACTTTCTTGTCCACTGCAAGCCGCTTCCAGGTCTCTGTTCGCCATGTCGCCGGGGCTGCTCGCCACGTCAGCTCATCCTAGTCGTTCGTGAGTGTGTGACATCCTTCACAGTCGCATTGTTGATTGATGACGAACGGAAGGAAACATTGCGGGAGGGTATCATTCGTACGTGTATTAGCCTTCGTCCTCTCGATGGCCCCTTTGCCGTAGTTAGAACGGACCCAGCGCCAGGTTTCTCAGCACTGGCCAAGGATGCAGTGCTTGCTCAACACAGGTTGGCCATTGAGGTAGGCGATGCTAAAAATATCAACAAAAATCCAGTGGCGGAAAAGGCTATACAAGAGCTACAGGGCGAGATTTTGCGTCTAGAACCTCACTGCGGGGTCGTCACCCCCGTGCTGCTATCGGTAGCTGTCGCCCAGTTAAATAGCCGTGTCCGGTCACGTGGCATGTCCGCTCGCGAAATGTTGTTGCAGCGTGATCAGTTCTCTCTCGAGCAATTACCAGTGCGTGACCGGGAACTGATTTCGATGCAGCATGCACAACGCCTCGCTAACCACCCCCACAGCGTTAAGGCAAAAACACCACGAAGTCGGGGCGCACCCAGACCAGATATTAGCCCGGGCGACCTTGTTTACCTTTATAGTGACCGCAATAAGTCCCGAGCTCGAAGCCGATATCTTGTGCTTAGATCCGACGGTACTTGGTGCAACATCCGCAAGTTTACGGGTTCCCAGCTGCGGCGTGCTTCTTATAGGGTCCGCTTATCTGATTGTTATAAAGTTGACTCTTTCCCAAGTGTCCTAGGTCATCGTGAAGACGGTGCAGCATCTGAGAGTGAGGAGGAGTGTGAGGAGGAGGGCAGAGTGCCAATTAGCGCTCCCTCAAGTGTTCCAGATATCCCCTTGGCGATAGCGGAGCCTGCTTCACCCCCAGGGTCTGATGGCAGCGGACACCAGGAGGATAGACATGTGTCCCCGTCTTGGTTGGTGGAGATTCCATGTCACGAGTTGGCCTCTCCATCAACTGTCCCGGTGCAGGTCCCACAGCGGTCTGCTCGTCTCCGTCGGCCCCCTGACAAGTTGAAAGATTATGAGCTTCAGTAGATGGGCTGCCTTCGCCTGTATCCTTATTTTGGCTTAAAACTATTTTGTTTGAGACGTTGCAGTAGTGTTCTATGCAGCTCTGTGAGGTCTTCTGTGCTGTTGGCACCGCTCAAATGGTTCAGTTAAGTTATCTTGTGTTGTCATATACCTCCTTTTTGTTTCCCTGTTTGTGTTTCTCAGGGCGGAAAAGGGGACGTAGAATCCGGAGGAATACGGGTGGCGCCAGTATGTGGAGTGTAACGTGGATCGTGACGTGTTCTGTGACGTTGAACGTTAATGCGAACCCGGGCTGCGCATGCGCGTGTCGTGTGTGTGTGTTGTTTTATCCTGGTCCGCCATTAAAGGCTTGACTAAACCAGTCTCTCGTGTCAGCGACTCTTTGTACCGTATAAACACTGGCGCTGCTGAGATGAGGCACGCTCAGGCTGAAGGGCTTGTTCGATGGCGAAAGCTCAGTAAAAAGTCAGAGACGTGAAGTTGTCGCTGAAGGAGTAAAATCTGCTATAATGGCGAAACGTTTTAGTTGGCCAACAAATTTCGAATGTCTTTTTACGAGTTATCTGGGCTGCGTCCGAAAACTTAGGTAGCTGACTTGTTGCATCGCTGCCCTATCAGGCAATGACTTTTCAGGCAGCGTTTGCACATGAAGGTACCTCACAAAACTGATTTCGGACAGACTTCTTAGGCAGCATAACAGTTTTTATCTACAGAAAAATAGAGCGAGCTTTGGTGAAAACTAAGTGAATATTTAATTACTACAATAGTAATTTCTTGCTAGAAATGATATCATAAGTGGAAAACTTTGATAAAAAATTTACATTTACACACACTTACGAACAGCCGCAACTTTCAGACGCCATCTTTATTTTTCTAGCTTAACTGTCACAGAATGGAAAGCACAGGATTGTGGGATATCAAAGGTAGCGAAGGATAGGCCTACTCAGGGCTGGACTGGGACAAAAAATCGGCCCGGGCATTTTGGCCCAGACTGGCCCACTATATACCACAACCGAACTTTGCATGCCCTTGAATATGTATACCAACTCCTATTAAAACCACTAATGCCATAAGTGAATAGGAGTGAGTAAGAGTTAACTGATGAAAATAACTACTAAGTTGAACTATACTCCACAGTGATGAATCCTAAAGAAAGCTATAAGCTTGGATAGCAATACTGTTTTTTCCCACAGGATTTTGGGAAATCTGTGGTGAGTGCACCTCTGTCCCTCTAGGGGGGTTCGGGGGCATGCTCCCCCGTAAGAAAATTTTGTGCTTTTTAATGTTAAATTCATCAATCTGGTGCACTTTGAGAGTTAAAAATAAAGAGCTCCAACCCATATTCAGTGTGCAAATTGAACAAAGAAAAACTCAAAACTATTTTAGTTGTGATATAGTGTCTGTCTGCATTACACTACTACATAATAATAGTTATAATATTAATCCCATGGCAGTAATAGCCATATGTTGTAAAACAAATGCACTGAAAAATAAAAGCAACTTTCATAATTAGTTTCGTACTAATTTCTATACAGAGAAGCACATGATCTTTTATTTTGACGGTAACGGCATCGAGCTTTTATTTTGAAGAAAAATATGGTTTACAAACTCATTACTCATTATTGTCTCATTACAATTCTAATAAAATGCGTAATCGTCAAATATGCAGATGTGTAAATAATGCGTAACTGGGTAGTGGGTTCTTACATAGCCTAATGGTGTGTTCACACCGAACGCGAATTTAATTATTTGGGCGAGTAGATTACATACAAAGTCAATGCAAAGACGCGAATAGACGCATCATTTGCGCCGGGCGTTGCGAATGACGCGAATTGGGCGACGCGTTTGCCACGAATGTCTTCCGCGCAAGTTGAAAAATTTGAACTCAAACGAATGTTCAAGCGTCTAATTAAACGCGATAGACGCGTATTTGACGCTCCTCGCGTTCGGTGTGTGAACACACCATAAGTGTTGTGACAGTAGCTTAGTTCTGCTTACCACAGTTCTCTGCACTCACTCATCTCTCTCCTTATCCTCCTCCTTATCCTCCTCAGACACTTGAAGGGCCTTTGAAGTTTCTTTTTTCACGCTATTTCTCTGCACATTCCTTGCGTTTCTTCTCCATCGCTCTGACTATTTTGACAGATACACACTGACACTGCTCGCTCACTCAGAGCTCAAAGGGGGAGGAGTTTAAAGATGTGATTGGACCAGCCCAGTGTCAATCAAGAAAATAACCAATGGGCTGCTGATTTACGCGTTTCATCATGCGCCGATCTGTGAGAAAAAGAAAAACCTACGCTGACTTTTTTGTCCAATGCATTACACCGGCACAAAGATCCCAGAGCCGCCAATTAAACAAAACTAAACGCAGGTATGCCCGATGGCCAGTCCAGCCCTGGGCCTACTTCTATGCTGTCTTCAAAAATCGATCAGATGAAGGTATCTCAGGAGACAGGAAGTGAAACTAACATATTGCATTTGGAAGTGCCTTGATGCCTTCTGACCTTGGAATGCGTACTCCGAAGGCAGCATTTATTAGATTTCGGACGCAGCTGGTCTTCAATAAAGTTTATTAGCACAAAACCGCTATTTATACGACGTTCATGCAACTTTTTTGGTCTGAAACGTTTTAGTTGGCCAACATATTTCTAATCTCTTTTTTGTATTGCTTGCTTCAGAACGTTCAGAGAACATTCAAAATTAATCATAGGCTATTTACAAAATGATAAAGTTTAATTTTTAACTTTCAGACAACATTATAATAAATGACATGTTTTTTTTTTTTTTTTACTTAATGACCACATTAGCACATCGTTCTTGTTGCCCAGCACCGATCTAATATCACCATGTATTTTTATTCATTGGACCGCACGATGGCCTACCCCTAACCCCGCCCCCAACCCTACCCGTCACTGGGGACCAATCAGGGACGATGGCCTACCTCTAACCCCGCCCCTAAACCTACCCGTCACTAGGGTTAAGACCAATCAGGAATGGCTATAGTTCCGAAATGGTATGGTGGGGTCCGGATAAGGGCATTAGTTATCACATGTGTTTTAATTGTATACAATTTAATAATTGTCATTTTTACTGGGTGCATAGGCCTATTTGTATTCATGAATATTAGCACTGATAGACTATGGGTTGGCCGCCAGCAGAAGGTTCCGCTGTTTCCTCCCGGAACTTCCTAGAAGCGACACAGGTGTACAGTCAGCAGCAGTCCGGCTAGATTTGCTGCTAGCCACAGTGGATCAGCTGTTATTTCACGGCATGTTCGTATAGATGACCGTTTCTCCTGATCGTAAGCTCAGCTAAAGATGTGCCGCTGAAGAATGCGATAGATGTGAGTAGTTTTGAATCAGACTGGCAGCAGATGTGTGTTAGATATTGCTAGCAGCTGTATTAGCTGTGCAGTACATGAAGTCCAGAGGGAAAAGCTGCTGTCAACATTAATATGTCATCGTCGTGTTTATGATTCCTGTCATCTGGGTTTGGACTTCAGGGTGTTTCTCTCACGATGTCAACAGCTGGCTGAAAAGCAAAGTGCGGATATGCTAACAGAGACAGTGTTTTACTGTATGCTTTGATATTGGGGTCAGGTCGTGGAGCAGCTGCTTAATGAATTGCATTCCGAAAGTAATGTTGATTTTGGACAAAACAGCTCTAAAAATGTTTCTGATATGTGCAGTATAGATGAATAAGTGCTGATCCTCATCTGCATTCCTATGTGATTGGATTGGTCAAGACAGGACTTGGTCCCGACCCTAAACACCCTGAGGGCTCCAGATACCACTGTGAAAACATCAGAAAACACCTTATAGTTTTATTTTTATTTTTTATCTCTCTGTGTGTGTTTAGATTACTTACAATGTGTATTTGCTCTAGTTTTCTGCTTCTGCATAAAGTACTGTGGTGCTACTACCATGGTACAAGCAAGGATTATATCAGAGGGTAATACCATAGTACGTCAGTATCATTGTAGGGCAGGAAGATGTAACCAAAATCTTATATCACAGTCAGTAAGTCATTTTATATCATGGCAACTGCATACATATCACAATAGAGTTATGCATTTATTGACAATATCGTTACTGGAGTCTTAACAGAAATGAAACATATTACTTAACCATGTTAATGCCTGTTTTTGGATAATCCGGTGAATTAAGTACTTTACAGATGAAAAGCACTTAGTCTCATTTGATTTATTTTCTCTTTCTATTTGGAAATTTATTAGGAAAAATAGGCCTAAGTGGAGAAAAAACGGGGACAAAACAGACTAATAGCCTATTTTAATACAAATAGTTCCTGCTTTTTCTGATTGGAAGAGCCACATTCAAGGTTGTTGTAAAATAGTCACATTATATTTAAAGTATACAAAGTTCAAATATACATTCAAGAGATTGCACACCAAAAAATTCTGTCATAATTTACTCTCATTTGTCATTCCAAACCTGGATGACTTTCTTTCTTTATTCTCAGAAGATATTCTGAATAACTTTGATAATTGATAACATTTTTGGTCACCATTGACAGAAAATTCATTTCTCAAAATATTCTTTTTTCCACAGAAGAAAGTTAGTCATAGCCTACATGACAGTATACATGACAGAATAAATATCCTTAATCGTGCGATTTTACGTGGCAGCCAACCACCAGAGTTGGAGCCAGCGGAGCACCGAAGAGTCAGAAGTAACTTCAGTAAGTCTGAAGTAATGAAGTAACTTTAGTAAGTCTGAAGTAATGAAAAGGGGCAAATGTATAAAAAGGTGTTTAATTTTGAAGTATTTATGAGTTATTTAATCATTCATTCAAACCCATTTTTAAAAATAATCCAGATTAATTAAACATTTTAAAAAGACTGCAGCAATTAACATTTTGTTTGAACTTTTAGTAAATTACATGTTATTTTGTTTAGTTGTCTCTTCAGAGAATCCTGTTTGAAACAAAAAGATATTGATTCTCAATTTATCCAGAATCATGCAGCTCTAGGTTACACTAAGGTAATGTTGTTCGATTGTATAAAGCGTTCTATAAATAAAGGTGCCTTAACTTGACACTGTAATTAGTTACACATATAAGTACTGAGGAAACTACATTAACTAAGTACATGTAGCATGTGTAACTTAACTTAAAATAAAATGTTTTAGGCACCACCAAATGTTATAACAAAATCTCTGACCTTACAAACCGACCTTCTATGTTTCTCCAGAATACGTCTGCAGTGAGTTTCGGAGACTCTCTTGTCATCAAGGTTGCCGCCATGGAGAAGCCATGGAGGTTATGGGCGGCACTTGAGGCGTGTTTGCTGACCGTGTGCGCGTGGTCATGGGGAATCTGCCGTGTCTCCCTGCTAGCCCTGATTCTGACCTTCCACCTGTACGGAGGCTTCATACTGCTGGGACTCATCCTGGTCTCTGTGGCCGCCATCCTGTACAAGTTCCAGGACGTGCTGCTCTACTTCCCCGACCAGCCCTCGTCCTCGCGTCTTTATGTTCCCATGCCGACGGGAATCCCACACGAGAACGTGTTTGTCCGCACCAAAGATGGTGTACGGCTCAATCTCATCCTGCTCCGTTACACGGGCGAAAACCCTGCCACCGCTCCCACCATTTTATATTTCCACGGCAATGCGGGGAACATCGGCCATCGTGTGCCGAACGCACTGCTCATGCTGGTGAACCTGAAGGCCAATGTGGTTCTGTTGGACTACAGAGGCTATGGAAAGAGCGAAGGAGAACCTTGCGAAGAGGGACTGTACAAGGACGCAGAGGCTACCTTGGATTACATCATGACCCGGCCGGACATCGACAAGACCAAGGTGGTGCTGTTCGGCCGCTCGTTGGGTGGCGCGGTGGCCATCCGCCTGGCGTCGGGAAACCCGCATCGAGTGGCCGCCATCATGGTGGAGAACACTTTCCTGAGCATCCCGCACATGGCGGCCACGCTGTTCTCTTTCTTCCCCATGCGTTACTTGCCGCTTTGGTGCTACAAGAACAAGTTTCTGTCCTATAGACACGTGGCTCTCTGCCGTATGCCATCTCTCTTTATCTCGGGCTTATCAGACCAACTCATCCCCCCAGTGATGATGAAACAGCTGTACGAGCTGTCCCCGTCTCGGACTAAACGCCTCGGCATCTTTCCCGAGGGTACGCACAACGACACCTGGCAGTGCCAGGGTTATTTTGCCGCCCTGGAGCAGTTTATGAAAGAGCTACTTAAAAGCCATGTAAGTGAAGAGACGGCCCAGGGGACATCCAACGTCACCATAATCTAGAACAGTCACTACTGTTGACTGCTCTATAAATCTGGACCCGCTCAAAAAGAATGTACAATTTTTTTTTCTCCCCAACTTCCTAAGCTCTTTCTTTCCATTGATCACACACCAATAATTCATTCATTAGTTACAATATCATTTATTCAGTAGTGAAGGCTACATTTCTTTAAAGCCTTTAAAATATCTTTTGTCAGTTTTTATATTAAGTTTAAAAGCATCTGTCTCAAATAATTGAATGCCCTCTTAGTCTTTTTTTGCTTGTCATTTTCAAGCAATTTCCACTTTTAAAGGGTTAGTTCACTTAATTACTCACCCTCATGCCTTTCCAAACCCGTAAGACATTCTTTCATCTTCGGAACTCGAATGAAGATCTTTTTAATGAAATCTGAGAGCTTCCGGTCCCTCCATTGACAGTCTATGCAAGCAACTACCACTTTCAAGCCCCAGAAAGGTAGTAAAGACGCCATGTGACTCCAGTGGTTTAACCTCAATTTTACGAAGTGACGGGAGTGCTTTGGTTGCGAAAAATAAATAAATTCCCATTTAAATATTAATCTCCGGCACGCGTTTACGCATCTTCTATTCTCGCGTCAACACAACACGCATGCATTGTGGTGCTCTTGTGAACGCCCTTTGGAGATTCATATTTTGTAAATAAAGTGTGTGAAAAAAAGTGCGTGAACAAAGCCCTCGCGTCGCTTCATAAAATTGAGGTTAAACCACAGGAGTCACATGGATTACTTTAAAGATGTCTTTACTACCTTTCTAGGGCTTAAAAATGTTGTTGCATAGGCTGTGAATCGCGAGACAGAAAGCACTCAGATTTCATTAAAAAAATCTTAATGTGTGTTCTGAAGATTAACAAAAGTCTTGCAGGTTTGGAACAAAATGAGTAATTCATGACAGAATTAACATTTTTGGGTGAACTAACCCTTCAAAATTATACAATAAGCCCAGCCACCTGCACATGCAATTTGAAAATAGTTACGGCATGTCTAATCAAGTATAGCGGTTTTAAATTCACGAGGAAAATAATGTCTGTGGGTAACATTGCTTGAGGAACATTGCTTGAGGAAATGTTCACGTTTGTCTACCACTTAAAATATACATGTAAAATATACGTCATAAGTTGGTTACAAATTGCAAAAACACACACACATATATATATATTTTTTTGCAATTTACAAAGCTTTAAAACTCATGTTTTAGGCATGACTGTATGTAATTTATTTTAACCAGTGACCTTATTTTACTCATGAATGATCAACTGCTATCCCATAATGTCCTAGATTTTAGGATTACTAAACTGAATAACCCTAACAAATTACTAAACAATCTGAGAAGCTTTCTTTATTTATTTTGTTTATGTAATATATACACACCTTTTTTTGGAACAAAACAGAGTGCTCATTGAAATATTTTTTTTTTGCCTTTTAAATTCCAGTGAATACAGTTAAATGGACCAGGGGCAACTGATCCTAGTTCACTCGTCTTTGTCTATGGCATTTCATGCATTCAGTCTTCTGTGTTGGCCGTGATGTGTTGAAGCTTTATTATATCACGCTGCCTTCGTTTTTTACGGGAGGTTTAAAATCCACTCAGGAAATCGGCTCATTGTGGTTTAATCCCATGCATGTTTTGGATTTGCATATGGAGCTGTGTGTGAGAAGCATAGATTTCGATACTGATTTTCATGTGGGCTGCAGTACACTGTGAGCACTGTATGAAAATACCAAAACACAACAAGCCTAAAGTATGTTTACTCTCTCTCAGGCTTATAGTGATCTTCTGGAAGTAAGAATGAAATCGCACATAACAGCTGCTTGACAGAGTTCCAAGCACAGTCCATTTGCACAACTTGTAAATAAGACGTTTCCCTTTTTTTAATCAGGTCAAGTGCTTAGCATCATTTCTCTGCCCATGACCTGCTTTGTTTGGATCATGTTGAAAAACCTGTCCATTGGAGACTGTTGCGCTGTAGTCACACATCCATTTCCTATAACTCTTTGCAGTTCCCTTAAAAATCAGAAACATTCACACAAAAAAAGAGAAAATTGTCATCATTTACATCATTCCATACCTGTATGACTTTTTTCTGATGAGTGCATGAGTCGCTCTTTTCAATGCAGTTACATGTAGAAGCCTAAAGCTTCAAAAGGACTCAATAAAAGTGAGGTATCCTGAAAGTAGTCAATATGACTTGTAACTGAATCATTTAGAATGTGAATAAATCTCTCAGACTGGTTTTGCGACAGATTTGCTCATGAACTTGAATGTTCCAAGAACAGCTACAGCTGATGATTCAGTGAAGAACAAAATTCAGGCTCCAGACGACTTGGAATACAGAGCGCAAGTCATCTTTGGATCTCATCTATTGTTATTGCATGGACTGGAGCGACCTTCGCATTTTTCGAAATGTCTCTTTCACGTCCCACAGAAGAAAGTCCAATGGGTTTGGTAGAGTAAATGATGGCAATTTTTCAATTAACAATTTAGCGTATTGAATCGGGGTTAAATACATTGAGGTTTTGTCCTTTCTGTAGCCTCACGTTGGTGGTTGACTGTCGAAAAAAAGCCCAAGAAAAGGTGGACTTTGCAAACTTTGCCCATTATGTAGTGTTGGATCTGTGCACATCCAAGTCTGTTATTATTGCATGCTTTAGTCAGCGCATTTGCTGATGCACTTTACGCTCACATCTGTTGTAATGCGTGAAAACTGCCTATGAATGTTAGGATTACAGATTTCAAGGCAGAGTGATCCTATGTCAGTTTGCATGCAACTATTCATATCTTCAAACCAAGAGGGTATGTCAGGCTTCCAAAGTCCACCTTTTGGGATTCGGTGGATTCTTTTCGAGGTGGGTGTTTTAAGAGATTGTATAGTAGCACAGTTGAGCTCTAGATGTCTTCAGTTATGTCTAGCGTTATTTATGGTTATTAGTTATGTAGAGATGGGACGGTTGTAAGAGAGTAAGAAGTGGAACCAGCCAATGCAAGAGAAAAAGTTCCCAAGGACACCGGGATTTTGGTGGTTTCAATACATAAGATACTTTTGTATTTCAGTTTATTGACCTTTTGATTTTAAAATAAATATTTACAATGGTCATTATTGATCGTATAGGCCTAATTCATAAGAACTGCCTCTAAAACTTATGAGGAAATATTTTCAAATTCATGTATCATTTGCAATGTGTCATTTAGTTGAACTCACAGTGATGTGCCATGATACCTTATTGAATGTCTGTGTGGTTGAGTGTAAACCTTGGAACAAAGATGCTGACAAATGATAAAATAATGAAAATACTACTTTAGAGTTTACTAGATTTGACTAATATTCCTTTGGCATGTTCTGGCCATTCTTTTGGGCTAGTTTGTGTGTTGAAATCTCATTTCATCTTGTTCATAAACTGAATATATGAAATAATATAAAGCGCTGCTCATGTTTTGTATTTGCTTTTTACAGTAAATAGCAGAGTGGAAAGATTCAGTTCTGAATGTGCAAGGAGGGTTTTCTTATTCTTTCAACATTTGTGTTTTGAGCTATGGATTTTCTATTCGAATCATGTGTTCATGTACATACAATTGAATCACACTTTCTATTTTCTGTCTGGTGACATGCAATAAACAAATCAAACCCTTCTGATAACTTGGCTGCAAAAAGTCTGTTCGTACTTTAAAGCCGCTGGTTCCTGTTTCCAGTTTTCACTTTAAAAGAACAAAGCTGTTTTTTTTTTCTTTTTTCTTTTTTTTTCTATACCAAGAATAACTTCCGTTTTGCTCTGTCACTGTCATTTATATACTTTCTTATGTGCTATTAATTTATGGTTGGCAAAAGTAAGCCTGACATTTTCATTTATCCGTTATTTATCTTCACACTCTTGACGCAGTTTGTCGGAACAAAGTAAGTGATGACAAAGCAACTTTCGGGTTGCAGTGTTAAATACTGTGGGTGTGGACAGCTTGGCAGGAAAGGGATACAAAAACTAGACTGTTGGCTGGTGTTTGTTGCAGACAGGACATTTTTTTTGGGTGAGTACAGTTGCCTTTTATACTAAGTTGGACTTCAACTGTAGATCTCAGGGGTCTTTCTCTATTCCATATCAACAAATATCAGCTTGAAGAGGAAGGGTAGTTATGTATAAAAGGTCTGATCCGGGACTGTTCTGAAAGTAATGTGTGCTAAGAGCTTCAAAAGGAATATAAAGATGATTGGTTCATGCCATATGAAGGTGAATTGGATTCAGCAAGCATAAGCAAGACCTCCAGACGAACTTCTTTCCAAGTACAATCCTCTCACTGCACTGTGACGATCATTATGGATTGTAGTCATGTTTTGAGGTGGGTCGAGATCTTTAAAGAAATAAAGCTTATTCAGAATCCGTCTATATGCCATTCAGGCAACATTTAGTCACTAATATCCCATTTCCCTAAAAGTTAGTTTCCACCATGCCTGCTGAGGATGTTGGTCCAGGTCGGGGTAAAAAGAGAAGGCTGCCCTGGCTGTTTCTGGTGCTGGTTGTTGCTGCCATCACCACCTCCTCCCTGTCTGTGATCTCCTTGTACCATGTGCTGGCCTTGAAGGCCGAGGTGGAGGGTTTGAGGGCCGAGGTGTTCCGCAAGAGAGAGGAGCAAAGCGGGACGCTAGAAGAATCCATGAAGGGGGCAGAGAAACAAACCCATCAGCAGGAACAAGAAGACATCAAAGGCAGAATTGAGGTTTGGACCACAATGCATTTACATCAAATGTCCTTCTAAAGAGTGTTGTAATTGATGAGTTGATGGAACTTGAAGGCATTTCATAAATGGCAGTTAGTTTTCACATGGGGAAGTTATCTCAAGGGTTATATTGAATTAACTATAAGGTTCGGAGTTAAGAGTCTATTGGTTGTTTTCTCTAACCATGTTTTGTATGTTTGTTTAAAACTCCTAATTCAAAACCGTCAAAATTAGATTGTTTTTGGAGAGCAAATGTCCTGTAAACTTGTAAATGGCTTTTGTGTAAGAAAGTAAAACAATAAAACCTTATTTGGTTACACTTTATTTTAAGGTATCTTTGTTACAGTGTAATAATACAGTTGAGTACTGACTAATATTAATTAACAACATTACTACTTACTATAGGGTTTGGCTTAGTTATTTTCATGTAAGTATGCGCAATTTACTGTTAGTACATTAGGACACTAAAATAAATTGTTACCTCTTTTGACATTTTTGCAGGTTACAAATTATTTTTTTGCTTTCTTCATGAATTATTTGATGCTGCATTACTATTTTGCTGTTTAGGTTGTGCTTAAAATTGTTCCCTTTGTGACAAATTACCCCATGTACAGTTTGTAACAGGTGTGTTAAATTATTATTATTTTTTTTTTCTGGGCAAGTGGAAAAATAATTTAGTCAATATATTTTTACTCAAGACATGGAATTTCCCTATATGAAACTATGAGTTTGAGACTTTTCAGAAATCTTCCTGACATGAGAAATATATTTAGTTGAGTAAAAAGTGTGACAACTAGCCCAAGTCGTCCCTACATGCCTCATCCTAATTGGGGAAAAAGCTAGTTTAACTGGTGATAAGCCTAAATGAAGATATATATTATATATATTGGGCACTTTTATCCTTTTCAAGGTGGCCATCATCATCTACCTTACACAGTGACTACTGTATGAGTTATGTGCTAATAACAGACTTAAGCTTGTAAAAACTGGCTAAGCTGTTTTTATTCAGCAGGATTTTTTGGTTGTCTGTTTACAGTATCTGCAGCAGACTGAGATGGATGATACCACAACAGACCATACTGGCATGTCAAAAAGGAGTATGGGGGATGTCTCAAACAAAGCAGGCAAGCACGCACCTCTGCTTATTCTGTGATGCACGTGTCTTGTCTTGGTTTTTTTTTTTTTTTTTTTTTTACTGAGAATAGCTGTGGGATGTTTGTGTTTACTGACAGGAGTGATGCAGAGTACAGATGGTGTAAGATTAAAACCACTGTCTATATATGTATATAAAAAAAAAACATGCACATTCTGCTAAAGTGCACCATCATACATTTGCATATCCAGTTACTTTATGAGTCACTGCATGCAAAAATTACCACCATAATCATTCTCGTCTCTTACTGACAGCTACAGAAAATACTTGCAATTAAGAAATGTGTAATAAGAATACATGTAAATTCACGGTACATGGACACAATTCATTTCTGTTTTTCTTGTGTTTTAAACTCCTCTGCCCTTCCACAGAATCCCAAGCCTTCTTACAGATGATGGCAGACAACAGGAAGAAAACCTTCCAGAAAGGTACTGAAGGAGTTAGTAAAATCGTAGTATAATAAATGTGTTTCAGAACTCAAAACTTCAATCCCAGTCCCAGTCCAATAAGAGCATTGCTAGTTGCTTTTACTTGACCAAAAAAGTGACCATTCTCGAAAGGGAACGTACTCGGTTACTAACGTAACCTCGGTTCCCTGAGAAGTAGTAGTAGTAGTAGCTATACACAGTGGGGAAACTCCTTTCGTCAGATTTATTGAAGCTTATATGTAAAATGCATTGCAACTGCACAGTGAGTGACTGACTCACTGATTGGCTGTGCTGCAGCAACTGCACATCCAATGGCGAAGGCGCCTCTAACGTGTGCGCCAATCAGCTATCAGCACGTAGACGGAGACATAGCGCCTATAAAGGGAAACCAAATTCTTCATTATAGCAGGTTTAAATCGACTGAAGCGACAACTTGCCATGTTACTACAGTGCAGCAGGCTGCGCAATACTCGTTCCCTACTCTCAGGGGACCGAGGTTACATTAGTAACCGAGTACGTTCCCTTTCGAGAATGGTCACTTCGTATTGCGTAGCTATACGCAGTGGGGACGCAATGTAAAACGTAAGTAACTGGCTGCAACTGAAGCTAACTGGCTGCAACTGAAGCCCAGGACCCCTGGGCTCACAGAAACAAGCCAGAATTCATATATATATATATATATATATATACAGGTCCTTCTAAAAAAAATAGCATATTGTGATAAAGTTCATTATTTTCCATAATGTAATGATAAAAATTAAACTTTCATATATTTTAGATTCATTGCACACCAACTGAAATATTTCAGGTCTTTTATTGTTTTAATACTGATGATTTTGGCATACAGCTCATGAAAACCCAAAATTCCCATCTCAAAAAATTAGCATATCATGAAAAGGGTCTCTAAACGAGCTATTAATCTAATCATCTGAATCAACTAATTAACTCTAAACACCTGCAAAAGATTCCTGAGGCTTTTAAAAACTCCCAGCCTGTTTCATTATTCAAAACTGCAATCATGGGTAAGACTGCCGACCTGACTGCTGTCCAGAAGGCCATCATTGACACCCTCAAGCAAGAGGGTAAGACAGAAAGAAATTTCTGAACAAATAGGCTGTTCCCAGAGTGCTGTATCAAGGCACCTCAGTGGGAAGTCTGTGGGAAGGAAAAAGTGTGGCAAAAAACGCTGCACAACGAGAAGAGGTGACCGGACCCTGAGGATGATTGTGGAGAAGGACCGATTCCAGACCTTGGGGGACCTGCGGAAGCAGTGGACTGAGTCTGGAGTAGAAACATCCAGAGCCGCCGTGCACAGGCGTGTGCAGGAATTGGGCTACAGGTGCCGCATTCCCCAGGTCAAGCCACTTTTGAACCAGAAACAGCGGCAGAAGCGCCTGACCTGGGCTACAGAGAAGCAGCACTGGACTGTTGCTCAGTTTTGCATGTCATTCGGAAATCAAGGTGCCAGAGTCTGGAGGAAGACTGGGGAGAAGGAAATGCCAAAATGCCTGAAGTCCAGTGTCAAGTACCCACAGTCAGTGATGGTCTGCGGTGCCATGTCAGCTGCTGGTGTTGGTGCACTGTGTTTTATCAAGGGCAGGGTCAATGCAGCTAGCTATCAGGAGATTTTGGAGCACTTCACGCTTCCATCTGTTGAAAAGCTTTATGGAGATGAAGATTTCATTTTTCAGCACGACCTGGCACCTGCTTACAGTGCCAAAACCACTGGTAAATGGTTTTCTGACCATGGTATTACTGTGCTCAATTGGCCTGCCAGCTCTCCTGACCTGAACCCCATAGAGAATCTGTGGGATATTGTGAAGAGAAAGTTGAGAGACGCAAGACCCAAGACTCTGGATGAGCTTAAGGCCGCTATCAAAGCATCCTGGGCCTCCATAACACCTCAGCAGTGCCACAGGCTGATTGCCTCCATGCCACGCCGCATTGAAGCAGTCATTTCTGCAAAAGGATTCACGACCAAGTATTGACTATTGAGTGCATAACTGAACATAATTATTTGAAGGTTGACTTTTTTTTTTTTTTTTATTAAAAACACTTATTTTATTGGTCGGATGAAATATGCTAATTTTTTTAGACAGGAATTTTGGGTTTTCATGAGCTGTATGCCAAAATTATCAGTATTAAAACAATAAAAGACCTGAAATATTTCAGTTGGTGTGCAATGAGTCTAAAATATATGAAAGTTTAATTTTTATCATTACATTATGGAAAATAATGAACTTTATCACAATATGCTAATTTTTTGAGAAGGACCTGTATATATACTAATAAGACCGGACACCTTCGGGTCTAAATCATATATATAGTGATGTCACTAAGCTCGTACTCCAAAATAATATACTAATATATTATCAGACACCCTCGACTCTGATTATATATATGGACAAACAACAGCCAAAGCTGGTTTATAGCAAGGGATAGCGTGCTTATGAACAGTGACCTGACACATAGATGAGACCGGACCTCATCGAGGCCAATCATACAGAAAGGACCTTCACCTGCAGGCAAGGGACCTCCATATTATAGAATCTCACAAATGTGGAGGGCGAGGACCAACTGGCCGCTGCACAAATGTCCTGAATAGGAAACCCAGAGGACCATGCCCATGACGAGGCCATACCTCTAGTTGAATGGGCTCTAGTGCCTATAGGGCAAACCTGACCCACCGAGCCGTATGCCAAAGAGATGGCATCCACTATCCATCTGGACAGCCTCTGCTTTGTGACTGGAGATCCTTTGGATCGGCCACCGAAGCAGACTGTCTATAGGACGCAGATCGCTCCAAATAGACCTTCAAAGCTCTAACAGGGTAAAGTAGATTAGCCTCCCCATCCTCATCGGAAGGGGGAAGAGCTAAAAGTGTAATAACCTGTGCTCTAAACGGTGTTGAGAGCACCTTAGGGACATAGCCATGTCTGGGCTTGAGAGTAACTTTGGAGTCACCTATTCCAAACATGAGGGGCTCACAGAGAGCACCTGCAGATCTCCCACTTGCTTGATAGACGCCAGTGCCACCAGGAGAGCAGTTTTTAGCGAAAGTGGTTCAAGATCAACCGACTGAAGTGGCTCAAATGGAGGACCCTTCAGGGCACCAAGGACCGTGGAGAGGTCCCAAGACGGCACAGAAGGAGACCTGGAAGGGTTCATCCTCCTGGCCTCCTTAAGGAACCGTACGACCAAGTCATTGCTTCCTAGCGATTGGCCAGCCACCGGAGCATGATAAGCTGCTATGGTTGCCACATATACTTTGAGCATGGACGGGGAACGGCCCGTGTCTAACAACTCTTGTAGGAAGGAGAGAATCACTGATACCTCGCATGACTGAGATTCAAAGTGTCATACAAGGGACGACTGGGCCAGGAATAGGCCAGCGCTTCCCTGTTCTTCGAAAAGAACACTGCGCAGTGAGTGTTGTCTCTCGAGGCAAAAAGGACTCCATATAAAAACACTCCATATCAGACGAACCGTCTGAGGCCCACTCGCCTAGGGGAGTCTCGACAAAGCATATCCGCACCCAGATTCTGAATGCCCGGGATATCCGCTGCTCTCAGAGAGCTCAAGTTGGCAAACAAACTGCTTTCATTTCCAGACAGTTGATAATGTAAGCTCTGCTCCGTGCTCGACCAGCTAGTCGTCGAGATAATTCAGCACACGCACTCCCCGGTATCTCAGGGGAGAAAGCGTCACGTCCATGCACTTCGTAAATCTACGGGGTGCTAGGGACAGACCGAATGGCAGAACTGTGTATTGATAAG
Source organism: Rhinichthys osculus (assembly GCA_029959095.1). Taxonomy (NCBI): domain Eukaryota; kingdom Metazoa; phylum Chordata; class Actinopteri; order Cypriniformes; family Leuciscidae; genus Rhinichthys; species Rhinichthys osculus. The sequence continues at coordinate 32,577,227 of JARWKJ010000008.1, forward strand.
CCTACCCCTCGAAGGCGAATCTCAAGAATGGCCTGTGATGGGGGGCTATCTGGATGTGAAAGTACGGGTCTTTCAGATCCACAGTGAAAAAAAAACAATCCTCTGGGTGAACTTGCGCGAGGATTTGTCTGATAGTTAACATTCTGAACGGCCATCTCATGAGAGCTTTGTTCAGATGTCTTAAGTCTAATATGGGTCTGATGCCGCCGTCTTTCTTCGGTACTAGAAAATAACGGCTGTAAAACCCTGAGTGTTTTAGCGCGGGGAACCAATTCTATCGCCCCTTTTATTTTACTTACAGATTTTGTCATTCGGAGCGAAGCACGTGACACACGCTGCTTCTCACCGAAGTTTCGAGAACCGCCTGAAACTTTGGGGGTCTGCGAGCGAACTGGTGCGAGTAGCTTCGCTTTATTGTATTTATAACCCAACTCGACACACCGGGAATGGCTTGCCAGGCCAAAGCCTTTGTAGCTAGGGTTTTGAGGCATATTGAGGAATGGGCCCCCTAACCCAGGGGAACCAGATACCCTTACATTGTGATTTGTGCACATACTGAGTGTTGGACTGACTAGAGGGGCTTTCACCCCGGGTGAAGTCAGAGTGACAACTGGTAGGAGGTAACATGCTCTTTATGTGCTATATTGCTATAGCTTCGTGCCCATTTGCTACATTATAAAATTCTCCAGCCGCCTGAGCTGAACAGGTAGATGTGAGATTTGTGGGTTTCTTCGAGGGTGGTCCGGCTAGCTCGAGACTCAAGCCCTCTCTTTTCACTCCTGTTGCTAGGAGGTCTTCAGAGGCCTAGGGTCCAACGCAATGCTAAACTTAAATTTCAATAATTTAAGTTTAAGCACGTCACAGGTAAGAGGCTAGTATTTTTTATTCTATTGTGATTTTATTTTTTCAAATTTGTTAGTTAAAGGTGGGGTATGTGATATTTTCTTTTTTGTGAAATCCTATTCCTAACCCACTTACAGCCACAGAGATAGAAGCACTGAAAAAAAAATTAAGCAATTTAATCATCTGTGGAACGGGCAAGGCTCGAAAAACTCCAGCCAATCATTTCCAAGACCACCTAGAATCATTGGACAGTAAGTGCGTCTATCAAATGGTCGTACCATACCCCCCCAACCCCCCCCAATCCCCCCCCAAAGCCCCCCTCCCCCCCCCCACGTAACGCGTGTCCCTTTCGTGCGCATACTCAAAGCTTGTGACCCAGTCACAGTAAGTACAAGTCGCCCCGGTACAGAGAGAGAGAGAGAGAGAGAGAGAGAGAGAGAGAGAGAGAGAGAGAGAGAGAGAGAGAGAGAGAGAGAGAGAGAGAGAGAGAGAGAGAGAGAGAGAGAGAGAAAGTAAGTGCAATCTCGCGCATCTGAGTTTTGCAGATGCATGATTGCACGTCCATGTTCCTCGAATGGGTGGAGTCAGGGCCAGCGTTGGAGGAAAGAAGGTAGGACCTTTTGAGTTGTGTATTTTCAAAATCTGCCAGGCGTTTTGCAAATCCAATACCCTACCTTTAATTATCATCATTTATTTACTTCAGATTTATGTTAATGTGTATCACTATTCATGTTATATTATCTTATATTGCAGTTCATATGAAAGATAAGCATTAGTGGTACATTTTTTTCTACATGTTAATTATTTTAATTAAAACATTTTTGTTGTCAGAGTTTGCTTTGGAAATAAGCACAGCCATCCCATGGCACGTCGGTCTAAAGCGTGGCTCTGCTCTGGAGGAAGATCAAGACACCATTTTAGTCAAAGAGGAGGGATTCTTCTTTATCTATAGTCAGGTATATAAATTCTCAACTTATGACACATTCTTGAGTTGTTGTTTTTTTTTTGCCTCATAACTGAACTTTGAGGCATCCCAACTCCATGCTCAGTGTTTTCTCCTCATTATTTCAAGCTTTCGTTTCCCCAGGTCTACTATACAGACTCGACGTTCGCTATGGGCCACATTGTGATTCGTATAAAGAAAAATGTTGTAGGAGACGAGAGTCAGCACGTCGTTTTGTTCCGCTGTATTCAGAGCATGAATCGAGTCAATCACTTCAACACCTGCTACACTGGAGGTGAGTGTGGAAAGTCCTGCTACTTTATCAGTGTTACAAAAGAGTTACAAAGTGCAAAGTTGTGAATCTGCCAAAAACATATCCAGGTCTTTTTTTTGTTTTGTTTGGGGCAATCGATTTGTTTTGCATTGTGGTATTATTAACCTTAATCCATTATTATACAATTAAACACATTTCGTCAAAATTACTATAATGTATCTGGACATTTTACTTCCCAGGTTTTCTATATTACAGTATATACAGTATATATATATATATATATATATATATATATATATACTGTAAAAAAATTATACACATTATACATTATATACATTTAAAGTATACATGGTATATGTATCTGTAATGATAACAACAAATGCATTGACAAGTAAATGCTACTGTATAAATACTCTGAAATTTAAGTAATCTAAATATAGTTATTTTTATTATAGTCATTACAGTAATGATAATTTGTTTGGTGTGGGTTTTTTTCTTTTGTGCGTTACAGTAACAAGAATTTAGTTATCTTAATGGTCCAAAAATAAGCTTAACTTTCTTTATGCAAAATAAACATGTTGTTCACTTGTGGTCTTCGGTTCCAATATAGCCCAGACATGTTCTTGACAGAGTTTTTGAGAATCACCCAAAAACTAGACCACATTTATTTTCAAACAGTAAGGGAGGCCAGAAATAGCCTACGGGCCTATAAATGACTGTGATGAATACGTTCCTGTGTACAGTATGTCATATATTTATTTGAGAGAATAATTATTTTCTCCTAATTGTGTATTTTGAACATTGTGAACTACTGAGAATAATAGTATTGGGGTGATAAAAATATCTCATAGAAATTGAATGCATATATAGATAAATATGTATGTAACTGAGCATGTAATGTACAGGTGTAGTGAAACTGGACTCTGGGGACAGACTGGAACTTCTGATTCCTCGTACCCATGCAAATATCTCTCTGGATGGGGATTCCACCTTCTTCGGAGCAATAAAACTGGCCTGACTATGGGACAGGACTTTGGATCAGACACTGAACGAGACTGGATATTATCCATTGGTGGAATTGCTATTGACATTCACAGGACTTCACGAATACAAAAGCTGCTCTATGCTGTGGAGTATTCTTGAAACTGTCTTCATAAAGCTACTTTGTATCTAGGATAAACGTTCTTTGCGCTTGTTTTTTATGTCTCACCTAACCTCCTTCATCAGACGTGCGCAAAATTGGCCGTATTGAATTTTTTTGTGTCGAAATTCATGATTCACCAGTCTTCATAATCTTCTATAAAAAATGTAATAACCCATGAAATGGCTTTTATGTTGTGTCTTTTCAAGTGTCAAACCTTCTTTGTTTCCAACTACTCTCCTCCAACCACCTGAGTCATTCTGGTACGTAACAACCATTTTTCACAATCCAATCGGTTCCAGATGGATAAAATCAAGTCCAGACCTTTTTTACTCAGTAAATATACTATTTGACTCTACAAAGTGTTGTGAACACCATTTCATGTTGATTTTAATGTCCTTGCTTGTCTTTGTGGATGGACACATACACACACCTGTAATATTATTTTTTTGATTCAGAACATCTGTAGAATAAAACCTCAGTATTGCTTTGGTTATTTAAAACATTATTTTAACAAAGCACTTTTCCTGTTATAACATAATAGTGTGTAGCCTCCAAGATTGTACCAGCAGATGGAGACATTATCTCACTGTGGAAGATAAGAGCTTTGGAAAGTACTTGCTTTGTATTGTGTGCTTCACACAACTTCTACACAGGCAGCTTTTTCTGTTCGTTGATAGAGGTTATATATGCTTTCAGTGTATGAATTTGTCAGCCACATCTGATAAGGAAACAATCATCATAGTGTCACATGCCTTGTGATGCTGGAATGCTGCATCTAAATACAATGTCTCTTAATAACTCGCCAGATCCGCTGTCAGACATGGAGTTGATTGCTTTGCTTAGCTTCATACATGACACACATTCATGTTTTCGAGCTTCATTGAGAATGGTCTTGCATCTTGCCAATATTATTTCCTGGCGTTAGAGGGCACTTGTTTCCAAGACACTTATTTTTTATTTCTCTTTATGGGACACTGCCGAGATGAAGATGACCACTTTTTCATAAATCAAGGTTCAATAATGGAAGCATCATGTGTATATTATGCAGTGTTTTGTTTTAGATTGGCATGTGCCCATTTACCAGAGAACAACTAAAAATGGAACTTAAAGCATCATGTATTTGATAAGAAACCACAAAAACGTATTTAAAATGTTTTATGTATTCTTTTTTACGTTTATGTTATTCTTAAAATGTTTTACTTATTATGCAAATACATTTGTATTGTATCTAAATATAACATTTTAGAACGTGTTTTGTATAGAAAATGAAGAGGACATTCCCTTGTTCCCGTATTTTTGTATATTTGTGGTTATGGTTATGAGCAGTTTTAGTTTTAGCTCTGTCTTTATATCTATCTGTCTGTCTGTCTGTCTGTCTGTAGAATGATGGTATTAATAAGATTAATAGTATTAAAGTGATGAAAATGTCTCAGAGAAATAGACGGATGGATGGATGGATGGATGGATGGATGGATGGATGGATGGATGGATGGATGGATGGATGGATGGATGGATGGATGGATGGATGGATGGATGGATGGATAGATAGATAGATAGATAGATAGATAGATAGATAGATAGATAGATAGATAGATAGATAGATAGATAGATAGATAGATAGATAGATAGATACATTGATTGATTCATTCACTGGTACCACTACTACTGGCTTAGCTTTTATTTTCAGTTTAATTGATTTACTTTCAAAAACTGATGAATAAAGATTCATCTGCCAAATCTCTGAGGAAATTTTCTCACACTTACCTTTATAAGGCCTCCACACAATTGTGTTTGTTTCGCAGTTTCTAGGCCAGAACCTTTTCTTTGATTTAGATCATTCAAATGTAAGCTGGTCCGTTGAGATTTCTTGGTGTAATATGACCAAATCCTTGATCAGCTCACCCTCAGAGAGACTACACCTCCAAAGCCTGTCGCTTGGGGAGCCTGAGGAAGTGATGGGTACTTTAAGATTGTCTCTCAAGCTGAAGTATTAACTCCTCAGCAGGGAAGGAGCGGCCCGATTCAGAGTTCAGATCAGTCAAACACACTTGGACTCTATTGGGAGGCTGAATGAAGATCAATGAACACTTTTCAGCAATGCCTCTTGCTCCACTTCTTTTGATTATTTTTCACACACAAAAAGAAATTTGCTCTGCTCATACTCTAAGTTTTTAAAAGGTTGCTCTATTGATTTTGCTCTCAAAATGATGACTTTTCTTTTTAAAACAGACTGTCATTGTGGTATAACTCAGAGGCTTCGTGCTGATCAAGATGTCCACATCTCCTGCTATTCAGCTGATCCCATGTGCATTAACTTAAGACTCCAAACCATGTCATTTTACTCCATCTCTCTCTCTCTCTCTCTCTCTCTCTCTCTCTCTCTCTGGAGTAATATTTTAATTCATTCTAAATTACTGACAACATTTCTCCCAAATTTCAAATAAAAAATATTGCCATTTAGAGCATTTATTTGCAGAAAATGACAACTGGTCAATATAACGAAAAAAGATGCCATGATTTCAGACCTCGAATAATGCAAAGAAAACAAGTTTATATTCATTTTTAAATAAAAACAACTATTTTTTTATTAATATTTTTTTTTACTTAGGAAGAATTCAGAAATCAATATTTGGTGGAATAACCCTGATTTCCAATCGCAGCTTCTATGCGTCTTGGAATGCTCCCTATCAGTCCACATTGCTGTTGGGCGACTTTATGCCACTCCTAGTGAAAAAAATTCAAGCAGCTTGGCTTTTTTTTAAATGGCTGGTGACCCTCTTGCTTACATTCCAGAGGTTTTCATTGGAGTTCAGGTCTGGAGATTGATGCCAATGACAGGGTCTTGATCTGGTGGTCCTCCATCCACACCTTAGCCTGGCTGTGTGGATTGGAACATTGTCCTGCACAAAAAACAAAACAAAAAAACAACTCTGTTTTTTTGAAGAAAAAAAACAAGACTGTGGGTTGTATGCCTCTCCAAGTCTCTGTCTAACCATTAGTTGACCAGGTGTTGGGCAAAGCTGAAACTGGATTTATAAGAGAAAATCATGAATCAGGCAGATCTGTCTTTGTGAAGGACACGTGACTTGAGCCACATACAAGGTTATCCTGGAAGAAAGCATGCTTTCTTCTGCTCTGACAATGTTCCCCAACTCGAAGGATTGTTTTTTCCCCACAGGAAACTTCGGTAACGCTTTAGATTACAGCCCGGAAAGTACTTGTCAGGGTCTGGCAGCTTTGTCTGTGTTGTCTTTGTTTCATGTCTCTGGGTGCTTCTCATTTCATATTTGTGCATCCTCGTTTCCTTTCCTCGCTTCCTTTCCTCGCGTCTCAGCTCCACCCCCTGTAGGACGCGAGGGAAGGCTGCAAGGAAAAAAAATGAGGACGGAGGAATTGAATGAAAGCTTTTTTATACATTGGAATACTTGATCACTCGAACGTCACTTCACTGCGTCATCAGCATCGCTCAAAGGATCTGCCCTTATGTTGTTAAAGTTTGTTTATTTAAGAAATTCATAATAAATAATAATAAAGCAAGATACCTTGTTGAAATATGTGAGTTGTGTGGTTTATGTAAACTACAAAAGTAAAGTATAAATTCAAATGATTGTGACCGACGTGAAGGGGGAGGAGAATTGATACGTGCGTCATGTTTAGTCGATAAAACTCTTCCGCAAAGGGTACACCTGTGTATCCTCGCTCATAGCTCCTCTGGAAGCCTCCTCACTCCTCGATCCTCGCCTCCTCGCGGTGCAATTAGAGAATTGAGATGTCCTTCAAGATGGCTGAGCTCGATCGGTTTCCGGGTCATAGGATGGAGGACGGAGGAGCGAGGAGACGAGGAGGGATATTGAGAAGCACCCTCTATGTTTGTGTTGGCCATGTGCTCTGTTCCTGCCTCCTTGTTTCCCTGTACCACGTCCTCTTGTCTAGTTGAGTCCTCGTTTGTCTGAGTGTTGTCACCTGTTCCTCATGTTCTCTGCTCCCTTGTTTGAGTCCTCGTTTACCTGAGTGTGCTCACCTGTTCCTCTTGTTCTTAGCTCCCTTTATATGTGTGCTCTTTCCCTCATGTGTTGCCAGTTTGTTAGATGTTGTTCTTCTGTATAGATGTTGTGCTACATTGTTTGTTTGACAGTGGTAATTTCTAGTCAGAGCTAACTTAAATCTCACCTCGTCTAGTCTCGTCGTTTCTTGTGCTTGCTGTGTCTTTTGTCTTCCCAGTTTGTCTCCAAGCTGAGCTTCCCCGGCCGCTTTTACCATCAGCCAAGCAGCAAGACAGTCTCTTGCTGGCCTTCTGTGTCTACCCTCCCTCCTACTATCATCCTGGGTTGGATTCAGCGCTCTCTCAGCCTGCCTGTCTTTGTGCCTCACCCCTGCCTACTGTTTGGACTATTCACCTCCTCACCCACCACCATCTCGTCTTGTCAACTGTCTTTCAATAAAACCTGTTAACACATTTCTGCATTTGAGTCCTCCCTCTTAGAAACGTAACAGTACTGTGTAATTAAGAGGAATTTACAGTGTAACTTTCTGTAATTATAGTGTACCTATAAAGTACTTGCATGTAAGTATAAGGGAACAATATGTAAAGTTTGGTGGAATAAAGGGGTAACAACCAGGAGAAATAAACAAATATTTATACTGTAAGTATTATAGAACTATAAGGGGTACTTATTCTACTATTATGATACAACAATCTTACATTTGGGAGCAATTTAGCGAGAACATACACATGCATACCTTTTTGTAATAATTGTGTACCAAGGCAATACATACTGTATAGGCTTTTTAAAAATGACAGGGTACATATCTATTTTCTATTTATTTTATTTTGTTGATAGCAAAAGTGCATAAGTTTGGGCTAACATGTTTCAATGCAAGAAAAGCTAAGACTATTGCAATTTTTTTTAATATACTGAGAAATATATCTGGTTTCATGTGGTTACAGGGTAAGTGGTGCTTGTAAAATAAATAAAGGTTTCCGAGTCAGTGATATAAGATTGTGTATGCATTTTTATTGTACTTACCCTGTAACTACATGGAACAACAAGAGGGTAACAAGCACCACTTTAATTTACAGCCAATGAAACGCAATGTTTAATTTACCCCTTAGAAACGCAATGGCACACTTACCCTGTAACTACATGGAACAAGAGGGTAACGAGAACCACTTTAATTTACGGCCCGCAATGTCACACTTACCCTGTAACTACATGAAACAAGAGGGTAACAAAGCACCACTTTAATTTACAGCCCGCAATGTCACACTTACCCTGTAACTACATGAATCAAGAGTATCTTTCCCCAATATTTAAGCAAAAGTTGCAATAGTTTTCGTTTTCAGTGCACTTTTGTTAAAAAGATTACTTTATAAATACATAGATATGTACCCTGTAATTTTTAAAAAGCCTATACAGTATGCTGGTTCACCATTATTTCAAAAAGGTATGTTCTTGGTAAATTGCTCCCAAATGTAAGATTGTTATATCATAAAAGTAGAATAAGAACCCCTTAGTTCTATAATACTTACAGTATAAATATTTTTATGTTACCCCTTTATTCCCCAAACTTAAAATATTGTTCCCTTATACTTATATTGTAAGTATGTTATAGGTACACTATAATTACCGAAGGTTACGCTGTAAAATCGCTTTAATTACGCAGTACTTTGCGGGATGTAATCTAAAGCATTACCGAAACTTCAAATAATAATGATTCCAAATACCTGTTGCTGCCACATGCACACTCTGGACTCTGCCCTGTTCTCACTCACCACTAGGGGTGGGACAAAATATCGATAGGGCGATATACCTTTGTCCTTCTCCATGCGATACGAGAATCGATACGCTGGCGTCAAATATTGATATTTTAATGAATAAAATAAGTCGCTCTAAATAGATTTCCCTGCTCCCATGCTACTTCATGGCTCCTCGAGGTAGCGCTCTATAGTAAAATAATAGATGCCCCAGCAACATTTAAGTTCAAAGTCTGGACGCACTTCGCCTTTTATACCATTGATGGGACAAACATGTTTTAAATAGACATCTTTGCCGCTGTTCACCGAGCACCTACACAGATACACACGGGAGCGTTTGAAAGCGTCTATCAGCAAATCAGTCTGGGATCCGCTGATAGACGCCTGCTTTGAAACGCTCCTGTGTGTATCTGTGTAAGCGCTCGGTTAAGAGCGTAAAAGAAAGTCGTCTACAACATGTTTATGAAGCGTGTTTTTACAGACATATATGTTGAGCGCGTGAACCCAATGGCCAATCAGAGGTGTTTAAGAATCCGCTCAACAGTGCTCAAAATGCTTGGGGGAAATGCTGGTTTCGTCACATACACAAGTCGGTACCTTTGACAATACTATACCCAGATTTACTTTAAGGAAGCTGGTAAACACTGAGATGTTCCCAGATTTAAATAAAAAAGGTTGGTCAATTTTGAAATGTACCAGGTTTATATAAAACAAGTCGATAAGCAGTTAAATGTGTCAGTTTAAACACAATGAAAAGTTTAAACTTAAAAAAAAAAAAGCATAATATGTAGCTATAATTTAATTAAAGCTGCAGTCCGTAGTTTTTCCTCTTTGTCGCCATCTCTGTTCGAAAACTGCAATTGCGTGGGTTGTGCCTCTGCACGGCACAGCGGGGATGAACACAATGTTTTGAGGAGAATGTGCGGCTGTCAGTCGCCGTGCCGGTGCGGATACTGTCATTCGGAATCAGAGATTCTACTTTTTGGAAGTATGACCAACATAAGAATTTTCACCGGAAAATGTCATTGAACAAGTAAGTAACATCCACTTTTGTTCTGACCAACTAAGGGAAAAAAGCATTGCAGTAAATCGTGCTGATTAAAATCTAACGATCGTTCATCATATCATGTCAAACCGTGCAAATTATACTTTGTTCTCAAAGTGTTAATGTTAACAACATTTAATGCCCTTCAGACATTTATCCTTGTTTTCACATGGGCCCCGGTTGAACTACAGAACTGTGCAAGCATTAGAGGTGTTCGCATTAGAGATCTACTCCATCTATGATCATCGTTCTGAATCCGATCCAGATGTAGTCTTAGACTAAAATGTGATTTTCACAGCTTTTTTGCTTTAAATGTTGCCTTTTTTATGAAACTTACCTATATTCAACTGTTGATAAAAAAAAGAATGCATGAGGTTGGAATAAAACTGTTTTTTTTTGGGGGGGGGGGGGGGGGGGGGGTTAAAGCAGAGGGTTTGTTCTTTCTTTTGATATGGAATGTTCAGATATGCATACAACTAAATATTCTGGGGGCCATGAAACTTTAATGACAATTATCAAAAACGCTGGCAGTGGCTGGCAAAAACGCTGGCGGCGAAAGTGTTGACACAGAGTTAAGTTGAAAGAGTTGACATTTATAATTAATATCCAGCTGAAATTTTGTAAGGATATGTAACTGAACATTGTGTTTAAATAGCATTAAAAATCATATAAAAAAGATATAGGTCCTGCCTGTTGTTGATTAATACCAGCTGTGACGTTCTGCAGCATTGTACGTTGACGTTGTACGTCATGTCACCGGAACCTGAGTAATCACTGTCCCAATGTATAGTGTACCAGTCCTTACCAGTGCCCGGATCCGTTTATGATATACTGATTCATAAGCTCGGGAGCCAGGGAGCTGATTGAGATGCATCCTGTGATTCCTGAGTTTTCTGTTCACCGCAAGATATTTACCTCAGCCTTTGTTCAGTGTGACAGATGCTATTCTGCCTTAAGTCATGTCTCAGCAAATGTTTATGTTACCTGTTATGCCTACCTGAGGATTCTAATTATGATCTGTTTTTTTACGTCATGCCTAAGTTGTTACCAAAGACTAAAAGACTGTACAAAAGAAGGGTTCACTTACCTGTGAAACTCACCTCTTGCTACTTCTTCAGTGCCTTTTGTCTAACAAACTCCCACTCCTGGGTTCTACTACATTCCTACCTGTGAAGTATTGTTACAGTTGTAGCATAATGGGCTGTTTTTGTACAGCTTAAATAACTGGAAGCGGGTGAACAGTAAGCTTTCCTTTTTTAAATAATTATTATTTATTTTTTAAGTAATTTATTTCTGTGATGGCAAAGCTGAATATTCAGCATCATTAATCCAGTATTCAGTGTCACGTGATCCTTCAGAATTCATTGTAATATGTTGATTTTTACAATGCTGCTTATTAACCTGGGCTGTCACAAGCGTTTCTTAAAAAAAAAAAAAAAAATTCAGAATGCAGTCTCATAATTTGGCCTTGCTAGTGCTTGGCCGTCATTGCACATTACCGTATGACCGACCACTAATAGTCAAATTTAGATTATGTAGTTTGTTTTCTCCATTGACAGCCCTAATATTTTTATTTTTAGTCATATATATTTTTATATGAAAGTGCTCAAGGACCCTATAGGCAGGGCTGTACAATGCACATACAGTATATGTCACACATGCTACAAAAAGTCTGTGCAACTATTTAATTTAACACTGTAGCAAGCATGTGATACAGTTTACCAAGTGTGTGAGACAGATCCGCTTGTTTGTGTGAATTGAGTGTTTGTGGTGTGTTAAGTTAATCTAGGGCTGTACGATTAACCCTTATCAGCATTCCTCAGGTCTTTAGTTACCCGGGACGTCATATACCCTCCGCCTCATTCTTTTTTTAAAGTTAGACATCAACTTTCTTAGTATTTCTCAATCAATTCATTGTAAACAATATAACAAGAAAAATTGGCGCTTTCCTTTCTGAAACCTAAAATGACTAATGGGACACCCTACGGTTTCATGGATTTAACGGACACGTGGGTCCACAAGACCGAAAGTGCATATTAAGTGTGTCATTTGGGACAGGGCCTATGAATCTCACTTGTGGACTTTCTGTGTGTGGGCACTCTCCAGCTATACGATTATGAATGATACATTACATTATATGTTTGTTTTTTTACTCACTAATGCTCACAAAACCCTAAAATGAAAGGAAAAATAATACTTCTTTCCAAAGAAATTGTAAATAAATATGCAAATCCATAAGTTTTTGTACAGGTTTTTTTTTTTTTTTTTTTGTAACAGTTTAATTTAGGGTCATATTCTTACTGTTAACTAGTTACTTATTATCATATTGCTATTGGATATTGCCTGTTTATTAGTACTTATAAAGCACATATTAATGCCTTAGGGAGTGTTCACAGGGAGTGACTACAGTGGCTCAATCTTAAGTTTATCAAGCGACGAGAATACTTTTTGTGCGCAAAAACAAACAAAAATAACGACTTTATTTCAACTATTCATTTCCTTCTCTTTGGGCCTCTGATTCCATAGAGCTACGTCACACGTAGGCTCACTATTGGCCGACGCTGGTCATGTGCGTGATGTGTGTGACGTACAACAACAGAAGCTTACGCTATTACACTAGTGAACTGACTCGAGGCCCACAGAGAAGGAAATGAATAGTTGAAATAAAGTCGTTATTTTTGTTGCGCACAAAAAGTATTCTCGTCGCTTTATAAATTTAAGATTGAGCCACTGTAGTCACTTGGACTATTTTAACGATGTCTTTAATAACTTTTCGAGGCCGGCAAGTTCAATCCCTGAAGAAGCCAATGGAGGAGTGATCCAGCTCTCAGATTTCATAAAAAAATATCTCAATTCGTGTCCCGAAGATGAACGAAAGTCTTACGGGGTTGGAACAACATGAGGGTGAGTAATTACTGACAGAATTTTCATTTTTGGGTGAACTAACCCTTTAAGCCCTTACTTTCTCTTAGTTCCTTGTCTTGCATTATTAATGTCTATTGTTTCGTGGTTTTGTTTCCTCCGAGTTATTCTCCCGTTTATTGTTTGTATTCTTGGATTAAATACTATTTGAGTATCTTCATCGTTGTGCGCTTGCATTACAGCCACCAACCATGACAATAGGGTAGGGGAATCACTGTCAATGTGTAGTTTAGCAGAGTTCAGTAGTTAAAGTGAGTTGACTGCAGATGATGATGATGATGTTGATGGTGAAATTGAGGATTCAGGATGAAAGCAGCACTCTTTTCTTTTTTCTCAGAATATTTCATACATTTTTCCCGCTGTGATAAACAGGAAGCAAGATAAGCAGAAGGGACGTTTGAAGAGTGTGTTCAGCGTGTATCAGTCACTCATGAGAAGAGGAAGGGAAAAGGTGTAGGCTGCAAGGAAAATTCCCCGTGACCAGCATATAGAGACGCTTTCAAACTATTTACTCATTGCCTTTTGCTTTCGAGTTTTACCTTTCCAAGCACCATTCCAGGGTGTTTTAGGTAGTAAAAGACAGATTGGAGATTGGATGAGGGAGAGGATGAGAGAAATGAAAAAAAAAACCCGGCAGTTTCACACCCACATTTTATCCATCTAAACACATGTACTAGTTTACTTGAGGCAGTTTTGAAGCAGAGTTCTTTAAATTACTATGTAGTCAAAGTATTTTATCCTACAAGACTGCCTATGAATTAGTCATAAGATGTCTGTTATGACAGGTCCTCTGCACACTTTAATCCTCATAGAGTCTAAATATTTAAATTTGTTGAAATATTGAGTATAAGCGTGAAATATGAGCGGTTGTGGGGAGTTTTAAGGATAATTTTTTTCAAAATTGAACGCTAAATCCAGTGTTTCTAAGGCATGAGCAGGCCAAAATGTTTGCCTTTACACATTAAGAATGATCAACAATTTACTGATCTACATCCTGTGTTGCAGAGAACAGAAATATTGAATATGCATATTCAAATGCTTCATACTAATACTACTAATAATATGCTACAACTAGCCTATATTAGTAAATTGAGACTCTTTAGTAGGCCACTTGAGTATTAGGCCTACTAGTAGCCTACTTGAGACTCTTCGGACCAAACGATCAGTTACAGCTGTACAGTACAATTGAGCAGAAGGAAGGTATGTCTAGACATGTGTTAATCCTTTTTAAATCTGAAAGCGGCAAAAAAATTAAATTAAACACATCCATCTCACATAGGGAAACAACTGAACAGAGCAGGCAGACACAAAAAAAAATTCGGTGTGAATAGTTGCTTATTCACATGGCACAGCCATGGCATAGCCTCTCTAAATTCTTTGGTTACCGCTCAAAAAATAGCCTTTTGTTACTATAGCCACTTCATCCAGCGCTGTTTGTTTCCTTGATACTGTCTGTTTGTTTATCTGACTGAGAAATGGCTCCAGATGATTAAAGCCTCGTTCAGACTGTCAGTCCAAATTAGATTTTCATGCATATCCGATTGAAATCAGAAAGTATTTAGCAAGTGTGAACGGCATGAAACGACATGAAATCCGATTTTTACAAATCCGTTTTGAGCTACGTTCATATGTAGGGGTGCAACCGATAAAAAAAACTCACGGTTCGGATTGTTTCTCGGATCAGAGTCACGGATCGGATCATTTTTCGGATCAGCAAAAAAGACAAACAAAAAGACAAAACTTATGTTTATTTGTCTTATTAACACTTTTAAATTATTAAATTAAAATATATAAAATCAACTTAAAGTGCACAAGGCATAATATCTTATTTTTTTGAGATATTAGGGGGGTTGACTGGTTGAGTTACCGAAACAGGCCAATCAGGATGCTCTCTGTCTTACATGCGCACACACGCAAGGTCTCTCGCTCTCTCCCTCTCTGCCGTTCGCGACGTATGTTATGCGCGCAGTATGTTCCGTCTCGCATGCTCGCTCTAGATTCCGGGAGATTTTAACTAATTTGCGGGCATCAGGGAGCCGCTATCGATATGCGGGATTTTTATAAGTTAAATTTTTTTAGGTCAATTCAGCGCAACTCCGGACTGTCCGGCCAAAATCCGGACGTATGGCCACCCTACTACACACACCGTCACCGTTTTATCCACTAACCTCTTTCCTTCATCATTATATTTGACAGGGAAGCCAAAATGCTCTCATATATGGGGATTTAAATGACGCGGGGCGTTCAAGCTCACCCGTTCCTCCGATCGCCATGACCACGCTGTGGAGATGTGTGTGGACTGAACATGCGTAGGACACACACACACACACACACTCACACGCACACGCACTCGCACACACACACACACACACACACCTACAATTTTTTTTTTCATAAATCAATCCGCTGATCACATGTGTGCCGAACCGAAGATATTGATCCGAACGGATCACGGATCAATGATGATCCGTTGCACCACTATTCATATGTGGTTTGAAATCGTCTCGGTTACGAATGTAACCCTCGTTCCCTGAGTAGGGTCACTCTGAGTTCCGTCGGAGGACGACGAATGGGGTTTTCGCATCAAAAGCCTATCAACTTCGACTATTACAAAACGAGCCAATGGCAAAGAAATGCCATGGGTCTGCGGAATTTGCATAGCGTAACTCCGCCCCACCTCATGGGTATAAAGCGGAAGACGCCGCAACATCCAGATATGTTTAATCGCTGAGGAGCCAAGACTGAGCTCAGGCGATCCCCGCGGTACAGCGGAAGTGGCAAGAAGACGGAAGATTGTAGAATCTCGCGAATGTGTTGGGTGTCGCCCAGCCTGCAGCTCTGCAGATGTCTGTTAGCGAGGCACCATGCGCTACAGCCCAAGAGGACACCACACTCCGTGTGGAGTGGGCAGTCACACCAAGGGGGCACGGTCGACCTTGCTGCTGGTAAGCCAAAGCAATGGCGTCCACTATCCAGTGAGACAACCTTTGCTTGGAGAGAGCCTTTCCCTTCAGCTTCCCACCATAACAGACAAAGAGCTGGTCTGAGGTCCTGAAACACTGCGTTCTGTCTACATAGATGCGGAGAGCATGTACTGGACAGAGCAGTGCCAAGGCCGAGTCTGCCTCCTCCGGAGGCAGCGCTTGCAGGTTCACCACCGGAAGGGAGTGGTAGGAACCTTGGGCATATATCCAGGCCGGGGTCTCAGGATCACGTGAGAGTAAGCCGGCCCGAATTCCAGGCACGCTTCGTCAACGGAGAATGCGTGCAGGTCCCCTACCCTCTTGATGGAGGCCAATGCAGTCAGAAGCGCTGTCTTCATAGACAGGAAGTTAAGCTCGACTGACTGCAAAGGCTCAAAGGGAGCACTCCGCAGGGCAGATAGAACCACTGTGAGGTCCCAAGAGGGTACGAGAGGAGGGCGAGGAGGATTCAGTCTCCTCTCTCCTCTCAGGCACCTGACGATCAGGTCGTGCTTCCCCACCGACTTACCTTCTATAAGATCATGCATTGCGGCAATAGCGGCGACATAGACCTTGAGGGTGGAGGGAGACAGCCTTCGCTCCAACCCCTCTTGAAGGAAGGAAAGCACGACGCTGATCGAACATCTCCGGGGGTCTACTCGATGAGAAGAGCACCAGTTGACGAAGAGGTTCCACTTCAACGCGTAGACGTGTCTCGTGAACGGCGCTCTAGCGGAAGTGATGGTAGCCACCACCGCTGGTGGTAGGGTACTCAAACCTGCCTCGTCCCATCCAGGAGCCACACGTGGAGGCTCCAGAGATCGGGACGAGGGTGCCACAGGGTGCCCCGTCCCTGAGAAAGTATGTCCTTCCTCATAGGTATGGGCCAAGCAGGTGCTGTCGCGAGGAGAATGAGTTCGGAGAACCAGGTTCGGGTGGGCCAATACGGCGCGACCAGCAAGACCTTCTTCTCGTCCTCCCTGACCTTGCGCAGGGTCTGCGCAAGAAGGCTCACTGGGGGAAACACATATTTGCGGCCCCGCAGCCAGCTGTGCGACGTGCCGAGCATGCCCTCGGTCAGGGAATAATACTGGGCGCAATGGGTCGAGTCGTGAGAGGCAAACAGATCCATCTGTGCATCCCCGAACTGGTCCCAAATCAGCTGAACCGACTGGGGATGGAGTCCCCATTCTCCAGGGAGAGGCTGAAACCGTGAGAGCTCATCTCCACAGTTCAGGACTCCAGGAATATAAACGGCACGAAGCGACCTCAGATGCTTATGACTCCATAAGAGGAGGTGGCGGGCGAGTTGCGACATACGGCGGGAGCGCAGACCACCTTGACGGTTGGTGTACGCTACAGTCGCGGTATTGTCTGATCGGACTAGTACATGCTGGCCCCTGAGCACGGCTCGGAAGCGTCGCAGGGCGAGCTGTACAGCCAGCAACTCGAGGCAATTGACGTGCCATAGGCGCTGGGGTCCTATCCAGGAGCCCGCGGCAGCACGTCCATTGCACATGGCTCCCCAGCCCGTGTTGCAGGCATCTGTCGTTACAACAACATGCCGCAAAGCTCATTCCAGAGGCACTCCTGCCCGTAGAAAAATGAGGTTTGACCACGGGGTGAAGGTTTGACGGTTTGAAGGTCCGAGCGACCCAACGGGACAGGTTGGGAAGCTCTAGCCAAGCTCCCAACGACTGTACCAGCGCGGTCATACGAACCACAGACTTCCTACCTGTGGTGCAGCGAGGCGGAATGACTGGCCCAGACGTGGACGGCATAGCGGCCCGATGTGGGGGCACAGTCATTGACCGCGCCCTGACAGAGCAGACCAGGGAAGGACGAACGTTCCACGGGGGTCTGCTCTGCCAGGGGGCTGGCGACAGAGGGGGATGAGAGCGACATGGTCCGGGGATGGTGCACACTGTCATCCGGCTCTGAGACAGAGGAGGACGAGGGTAGCACGGCCCAGAGGCGGCGCTCCGTGTCGTCCAAGAACTCTGTGTGGTCAGGGATGGACATGTACTTCTTTCTTTAAGCACATTGGGGTGTTGCCCACCCGGGGGTGAGCAGCGGGGAGTGGAGAACAAAAGATTCTCCCCCGGCCCTCCACCCTGCTACCACCTCCTGTGAAGTAACTGTCAACATCCCTGAGCAGCCCGTCTCAGGAGCGCCGCTTGGCCCGGCGTTTAGCGGGGGGCGGGGATGGAGAGGGCTGGGACGCCTTCTTGCGGCTTCCTCCACGACCGGGCCCGGTGTGAAGGATGCTGCTTGGGCCGGGTGGGAGGGGCGGGAGCCGCAGGAGGGCGTCCTCGGCGGCGAACAGACTGAGTGACCTGCCCGGCCGACTGGGTGGAGGCAGCAGCGGGTCGGCGGGGCAGGATGTGCTTAATAGCCTCAGTCTGTTTCTGAGCAGTTGAGAACTGTTGGGCAAAGTCCTCAACTGCAGAGGCCGGCCTGGGACATGGGGGTGTCGAGCAGCTGGGACCGCTCGGCATCCTTCATGTCAGCCAGGTTCAGCCACAGGTGTCTCTCTTGGACCACGGCAGTGGACATCACCAAACCCAGGGAGCGCGCGGTCACCTTCGTCGCCCGGAGAGCGAGGTCGGTGGCGGCGCGCAGCTCATCAAAGAGCCCTGGGTCTGTCCTACCCTCGTGCATGTCTCTGAGCATCTGGGCCTGGTAGACCTGCAGAGTGGCCATAGCATGCAGCAAAGCAGCTGCCTGTCCCGCCGCTCTGTAGGACTTCGCCTACAGGCTTTGGAGTACCTACAGGCTGTCCCTCCAGGCTTTGGATGGGTGCTTAGGCTCGCCACGAGAAGAAGCACTCTGAGGACACAGTTGCATCGCAACAGAGCGTTCAACCAGGGGGAGCCCAGTGTACCCACGGGCAGCAGCTCCATCGAGGGGAGGAAAGCCGAATGAAATCAGTGAGCGGTCACGGGAAGACATGGGAGACTTCCAGGACTTCGAGATCTCATCATGCACATCCGGGAAGAAAGGAATTGGGGTTGAATTCAAAAACCAATCATCTAGCTGCGAGCGCTCGGGACGGGGCGGAGGAGTCCACTCCAACCCGATGCTCGCGGCCGCCCGGGCAAGCATGGCAGTCATCTCGGGATCCGACTCGGCAAACGACTGCGCACCCGAAGGAAGCAGAGCTGTCGAGTCATCATCCGATGAATCCTGCCCATCTTGTGATGCTGCGATGGACATCGCATCATCATCTGTAGCGCCAAAGGAAAGGCACGGGGCATCCGAACATGGACCCGCGGGAATCCCCTGGACACTAACGGGCACCGTCACGAGAGGGGTAGGTGCAGAGCACGGACTGATAGTCGGCGCTTTGTTCCACACCGTCACCCTCAGGTCACCCTGGCCACCAGCCGAAGTACTAGCTCTATTTCTAGAGTCAGTAGATCGGGGTGTGGATGAGGGGACTCTCACTCTTGCGAGATCACTGAGTCTCGACCATAGTGACGCGATGGTCATGTTCCCACAGAGAGAACATGAGTCATCCACGAGCGCCAATCTAGCGTGATCAATGCCCAAACACACCAGACAGCGCTCGTGCCCATCAGAGTCAGACACGAATCCACCGCAACCAGAAGTGCACGGGCGAGGTATCTTTAAAAAGACGCGTGTAAGCTCTTTTAGAGAGGAAACCTCGGTTTTGAAGTGCCCAGGGAGAAACACACTCACTGGCAAACCACTGCACAGATAAGCAGGAAAGTGTGCACTCGCTGGGAGATCGCTGTCACACCAACACCGGAGAATCTCGTCTTGTAGAAAGCTGACAGTCAGAGATGGCTTGTGGAGCGAAGGGATTACCTTGGCTCCGAAGCGAAAAACATATCTGCATGTTGCGGCGTCTTCCGCTTTATACCCACGAGGTGGGGCGGAGTTACGCTATGCAAATTCCGCAGACCCATGGCATTTCTTTGCCATTGGCTCGTTTTGTAATAGTCGAAGTTGATAGGCTTTCGATGCGAAAACCCCATTCGTCGTCCTCCGACGGAACTCGGAGTGACAACGAAAGGGAACTGTTTCAGTCTGACCACTCTAATCGGATTTCACATGATTTATGTCACTTTCTCGCGTCACGTAAAACGTAAACATCAGACATTGTTATAGGAACATGTTGAAAGTCGCTACAGAAACAAGGTTGTGTTGTTGTAAAGTGCCGGACGAGCAGAAATTGACAATATAACAGAGACATCTGAGACCAGAGGAGACCAGAGCATGGAATAAAACCATGCATACAAGCCTTCTACATGCAAGCCTCTGCCTTAAAAGATGTAGTCCAGCATGGCGGCTACACATTGTCATGTTGTAAATAAGACAACATCTGTATTGCAAATCCCTCTATGTCGTTGCTGTTATTGTTGATTTTTGCGGTTTAGCCTACCTACCAACGGCATGCCATTGCCATAGAAACCAATGCAGATATTCTGGAAAAGAAATGAACAGTTGCGATACACACCAGATTCCAATTGAATACACAACTAATCGGATTTGGACTGACAATGTGAACGTGGCCTAGAGAGATGCGAATTGATTCAGACCGCTTTGCAAATGCGGTTGGCCATTTCACTTCCATGCTTAATTTTTTTATAAAAAGAATGTCAAAATGTGAATATCAAATATGATGCATCAAGCTTTTGAGGAACATTTATTTGTAGCTACATCTTTCAATCATCATTTTATTGCTTTGCATTATATAGTTTGCGCACCACAATAAAAACTACAGAGCTTTGATCATAAAACTAAGGATTTAAAAATATCAACTGAAGACATATTATTGCGAGATATAGATTTAATGCAAGTAGTCTGCTATACTGTAATAAAGATCTCATTGATTTACATTAAAAGCTATCAGAATTTCATCTTTATTTTTGGCCGTAAAAATATCAGCAACTGCACCAAATTAAATGTTTTTGCTCAGTTTGGGCCTCTGAACAAAATTGAATTTGTTTTTCCTCCTTGGTTATGAGCTCAATATACCGTATCATACAGTATATCCATAAAGGCTTGATGTACCAAATATGATACTCAACATATGCAAACTTTAAAAAAAAAGTTTATTTCATATGCTAATAATTTAACATAATTGCACCCCTCAAATATATTTAATTATGACTGGTGGTGAAGTTGGCGGTAACGTTAAACCATTCAGAGGGAAGCCAAATAATGTAGGTTATGCATAGAGTCTTGCAAAAACTCTAGAATTAGAAATAAAACATGTCAAAATAAAAAAATAACTGTGTTTCTGCATTTTTAGAATTGTTATTTTCCAGAGTCATCCCACAGTTTGAGAACCACAGTGAGAAAAACAATAGAAAGGGCCAGAGTGCATTGTGGATGGCTGCGGTTCAAACTATAATGGAGAGCAGAGAAAAGGCCGGGCCAAGTGAAAGGCCAAACATGCAATCAACCAATGTCTTTAAAGGCTTTACAAACAGAGCATCTGGCGGTGCAAATGTCTATTGAGCGCAGGGTGAGGGGATTGGTCGGCCTCATGTTTGAATGTGTCAGCCAGGCAACGCCCCCCCTCCCAAAAATGTCTTTGTGTGCTGCTATGGCAACTGCCCGTGTTTTGGCGGAAGCTGATGTCATTGTGAATTTGCTTCTGAGGAGAAGGGAGGCGAATGGGGTGATGGAGAGAAAGCGGGAACGGCGGAGACATTTTTGTCCCACAGGAAATGAAACAAGCTGTGCACACACTGTAGCTGGCCAAACACTGATGAACTCATTCACACACTCATTTACATACACACTTTCTCACAAAACTGTAGCCTGCTTTCCATTTGTTCCCCCAAATCAGCATCCACGTTTCTTCTTTTATCTACCC
Source organism: Rhinichthys osculus (assembly GCA_029959095.1). NCBI lineage: Eukaryota > Metazoa > Chordata > Actinopteri > Cypriniformes > Leuciscidae > Rhinichthys > Rhinichthys osculus. The sequence continues at coordinate 32,598,967 of JARWKJ010000008.1, forward strand.
TCATATCTATGTTCTACTGTTTATTTTTGTCTTTATTCTGCTCCATAATATGTTCAATACGACATCAAACCTTCTTCGCCCAAGCTGGACTGTGTGTGAAAACATGTACGTGTTAAATTTGATTAAGAACTTACTTTTTTACAATTGATGAAATGCATTCTTTAGGTATGCAGGTGTGTAATACATTCTCAAAATCTCTAAATTGACCAGTGCATTAAGAAAATATTTTCTGCTCTTTAATTAAATTATAGATGAGAATAGTTATACAAATATATTTTAAGATCTATATCGGCAATATATTTATTTGTATATTTTAAAACATCTTTAGAAATATATCTGACTATACATTTTTGATGTATAATATAAATATACATATACAGTATATGTACAGTATGTATGTAACACACATATTATATAAAAACAAACTTTTATGTTAGATGCGATTAATCACAATTCATTGTTACAAAAAAAATCTGTCTATTAATATCAATTCAATTCAATTCAAATTTATTTGTATAGCGCTTTTCACAATACACATTGTTTCAAAGCAGCTTTACAGAAAGTGCATTACAGAAATGTACATTGAAAAAATACAGTTAGTTAATCATGTATTAATTTAGGGCATAACATATCGGCGGCGTCGAGTCGTCTCTTCACAGGCATTTAGTCGTCTCATCGCAGGTGTTGGGGCATCTGAAGTCTCCATGAGAGGCCGGATACAAGCTGGAGCTGACGAACGCTATTTACCACAGCACAAAAGCAGATGGGAAATAATTAGCATAGCTGCTGTTCATAAAATGAATGCATTCGATCTGATTCAACAGTGGTATAAAAGGTAAGCATTATGTGAATGCTTGGCTAAAGAGATGCGTCTTTAATCTAGTTTTACACTGGGACGACGAGTCTGAGCCTCGAACAATGTCAGGAAGGCTATTCCAGAGTTTAGGAGCTAAATGCGAGAACGCCCTCCCTCCTTTAGTGGACTTAGATATCCTAGGAATGACCAGAAGCTTCGAATTTAGTGATCTTAAAGAACGCGATGGATTGTAGGGCGATAGAAGGTCCATTAAATACACAGGAGCTAAACCATTTAGGGCTTTATAGGTCAGTAGTACTTTGTAATTGATACGGAACTTAATAGGTAACCAGTGTAGAGATGATAAAATTGGTGTTATATGATCATATTTTCTTGACCTAGTAAGAACTCTAGCGGCTGCATTTTGCACTAACTGTAGCTTGTTTATTGAGGATGCAGGACAACCAGCTAATAAAGCATTACAGTAATCTAGTCTCGAGGTCATGAATGCATGAACTAACTTTTCTGCATCAGAAACAAATAGCATGTTACGTAATTTAGCAATGTTTCTAAGGTGGAAAATGGCAGTTCTTGTAACATGAAATATGAATTTCGAAAGACAAGTTGTGGTCTAGTATAACACCCAGGTCTTTTACAGTAGTGGATAAAGTAACAGTCAACAATAGAATGTCTCTGTTGTATTGTAAGAGGTTTTGTGGGTAGTTTTTTGGACCAATAAGTAATACCTCCGTTTTATCTGAATTTAGTAGCAGGAAATTACGCGTCATCCAGCATTTTATATCTTTAAGACACTCTGTCAATTTACATAAGTTAGTGTTTTAATCTGGTCGTGATGAAATATATAATTGAGTGTCATCAGCATAACAGTGGAAATTAATTCCATGTTTCTTATAATATTACCAAGTGGCAGCATATATATATTGAGAATAGCAGTGGGCCTAACACCGATCCTTGCGGCACTCCATAGTCTACTGACGTTATCTTCGATTTTTCCCCCATTTAAACAGACAAAATGATAACGGTATGATAAGTACGATCTAAACCAGCTTAATGCCTGTCCCTGAACACCAGTGTAGTTTTGTAGTCGATCCAAGAGTATTTTATGATCTATAGTGTCAAACGCAGCGCTAAGATCGAGTAGAACTAGTATTGAGATACAGCCTTGGTCAGAAGCTAAAAGTAAATCATTTGTAATTTTAACTAGCGCAGTTTCTGTGCTATGATGCGGTCTGAATCCTGACTGAAATTTTTCATAGATATCATTTTCTTGCAAGAAAGAGCAGAATTGAGCGGACACAACTTTTTCTAGTATTTTAAACATAAATGGAAGATTTGAAATTGGTCTGTAATTTGCTAAGTTATTTGGATCTAATTGCGGTTTCTTAATGAGAGGTTGTATTACTGCCAGCTTGCCTTTATTTTTAGGTCATGTTCCAAAAATATTCGAGTTAATAATATTGAGAAGAGGCTCTTCTAGTACAGGTAACACTTCTTTCAGTAGTTTAGAGGGTATTGGATCTAATAAACATGTTGTTGTTTTAGATACAATGATAAGTTTATTTAGCTCTTCCTGTCCTATAGTTGTAAAGCGGTGTAGTTGTTCTTGAGGGGCGATAATTGAGGCTGAATCATAAGACACCATAAAAGATTGTACATTTACAATTGTGTTTCTGATGCTTTCTTTTTTCTCAGCGAAGAAATTCATAAAATCATTACTACTATACTGTAACGGAATATTTTGCTCTGGTGATGTTTGTTTATTTGTTAGTCTAGCCACGGTGTTAAATAAAAACCTTGGATTATTTTGGTTATTTTCTATTAGTTTGCGGAGATGCTCAGCCCTGGCTGCTTTTAGAGCCTTTTTATAACGTGACATACTGTCTATCCACGCGATTCTAAAGACGTCTGAGTTAGTTTGTTTCCATTTACGCTCTAAGTTACGAGATTCTCTCTTGATAATATTTGTCGAATCTGAATGCTCCTTCTTAGCCTTGTGAGGTGTTACAGTTGAAAATATATGGTTATATATATAATTAATTAATTTTAACAAATTATAATTAATTATAAATATTTGAATGTTGTAGAATAGACTATAGCAGAATGAATAGTACAATTATTCAGTTCATCCAATGAACAGAAAGCATAATCAATTATTAATTCTAGGAAATATATTACCTTACTGGCCAAGAAAGAATAACTGTTTCCAGCTAAAGTAAATCAAGTAGCAGGGTAATAGCATAGGTAGCTAGATCAAGATGATTAAGTGACTTTGATATTTTTGTGAGTGGCAAACACAGAGACGATAAAGTGTGAATATAATGGTTTAATAAACGAAACTACTGTAGGCTACACACACAACTAAACTAAGCAAAGATTGTATACAGAATCAAGAAAGTAAAGAAATGTGAAGAAAGAGAGAAAGAAGAAAAGAGAATGGCAAGATTACAATCAGTTAACCACGACCTACGAGAAACATCAGAGAATCACGGTCACCTTAAAGGGGCACAATTACTTCTAAACGCATCTAAAGGCTGCACACGGGTACTTGCATTGGTTTTGGTTGCTGAACAAGTCCAGATGCTGGAGATTCTTGATGATTTTGCCAGGCGTGCGCTGAAGCGCTCGTTTGGGTTCTTGGGGTGGTCCACGTTGAATCCAAAGAAGTTAACTTGAAGATGAAGTTACCGGAAGAAGGCAGGAGGATGGTGTCTCAAAGAGATTGATCAAAGGATCTGATCCGTTCACACCCATTTGGTGAGGTGACCAATCTAAGATGACCTGGAGAAAGTCTTTCCATCTTATCGCCATTTGCATGTTCATGGTGGCATGGAGAATTTGTGCAGTCTTTACACAGAAGCATGGTACAAATATCCTGATGCAATTTATCGTAACATATTGTACGCCATTGATTCTAAAATCAAAAGAGGATTATTTTGATACCAAGAAAGAGGGGATTTGAAGACATTACAGCAGTGATACATCATCTTTGGATATCAACATTTGAAGCTACTCTAACATAACTAAATAATCATAACTAGGCTCATAAAACATAGGGACATGCATAAAACACAAGATAAATACTATAAACATTTGAGAAAGTGTGTGGGTATGAATGGAGTAAGTGTCCTTGTGTATTGGAAGTTTATCTCTAGGCTTTGACCAAAGGGCTAGTGTCGTCTGGTCTCCTGTGCTGTCTTTGAGGCTTGCAGACACAGTCTCTTGCTGAGATCGTTCAGGGGAGCAGAGGTGATAACGGCCTTTGACGAGAACTGGTTTTAGGACCGAAGACAACAGGGGAGAGGGAGAAGGTTTTCTGAGGACTAGGGCATTTTGATTACGGCCATTCGTTACAGCCTCATGAGATCATCCACTGGTCGCGCACTTCAGACATGCAGTAGCTCATCCAGTTATTGCTCACATACTGTATCGTGGCGTACTGAGATCACTTGACATACTGATTTTTGCTAGCAATGAATTCCATAATCTAGCTCTATTCTTTGCTCTTTAATTTGTGTCATTCTACTTATTCTTCTCCATATTTTCATTTTATATTCTATACATTTGCAGCCTTTGTGTTGTTTAGTTCTTGTATCCTCTTGAGTTACATGACACTGTCCTGAATCGGGATTATCCTTCTTCATCTACATCTCAGTCTCCTCCCACCAAAGTCCCCAACGACCAACCTCGATTTCCGTTCTTGCCTGAGAACCTTTGCTGCTGCATTTACAACAATATCACTGCCTGTGTCACCTGCTTCAGGTCTTCATACAACATTTCTTAAAGGTGCTCTAAGCGATGGCACGCGTTTTTTAGGCCAAAACATTTTTTGTCACATACAGCAAACATCTCCTCACTATCCGCTGGCTGCCTGTCCCCTGAACACACTGTGTAAAGCAACGCAATCTCTGTAGACAGCCCAGGCTCCACAAACAGCAACAAAAACAAACTGCGGCGACCCGCTCCACGAAACATAACAAACTGTTCCAGCCAATGACCGACAAGAAGGGTTTGGGGGTGTGGTTTGGGGGGTTAGTGTGCGGATGAGGAGGAGGGAGTGTCTAGCTAGCCTCCGTTTTGTTTGACAATAGTTCGAACGTCAACAAGAAGTGACGTCACCCAGGATCGCTTAGAGAACCTTTAAAATAAAATTTCATTGTTACACAAAGTGCTTGGTCTTAGCAGCCAAACACATGCTAGCTGTGAATCCCAGAATTCTATACTCAATCTCATGTGAGTGTTCTCCAGCCAAAAGTGTGTTTATCTCAACAGACGAAGCCACCAGGTCATTTTTACATACAGTAGTCTGGTCTAACTCGTGCTTTAAAAATCCATAAAAACAAAACAATTATAATGATTGAATTAATATTGAAACATTTTATTTATTATTTTTGTAATATAATATAATATAAGTATTATTATTTATTAGCACTTAAGAGTAAACCTTTATCATTTATGAAACTTAAATTCAGTGAAGTGTGTATATGGTTATGATGACTGGACAATAACCTGCTGGCAGTTGCAATGAAAGCTTCATGTAGCTTCAACGCTTTGTTTCTTTCATGGCTGTTTATTCATGTGCTGTTTGTGGCTATACGTTTTCACTGCCACAGCCACTGAGATTGGCTTTAATAATTCATGTGTCTGTGTGGTGAGGAGGGGAAGTTAAAGCCTATTTATCAAACCCTCTGTCACAGGACAGAGCAATGAAAAATGACTCTCTCACCACACATCCATTCAAGGCCTTTACCGTGGAAGGAAATAAAGGAATAACACTGGGGAATGAATATAAAACAACAAAAATGACTGCTGTGACAAGTTCCTACAGTTTCTCTCTCATATCTGCTTGTAGATTCTCTTGTCAAGGTCTGGCAGAAGGATGGAAGAGCTACTGGTTTGGCTGCAGGGTTGAGGCTTTGGTGGTTCTTGGCTATTTCCAAGAGCCTTTTATGCCATATTTGTGTAAGGGCAACCCTCTAAAGTATGGATTTGATATTGTATTCAGAAAATGTGCTTTGGTTTTTGCAAACAAGTCAAATGACTGTACTCTAAACACACAAGTGCTCTCATGCCAGATAACTATGGCTTTTTTTTTTACACTGACAACCTACATGCGCTCTCCAAATCGCATTTAAAAAAAAAAAAAAAAAAAAAAAAAAAAGAGAGAGAGTGAAACTCTTTTTCATGAAACAATTTATAGTGCATGCTTTTTAACCCACTCAAAACAAGAAAGCTAAGCTCATTTTTCTATGTTTTCAGCAGGATAATGAATTGCAATCAAATTCTCATAATTGTATGTCTTTCTGCCTCGAATAATTTGTGTGCTGTATGCTTCAGAAAATTATTTTACACTACTAAGGGAATGAAAGGCTTAAAAATAGACTTGAGTGGTGGGGGAGAGTGGAGCAGATCAAAGGAATTTGTTACCATGAAACTGAAACTGAAAAAGATACAAAATAATAATAATAATAATAATGTTTTATCCTTGTTTAGAAATGTTTATTTTAGCAATAAGCTATATACTGTTATTATTATTATTATTAAGCCCTTCATTGAACGTATCATAATCTCTTGTGAAATTTAGGTTGATTTTGCCCACCAAATCTGACTCTTAAAATAATGAATAATATAAGAAAATGATTTATTTACAGTAGTTAGTTAGCAATGCAAAAGCAAACTTGCTTGACACGCTTGTCCAGGGAACCCAAGGTTATAGTAATAATGAGAATGAATGCGTGATGAAAGGGAGGAAAGGTTATTTCAAATAATGAATGTTGTAATAAGGTGGGTCTGAATGTAGTCTTAGCTAAACTCAGTCATTACTGACCAGTGTTGGGGGTAACACATTATAAGTAATGCAAGTTATGTAATCAGATTACTTTTTTCAAAGTAACTAACTCATTACTTTTAATTTGACAAAATATGAGTTACTTTTTCAAATAATTAACGCAAGTTACTTTGCTTCCCCATTTATTGACTGACACGTCTCCTTTTCCTCTTGTTGAGTGGAGTATTTGGGAGGAAGTGCAGAGGCGTTGAGCGCTGTGAACATGATAGTTATTGCTGTTCTAGACTAAATATGAGCACTCATCTTGCACTAAAACAGATTCAGTATTCCTCAAAATGAAGAAAAACTGTGAAGTGCAAACTCAGAATATTACGAAAACCTGCAATAATTAAATATGTTAACTTACACAAATATAGGGGAGCGCGGGGCACAACCTAACGCAGGGTTAAATGTAACACGGACCTTTTACATAGTTAGTCAGGATCAAGCAGGTTGTGTTTCTGCTCTTTCTCTCGCTGCCAGAAGACGGTCTCCCGTGAATTTGTGGAAAGTTTTGATAACATTTCGTGAAGATACTGGACAAAGAGTGTTTTGACACCCTGCAAGTAAATTTTTTCGGTTTCTGGGTTGTGTGTGTACGTTTCCAAATCTAACTTTATATTGCCTTAATCACTGTCTTGTTTGCTAAAACATAGCACCGTTTTGAAACTGTCATGAAGTTGGAGGAACGAACCCAAATGCAGACAAACAGGGATTTATTGAGGCACAAAACAGAAAACAAAAACCCACGAGGGGGCAAAACAGGACTGGACCAGAGCACAACAAAACTAAGACACGATGACAAACAAAATACTGACTTGACAAGAAGCAAACTCACAATTAATAGACCAGGTCTTCAGGTGAAATACTCACAGGGATATACACGCAAAGTTAGACAATGTACCAACACAGGACAGCAAACACAAGGGGATTAAATAGGGAGACACTAATGACAAAGACAGGTGAAGCTGACTAGACAAGGACAGGTGAAACTGACTAGACAATAATGACGAGACGAGGATAACAAGGGGGCGGGGTAACGTAACGAGACAACACAAGCACAAAACATGATTCTGTCATGATCCTGCCTCAAGACTAGAGAAAATCAAGGACACGAGGGCAGAATCATGACAGAAACATGTCAGCAACTCATAGCAACTGTTAGCTAGGCTTAAACTTTTACACAGCGGGGTTAGCACAGTGTTACAACTAAGCCGCCAAGTGTACAATGATAATCAAATGAAAACAGGGAGCCACACAACTTTTCAGGTTTGAGTATTTATTTATATATTTAACTTTGTTGGACTTTCACAAACAATGTTGGAATTTAAAATGTTTAAAATTTAGTTTACTATGCATTGATCACTTGTTTATTTATTAAAAATATGGCCTATTTTTAATGCAATAAACCCTTTAAATTTAGATTTTAAGCTCATTTGTATTATTATTACTGTTGTTATTATTATTGATAATAATAATTTTACATGCAGCTGCCACACACAAATCTAATTCAATTGCAATTATAATATTTGATGATTTTATTTATTGATTGCAAAACTGTGCAGCCCTTTTCTATGTCTCCATGAGATTGATCCATAATAGAAGGATGATTGGATGAGGGATGGATGTATGGATATCTATCTATACAGATGCACAAACAATATCAAACTATATAAATAAAATAGTACTGAATTATGTGTGTTACACTCAAGTGCATATGGGGTAAGTTGTAACATTTGCACTTCTGTCACTTTCAGTGCAACAGTATGAAAATGGTAGGTCCTAGAAAAAAACTTTAAGTGTTCATTTGTTGCAGAGATGTGTATGTTGCTTGTGTAAAAAAAAGTTGAATCTAACTTAATTTTTTTTAAAATAATTGAGCCAAAACCAAAATGTGTTAGGTTGTGCCCCGCTCTCCCCTACATTATGTATTTAATCTCACTTTATTACCCAATGTCTTTGCTGCTGACCTTTGATGATTAAACTATACTTATAAGCAAAAATTACTAGATAAACACAAGGGGGTAATCCATTAGCCGGAAGTTGAAGCTGCCTCCGGCGGCCGCCATTGTAGCTGGCTATCACCTGCTGTTAGCATCCCATTGACTCCCATTCATTTTGGCGCCACTTTGACAGCGAAAAACTTTACATCTGAGGCGTCCAAAGACTCAATTTGTCCATTATTTATTTCTCAAGAAACGGGACAATGGATAAAAGGCTCCATTACTTTGTATCTTACGTTATGGTCCCGTAGAAGCCGTTTTTGTAAAAATAGGCTAACGATTGCGTCATAACCACGGGACGCTCTGTCGCACAGTAGATAAATTACCGTAGAGACAGAAGTAGAAGCTCGTAGGCAATCGTTTACTGTCTATGAGGCAATCGGGTGGACATGGAGGCATAAAGTCAAGGGAGAAGCCCATAGATAGAGAATTCATAAAAGCAACGGGACAAAATATTTCAACAACAGATTTGTTTCAGATTTGTCTCGGCACAGCTACCAGAAGGTCAGAACGGTTGCTCACGTGACCTCTACGTCGTCAAGCTCAGTTTGAGCCTGCGCAGTGCGCTTGGCTATCAGGAAGTGAGTGCTTTTATGGGCTTCAACTTTCTCCGTTGAAATCTATGGGGTCGCTGTGTCCATTTCTTATACTGTCTATGGATAAACATCACGTTTGTGTTTCCTTTTTTTTTTTTTTTTTGCTATTCTTCTGCGGCAGCAAATCTGAAAGCTTAGTTTGAGTTGCTCCCTCTGCTGTACAGACGTGATTTTGCATTTCCTTCAGCCTGGGGCTTATTAATTTCACTTTTGGTGCAAAATGGCCTTTATATATATATATTATTTTCTTTTGTTATTAAAAACCAAACAAGCAAGCCCAACCCACGTGAGAAAAAAGTAACGCAAAAGTAACACAACTCATTTCTGTCCATAATAAGTAACTAAGTAATGCAATATTGTTACTACTTTTAAAAGTAACTTTCCCCAACACTGTTACTGGGCATGGCCTTTTGAAATAATGAAGGTTATTCAGAAAACAGCAGAAGGCAGTACACATGAGCACATTTTATTACTATAAACTTGAGAGGAAATTTTGCTTCAAAGTGGTTATATCGAGCCCGTTCTCATCCCAAAGCGTAATATATTGACTCTTTTGCCAAAGCGTCTATATCCAACGCATATGGCACCCTTTAGCGTCATATGAGACGCAGATATATGGCGCCTCCTAGTGGTCTAACCCTAACACTACCCCAGACCTAAACCTACCCAAAACCGAAGCGTGTTATATTGACGCTAAAGGGTGCCATATGCGCTGGATATAGACGCTTTGGCAAAAGAGTCAAAATATTACGCTTTGGGATGAGAATGCGTTGTTATATCATCAAATTGAAAAATAAATCAAATTGTCCTTGTGTCACGTGTCAGTTCATGTTTGGACTTTCCGTTTGTGTTTTAATTGGTTGGTTCCTGTTTTCCTTTGTTTTTATTTCCCGCCACTCCTTTTTTTTTCTATGGTTACTATAATTATGAGTTCATTTGTCCCAGCTGTGTATGATTAATTATCTCGTTTCTGTTTGCTATTTAAAATACATCCTTTCTTTCAGTCTTTGATCTCTGTTGCATTAATGTGTGTTTTCCCGGCCTGTCAGCTTGTTCCAGAGTATTATTATTAAAGTTTGAGTTAATTGGAGTCTTCAGTCTGTTCCTGAGATAACCACAGGATGACACCTTGATCTTTTGAGATAAGATTCATTATACTATTAAACATCATGCTATACTGAAACTTCCTGACATCGAACAGTTGGATATGTTTGCACACACCCACATTCAAAAGCCAACATGTATTTTTGTTGGTATGCAGTGCACATTATATACTGTATGCATATTGACTAAGACTAACACAGCCGTATATGCACAGCAGCAAAAATAGCCTGCTTAATTCTAGAGACCAGAGGTTTGATGGACATAAAATATTAATATTAGCTGGTTTTAGTGCAAACACTTTTCGAACTTTATAAGTGGACCTGGGGATTCAAATTAAGCAATTAAAATGTATGACATACTCCCTTTAAATAAAATATGAATTCTGTAAAGTCATAAGTCAAAATAATTTTGTGTGGTAAATGACAAGATGCCATAATTGCTGCCCACAGAGAACATTCCTTTAATAATGGCTTGAGTGGCACTTTTTAAAATTATTGGAGGAATTAAACGGATGTAAAATGTCTGTTGTGATATCTACTGTATATGTCTGTCAGTGCAGCCATTTTATGTGTAATTATCTGCACACATGACAATCATATTTCAAAGAGATTGACACATTTTATAGTCAATCATTTAGGAAATTAGTGTCATATCTTTAGCCAAGTTAAACAAGGCGAAAAGCAAAGCTGTAGCAGCTGGAGAACGGGAATGAGATATCTGGGAATGAAAAGGTAGCATCTGTGATGCTGAAGCTCATCTTGTAGATGATTCGGAAAAGTGCAGTCGGCTATAGACGTGGAAGTGGTACAAATTCATTTCTTTTTATTTTATATATATATATTTTTTACAAATGTATTTCTTTTTATTTTGTATATTCCCTTTTTATAATTGTTTAATGATGTCAGCAAACCAATAATTCACCACACAAAACAAAATTATGTCACAGGTTTATTCTTGTTGTAAGCAATTACATATTTGATGTACTTTTGGTCTATTTGTATTTATTGGCTTATTTTTCATAGTTTTATTTTCATAAACATATTTCATATGTTATATATATATATATATATATTTCTGAAGTGCATTATAAAAAAACTTAAATGAGATATTTGGAAAAAGAAATTGGAGAAAACTTTTAGGGGCCATTGACACGACAACATTTTCATTTAAAAAAACGGAAAATGCATTTTCTTTTCTTTTTTCTGGCCTTTAATTTACACGACAATGGTGTTTTGGGGGCCTGAAAATGCTAACTTTTGAAAATGGGTTTTTGAAGATGATACCGTTACTGTCTCAGTGTAAAATACAAAAACGTGTATTTGTGAAAACGGTGACGCCATGCGCATGCGTATAACGTGTTCAGACTATAGGCGCGTAGTTTTTCTTTACAAATTGATATCGCCATCTTTTGGCCTGGCATGAATAATACAACATTTTTAGTCGTTTTCGCAGATCCGTGTGAATTGGGATCGCTTTGACAACATCTGTACACAAAAAAAGAAAAACGCAAAGGAAAAACTTTTCCATTTTTAGTAGCCTACATTGTTGTCATGTAAACATACCCTCAGATACCTCCCAGTTATTGGAATTAATCTGGCACCTGGCACTAATGTCCTTAATTATCTGACAAACCCCTTTTAACTGACAGCATTCCTGTTTGGATAACTTTACCTTGTTTGGATTACTATGCCTTTGCAAAGTCTGTGAAAGTCTTAGACTTGGACTGACTCAAACTTAGACTGAAACCCTGCGGCAGCAGATTGTCCAAATGAAGGCCTAAGCGGGATGACCCTTTCAGCCATTGCAAACAAAGTTGTTCATTCCAAATCTGTGATTTTTTTTTTATATATTGCAGCTTTACAATGACACTAATTCGTTCAAGTCGCACCAAAAGGCTGGTTGTCCATCTAAGAAAAAAAGCTTGAAAGAACAGGATAATGTGGACTCTCTCAATGGGGAATTGGTTCAACACTGCAGCTGGAATTGCTCACCACTTCAGTGCTGAAAAGGGTAAGGGAATGTACAGTGTCTTGCCGTTTAAGAGAATTTGGACTGAAAGCCTCTCTGCATCACCAAGCCTCTCTTCAGCAGATCAAATCAAAAGACTGGTATGTTGTGTGGACAGAGGAGAACTGGTCCAAAGTTCACTTGTCCAAAGTGATATGAGAAAGTTTAATTTATATGGGTCCGATGGTAAACATTATATTCGGTGTAAAACTGAACCCAAAGTGCATAAAGAAGTCAGTGAAAGATGGAGAAGGAAGTGTCATGGTTTGGGGGATGTTTTCTGCAGCAGGAGCTGGACCTCTTATAGGCCTACAGCTGGGTGGACGGCAGGGTGCATCCAAATGTTAATCAGAACCTCCTTCGGCAACATGTGGTTCCTTCCCTGGGAGCTTCTCCCAATCTGCTTCCTTGAAGCTAAGAACATTGAAATAATGAAATGGCCAGCCCAGAGTCCTGATCTAAACCCGATTACACGACAACGATATGCTTCAAACGTATTTTCCGCGGACAGAAGACACCATTGTCAAAACGATCCCCATTCACACGGATCCGTGAAAACGACTAAAAACGCTGTATTCTGCTGCCAGGCCATTAGATGGCGATGAAACACTATAGACTGAACATATAATATGCACGTACGTGCATTTTGTCATCGTCTTCAAAGATTTGCATTTTTGTTGTTTACACGGTGACCGTTTTCAAAATACACCTTGAAACCAGTTTTCAAAAGTTTGTGTTTTCAGGCACACAAAACGCCTTTGTCGTGTTAACAAACGGCCAAAATGTATAAAAAGTTTTTCGTTTTTAGTTGAAAACGATGTCGTGTAAACAGCCCCTAAGAAACCAACTACAGTTACCGAACTGTGGATCATTCAAAGTCATTCAAAGCAGGGGCCTCTATACTTCATAAACATTTTTGACCCTCAAAAAACCCTCAACATTTTAAGTTGTAATCTTCTTTGGTGCTACTGTTGTCTAATTTTGATCGTGTTTTCCACAAAATAAAAGTTCTTGCTGAAGTGCCTTGGCTATTTTGTAAAACATGCCAGTAGAACAGGTATATCCATCGCTAACATTCCTTAACATTTTGAGTGATGGTAATTAACAGAAACATATCAAGTGTTTATAAACTGTTTTCATACACACCCACAGGCCGCTTTAGGCACACCTGTTCAGCAGCTCATTAATGCAAATATCTAATCAGCCAATCGCATGCTGCAACTCAATGCATTTAGGCATGTAGACATGGTCAAGACGATGTGCTTTAGTTCAAACTGAGCATCAGAATGGAAAAGAAAGGTGATTTAAGACTATGAACGTGGCATGGTTGTTAGTGCCAGACGGGCTGGTCCGAGTATTTCAGAAACTGCTAATCTACTGGTTTCTTTTTTCACACACAATAATTTATAGGGTTTGAATGGTCCAAAAAAGAGAAAATATCCAGTGAGAGGCAGTTCTGTGGGTTAAAATGGCTTTTTGATTCCAGAGGTCAGAGGAAAAATGGCCAGACTGGTTCCAGCTAATAGAAAGGCAACAGTAACTCAGATAACCACTCGTTACAACCGAGGTCTGCAGAAGAGCATCTCTGAGCGCACAACACGTCGAACCTTAAAGCAGATGGGCTACAGCAACAGATGACACACCGGGTGCCTCTCCATTCAATAATTTGCATGGGCTCACCAAAATTGGACAACAGACGATTGGAAAAATGTTGCCTGGTCTGATGAGTCTCGATTTCTGCTTCGACATTCAGATGGTAGAGTCAGAATTTGGCATAAACAACGTGAAAGCATGGATCCATTTAACAGTTCAGGCTGGTGGTGGTGTAATGGTGTGGGGGATATTTTCTTACCACACTTTGGTACCAATTGAGCATTATTTAAACGCCACAACCTTCCTGGTTTGCTGACCATGTCCATCCCTTTATGACCACAGTGTACCATCTTCTGATGGCAACTTCCAGTAGGATAACTCGCCATGTCACAAGCTCAAATCATCTCAAACTGGTTTCTTGAACATGTCAATGAGTTCACTATAATCGAATGGCCTCAAGTCACCAGATCTCAATCTAATAAAGGTCCTTTGGGAGATTCACATCTTGGATGTGCAGCAGAAAAATCTGCTTTCATGTCAATATGGACCAAAAATCTCTGAGAAATGTTTCCAGCAGCTTGTTGAATCTATGCCATGAAGAATTAAGGCAGTTCTGAAGGCAGTTCGGTCCAGCCTGGTACTAGCAAGGTGCACCTAACAAAGTGGCCAGTGTGTGTGTGTGTGTGTGTGTATATATATATATATATATATATTTATTTATTTCAATTAATATATTATGATTTTATTTTACATTTGGTTGTATGACTAAAGTTTTGTGGGAATTCAAAACTTTCTCACTCGCTCTCATCGCTTCTCTGTCTTTTTGTCAGTTTAAAAGGGTTAAGTGTCTTTGTTATGCAGATGGGGTCCAGTAACAGTCATGTGAACGCTAAAACAGTCTCTAAGAGAAGATGAGTGTAGCTTACCAGTCTACAGCAAACCTCTCACGCCCTGCTCTGGTTGTTTGTTAACTGAAGTACATAATGTGTGTATACTGCAAGTATGTGTACGTTACACCTTTCAGCACCCCTCGTGTCTCGCTTCCCCTCCCCCAAAACAATTTCATGGCCAGCAGAAGTCCTGTGTCACCGTTTCAAAGCAGCTGCTCTTTGCTAAGCAGATGTAATCAGAGATTTGGCGTGTCTGTCTTTCTCAGTTCATCCAGCTCTGTTCTGAGGAATTTGCCCTTCTTTTTTTAATATAGACTCCTATATATATTGTGACTCCTCCCTCTATCTCTATCTCTCTCTCTCTCTCTCTCTCTCTCTCTCTCTCTCTCTCTGATATGGCTCTGGCAATCTGATGAGATAGTTGTGGAAGACACTAGCCCATGGGAGCTCTGTGGAGTGGAAGCAGCTTTGTAAATCACAGAGCTCTCTATGCGTAAGAGATACAAAGAGAGCAAGGAAGTGTGTGGAGCAATGCAAAAAATCTCTGGATTATATTCACTGCAAGAGAAGAAGAGAACAGGACTATGAGGTGAGTGTGATTCAGTGTGTCTATGGGTTTGAATTGCTATACTTTGGGGGGGGGGGGATGTCCACGTCCACAAAGTTTGGGGACAAATCTGGGCATACATGAGAAAGGATTCATAAATAACATAGTTTATGATTATAGTCAAAATAATTGGTAACACTTAATTTTACAGTGTCCTTGTCACACACGTTACATGTAGTTAATAACTGTATAAATTATGCATAATCGCATGCAGCTAACCCTAAACCTAATTCTAACTCTATAGTAAGTACAGTATTACTACTCAGTACTTAAATGTAGGATTACACTGTAACACGGACACCTTAAAATAAAGTGTAACCAAATAATAAAAAATAAAAAAAACTTGTTCCGCACCATTCAAAACTTGGGGTTGTTAAATTTGTTAATATTTTGAAAGAAGTCCGCATGTTCAACATGGCTGCATTTATTTACATGTAAAAGTTCAGCAACAACTGTAATATTGTGAAATATTACAATTTCAAATAGCTGTTTTCAATGTAATCTATTTATTATTATTATCAATGGTGAAAACAGTTGTGCCTCAGGGGTGTCCTCATTTGTAAAAATGGTATAAAGTAAATAATTATTTTTTTCATTATTATGAAAAAGATGTTGAAAGTTTTCTGTTAGGTTTAGGTTATAGTATTTATAACTAGATGTGTATAAAGACGGTAGATGTCAATGGAGTGTTCCTATTTATATTAAATAAACTTGTGTGTGTGTGATAAGTTTTCTTTTAGATTGACCTCAGTCCATAGGTAAGCTTAGCTCACAGACTGTTTTAGTAACACCACATTATGAATTTTAATTATGAAATATGAAGATCTTTTGATTGAAATCCTGTCATTCATACTGTAAACTTCCCTAAAGTCCCCTATCAGGATATGCATGAGTACCGACAGAGCCGTTGATTTCAGTTCAACTTTCTGGAGCAAAAGACTGGAAACTTTCTTTATAATATTAATTCTACTATTCGACAATCATATTTTCCTCTGAATTTGGAGGGGGGGTCATTACACTGCTTGGCAGTTGGCACTGAAATGTTTCTGCTATTTTTGGATTGTACATTTGTTTGTCCTGTCTGAGGAGCCCGTCCCCCATGTTGATGGTGTCCACAGGGACAATAAGTGGGTAGAATGGCAACTAACAAGGTAACACTTTATTTCAATGGTCCACTTTAGACATTCTACTAACTAGTAACTTTGCAACTACATGCCAACTATTAGTCAACTACAAGTATTAGTCTGCTATTATGATGGTCCCACAACTGACATTCTACTGACAACTTATTCTACTAATACCCAAACTTAACAGTCCACTGATATTCCACTATATACTACTAATACTCTAATTAGAGTCTGTTGACATGGTCTTCTCATTGCATTAGGCTAAACAAGAAACATCGCATTAGAAACAGCTCCATGTGGTGAAAGAATTGTTACAAAAGAGTTGAAACAAAGATGTATTAATGTCCAGCGGTTGTTAGTAAATTGGTGTCGACATAGGGAACGTGTTTTGTTTATGCTCATTAAGCTGCTGCGTTTAAACAGCTTGCTCTCTCTGGAGGGTATTGTTTCCTCTAGACTGCAGTGCTAATAGGATAGAATCTCTATAGGGGAGAGAAACAGTGTCAAAATTGGCTACGGTTTTGGGGGTTTTCTAGCACCTCAGATGAGAGTTCAGTGTCCAAATGAAACTGTCATCACTGTTTTAACAGTTAGAAGTTCAATTTAGTTCTGTACACACAATTATTGGAGTCAATTTGGTTATAGAAAGTCACTTTCGTAAATAGCAATCCTCTGTGCAATCAGAGCGGTTTGAAGAGTGCTAACCGTATTCAGCAGCAGCAGTGCATACCTGAAGAGTGTCTCTGAATATTCTGCATTCACACACAGGAAATGTTGTCAGATTGCAGCTTTCTGGTGTACAGAAGTGGGTCAAGAGTAATTGTGCGTATGGTATCCCAGGTGGTGGTAGAAAGGCAATATCAGTGAGTGATGGGTTGTATAGATGCCTTCAGACTGATCTAGATCTAAAGGGCCTGGAACAAATCCTCCACATTAACCTCATTTAGGGGGTCAGTTAAAACCAATGCAACTCTTTTTTCAGGTTTCACACTCTCTTACTCTCATTCCACATCATCACATAAACAGTGTGTGTTTGTGCATCTATCAAACAGTTCATCATCATGAACCTATAACACTTTGGATGTGTGGATGATTGAGTGGACATTATACCTTTCTCATTTTTTAAAAAAAAAAGTGTGATTTTTTTATTATTTAATTAGTGTAAAAACAGGCATGTTTCCATCCACTTTTTTGCACTTTTATTGACAAAGTAAAAAAGTGTAAAAAAAAGTTTGCGAATTCCACCCAATTGGCCTTTTACCGATAAAATGGTGTGCATAAAGCGCAATAACATCATTCTTTAAAAAAAATAATGAGTCGTCGCATAAGTTTTGGTGTATGCGATAACAAAAACAACCCTTGAGACGTAAATGCGTCTCTATAGCACGCATTGTGTTTAATCGTGCAATTTATACGCGAAAATGAGTTTTTACGTGCATATGATACGCAGTTCATTTGCGTGTAATACACACGCACCCCACACCACTAATTCTACCCAAACGTATAATAGCCTACACACGCACCCCGCAGTTTTCACGTGCATTTGATACGCAGTTCATTTGCGTGTAATACACACGCACCCCACACCACTAATTCTACCTAAACGTATAGTACACGCACCCCACACCACTACTATCATATGCACGTAAAAACTAATTTCCGCGTATAAATTGCACGATAAACACACTGCGTGCTATAGAGACGCATTTAGTGTGATCTTTCACATCCCAAGTATCCCCAAATTGTTGTAAAAATGGAGACAGTTACTGAGGACAGTTCTTTGATGGGAGAAACATGTACGCATATGTAATTATGTCATATGACACATTTATTTGTAAAAAGTGTTTCCAAATGAGTTTTTCATGACATTTTAAGGATCAATAGAATTAGACAACAGAGTTAAACAACACTTGTGTCAGCACTTGTGAAATTTTATCGATATTTAGCATTTCTATCAGCTATAGCGGTAAACATTTGAAAAAAAAAAAAAAACACCTTGGCAGGAAATATGCAGATTAATATATATAATAAACTCTGCGGTGAGAAAAAAATAGCACTGGTAGCAAATAATGTAGGATAGGAACTATTACTCTCTCCACACATTGATTATAATAGGTTTGTATGCCTAATTCAAATTTAGGTTGTTTATTTATGGTTAAAAATAATGTCTTTACATTCAATTGTTAAATGACTATAATTACAATTTTATGCACAAAAAATGGTCCAGTTAATACAAGCACCAATGTTGCTACTTCCATAATCGGCCTTGGTAATATTCAGCTCTAAAGGGAATAAGTGTTCTCAGTGTACGAACAACATCTTTCCCAAGGGACTGACACAATCATCATTAGTATTTTTCCCCCCTTTCTCACATCTTTTTCTCCTCCATCTTATCTTTTTTATCAGCTAATGCATCTGAGACGCCATGACAGTCTAATCGAATTCTCTCCCTCCTTCCTGCGATTGCCTGTGGAGGAATATTTATCTGAAGTTATCTAAAGACTGATATCTTCCTATATTTCTCCAAGCCATTCTATTTCACATCTTCCATCATCCTTCATAAACAGCAGCTGTTTGGAGACCTGTTGTTGGTTTACTAGAGACTGTAACTCATGTTTACAGCGTGTGCTTGTTTTTTTCTGGTCAGCTGTTGACATGTTTTTCGATAAGGGTGTTATTTGAATAAAGGTGTCTGCACAGTGAATAAATGTAAAGTGTAATTGTAAAGACATGATTCAAGCACAATGCTAAGAATAGGCTGAGGGTCTTGGCTTTCTCTCTTTCTTTCCGAAATGGATAGAAAGCTGAGAGTGCGTGATGATGGATGACTATCCATAAGATTGCATACTTGAGAGAAATGCGAGGATTGTCTGACGGAATATGCTAGTGCTGAAGGAGGGAAATTTGCAGCGTAATTGCTCTGAATTAAGATTTTGTTGCAGAGAAATGGGTTTAAACTGATAGTGTGATCAGAAAATTTTTTGCAATCTTGAGAATGCTTCAGGAGTTTGGCCATTTGTTACATTCGTGAAGTGGCACACACACTAATAGGGCCCAGCTTGGGCTGCTTTCTATTATTGGGCTCCTGGGTTGAGTAGTTTGTCGTACTGTGTTTCCTGTTGGGCTCCTGGAGAATTTCCAAACTTACAGTACAGATACATTTCAGCTTCTTACGTCTTTTCAGTCAGCAGTTGATTGGACTGATGGTGAGTAGGTTAAATGCAAGAAACAATTCAATTTGAAGCATTATAGTAGTAAACTTTCATCAGGTGAGGGTCATTCCTGTTATTCAAGCCCATTTGCCAACTCTATAGCTGCAATTTAAGGACAAAAACATATAGTCCACCAGACTTGATCTGGTCAAGATCAGACACTTCAACTTTATTCGTTATAGAGTGATTATTTGCATTTCAACAGGATGGATATAAAGAGCAATTAGTCACTGACGGTTATCTTTCGTAAGGGTATCAACCTGAAGTTCAGTTGATTAAAAACTTTACTATATATTGACTTGTATATTATAAGACTGTAGTCTATAATTTTTCTGTTGTTTTTCCACTAAAAATAATGGCACTTCCTGGAAGATGTTTGTATTAAATGGTCATGGCATGAGGAATCAAATTTACCTTGATCTTTTGACATATCCTGTAAGTGTCATAGCTTAAAACATAATAATAATAAAAAAGATTTACAGTATGTAACCAACCCCCAAATACAGTTAACTTTTAAAGGGATTCTTCCCCCAAATATGACAATTCTCTCATCATTTACTCTCCCTCATGAGTTTCATTAAGATATTTTGAGATTTTTTGCCAGTCAATGGGCTCCAATTGTTTTTTTCCATAGAAGAAATAAAGTCTTCAAGTTTAGAATGACAAGAGGGTGAGTAAATGATGACAGAAATTTACATTTTTGGATGGAGAATGATCATTTCATTCCATTTCAGAAGACCAATGTTGTAAGTAAAGGCAGGAATAAGTGTAAAAAGGATGGTCTCATGGTTCACCTGTTCCTGGCAGACGATAGGTGGCCTTGCTAACTCTGTTTCCCATTCCAGGCTATAATTGGTGACTGTCTTGGCTGGGTAACAGTGTCAGAGCTGACGTCTGGGCCCGTCTGGACATGCAGTGAGACTAAGGGAGGGTTATGTTTGTGTCAGGAGTGAAATTACTCACTGACTGTTGCATTAGAACACATTACATATTACACATTACAAAGACAGTCTAATTTAGGGGGGATTTACTTGAATAAAGTGGGATTTAGTTGAAAAAAGCTAACAAAATTGCTATTGTATTTCACAAAAAAAATGGATTGACATGTAACACATTGAATTAGTGAGATATTTTAAGGTAGAATGAGAATAAAGATATAGCAAAAAATTTAAGGATTTATGATTGAACCGGTCAATTTAAAATCTAGGTCTACTGACATTTGTTATGACATCCGTTTCAAACATTACAATGTTCATGTTAACTTTCATTAACTCTACAATAAGTAAATTTAAGTAATTTAAGCAAATAAGTAAAAAAAAAAAAAAAAAAAAAAAAAAAAACATTGACAGCCAATCCAACCTGCTTTAGCTTGAGCATTTAAAGCAGCAGATTACAAAACTGCAGAATGTTGTGTGTATGCTAATATAGTTATTGTTATATAGTTATCTTTATAGGTATCATTCTTGGTGTGAACCGGCATTAAGTTGTCATAAATTGCACTTATAGAGCACTGTATGGAAGAAATGCTGAAGATGAAACCCTCCTTTTAGTTATTTTTTGTGGACTTTTGCTAATTTAGTTGTGATTTGCATGAACTTGTTTGGAAAGTTCTGGGTGCCAACAGTAAGTGTGTGGTGTGGTGTGGTGTGTGTGTGTGTGTGTGTGTGTGTGTGTGTGTGTGTGTGTGTGTGTGTGTGTGTGTGTGTGTGTGTGTGTGTGCGTGTGTGTGTGTGTGTGTGTGTGTGTGTGTGTGTGTGTAGGAGCTCTGGGAGCAGCTGGCAGGCTCTTGGGGCTTTGGATTGGTATGTAACCATGGGCAGGTGCGCAGAGCAGATTGGCAGAAGTCTCCTGGATCAGTGATCACACACAGACTGTCCACTGAGCAGACAGCCCACACACACCCACATACATGCATACAGTTTCAGCAACTTCATTTGTTTACTTCATTTTTTTTTTCGAGAATGCCATAAAACAATACCTCTAATATATACTACCGTTCAAACGTTTGATGATGGTAACATTTTTAAATGCCTCTTATGCTCACTAATGCTGCATTTATTTGACCAAAAATACCTTAAAACAGTAATTGTGTTGAAAGGTGATTACAACTATAACAAAAACTCTATTTTCATATATTTTAAAATGTAATTTATTCCTCTGATGGCTGTGACGATCTGTGGCTGGAGTGCCCGCTTGAGCCTCTGGAGGGCACTCCTTTCTAGTTTATTGTTTCCATTATGTTTTACCCTGGACTGATTATGGTTTATTTGTTGCACCTGTTTTAGATTGAGCGTCCCTGATTTAAGCATGAGTTTTCCCTTTGTTCAGGGCTCAGTATTGTTTGTATGTGTCTGACTGCATTACCTAGCCTTGTTCCAGTTTCCTTGTATTCTAGTGTTTCGGTTCCCTGATTATCTGCCTGTTCCCGGTTTCCCGTTTGCCTTATCCCTGCACGGATTTGATGTTTGTTTGGACTGCTTACCTGGTTTTGACCCCTGCCTGTTTCCTTGTACCTGTCTCTGGATTCCTCTGTCCTTGTTCCACGTGCAGTTCATGACAGAATACTGAGCCACTACTGATGCAGCGGCTGAGAGGAAAACGGACCTCGATATGGATCCCACAACGCAGATCGTAAGCCTCTGTCAAGGAGAACGTCCACTCAAGGTTTTTGTGACAGATTTTTTGAAGCTCTCTCGTCAGTCCTACTTAGATGATTTCTGTTTAATGATGTTATTTCGGGGAGGACTGTCTGAACCGCTCGGCTCTGCTATACCGTTTCCGAGTTCAAGCTGGACTCTTACCCAATATATTGATCTGGCCCTTTCCATGGGCGGTTCGCTTTTTACTGTGGACTTTTTGGAACTTTTGCTTCACAAAGGACCCGACGATTCGCCACTTTACAAGGTACCCACTGAATCCACGCATCAATTGTCTCCCGGTGAACCAGCGCATCACATATGCTCCGCCGAGTTTGCGCTACATGAAAGCCCAGTTGAACCAGCGCTTCGTAAAGGGTCCGCCGTATCCACGCAACATGTGAATCCCGACGTTCTAACACTTCACGTAAGCTCCGTTATATTCCTGCCTCAAGAGTTTTCTACTGAGTCTGAGCGCGTGCCAGCCGAATCAAGTGAGTCAAGTGCCGAGTCAGGTGAGTCAAGTGCCGAGTCAAGTGAGTTAAGTGCCGAGTCAAGTGAGTCAAGTGCCGAGTCAAGTGAGTCAACTGCCGATTCAAGTGAGTCAAGTGCCGCCGATTCAAGTGAGTCAAGTGCCGCCGAGTCAAGTGCCGCCGAATCAAGTGAGTCAAGTGCCGCCTGGTCAAGTGCGTCCAGTGCTGAATCTAGCAAAGTAAATGATTCAGACCAAGTGATTGAATCAAGCCCAGTGACTCGCCGTCGCAGTAGGAGGAGGAGGACTCGTTCGGCTCGCCAGGCTCCAGTGAGTGTATCCAGACGCCTCGCCCTGCCGGCCCCGCCTCTGCGCCTCGCCCTGCCGGCCCCGCCTCTGCGCCTCGCCTTTCCGGCCCCGCCTCTGCGCCTCGCCTTTCCGGTCCCGCCTCTGCGCCTCGCCTTACCTGCGCCTCTCAAGCTTCGGGAGCCTTTTCCAGTAGCGGTTTCCAGCCCGGAGGCTTTAGCTTTGAATTTCCCCAAGAACTTTTTTTGGGGGGGGGGCAATAGGTACCCTAAGAGGGCCATGGAGGTGGCATCTACGTGGACCCTTGCACTACCACCTACACCTGAGAGGGTCATGGAGGTGGTGCCTACATGGACCTTTGCACAAACA
Organism: Rhinichthys osculus; assembly: GCA_029959095.1. NCBI lineage: Eukaryota > Metazoa > Chordata > Actinopteri > Cypriniformes > Leuciscidae > Rhinichthys > Rhinichthys osculus. Next base: position 32,622,530 of record JARWKJ010000008.1, read on the forward strand.
CCTTCGCCTAAACTCCCCACGTCTCCTGTCGTTCTCCTGTCACTTATGCTCCAGCCTGTCTTCCTGCCAAGCATGCTCCGCCCTGGCTACTTGCGGAGCGTGCCTCCCCGTGGTCTCTTGCCCTGCTCTGGTCTCCAGGCCCCAGGTCTCTCCATGGGCCTGGCCCCCTGCCTCTCCACGGCAATGGAGTCACATGGATTACTTTAATCATGTCTTTACCACCTTTCTAGGCTTGAAAGTGGTAGTTGCGTAGACTGTCAATGGAGGGACAGAAAGCACTCAGATTTCATTAAAAATATCTTCATTTGTGACATAAGGGTGAGTAATTAATGGAAAAAAGAATTAGCATTTTTGGGTGAACTAACCCTTTAATTAGTTGTCTCTGAGATACGAGAAAGTATTTTAACATTGTAAAAAAAAAAAAAAAAAAAAAAAAAAAAAAAAACTTGCTTTAGCATTAAATTAAACATAACAGTGAATGCTACAAAGTCTCATGAGTGATGCAAGAATAACCTCTGAGCATTGAATCTTTTATCTGGATACTTCTTTCAGGCTAAAATCTATTTTATTTCAAGATAAAAAGGTACATACATATTCCAGCTCTTGGTGGCATCTCTCTTGAGTATAGTGATGGTTGAAGGAACGATGGGAATGGACAGAAAAGAGATAGAGAAATACAAAATGCCATAATGGCAGAATGAGAGGATAGCAGAGCGGTGGAAATGAGCTGAAGATGGAATATGTAATGAGAGAAGGAAGATGAAGAGAACGGCTCACGTCGGCTCTCAGAACTCTCGCAGCAATGTTGATGAATTGAAAATATGAAGAACAAAGACATGAGGAATATGTTTGTGTGTGCATGCATGAAACAGATGGGTAGAGAGCAGAAGAGCCATATTTAGCTGGATAAACGAGAGATCAGGAGATTTGGTATTCGTCTGTCTTCTATACATGTTCATTGCATGTTGTGGTCTGGCCAGATTTGTGCTGCTCCATTCAAGCCACTCAACTATGTGAAAGAACAGATGGTTAGTGGGAAGACAGGCACACAAAAGGCACAATCATATTCATATATTGTTTCTAGAGTCTTGTTCTCGTCTCGGTCTCGTGCTCTCCAGGTGAGTGACATGTTGGATGATACTCAGACGATCAAGCAATAAAGGAGTTATTCACCCACAAATGAATTGAAAGTCACTATTTACTCACCCTCGTGTTATTGTAAACCTCTATGCTGTTATTTCATTTTAACGGCAACATGTTCTCATTCCCATGGCATCAAATAAAGCACCTCAGTACAGTGTGTTTTGATGCTTTCGGTGAGAAACCTTTGGCATCAATAGACTGACTTTAAGAGCAGCAATGTACAGAATATAGATATATTTTTTTATGATAATGAAGCTAGTTTCGCAAAATGTCTTGATAAATGTGCTAGCTAAAATGTTTACACACTTGTTTATTTCAACAGGAAGATTTATTATTGGTTACACGTTTAATTATTTGCATTTAATCAGCTATTCTTGTATCTGGAAATTAAAATATAAAATGATATGATATTATAAAAACAGGAGTTATTTTTGGTCACCTATACTGACCCCTACCCTTAAACTTACACTTCTAAGTAATATATATATATATATATAACAAAAACATAACATAAAAATATGAATGAATGAATGAATGACAAAAAAAGAACTGTAAATATTTATGGTAAACTGTCAGTTGTGGTTGCAAAAATTCACTTTAAAGTAACAACAGGTAACTTTTCAACCTTCATAATATATTTCCAAGTCTCTTGTGATGGTACATCGACTTACAATAGGTTGAATGACACGTCTGCCATAGCCTGACGGGGTCTGTAGCGTTTTTAATCGTACTTTTAAACTTCGGGTTTCGGGTAGTAACCGGCGAACAAAGAGAACTACAAAATTCGACTGCTTTACGGCATATACGTCACTTCCACCACCACCCCCACTTCCTTAAAATCGGACTTGCGAGCCAAATGTTATAGTCATGGCCGAAGCAGCACAGAAAAACAAGAAAGCAAAGGTTTTATCGGAGCAAAGCAAAAAGAGAAAAAGAGAAAGTGATCGCGTTAAAGGCAGAACGAGGATCAACAATGCAGAGCTGCCAACTCTCACGCATTGGCCGTGAGACACCCGCATTTGATTGGTTTCACACGCTCACACGCCACACCCCTGGTTTATCACGCTAAATTGTCAACCCGGTCGGTCAAATGCCTGAAAGATGAGTTTATCTATAGATCTCTACCTGTTGAGCCACTCGTGATCGACAAGTTATACCGCAAATTAGTTCAAATCTCCCGGAATCTAGAGCGAGCGCGCACGCGAGACAGAGACTGTGCTCTAACGCGCACGGACGGCAGAGAGAGAAAGCGAGCGAGAGACCTTGCGTGTGCAGGGAGCATCGAACCCCCCATCGAAAAAAGAATGCCTCTCTCTAACCTCTCTAATTCGCTAAAGTAGTAGCGAATTATCAATCTGGTAGCTAATAAACGATATTCTAGTTTTTGATGGTTAGCTATCGCTAGTATTCTCGTTCTGATTTGAACTTTGCAATCGATGAAATGCAAATAGCAAATGTTTGACCTAAAAAGTGTAGTCTACTCAACATGTACAAAGAAAGGAGGAAGATTATTAATAAAATCATATTTTAAGATACCTAACATGTCTGTGATATTCGTTTATTTGTCTTGCCTCAAGCTATAATGCAAATCGATTTGTAAAATTTGCAGATTCATTTATGGTAGCTTGATATTATAATATTGACGATATATGGTTATTATCAACCACTCAAACATTGCATTGAAGTATCATATAGATTCAGTAAAACGGTAACCAATAGACTAGGCTACTATAATGACGCTGGCTTGTAAACGTGAGCATCGCGATAATTTGTTGTTAGAAAAAAAATAAAACCCATGAAATTATATTCATATGACATGCTGAAATATATGCCACTGTACCTGGGATGAAGACATTTCACACGCGACGCAAGCAGAACACCTGCATGTGACCTCCTCCTACAGTGTTCAGGGCTATCATGGTTGTTAACAATTGCACGTGCATGTAGGATGACAGAGTTTACGACAGTAGTAGAGGACAATACTGTTTCCCAACTGTAGGGGGACCCAGAGAGCAAAAAGTATCTGTTGTTACTTTAAAAAATGCCATGACAATGTTTCTGTTATTATGGGATTCCTATATTTTACCACTTATTACTATATTTGATTAAGTGATATAATGTGCATGTGCTACTTGGATTTAAAACTAAATGACTGTATATGATAAGTCAATGAATTGGTTAACATGTTTTAACAGCGTACAGTGCTTATAGGTTTTTATGAAAATTCTGTCAGTAATTACTCACCCTCATGTTGTTCCAACCCCGTAAGACTTTCGTTCGGAACACAAATTTAAGATGTGGTTAGGTTTAGGGCTAGAGGTCAATTATGTGCTCGAAAATATCTACATAATAGTGTAATGTGACTAAAATTATTTTGGCTGTTCAAATTGATTCATAACCCAAAATATCATGGCACAATGAAAAAATTAAACCGCAACAAATAATTCCATGATGATGTAATTCCCGTGCCCTTCATGTCAGTATATTAATGCCGTATATAGTATCAGTATATCAGTATATAGGTTAAGGGGCGAAACGCTAGTGAACCTGAGACACCTGCTGATGATGCAGAGGGGTCTTCAGCAATGTGGATGCTCTGCCCACCTTCTCACTGTGGAATACCATCACAAAGACCCCATAAAAGTAGCTCTTGCGATTTCTGCTTGTAGCAAAGCATCTTTGATGTTTATCTTACCCTTACTGTCGTGACCGTGGGGAAAGGCCCACTGGCGGTGGGGGAAGACCCACGGACATCCGTGAGAGAACGGACGACAGTCGGAAAGACGGCACGCAATACTGTTAGGGCTAGCCCCCCGAAACACTGCATAAACAAGCTACAAGTACTAAACAAAGAGAATACCCCCAGGCAGACCGAGGAGGGGGGAGGATAATCTGCCATTAAGGACGGACCATACTGTTAAAGACCCGGACAACGGCACAAGGATTATGGAATTGGATGCAGGAAGACAGGAGGACGAGGATAACAGAAGATGTTACATCTGTGGCAGAGTATTCAAGAATGAACGTGGCGTTAAAATTCACCAAGGTAAAACCATGTGCAAAAAGCGGGTGCAGCAACGCGAAGCACCTGGTAAAGGTAAAGGCGTTAAAATTCACCAAGGTAAAACCATGTGCAAAAAGCGGGTGCAGCAACGCGAAGCACCTGGTAATTCCCGTTCCCAGAGATCTATCTCTGAGTATATCACAGTTGCTTGTCAGTCGGAGGAGGACCGGAGCCAGGAGACACACCACAGTGCACCGGACCTCTCTGCTCAACCTGCTCAGAGCACAAGAAGAGAGGGTGAATCTGGAATGCTAGAGGACTTTGAGAGGAAACCACGGTTAAATTTACCATCAGCTACAGACCGCAGATGGGCCCAGCTGGATAGAGATCTGGGCATCACCCTGGACAATACCCTCAGGGGAGATGCAACCAAGAAGATCAAAACCATGGTAAAAACGTTCTTTCACGCATGTCTGGACACCTTTGGTGTAAAGGAACGCAATGCTATTAGACCACCAGCCGGGCTAAGTAGGAGACAGCGCCAGATTAAAGAATTACGGGAACAACTGAGAACAGTCAGGAAAAGATGGCAGAAGGCGAATGACGAGGAGAAACCAGCGCTAAACCAGATACGGGAAGGGGTGCAGAAAAACTTAATTCTTCTCCGCAAAACAGAATCACTCCGGAAGAAGCAGAGAGAAAAGCGTGGGAAGAGGAAAGCCTTTTTCAACAACCCCTTTCAGTTTACAGCTGACCTGCTAGGAAAGCCTAAGAGCGGGCAACTTAGGTATTCCAAGGAGGAGGTGGAGAAGAGTGCAGCAGCAGTGCAAGGTGACCCCTGTAGAGACATCCCATTGGGAGAATGTCCATTCCAGCTGCCAAGGACTATGCCACACTTTCCATTCAACATGGCAGACTTCACCATGGACGAAGTGAGGTCAGTTGTAAGGAAAGCTCGAGGAGAATCCGCTCCAGGACCATCAGGCACAACATATAAGATCTACAAAAACTGCCCACTGCTACTGAAGAGGTTAGCCAAGCTCTTACGGACACTGTGGAAAAAAAGGCAGGAACCGAAGCTCTGGACACTTGCTGAGGGCTGCTTTGTCCCTAAAGGACAGAACTCTACAGGTCTCGAAGAGTTCAGAGAGATCTTCTTATTGGACGTTGAGGGGAAAATATTCTGGACCATTGTTGCTAAAAGGCTTACATCGTATCTGCTCAGCAATGAGTACATTGACCCCAGTGTCCAAAAAGGAGGAGTTCCAGGATATTCTGGATGCCTGGAACATACATCAGTGATCAGCCAGATTATTAAGGAAGCAAAGAGTAACAAGAACACAGTCACTATTGTCTGGTTAGATCTTGCGAAAGCTTACCCGAGTGTACCTCATCAGCTGATCCAAAGGGCTTTGGAACACTACCAAGTACCAACAGAGGTGGTCAAGATGGTGATGTCACTTATGGATTCTCTGAAAATGAGGTTCACAGTGGGAAACTTCACCACCAAATGGCAAAGGCTGGAGAAGGGGATATACTATTTCAGTGGTCTTGTTCGTGACTGCCATGAATCTTCTTCTGAAAGCTGGAGAGATGCAATGTAGAGGTCCGAAAGCAGAAGACGGAACAAGACATCCTGCCTGCCGGGCTTTCATGGACGATGTGACTGTGATGACCCCAGCAATCCAAGGAACACAATGGGTCTTAAGTGCATTAGAAAAGATGGCAACATGGGCACGAATGCAGTTTAAACCGGATAAATCAGTAAAAGCCTCAGTATCCACAAAGGGAAATTGATGAGAAACACTTTCAGCATCCAAGGCTCAGAGATCCCAATAATTCAAGACCAAGGGATCCGGTGTCTTGGGAAAAGCTACGACCACTCCCTGAAGGACACGGACAATCTCAAAGATACCAAAGTCCAACTGAATATCTGGCTTAAGGCAATCGACACCAGTCAGTTGCTCAGGAGGTTCAAGGTATGGTGCTTTCAATACGGCATTATACCCAGACTGCAATGGCCCTTCCTGCTGTACGACTTTCCTATGACACAAGTGGAAGCAATGGAGAAGATGTGCAGTAAGTTTGTGCGGAAATGGCTGGGTGTTCCCCCTTCCTTCAGCTCAGTGTACCTGTACAGTAAAACCTCCAAGCTCCGCTTGCCTGTTTGATCAGTAGCTGAAGAGTACAAGGCCTCCAAGGCAAGAGCAGTCAGCACGTTGCTCCTATCCAAGGATGGGAAAGTCCAGCACGCTAGCAAGTCCATCAAGTGCGGCAGGAAGTGGAAGGCCCAAGAAGCAGTGTCGGAAGCTGAAACATACTGGAAACATCAGGAGATTGTCGGAGTGGTCTGCCAAGGCCGTATGGGACTTGGACATTATAACATCAGAAGGTGGAGTAAGACCAACACCAGAGGCAAGAGAGAGCTTGTGGTACAGAGAGTCCGTCAGGCAGAGGAAGAACAGCGCCGAATTAAAGCAGTAGGACTGGCCTCTCAGGGGCAGTGGATACAATGGGACCAGGCACTGGAGCGATCACTGTCCTGGAAGGAACTCTGAGAAACCGATCAGGGCAAGTTGAGTTTCTTGCTACGTGCTGTGGCCGACCTCTTACCAACCCCAAGTAATTTAAAGATCTGGGGCAAGGAAGAAGATCCATCATGCAAGCAATGTGAAGCAGCATTATGCACACTGAATCACATCCTGACGGCATGCCCCAAAGCATTGGGAGATGGTCGTTACAGGTGGAGACATGATAAAGTCCTGACAGAAGTCGCCAAATGGGTGGACCTGCAGAGGGTCAAAGCTAATAACAGCCAGCCACCACAGTCTCCAAAATTCATCAACTTCCAATCTGAAGGCAACCATACTCCCACGGTAAAGGCAACTGCCAGGCACCGCCATCCACTCTACAGCGTGACGGCATGCCCCAAAGCATTGGGAGATGGTCGTTACAGGTGGAGACATGATAAAGTCCTGACAGAAGTCGCCAAATGGGTGGACCTGCAGAGGGTCAAAGCTAATAACAGCCAGCCACCACAGTCTCCAAAATTCATCAACTTCCAATCTGAAGGCAACCATACTCCCACGGTAAAGGCAACTGCCAGGCACCGCCATCCACTCTACAGCGTGCTGTTGATTGGGAGATGCAAGTGGACCTGGGAAGAAGGCTTGTATTTCCACAGGACATCGCAGCAACCTCACTTCGCCCGGATCTGGTCCTGATTTCCAGGAGCATCAAGACCATCTTGGTAGCTGAACTTACGGTGCCATGGGAAGACAGGCTAGCTATTTCGCATCAAATTAAAAAGGCTAAGTACCAGGACGTGATAGATGAGGCTCTTACCGAAGGATGGCATGCAACCATGTTTCCCATCGAAGTCGGCTGTCGCGGTTTTCCAGCAACATCTTTGCGCCATTTCCTACAAAAGGTTGGCCTGGATCAGAAACATCTGAGAAAAGCCACCAGGGAGATAGCCCTGGCAGCTGAGACTAGCTCAAGATGGTTGTGGCTGAAGAGAGCCCACAGCTGGAACCCCGCTGCAGGCAAAGACTAAATGTTCTTCGCTGCCCCACTCAGGTGAAGCGTACAGGTAAAGGGGCGAAACGCTAGTGAACCTGAGACACCTGCTGATGATGCAGAGGGGTCTTCAGCAATGTGGATGCCCTGCCCACCTTCTCACTGTGGAATACCATCACAAAGACCCCATAAAAGTAGCTCTTGCGATTTCTGCTTGTAGCAAAGCATCTTTGATGTTTATCTTACCCTAATGCCAAAGATTTTTCAATGAATAACAATATAATTTTGAGTTTGTTCCTCACATACATCTATTGTCTGACTTCAAAACACGTAGAATGTAGCGCATATAGCGAGTTGACTGGACTACGTTTATGATTTTACTTTTATGGTGCTTTCCTTTGCGGTCCATATGAAAAAGAGCAAAACTTCCTTTTCCGGTAGAACAGCCTTATCCTTAGAAAATGAGTTTCAACGTGGCTCTGTCAATCTTTTGTCATCTTATAAATTCAGAGGGGGGAGAAAAGAAATGAATAAATAGTGAATTTGTCCATGATTGCCCTTTCAGTCTTGCTGTTTTCTCAAATGTATTGAAGCTGAGTTTCTAATCTTCACGATGTGAAATGAAGTCCTCTCAGCCTGTAGTGGACGTAGTTGACATTTAATCTCAATGGTCAGTGAACTGCCTGGTGATATAAAATTCATTAGCATGCTTGGAGAAAGTCTGTAATAATATGATGGAATATCCTTTTAGATTTGAAACAATAACAGAGATATACGCTCACCTTTTCCAGCACTGCCCCATACGCCGCCAAAAACAGCAGAGAAATTATTCCCGTCACATAACAGCGGGGCCGGAGATCAATACATTTAACATGGGAGGGAGCGTGTTACTGTAACAAATAAAAACACATCAGACATCAGACACAGACAAGGAAAGCGACACCACTTGGAATTATGTGATGAATTTGTTGATTCGATTTTACAGTTGACATGACAATACCCTGGCATTTCACATGACACCAACCTGAACTGAGACAGTCAGACATATGAGTTTATTACAAACCTAGAGCTTGTCCAATCATAGAGCCTTTAAAGCTTCATATTCTCATTAACACACTGACAGCAAGCCAATGTTCCCCCAGTCATATATCAGCGTTCTGCTGTTTAATGACATAAATGGGTTTTTGATAGGCGATGTCGTCTGTTTGGCAGACTACTGATGCGGAAAAACTGCTTGCTGCAGAATTTTTCTCTGTAATGAATGAGTGAACAGGGAGTTTCCATTTGGTCATCAATAGCTACAATACCTATCTACAAAAATGTTGCCAATATATTAATCATAAAATAATCATTGATTCTTGACTGTGGAATACCTGCTTAAACAAACAAGGGTGCTTCAAATCATTAAAAATGTTGTTTGAAGTTTATTTGATACTTTAGCTCAGCTATTTTTAAAGGAGAGAGATTGAGATCTACTAACTAGCGAAAGTTTTGAGGAGTAAAAAACTACACTGAACAAAATTATAAACGCAACACTTTTGTTTTTGCCCCCATTTTTCATGAGCTGAACTCAAATGTTGACACAAAAGGCATATTTCTCTCAAATATTGTTCAAAAATCTGTCTAAATCTGTGTTAGTGAGCACTTCTCCTTTGCCGAGATAATCCATCCACCTCACATTGGGCGAGCGGGGCGGGGCGCTGGGGGGTGGATGGGGTCCGAAAACTAGTCAGTTACACCATTTGCCTCACACAGTGCAACACATCTCCTTCGCATAGAGTTGATCACGTTGTTGATTGTGGCCTGTGGAAAGTTGGTCCACTCCTCTTTAATGGCTGGGCGAAGTTGCTGGATATTGGCGGGACTTGGAACACGCTGTCGTATACGCCAATCTAGAGCATCCCCAACATGCTCAATGGGTGACATGTCCGGTGAGTATGCTGGCCATACAAGAACTGTGATGTTTTCAGCTTCCAGGAATTGTGTACAGATCATTGCAACATGGGGCCGTGCATTATCATGCTGCAACATGAGGTGATGGTCGTGGATGAATGACACAACAATGGGCCTCAGGATCTCATCACGGTATCTCTGCATTCAAAATGCCATCAATAAAATGCACCTGTGTTCGTTGTCCATAACATACGCCTACCCATACCATTACCCCACCACCACCATGGGCCACTCGATCCACAACGTTGACATCAGTAAACCGCTCACCCACACGACCCCATACACGCTGTCTGCCATCTGCCCTGTACAGTGAAAACCGCAATTCATCCGCAAAGAGAACACCTCTCCAAAGTGCCAGACCCTATCGAATGTGAGCATTTGCCCACTCAAGTCGGTTACGACGATGAACTGCAGTCAGGTCGAGACCCCATGCAGATGAGCTTTCCTGAGACAGTTTCTGACAGTTTGTGCAGAAATTCTTTGGTTATGCAAACCGAATGTTGCAGCAGCTGTCTGGGTTGCTGGTCTCAGACGATCTTAGAGGTGAAGATGCTGGATGTGCAGGCAAGGGCGTAATTTGTGGGGGGGATGGGGGGGATATAACCCCCCCAATATTTAAATCTATGCATTACGACCCCCCCATTATTTATACCATGATCACAATATCAGGAGGCATACCCAAACTTCAACCCCCCCAATGTTCAAACCAAATCTACGCCCTTGTGTGCAGGTCCTGGGCTGGTGTGGATACACGTGGTCTTCGGTTGTGAGGCCGGTTGGATGTACTGCCAAATTCTCTGAAACGCCTTTGGAGGCGGCTTATGGTAGAGAAATGAACATTCAATTCACGGGCAACAGCTCTGGTGGACATTCCTGCAGTCAGCATGCCAATTGCACGCTCCCTCAAAACTTGTGACATTTTTTTTTTGTTATTATTATTTATTTATTTCAACAGGGACAATGTGCAAAAAAACATTAATTAAAGATGCTTTGCACCAGATTTAGCTTAAGCTAGTTTCCATCTGCAGTCCCAGACATCTGTGGCATTGTGCTGTGTGATAAAACTAAACATTTTAGAGTGGCCTTTTATTATGGCCAGCCTAAGGCACACCTGTGCAATAATCATGCTGTCTAATCAGCATCTTGATATGCCACAAGGTGGATGGATTATCTCGACAAAGGAGAAGTGCTCACTAACACAGATTTAGACAGATTTGTGAACAATATTTGAGAGAAATAGGCCTTTTGTGTACATAGAAAAAAGCTCATGAAAAATGGGGGCAAAAACTAAAGTGTTGCGTTTATAATTTTGTTCAGTGTAGTAGCTCAGCTAACAAGCAGCTAAGTAGTGTAGCATGACAAAACACTACATCAGTGGTTTCACATCCCACAGTTCATTTAAAATTTTAATCTGATTTAAACGGCTCATTAAATATCTTCAGTTAGATGTTTTTTTTAGTAACTTGCAGTGTAGCTAATTCCTGGGTAGCTTGATTGTAGTTTAGATTTCAGTTATGAGCTTATAGTTTGGTTGAATGCTAGGCTAATATGTACTGTTGCCCCCTAATAATCGAATAATCATTAGTCGACCAGAAGAGGCTTAGACGACCAAAATTGTATTTGTCGGTTAGTCACAGAAAGAAAGAAAAAACGGTAACACTTTATTTTAAGGTGCTTGTAATAAGCAGTAATTAACAGTTAATAAGACACTTATAAGAACTTGTAAGATGCATATAAGATGCATATAAGCATTAACTACTTCATATAAGGGTTAATTAAAGGTCCATGCCCTGAAGAGATTAGGGAAACTACTCCCTCTTGTGAAGGTACATTTTTAAGTGACTGGGAGTTTGTGTTACCATTTTTGTTTGTTCGGCTGTTCTAAAAGTGCAATGTATTGATACTTGAGAAATTTATTATTTAATTTTATTTATTTATTATCATTAGTTAATGCTTATATGCATCTTATAAGGTCTTATAAGTGTCTTATTAACTGTTAATTACTGCTTATTACAAGCACCTTAAAATAAAGTGTTACCGAAAAAACCTTGTGGTCGAGCAGTCCGTGAGGGACAGATTGTTAACGGCGGGTCCTTGTGGTAATTACAGTATGTCAGGCAGGAAATCCAAACGTTCGCTTTTCATCTATCTACCTCAAATACAGCTTATCATTTGAAACGTAAGTAGTAGCAACTTTGCGTGTCCGCTCACTCGAATGTTAACTGAGATAAATGTGTGCTATTATTAGGCGCATATCCAAGTGTTTGTTCGGAGTTAACTCACAATAACAAAAAAAAAAATGTTGTGCCTTTGTAAAATAAAGAAAACCTAGAGGATGTGCTTTCTGCCATCTCAGTCTCAATGAACTGGAGCGCATCACAAAAATGAACCGAAACGCAGCGTATGCTTGCCTTACAGACATGAGAAACATATCTATAGAAGGCTTGAAATGTCTACAGAAACAAACCCAATCAAATCAAAAACAAATAAAACTATCTGCTTATGTAATCCGTATTAAATGTGCATTTCTCTCTAAAGGTGCATCCACTATACTGCGGAGATGGCGAGTCGGCATCGTCAACTTCATCTTTGCAGTCGACACTAACTCAAAAACCCTATAGTTTAATCATAAATATTAAAAAATGTCTCCTTGCTATTTTTTCCAGACATTATAACATCATTACATCAATCATAATCATTACTTTTGCCAGTGCTTTGCGGCAAGCTATACGTGTACGCTTGAGCACGGAATAGGCTATATTACGCCACTGATCTGTTACCATGGACACTAACACTAATCATCACAGCTGTTTGTCTTTTAGTTAATCATCACCGTGTATTTAAGTTCCTCCCTTTGTTCTGTACATTGTCCGGTACTGTTAGTGTTTACACGCTGTCTCGCATGTCGGTTATCTATCCTGAGTTACTTAAATACACCTTGTATTATATTCTCATCATCTTCGTCTTCTTTGGAAAAGCGTTACAGAATACCAGAACACTAAAAATGGATTACTCCGCCAAATTCGCTGCAGTGGCTCAGAAGAGCCATGACCTTTTAATATTTTTAGAGGAGTTTTGCAGTCTGTCTGTCACCTGCCCTTTTGACGGTGAGACCCTGAAGTCACTGTTCTGGATCGAGGCAAATTGCACTATCAAAGTTCCTCTGAAAGTCTCCACCTCCCCCAGCTCCACCTGCCTAAATCTGCTATGGTATTTATTCATGCAGCAGCAAATCCTACATGCTCACAGCAAGTTATGTTCCATCTTATGTTGATGTTAGTTATGCAAGTTATGTCATTTCAATCCATCTGTACATAGGCGGAGGGTGAACAAACTCCATGGTAAGGCTAGATGCACTTCCTTCTTAAAGCTGCAGTCCGCAGCTTTTTTTGGTTTAGAAATGATCCAAAATACATATTTGAGAAAATACATAACCAGCCAGTGTTCAAAACTATCTGCTTGCCTTAGCTCGATTCAAAGCGGTCGCTTGTAATAATGTTTTTTATTTCAGTGGTACTGGTGGATTTCCGTGGGAGATTCGAGCATGTCTTTGCGTCATTACGTCACATCTGTACACATAAAGAAGGAGCCTCGGCTAGTAGGCTATATTGCGTGTGAGGATGTTGGAGGTGGAGATTTATAGCCTTTTCTCACAGCACTTGATATAATTAAACTTATCAATTTGATGGCGGATCCAGAAAGGTTCAAATGACAATCACCAGTGACAACTGGAGACTCACCCGTTGTAAAATGCAAAAGACTTCGTTCGGACTTCGGAGTGGCTAACTTACAGAAAAAAGAGACTGCAACCGGACCCATGCGAAAACAAGGATACAAATCGGAAGGACATTACATGTAGTCACGCAATGCTGACGTTGTTAACAACAATTTGAGAACAAAGTATAATTTACACGGTTTTGCGTGATATGATTTTTAGATGTGTTTGTGATTGGCTACATTTCTCAATGCTGTAAATAGAAACCATTGAGCACAAACTCTCTCAAGAGCACAAACACCAAATCTGTTTCGCCAATATGCTATTATTACGAAGAAAACTGATCCTGGACCAGCAGTTATGTGCAGATTTTCCCTCTAAAAGCAAACAGAAGCAGCAGCAGTCAGTGGTAAATTGAGTAAGAAAATTCCATGCTAGTCTCAAGTCTGTAAGCCTAACACACTCTCCACATATGCGTCTATTCCTCAAGTTTTATACTCTAGATATGGAAATATTCACATTGCAGTTTCACCACCTTCAACTTCCCAAACTGTTGCAAATCCTGGCTGCAGAAACAGCCACCGTCAAAACAGTAAACAGAAATTCTGCTTCAACAGGTGAACTCAACAGGGTTGCATTCTCCTCAACCCAACAAGTGCTTATGAATAAGAGTCACAGGAATGTGAACCATTGGGAATTTAGAATCCAGGGAAATATCTGCACAGGAGATATTAGCTGGGAGCATGTGAAGCTCAAAGCAACTGATCAGCATCAATTCATAAATCATTCACATCTGTGAGCTTCAGCTCCTGCTTTCCTACAGTCCGTTGTTATTTGATGTCTTTTTTTCTCTGCTGTGGGTTGGTTGAGATCTGTATCTGACCTACTTTTGTTTCCTTATATCTTTCCTCGCCATTTTGTAGTTTTCCCCCCCAAGCTGTGCTTTGACTGTAACATTCATATAAAACACTGTTCCATTCCCATCAAGGTTCACATTTATGGTCATCAGTTTCATAAACACTGTCCTGGGAGGACATTATCTCAGTATGAAGAATACTGAATCTAATTTAGCCAGCCAATTTATTATATTACTATCCATTCATGCACTACTGAAAGAGAGAAGCTGTTGTATTATTAGTTTCAGAGGCGTTGCACTGATACTCTAAATAAGAATTGATGGACAAATTAATTTTGTTTACATGCCGTGTGTGAGATACTGAACACCCCATCAGGTGTTTCCACTGCTAGCCGGGATCGTCTTGCAGTTTCCTTGCAACTGCACAGTTTATTCAGTCCGTGAGAGGAGAAACCATTGAGGGTATCCTCACCGAAGGTACACATGTTTGTGACAGACATACTTGTGACGAGCATGCATGCATTACTGTCATTCAAGGTCATCAATAAATCTATTGTCTTACATATAAATGCCATTTTAGTGAGTATTTATAGCAAAGACGTATGCCAACAGTTCACACAAATTACAATGAATGGGAGAAAGTGCAATGCACAATATGGTGAAATAATTCCTGCATTCTAATAAAAGAGCCAATCACCAATTGGTAAAGTCAATGCGTCACTACAGCTGGAGTAAGAAGCTTTGGTTCCCATAGAAACGATCAGTGTCCTGAGATGTGCACTTGGGACTGCACATGTGCATTGGATTTACCAACCTGAAATATAGCTTTTAACACTATTCGGGCATTAGAAACAACACGATTTGTTGGTGGTTGGTTTGGCCAATTTTTGGAATTTCAGTATTTGCCCATTCCCCAGCAGACCAGAGTCTTGCATGCCGGAAATAGCTGCTAGACATTGAAAATATATACCTGAAAGGAATTTCAATTATAATGTTAAAAACTGATTCAGTGATTTATTCTTAGGTAAAGTAAAACCCAAAAATACTCAAGAGTGCTTTGTTCCCATATCACACTTTGAACAAAGGCAAAGTTTGTGTTCTACTTGTCTCTAAAATAGAGAACATGTTCATACACTTGATGTAGAGACCTCTATTTCTTTATGCCAAGTATAGTCTACAAGACTAAAGCTTGTCGCCCTGCGCACAGACTCTGTTTTTTTGTTTTATGTCATGTCTGTGTGCACTTTACACAATTTATCACAGGCTCTGTGTGTCAGTTACAAGATCATTTTTGAAATAGGTTCTCACACAAACTCCTGCACAAATGTGAGAACTGATTCGTGACAAATTATGGGGCAACTACACAACACCAATTTCAACTGAAAACTGAAAACTTTTTACCATTCATTTACACAAAAACGGCGTTTTGGGGACCTGAAGAAGAATGCGAATTTTTGGAAAACGGGTTTCAAAGTGCAAGTTTTTAAAAAGGATACCATTATCGTTATCGTCATCGTTATCATCCCCATGTAGTTTTGTAAACTACAAAACCCGAATTTGTGAAAACGGTGACGTCATGCGCATGCATATTACATGTTCAGTCTGTATGCACGTAGAGATTCTTTACAAAGTGACATCGCCAACTACTGGCCTGGCATGCATAATACAGCGTTTTTAAGCGTTTTTGCGCAACCGGTGATTGTTTTGACAACGTGAACGCAAAAAAAAACGATATATTTTTGGTTTTCAGTGCATTATTGTTGTGTAAACGTACCCTTATATGATCAATCGTAGGCAACTAAATACACCTAAATAATTTGTCGACAGATTGATTATTATCTGAGAAATCCAGTTGAGGGCTGACGGAGTCAGACTGACCACTGAACATTGGATCATTTATGAAAAAGGAAAAGAAAAAGTAATGCTTCTCAATTTGAATTTTTTCATCTGTCTTCCTCACACAATTTGTCATCACATGTTCTTTCTTCCAAACATTGCTTGCTTGCACTATGTTCAGGTCTGATGACAGCAGGACAAAGAGCCGTGATTGATTTCCTGTCTGTGAGTGTAATAAAGCAGTAAGTTGATGACAGTAAGATATCACACAGTTCTGAAGCTTTGATGCTGTAGAGACTTTTCACTGTCAGGCAGCTGAGGTCAGAGGTGAATTTTGGTCAGCATCATACAGATAGCATCTCAGAGGTTGCAAGCCAGAAAGCAGAATGTATGAACGGTTTCACAGTGAAAATATCATGTATTTAAGCTTTAGAAAGAATTTAAAAAGCACGATTGTACGGTGGCCGAGAGACCTCAATGCGCTGCAACTGAAGAAAACACATGCAAATAGAAAAAACAATCGCAAATTAAGAAAACATCTTCATCAGTTTTACAACACACGTGTGCGCCAAATACTCACAAAACAACCAAATACAGAAACACACTGCAAAAGTTCACAACACAACCAAATACAGAAAGGCGCTGCAAATAGCACAGACCACAATGAAAATGTTTCCAGGGGACCCCAATAAGTGCGTACTGTGCTTTTTTTTACAGTCTATAACTTAATATTTATTATACAATATTTATATTTATTATTATACGTAACATTTCATTTAAAAGACATTATTGGTTATATTTACATATAAGCCAACATATATCATACAATTAATTTGTATGATTTGTAATCAGGCACGGAATAGAGTACCCATTAAAAAAATGCCTTTCAGCCAATGGAATTGATAGGCAGACTTATTTGTTGACACTGGTAATCATGGATGCATCTGAAATTGCATACTGCCTGAGTATGTCCTCTTCTCTGACCTCATGGGATAGTGAAGTGTCCATTGGATGCTTGTTTCACATACTATGTTTTGCCTTCTATATGTGTAACCGAGGCCAGATAAGGCCGTGTGTCCAACAAAGGCTAGCGTTTTCCCGAGGCAAGCATATTTTTCCAATTGTTTTCAATGGGAGCGCCGTTTTTTAAAATGCCAGGAGCGTAACAATGCGCTCAGCGTCTATTTCAAGCTGACGTCTAAGTGCTTTGGCATTTTTTACTGGTCGCGGAGAGTTTAACCGCAAACGCAGATCCGCAAATAGCACACCGACTAACTGTCACATTCTGCTTGTACAACATCAACAGATGACGACAATAAGCATAATAACGGTACAATATAACTTAAAACAAGAGCCAGAGAAAATACTTTACATTGTATCGACATTTTTAAATAGAAACAATACAGAAACAAACTATCGTTGAACTAGTAACTACTAGATACTAGTAACACTTCCGTGAATATTTCATATCAGAGCAACCAAACCGTCTCAACATAAAAAAAAATAAAAAAAACACTGTGCTGCCGAAACGCTCTTAAGCGGCCACAACTAGGCGTTTTCAACTGGCTAAAAACTCTTTGGTGGACACACAGCCTAAGAGCTGTGTGGGTAAACCTCACTCCCCTGACCTCAAGAGGCACACTAGCAAATGATGTTAGCGTCCTTGTTAGTGCACCCGCCTCGAATCCCGCTCGGAGTGGGTCTAGTAGGACCGGTTACATTGGTGCCATGACCCGGATGAGGGGTGATTGTAACGTAGGGCAGCTAGTAAGAGCTCTTTGGGTAAACTTCCCTGGCCTAAAAAGGTGCACTAGAGACTGCGGTCTTTAGCATCCTTGTTTGCCAGAGACGCCTGTTCGAATCCCACTTGAAGCATGTCAAGTAGGATCGGTTGCATATTGGGATGCAGCCACTGGCTTTGGTTTAAAAGATAAGGGCCAAATAAATTAAAAAGTTAATACTTTGAACGTCATTTTATAATGCTTGTCTACTGTAAAATGTGACTAAGCCTTCACTGTCCACAACCAGGTCTGTTTAGACAAGGAATAGAAAAAACGACATTCAATTAGTTTTTAAGCAAGGTCACTTCTTTCCACATTATAATCACCCTTATGTAGGGAATGTGACCTTACGATTACAGAATCAATTTCCTTTATTTCACAAGAACATGTAATTCAGTCTTCTGCTAAGAATTAATGAGTCTGATGATATTCCAGTTGAGAGTGATAGCGACTACTCGATTCCAGACAGTAATAAGGGGGTGGATAGGTAGTTCCTGGTGAGTCTCTTATCTTTTTTTTTACAGATTATGATTAATGTGTGGAAGTACAGGGTCTGTATTAAGACCAAGACCCCCCCAGGTCAGATTCGAGGCTATCAGAGAGCGCACCGTAATGAAGGGGGGCAGTCCCATTAACTATTCATTGCTGGAGACTTGGTGGAGAATGTAGGAGCTTAACCTTAGCACCCAGACATTGCTGCAGGGGGGCGTTGTGGTCTATTTGTGTGTGACTGAAAAGACTGGACTAATCAAAAATGTGGGGTCAGAATGAGGAGTCTATTTTTGTGTGTATGTGTTTTTGATGTGTGCGATGGTGAGATTCGACCCTGCATGAGGAGTGTAGGGGGTCCTGATTAGTGGCTGGATAAAACACTCTGTCTTTGAGTGCCTCAGGGGTTTTACACCTTAAAGAGCCCGACTTTTGAATGAGAATACCCCTCTACACGCCCCACAACATACACAAACCACATGCTGACAGAGGATTGGGGGGCGACTACACTATATGGAGAGGGAGGGTCGGATATGCTCAAGGATATGCTCACAAGCAAGAAAACAGTCTCACGGAACTGCCAAACCAAAACCACGCCGGCCAGAGTTTCCATGGCAACGCCAAACTGATGAATGAACGATATCATGGTGACTGGGAGGTGAGAGAGTGTGAAATTGATTTGGTGGAGCAAAGCGGAGGCGTACACGGGGAGGCACGTTTTTCTCCGTCTCCCTACCTTTTCTCTTCTGTTCACCCTTTCCTCTCGCGCTGGACGGGATTACCGGTAGGACGCATTCTTCACTGTTTACTTCAGTGTTTTGTATGTCTGTTCATGTGTTGCTCTAAACTCTTCAGCCTTTTTTTACATCCTGGAGACATTGAAGGTTGAAGAGTAAATGGGTGCATGAGGAAAGAGGGGTGGTTGAGTGCAAGAGAATGAATGTGGTGAACCAGCCGGCGGGTCAGGCAGAGTTAGAGGACTGATTTGAAGTGCAGTTGGTTCAGCTCTAAATATACCATGTGTAACGTGAGGGGTGGCGTGTGTGTGTGAGGATGAGATCACTGTGGGGACTTTAGACCCCAAAAATGCCATTGGACTGTGTTGATGTCATGTCGTCATCTAATTGCTCCAAGGTCATGAATAATAGTGGAGATGTATTAGTGTATGAATGTTTATTCTTTTATAACTTGCATCTGAGGTACTCCAGGACACTGATTGTAAGAGCTTATTATATGCGTCTCTAGATGCATGTAAGCTGGTGTATTTGAGCATGTAAACACCATGTGCACATTATGCGAGCCACCATTTTCCCACACGTTCTCCTTTGCCAGCATATAAAAGGTCTGTCAATGTCATGTGGGGCTGTGGGAGGTGTGTGATGTATGTTTATTATGTCTGCTTTCTCCTCTCTATGCTTCTCCGTTACACATTAGTACGTCGCGGGAAAAGACACTCGCTCACAGCCATTATAATGTGCTGATAGCTACTGATTGATGACAAGCATCGACCTCTATGACCATTGCAGGAGCTCCAATCAGCAGGGGTTAAAGGTCATGGCTAAGACAATCAAGATGCCTGCCAGTCTCCTGATCAATTGTTTTGCGCAACACTTTATGAACAAAAGTGTGATGTTTGTTTAGGTGCACTTTGGTTACTTATGTATGCATCAGACACCATAGGCGTCATTAACACGAGCAGAACAAATGTCTATGTAAATTGTTCAGGAAACTATTCATGTGTAAATTGACGCATTGAACTGAGTGTTTTTTTTTTTTTTACATTTCACACACATTTGTTCTACTCGTGTTGCACGAACGAGGCAGTTTGTGCAAATGTATGTATTATTACTCATAATGTCAGAGTTTGGCAAATGCTCTGCTGCATTTGTTCATTGGTGCTACGGTATGATCAGCGTTTTCACTTCAGCTTTTCAATTATTCATGCTGCTCATTATGCATGTGGGTTCATTTAGCAGCTTCATTTGAATCTTTACAGCAACTCTCTGAAGACAGCGGAGCAGGGAAATAAGCAGTTCTAGGAGAGCCTTTGTTAGAGATTTTATTGGGATTTTTTTTTTTTACCAAATATTCACATTTCCCCCCTGTTTTTATCCTGAAAATGCTTAAGGATCGCTAACATAGTGCAGTAAATGTGTGCCTGCAGGTTTTTTGTTTTCTTTGGTGGCCTTTTTTATGTCAGATTATGGTAGATTAGATATTTATTAACAGTGTGTTTGTTGTGGATGGCCAAAGTGTGTGTAACTGGTGACAGGACTGAGTAAGTGACCTTATCATGAGGACAAATTCTCAATAGCCCAAACTGTACAAATGTGGGTCTATGTAGGATTATGTGTGAACACTGCCACTTTCAGGCCATGAGTGGAAGTGAAGTGTTGCTGTTTGACTGTTTTCATCAAGGAAGTCTATTTAATACCTAAAGAGAAAGCTGTATGTAAGGATTCCCATTCATCTCTATGGCACTTGCTCAGCTGCAAGACTCCCAGAAGTACATGATTTGAAATCTGTCATCTTTGCTCATGTAGACAGTAGTTCTAGAGATGCGCTAATCTATTAGTTTGTGTTTTGGGGACCAAATTCTGAATTGATTACAAAATTTGCAACATAGATAATAACATCTTTTGTGTTCCACAGACAAAAGTTGAGCATTCAATTGTGTATGGATTTAGTTGTTTATGAATATTCGAAAGGTAATCTCAAATTAAATTGTTTTGTTTCTAAACAGAAGTTTTTCAGTTTTAATCGTGAAAGAGCTTGAGGATTGTTAACTTACATGTCCATGTTTACACTGAATGTTTACTGTTTTTTTTACATATTGTACCATAAGCATTCATCTTTTCCAACAAAGTTTTCATAGCCAAGTATTTTTGTTTGGCACTATTGTGGTCTATTAGCCCCTCCCCTTCCGCTATGTAGGGTCCATCTGTGTCCATATCCATCTGTGCCTGTTGAGTGTATAAAGACTACTTTGTTATAAAATGGTGTAGAATAGTGTAGGTGACCTTTTATATCATTTGCTGCATCCCAATTCACATAATATTCATCCTAAATAGTAATCAAACTTAGAAGTGCAAATCCATTATACCTCTAATTTATAATATTCACCACAAACCATTTGCTTTTTGTAAGAAGAATTTATTTAACTACAAGTAGAAGCACACACACAATTGTTAATAAGCTAGAAACATGGCCGATGTGTGAGACCAACGGTTCAGTAGAGAGGTTAAGATAAAGGGGTTTGAGTGATTAATAATCAGTGTCTAACCTGATGTAGAATATTAATTTCAGCTGTAACAACATTGTAAACTTTTTTAAAGATACATTTGGCCATTAACTTTTAAATGCATCATTATGCAAAAACATGAGGAGAGTTCTCAACATAAAAGCCCCACAACTGACAGATCAATGTGCTACTTCTTGTCTCACCAATCCAATATGGTAAGAATTGTAGCATAAATTAATCAAAGTGAAATGTGTAGGTCTGGATGTATGAGGACGTTAACTGTGATGATGATTGATAGGTCAGTTTACAGTGACAGAATGCACGTAACACGTTTTTACTCGTGTCTGACCTCGACTAACTGAACAAAAAAAATGAAATGGAGAGTTCCATGTCCAAGAAGGCGGAGCTACAGAGCCACACCTACCTATTATCGCCATGGACCAATGGTTGTTTGAAGGCATTTACCAACTAGAGGAAACTTTTCCGGAATGTGGGCTTTGGCAAGTTGTTTCTAACTCCCAAAACGAACTTCAAAGGAATTCCGCTTTGGTTTGATTTTGAAATGAGATCAGACCAGTTCGTTCTTCGATTTTGCTTGTTGTATATATCAGGGCCTTTAATCTCAAATGAACTATGTCCCAGTACCAGTGCTTGCTCACACTTCTACTACATTATAATGCCAGGCTGCTGTACCAAGACAGTTTGTTGCTTAGCAACATGATGGTTTTGTTTACACCACCAGTGGAGTGAGCAAGCCAATAAATGTTTGTGTGTCTGTGGATCATCTGGTGTGCAAGGCTGTGGTCATATCCCTCTTGCCTCGCTCTGTTCCCGTCTCTGGGAAGATATTCCCCTCCACCACAAGAGTGTCTTCTGAGAGATTCGTCTATTCCCATCTGTTTTTCCCCGAGCTGGAAAATGCAAAGAGTGTGTGCACGAGTGACCTACTGCCTCATGGGAAGGAAAAAACAGCTCTGTGTTTGGGTGCTGCTCCAGCTTTAAGCTCTAATGTAGGTCTGGACAGCACGTTGGACATCCTGGCACGAGTCCTGGTATTAGTCATTTAGAATCCTATCCCGTCAGGATCAGACTCCTCCCCTCATCCCTGTCGTGCTCTAGTTTTCCGTTAGACTATGTTGTCAAACAGTTGTGGCTTGATGGACAGGTGGAAGTTTGAGAATGTTGAATGACTTCAGAAAGGGAGCAGCTGTCAAACTGGCTTCATAACTGGAGTTGTCTCAACGGAGTAGAAGGGACCCTGCGCGAGGGAAGAACAGAAGAAAGAAGAAAAGAAAAACGGTGAGAGAGGCTAGGTCAGCCAATGTGATGCTTACGACTGACAGATGATGGGGAGGGTATAGATGAGGACATGGGACTATACCTTTGACCTTCTTTCTTTCATTTTAAATGAGCATTGAGGGTATACTTTTGTATCTCTCTCTCTCTCTCTCTCTCTCTCTCTCTCTCTCTCTCTCTCTTCTCTCCATCTCCCTTGGCAGTGGCAGTTAATGGGCCAAATTAATCATGGATCTTTCAAGGCTTGTCTCCCTGCAGCTTGTGTTTGTGAGTGAGAGAGATGGAGAGAGAGAGAGAGAGAGAGAGAGAGAGAGAGAGAGAGAGAGAGAGAGAGAGAGAGAGAGAGAGAGAGAGAGAGAGAGAGAGAGAGAGAGAGAGAAAATAAATATGCACGATACTGACTACAACTAGGGAGGACTCAAATTTGTTTTACAACAAATAATGTAACACTGCAGAAAAAACTGTAAACCGAGGCTGTCAGGCGAAAACTTTGTATTGCAATTTTTTTCTTAAATCATTACTATTGGTCACCCTTTATGTCTGTCTGTGGGTTTTTCATATATATCTAACCAATGAAAAATATCCTCAAACTGTCGGTATAAACCGCATAACTCCACCCCACCTCTGTTATGAGGGAAGTGCCGCATGCAGTTTGGACCGTCTCTGCTTGTTTGCAATGCAATGGTAAATAAGTAACTGGTTCTTTGAATAACTACAGCGTTTCCAATGATTTCACTTCCATGAGAATGATGTCCAGATCTTTTAATGTGCAGCATAATTTACCATTGCTTGGCTAACACAGTCTCATCCCAAGACGTCATATGACTGACGCTTTTGACCATACGTCAACATCCAATGTTTTAGGGTACCCTTTAACGTCAGTTAAGCCCTATTCGCACGGGATTAGTATTATCTGGTGACATATAGTAATTTGTAATAATTGCGGAGTTTGTCTGTGATCTTAATCCCCTGCGAATCGGCCATGTCAGTAATTTGTAAAGTAAAAATTCCCCCGCAAATTACCTACTATATTTCGCCGAACACAGAGGTCCTGTGATAATATTAGTCCCGCGCGAATCGGCATCTCTGTGATTTGGCCGGATCGTATTTCATTTCTTCAAGGTTTTGGTTTCATGTGCGCCTTTTTATCCATCTTTCGCGAAGAATGGAGGCTGGTTTGGAGTGTTTTGATAGTATTTTGGGTGCTGGGTCATATCGCAACTACACAATTTGCAGAAAGTGAAAGCTGAAAATCATCAGAAGAGCAAAAACAAAACGAATGATTAGATGGAGATGAATGACATGTAATAGCAGCATGCGGTAAGGAACTTTATTCTGTTTATGTCATAATATATTATACAGCTAGACCTATAACGAAAAGAAAATTCCAAGCCTATTGACGTCATATCCGGGAGATAAGTCAGTAAATTCAAGTAAAATCACAGGCTTCGGTTATCCCGTGCGAATGCGCCACACGAAATTCAGATGTGGCGGGGTAATTTTTAAATCACACAAGGTCCCCAGATAATACTAATCCTGTGCGAATAGGGCTTTAGATGACGATCCTAGGGCGTCATCTAACTGACGCTTCACCTTTAGCGTCAGTTAGATGACGCGGGTAGGTTTAGGTCTGGGGTAGGGTTAGGATAAGATAGCGTCATCTAACTGACGTTAAAGGGTACCCTAAAACGTCGGATGTTGACGTATGGTCAAAAGCGTCAGTCATATGACGTCTTGGGATGAGGCTTGGTGAAAAGGTTTGGGAAAATCCAATCATTTCAATAGGAATCAGTGCAATTGGGAGTTTCGCGTGAGGAAGGAAATGTTCCACTCAGGTTTCACATTTGGTTCAATTTGGTCACATGAATTCGGCGCGCTGACTAACAGAAAGCTGCAAGGTTTAAAAGTGACGTAACACCTTTCACACAAAGGTACTTCATGCATTACTACTACATAGACCATTTTTTTGCCCAGAAATTTAGTTGAAATTTCTCAGTGACTGCATCTTTAGATTAGAAAAGACTAATGGCGCTTTTCCACTACACAGTACCAGCTCGCCTCGGCTCGGCTCGGCTCGACTCGACTCGCCTTTGTTTGGTTTTCCACTGTGTAAAAGTTGTACCTGTACCTGCTTTCGGGTACTTTTTTTCGTTCCACCTCCGGCGAGGTTCTAAGCGAGCTGAGGCGAGCTAAGCCGATACTAAAATCTGACGTGAAAACAATGCCGACTGCTGATTGGTCACAGAGAATCTGCGTCATCATTGCACGCGCCAGATGGAGTATCCAGAATAACCCCGCCATTTTTAAATAGTTTGGCCAGAGATAGTTACCAAACTTACTACTATTATTATGGCAACTCGGAAGAATACGCCGTGGTCAAACGAGGAGGTCCAGACATTCCTTTGTTTGGTTGCCGAAGAGAGGATCCAGCGAGAGCTTGATGGGGCAACGAGAAACGAAATGCGTCGCTATGACGACCGGGTACTATTTGTGGCGGTACTTTCTGCAATGGAAAACGGAGCGAAAAGCGAGCCGAGTCGAGGTGAGCCAAGGCGAGTCGAGTCGAGCTGGTAATGGTAATGGAAAACCGCCATAATATAACATCCATAAAATGTATAAATTGATCAACAATAACAACAATATTACTAATATAAAATATTCTGGAATATTTCTTATTATATTACTAGTCTTTCAAGTCATATATTAGTACAGAACTCTGATACAAAAGTGTCAACATCTGCTCAAACCAATATAGAGCGTGTTTATTTAAAACTTATAAAAAATAGTTCTCATCTCGTGCAGCCAAAGTAAAAGTGGTTCAGTCCAATTATAAATGCATACATTTGGAATACTCGTTGGTTTTTAATCACAACTCACATAACATGGAATACTTGGAGTCAGATACACAAATTATCACATTTTTACCTCACTAACAGGAAATAACCTGATTTATTAATAAAGTCTTGTAAATGCGGTTTACTTGCATTGCAGAGTTATTAGTTTGCATTTAAAGCGGGATTACTTGTTATTTAAAAAAGCTGATGTTTGGGAGTCATAAGCGTATTGGTGTGCATGTAAACATGCTCATAGTGGAATGGTTTAATTCACCCTAAAAAAAATGAGTTGGATATTGTATCCACTATATTAAGCCATGATGGGGAATGTATAACTGAAATGATTAGTCCTTTTAACTTGCAGCCAGTCATACTCACTCTATCTTGTTTTATCTCTTAATCCTTTATCACTTTTCACTCTGTCACTGTCAGTTTCTTTCTCATTCTGTAGCTCCATTGCTGTTCTGTCAGGAATTGCCCCTGTCTTTCCTAAGAACAGCTGACTGTGGTTGTAGATGTGACAGAAGGGCGGTTCAGATTGTGCTCTTTGGGTGCAGTGAGAGTGTGAGTACTGCTCAATTAAACATTCAGATGCGGCTCTAGCCGTACTGACTCCAGGCTTGCTGCCTTCACTGCATGGAATACAAAGTCGTCTTAATTGGTACCACAGATGATCCTCTTGGGACATTGCCTTTAGAAAAAGTTTTTTGGCTTCACTACTTATATGAATGTGATGGTGTGTCTTAGTTTAGTTGAGATAACAGTGTTAAGATTAACAGTGTTAAGAAGAGGGTAATTACTCAGTCAGTCAAAGTGACAGTGACTGACTCCACTTGGTGCTGCTGAATATTGAGCTGCTTTTTTGAAGGATTAAGGAAAAAACAACATTTAATACTGCTTGATACTGAGATTAGGATAGATATAGGGGTATTGCGATGGAATGCACCAGATTTCAGGTATTAGTGTGAGTGTGCGTGTGCATGTGTGTGTGTGTGTGAGGATTAACCTGGCTGAAATCTTTCTGGGCTATAAGGGTGAAATCATTTTCCGAATTTGTCAGGTTAGATGTATCAGATCTTTCATAGATTTTCAAAGTTGTTGTAGCACTTTCTAGCAAATTAACTAGACAAGCAGGACTATTTATATTCTTCTTTGTTTTTGAGTTTCTGTATATCTGTGAAATATTCTGTTCTTATTGATTTTGGATAGACAGAAATTCCGATCACAAAGTAATTATGGTAACACTTTATTTCGATGGTCCAGTTTAGACATTTTTTTGCAAGTACATGTCAACTAAATCTAGAGTATTAGTAGTCTGCCTGCTTAATATCTACTTTGTTTTTATGCTCCCCCAACAGACATTTTACTGACTATAAGTAACTTTGCAACTATATGTCAACTTATTCTTCTTACCCGAACCCTAATACCTAACCCTAACAAAACAGTCTACAACTCTGAGTTTTATGTTACATGTTGTAAAGTTACTTATAGTTAGTAGAATGTCTAAAGTGGACCATCAAAATAAAGTGTAACTGTAATGTTCTATGTAGAGCCATAAACCCACCCCGAAATGGTACTAATAATGGTTATTGACAGTATGGGTGGTTCTTGGTCGTTGGATCAGATTTTATACCATACATCAAATGGCATTTTGTTAGACTAAAAGCTCACAGACCTTGTTTTTCACTATGGACATTGAACCAGTGAAGCTCATTTGAAGATTCAGCCGTTTAATCCAGTAAGAGTGAGTTGGTTCGTCAAAGTGGGACAGAGTAAACAGTCATGGTTCACATTAGCACAACATCTTAACACTTGCCTTAATGCACAGAAGATTTGACATGCTCTGGGTGGGTGATGAAGAATTAAATGAATGGATTTTGAAATCTGTAGGTTTAAACTGGAAAAAGAGAGGCTCCCAAGATGTTGAGTAAAGTCTTGTGCATGTATACGGTATATGCATTTCCCCCCCCAAAAAAATTCTTGTTTTTAACCCTTGTTTTAGCCCTAGGATGATGGTCACATTTCTGTTGTGATAAATGTTAAAAACCATATGTAAATGTGGCCTATGTGTGGACATTAAACTGTAAGTATCCAAAGACATCAGTGGTGTAAAGACATCACAGTAGAGATAACAATGGAAATTGAGAGCAAACCACATATTCAGGGATGAAGGAGCAAGTGAGAAGACAGAAAGACAGATAGAGGGCTTAAGGAGATGGAGCGATGAAAGGAAGAGATAATGGTATTAATCCACAGCTTAATGGACCACTAGATTATAAGTCTACTCAACTGTTTGTGTGACCTGTAGCTCTACGATCTCTAATAAAACGTCTTTGAAGATTTCATATACTATTTTTTTAATCATCTAAAATTTTAAGTATTGCGCTTGACAGACAAACTGTGCATTTCACTACACAGTTTACTGAGGGTAACGTTTTAGGAGATTTTCATTTTCCAGTTTACTGGTTGGGAAAATTAACCCTTAAATTATGCTAATAGAATTCAGCAGTGAAATTTGGGGGAAAAGAAATATTTAGTAGTGTAAATACAACACAGGGGCTGAATAATTAATGTCATGTAGAGATTGCATCACATGTTTAATTCAGTCCTTAAACCCTGGCCCTTCCAGAGGCGCTTACCCTCCCCAGGCCATAAATGCTGCCGTAATTGAAAGTGCTGCTTCAATATGGCTGAACTGATTCATTAGTGTATGTGAGATCCTTGTCACAAGCTGTTTTAATTAGTGAAAAATGCTTCCGCAGGGTCTCATCAACAGCTTTTTACAGCTGTGGTGTGTGAATATAAAAGCAAGATAGCGAGGTAAGATACACATGCGATTATTAATAGGCACTATGAAATACTGCTTGGAAATGCCACACTATTTAGATGAACAACTGACAGGTGTTACAAAGGTTTTGCCTGAGCTCTCAAAAACCCAGACCAGTAAAGTAAAGCCCTGTGTTTATTGTCACACACACACACACACACACACACACACACACAAAAACATGTTAAATTATTTAT
Source organism: Rhinichthys osculus (assembly GCA_029959095.1). Classification (NCBI taxonomy): domain Eukaryota; kingdom Metazoa; phylum Chordata; class Actinopteri; order Cypriniformes; family Leuciscidae; genus Rhinichthys; species Rhinichthys osculus. The sequence goes on from JARWKJ010000008.1 coordinate 32,651,221, forward strand.
AGGAATGCTACTGCCTCCATGTGAAGGATGCTTGATACAATTTATCATGGTGTGTTTTTATTACAGGATGCAGATGCTTAAAGGTAGGGTAGGCAATTTTCGGAGAGGCTAGCAATAAGATCCCACCCTCCCTTCAAACAGTGTCTCCAAAGCCACACCTCCTTCAGAACACATGAACGCGTACAGCAGGGAGCAAACACTTGTGTTGCCACTGAAACACATAAATTTGAGTCAAAAACTGTTCTAAGTATAAAGTCACGGGTTTCCATTTTTTCCAAATTACAGTAGTTATGGCGTGACCGCAGCATTAGCTCGATGTTTTGGTTGAGGAGGAACTGTAAAAGGTGGCTGCTGTTTTGGTTGCGTTGCTCGGTGACTGACGTCTGTCTAACTCTGCATAGCATAAAACACGCTGATGACGTGTGATGTCTGCGTGAGCAGGTGCGTGGAGGTATGGAAATACATACGTTGACAGGCAGGTGGGTGATTTATGATTTTATGGTCCTATGCCTTCCACAGACTATATATATATATATATATATATATATATATATATATGAAGAGTTCAGATGCAAAAGCCTCTAAATGCCATCTGAAATTTTCTTCTAAAATGATCATTTTTATCAAGCTCGTATATTTAAATTCAGTAATTTCACTTAAATGACAATTAATGGGTAATTTTTCTTGCCATTTAAGTGAAATTATTGAACTTAAATATACGAGCTTGATAAAAATGATCATTTTAGAAGAAAATTTCAGATGGCATTTAGAGGCTTTTGCATCTGAACTGTTCATATATATAATATATAATATATATATTAGGCCTGTCAGTTAAACGCGTTATTAATGGCGTTAACGCAAACCCATTTTAACGGCGTTTTGCTTTAAACCCATTGTGCTCCCTGCTGATAAAAATGTGCGATTAATTGCGATTAATCGCGAGTTAACTATGACAATAATGCGATTAATGCGATTGTTTTTATTGAAAACAACATTGGCATATACTGTTCAATTTCACACTAACATTCTCACTTGGAGCCAATAATCTCTCACACAATGTAACACTGTCCAGTGTCCATCAATAAAAGGGTGAAAGAAATACTGACGAGGTCCTGATATTGACGAGGGGGCGGAGAATTAGCATCAGCTGTGTGTGTGTGTGTGTGTGCTTGGCCATCAAGTGGTGTTTCAGACTGGACGTGCTGCGATGATGATAGCTCAGTTCACAACGACAAAACACACAGATCACTTTGGTCTTTTTAATGGAACCATTTGGCAACTTTTTAAAAGTAAACTTTCCATTCAGAATCTTATTGGCATCCATTTCGGCGTCTCGCGCTCGTCATCCACTCAAAACGTAACGTTAACCTACTATTTGGCCGGCTCGGCAAACAAGTGTGTGCGGCGTGCCTGTTGTTTTGTTTCCGGTCTAGATCCGCTTGCGCTTTGGTCGACGAAGCAACAAAACGTCCTCGCTCGGCGCAAGCCATAATGGGTTTCATACATAGCGCAGCGAAGCGCATGCCGCGTCCTGTTGCAGAATCATGTGAAAAAACGACAAAGTTTGCTAGGCCAAAAAGACTGTTAATCGCGCGATAAAAAAAAAATGACGCCGTTAAAATGGGTTTGCGTTAACGCTGTTAATAACGCGTTTAACTGACAGCCCTAATATATATATATATATATATATATATATATATATATTAATACATTTAGACAACTTAACTTAGTGATTGCTATCAGGATGTAAAGCCTTTCAACTAGCATAAGAAAAAAAAAATCTGGAACAAATCACCTTCCCTGCCTTTAATTGAATAATGTAAGCAAAAGTTGATTGGCTTTCTCTGACAACACATTCCATTGATACACATTTAAGCATGTAACGGGGTTCAGATGTTATGGGAAGAAGGAGGCGGGAACCGGCAAACATTTAAAGGTTTTAATTAGGGCTGTCAAAAATAACACGTTAATTTCGATTAATTAATCTGAGAAGAAATGACGCGTTAAAAAAAATAACGCAGATTAATCCATTCCGTTTTGACCTTTGCGGAGCCGTTCTAGCCGTAGCCACCATTCGTGTAAAAAGGAGGGAGACAAGAACGCGCTGCTTGGATCATTGTTTGGAACATTTACTTATAACAAACGGAGTTCGTCAACTCTAAAGTACCACATCAATGCAAAGCATCCAGGAGTGTGTGCGTGAGTCGGTGAGTGTTTCCAGAGACTATTTATATAGAGACATGCCACTTACTCAATCCTCAATACAACTATATAGGGAAAACCCGTAACGCCAAAGATGGCGGTTGTATGCACATGTCCCGCCCCTCCCGCTGGAAAGCCAATCGTCTGCCTTTAACAGTCAAGCCGGGAAACATTTAAGCCTATCGTCTGGTTCCACTGACGCATGCGCACAGTTGAGGTTTGCGACAGTGGAAAATACGTTACTGTTTGAGAAGGGGGCAGATTTGATATGCAGTCTATGTGTGCGTTGTGTAAATATCAGACATCCCAAGTGTCTACCGCATATTTCTAGCGGCTCCCTGATGCCCAAAATTAGTTCAAATCTCCCGGAAACTAGAGCGAGCGAGCGAGAGCTCACACATACTGTGTTTCAAACCGTGCAGCGCGCGCACGTCAGAGGGAGAGAACCCTTGCGCATGCGTAGTAAAGTATAACCTGTGGGGGAAAAGGCGTTTTAAACCTTATTTTGGGGCCAAGTCATCAAACTTTTTCAGCGATTTTTATCATATTTTACTGCTGTTTCTATACAAGCAGTTTTTATGTCCTGGTGACCAGTGAAAGTGCAGTTCTGACTCTCTGCCCATTCATTTAGATAGGAGCCTGGTCTTGTTAGTCCGAAATAGCTGCCCGGAGGCGTTGCCAAGATGGCGGCCGAGTGGCATGACTTGCCTAAAAGGACTTTGGTGTTTCTGAGAGAAAGCGCGCTTGTGTGTGTGTGTGTGTGTTGTAACTTTTCACGCGCTCTCACGTCACACAACCATTTTCTCACGCACAGAAAAATCGCGCACCAAAGAGAGGACATGGAAACAGACAAGACAGACGTTATTATGATATTTAAAAAATCTCAGCTCTCAGATTCTGTCAATTTTATAACGAAAATCAAACAATAAATACCGTTGGCGCTTGTAAATGTGACATGACAGATCCCTATAGCGGCACGTGAACCGATCATCTCTAGCTAATAGTAAATAAACACGAATGAACAATGTTGAAAGATACAGTAGGGCAGCCTAAAACTTACCGAAATGTATATTCCTCGATCAATCAGTGTTTTTCAACCGCGAAAAGAGGTCAATAAAACAGCTGGAGAACATTATGTCACATAACATTTAGCCTAAGTTACCTCAGGAAAGCCATTTCATGACCATATGATAGCACGTTATAGTTGGCTATAAAAAAAGAGCTATAGAGAGTGTTTTTCTAAATTTATGTAGCCTACTACTATATTACATATGTATTATATTTTTACTTATATCAAAGTTGTTATTTGTAATAAACACGCATTATATTTAATTTGAGCTATTTTTAAACTTAAATACTACCAGCTGATATGGCTCTCTGTATTTTTACAGCATTGGGTGAGATTTTTTTTTCTTGAGAAAAATGAGTGCCTATCTTGTGTACCTAATATTTATCCAAATGAGTCAATATTGCATCAAATCACAAGAATTAAATTAAATTGAAATCGTGAAATTTGTGTCAAGCAATAATAATAAAAACGTAGCTTACCAGAAATTGTACCATGTAAACATTGTAAGATTGTGTATGCGATTAATTTAGATTAATTAATTACAGAGTATGTAATTAATTAGATTAAAAATTTTAATCGATTGACAGCCCTAGTTTTAATACAATAAATAAAGAAATACAAAAATGAAAGTAAAAGACAGCAGCCCCTCACAGAAGACTGCTGTCACATACAATAAAACAGAAACGCAACATAAAATCAGGCTTGATCCTCTCTCAATCTTCACTGTCGTCGCTCCTCCTTTATGCTTCCGCTCCTCCGTGAGAGATGCGAGACCGGTGCGTCTCACAGGTGTCGTTCATTATCACTCACGCCATCGGCCATCGTGCCGTTCTCTCACGTCCCTCGGCCTCGTCCTGCTCGCCACAAAGCACAAATTGTGTTTTCCTCACATATCTAACCATGTAAGTTCATATTTAGTCCAATTTAAATGACACCTTACAGTCATCTGATCTTTTATGTGAACTTGGAACACAATTCAAAACACTACATACTTGTGGACCTTTTGGTTTTTTTATTCTTCATTGTGAAAAACTATATCAGAATGCAGGTTTAGCAGAGCATCCAAGATGCTCTTTTCCATTTTTTTTTTGTTCTTTAAACAAATTTAGACAGTAATCAATAGTTCATATTAATTGTGCTCTAGCCTATATTCCAAGTCTTCTGAATACATATTGTTGTTACTCGATAACCTTGCCTTTAACTTATTCAAATCATGATGCAAGCACACTTACCACTCAACTATATATTCAGTCAATAATGACTTTGGTGTGTTCTTCACATAACGCAATGATACGCTTTTAGAAGAATAGTATTTGTGTCAGTGTGCTGAAGAAGCTTATTGGAGTTGAGTGGAAATGTTACTCATCCGTTCACCAAGAAACAGACACATGATGAATATGTACTGCCATCCAGATATGAATTGCTATAGTTGATCCAAATACATGTATTTAGCTTTGAGCTGCATTTCTGATCCTGGAGAAAAGTCAGGTGTGATTCTGACATTCACAAGTGAGTCCTGAGGTGCTTGTGAACCAATGTCCCATTGATAATATTGATCAGAAAATGACCTTATCTGCCTGATTGTAGACTGTAAGTGTGTATGCACATCCAAAATTTAAAATCAGATCAATAAAAAGAATATACAATAATAAAAAAATAACTGGTTTGGGGTAAAGGATTCCTACAACTGTAAAACTAAAATCAGTTTGCCCTTTAGCTCAGTTTTGAAGTTAGGTATAGTGACTTGCAGGACACAGCTGCGTCTCAAAGGTTTTGATGTTGTGGTGGCCTGTCCTTCATACTCATGATCAGTGTTGGGTTTATTACTGTAGTGGCTTCTTTACCCAGAGACTGACAGCTGTTGATAAGACATGTTTTTCCATCTTAGTCCTGACAGCTCAATACATACGCTGAGGCGCACACCTCATATCATCTTCTGGAAATAGGGTGATTTCTCTCTCTCATATGCTTGCTTTCTCTATTTCTGTTCCTCCCTTTCTGTCTTGACATTTACCTCAAATGACACTCTTCTCTCCAATCCTTTATTGGTCTGACAGAGGAGACCGGTCTCCCTCCCTTTCTCTCATCTGCAACTTGAAGGTCTGACATTTCTCATAGCACACAGACGGAGGAAAACATCACATCTCATTTCTCTGTTGTGACTCACTGGCATAGACAGTACTCTTCTGACCTTTGACCAAGGTGGACTCAAGTGCACTGACTGACAGGGACATGTCGGGATTTCTTGTGCATCTTTTGTCATCTGTGAATTACATTGTTTTTTTGTTTTTTGTTTTTGGTGAAAAAATAAAAGGAAAAAATGTAACAATGCATATAGCCAAGCTCATGAATTGACTTACCCATCTTTTTTCATAGGTGTTCATACTCCTTTGAAAATCTGTGGGATGTTTCAAATTGTTTTTTTAAATAAGAGAGACAAAAAAAGCAGATTTTTTTTACAAAAATGATCCTGTTCAAAAGGAATCATAAACAACAATAATAAAAGCTACAGTCATTGTTGCTTGAGTTAGTAACACACAAGTGGGAACATTTTTGAATTAAGTTATTTGGTCTTGTGGGGTTGTGTATGTGTGGATGGGCCCTTCTCAAATTCACTGCTCTCTAACTACTGTGGATTCTGGCTGGTGGAAGAGGATGGGGTGAAGGGTCATTCGTCCCCTCAAGTGATGTATAATCTCTATTGCTCATCCATGAAATGTGACCTTCACGGAGATCACATCCAATGGGAATATGTCTTACCACTCTTCGTTTTTCAGTCATTTTCAATCTTATGTTCTTCCTTTTTAGTAACTCTCTATTGTTTGCACAGACTTCCATCCATCCATCCATCCTCAAAAACCACCCAATCCATGGCAAAAAAATGAGGAATAGCCTAAATAGTTTATATAATAAAATAAAATGCCAAAAGTATCAATACAAATATTTTAAAGGTCCCATTCTTCATGTTTTTTTTTTTTGAAGCTTTGATTGTGTTTACAGTGTTCAATATAACATGTGTTCATGTTTCGCGTGTAAAAAAAACACAGTATTTTTCACACAATTTACTTATCTGTATACTGCTGTTTTCACTGTCCAAAAAACAGTGAAGATTAGTCAAAAAACTGTTCTAGTTAAGTCATTAAAATAGGAAGTAGAGGGATGTAGTCCAAACCAGCCGTTCGCTGTATGCTTTGAAAGGGGACTTCTGTTAAATAAAATATCTCGCTAGGCATTGAACTTTGAGCTTTATAATTTTACAGGTATTATTTATGCTCTAACAGCAACATTACACACTAACTAAAGTTTGAAAATGGAATCGCGAAGAACGGGACCTTTACAGTAATGAAACATACTTTTCTTACCCAATATTTGTGTATTTTGAATGCATATTATCCGCATTAGCTTAGCAAAATGCCTAAATTCTACTAATTCTATACATTTTATTTGTATTAAATTCTAATCACACCGTCTTTAAGGAGTGTTATTTGTATGACAGAAAGGGTTGCTCCCCATTCCAAATCAGTCAACGAGGTTCCATTTTATTTAGGATGCTATAACAGACAGCAAAGCAACTCACTATGTCGTAGAAAAGCCAAAGTATTGCATTGAATTAAAAAAACAACAACAATTCTACATGATTTTATTAAAAATTTTGGACAATGACACTTCCCACTCCTTATTTTATTTCGTTTTAAGTCTCTGACACATTTTATGTTTCCGTCAAGTCATCTCTGTCGCCCGTGTCTCTAGTCACAAAGTGAATGTATCAAAATAAAAAGCTGCTGCATTAAATATTCCTCCAGTCCATTCCTCGGCCCACTCGTTCATCTTTTTTGCCTTCATATCTCTATCTCTCCTCCACCCTTCCATCTGTCTTTCCCCCATACCGCTTCTTTTCCATTCCTTCTGCTCAAGGGCGCTGGGTTGCGCATCTGCTGCGAATGATAGCAGCGAGAAAGACGCATCGTTTCAAATAAGTCCCTCACCAAAATAATTATTTATTACGTTTTTTATTTAGTGATGTGGTCATAGTGATATAACTGATTTCACACAAACAACCATGACTCTGACAAGTTATTTTGGAGCATATGTGTCCATGAGAATGAGTTAAATATCTCTGTAAATGTGGATTAGAGTCTTGTGAATTAATGTGATTTGGGTTTTATGATCCTTGCAATCATTTAAAACTCCTCCAGATAGAACATTGTTTCAATATCCATCTATGGCTATAATATCCCATTTTCCTGCACATGAATCCCGGCACACCGAGCACATGCAGGGAGAAGAGGGTTAAATCTCTGACCTGGATACACATGACAGGCTTTATTTTGGTCTTTATTTCTTTTGCTCTCACAGTGTTTTTTTCCCCTCTAAAGTAGAGTTTATGTGTGGGTTTGTGTGGAGGTGTTTGGCAGGAAGACAAAGATATGCATACATATCCTATATACACTCCAACACGCAGTGAACCAGATTCACTGGTCAAAATGGTGATGGAAATGCAATGTAATCAGTCTGATGTGCTTTACACAACCTCACGTTCACACGTCACATGGCATTTGCAGACTTAGCATGTTTTTAATTTCCTGGCCCTATGCATGAAGGTGTTAACCCAGAGCAGAAGGGAGAGGAAGCTTGTCCGAGGTAATTTGTCGCCAGTTAAACACTATTGCTGAGCAGTTAAGCTGTCAGGACTCGCACCCGTCAACACTGAGAGGAAGCAATGGGATACAACAAAATACGCCCTTTAGCATAAATGACACTGCATTTCGTTTCTTCATTCTGTCTGTGCTGTTTATTTAAATTGTTGGTTTATGCACAATATATGTTTAAGTCTCGCGTCACATTGCCTACTTCCATACTATATAGTAGGGGGAAAATATATTTAAGTCAAGTACTGTAGTATGTCAAAATTCATAATATTCATAAAACAGTAAGTGAAAAAAACACGGATGATCAATTATTTCGGTCGAGATTCTAAAGTGCGCATCCAATGGACACTTTAGGTGTGTTCGACATCGGCTGCGGCTGGATGTAACTGATCGGCGAGAGTAGCCGCGTGCAGGCGGGGAGGAGCTGCAAACGGAGACGTGAAGTCGGACACTTTCTGGTTCCTGTAGTGACCGCTCACGTGGTGTTTGTATACTTTACCACAGCTGAAGTGAAATAAATTCAATATTTGCCAAATGCACAGATGTTTCAGACACATTTTCATTCATTACTTTATGTACTGCCTCATACTGCATCTGTTTGAACAAGAATAAATTTCAAAATAGCCACTATCAATGAAGTGCAGTCGACGTTTTTAATCACTTTTATTTTGATAAACATAACACAATATAGCCTAACATCACGACTACATGAAAAGAGTGTTTACTGTTATAAAAAACTGATTTGTGAGCTTTAGTGGAACTAAAGGTGTGATAATAAACACGAAACGCACGTGATCGTTGTCATGCGGTGAATCCGGCCAATCGTGGAACAGCTGTGTCGTCATCAGAGCTCGTGCAGCCCAGAGCAGCCGCTCTTCAGAATATGCGCTGGCTGAGTTCTCCGGCTGCTATCGAATCGCTCTCGCGGTATTTTGATGGCATACGTCACAGTCACGTGGCGTCGGCGCTGTATCAAGTCGGACAACATTTCTAACCGGCATGCACTGCTTCAAGTCAGCCGCCGATCGGTCTGCGCAGAGCTGCATGAAGTCGAACAAGCCTTTTAATATCCCATGAGGACATGTGAGAGGATTTGTGAATGGCAGTGAAACGACGGAACTGGCCACATGACAGTGACACATTCATACCAAAGATATATAACATATTGAAGTAGTTTTTAAACATTTATGATACAAGCCCTCGTGTTTTGCTTGTATGGTGTCACGATAATACTTATGGGTTCTGACACATCACTGTCCTTCCACTGACTATACCTTTTGCATTGATAACTTGGTGTATGTAAAATCTGACTCCCATGAGCGCAGAATTGTGACGAATGTTGCCCAGAGTGACGTAAAAGTCGCATGAATTCAGATTTGACTGTTCAGACTGAGGTCACATTGCAAAACATCTGACTTGTATTGGATTAGTACCACATATGGAGGTGGCAAAAATTGGAATTGAAAAGATCAGGGACCGGTTGCATAAACATACAGTATCCATTACATTAAAGGTGCAGTGTGGGATTTTTAGCGGCATCTAGTGGTGAATCCTGCAAATTGCAAACAGCAAGTCACTCGCGGCCTATCCCTCGGTTTTCAAACTCGAATGAGAAGCTACGGTGGCCGACGTAAGACAAAATATGTCGTCGTCTGAGTCTGAGTCAGCAGCAGAGAGTAGTAAGTCAAGCAATGAGGTTTCTTTAGCGCTGTTTGTTCGCTTTCAGCTACGGTAGAAACATACCTTCAGACCTTCATAGAAGGGGATTCCCGCGCCTATGTAGATATAAATGTCTCATTCTAAGGTAATAAAAACATAACGGTTCATTAAGTAAGGTCTTTATACACCACTGAAAACATAGTTATGGATTTTATATTGCATCTCTGTCAATAGATCCTCAGAAATATTACACAATGCACCTTACATAATATAATAATAGTAATCAGCTGATTGTCTCACGAACGTAACCAGCAGATTCTCCCCACAAAGCAAACCCATAATACAGCGAGGGAGAAGACCCACATGAAACTATGCAACTATATATTTTTTCTAACAGGGTAGTAAAAGTTTAGCTGGCTAATATGAGCTGTTACTGTGGCTGAGCTGGTTAAAGCGTAAAGCCTTGTTTAAACTCGACGCGTCCGCATGAGCCCAAAGGTGCAAAAATGACGTGATTGTGACATCGCGCGCGCCTCCGCATCCCCTTGACACACTTACTACACACAATAGGCTTTTTTTCTCTGATTTTGGAAACTCTAAGCGATCGACTTAAAATGCTTCCAAGATCGACGGGTTGGTGATTCCTGTAACTGTTTTACGGTCAATGACAAGAGTAGCCTACTAATCAGCTGTCTCACGAACTTAACCAGCACATTTATCCCCACATAGCAAAGCCATAACACAGCTAGGGAGAAGAATTAAGTTACATGAAACAATCCAACTACATATTTACACCACTGACAAGGGAAAAGTCACTACTCACGGTGTTTATGACTAGCTTCTTCTAGCTTCCTGCGGCTTCTCTTTCAATGTAGTGACGAAACGCGCTCTGTAACGCTGTGTGTTCGCGTTCGGCTACTGTAGAAACATGACGTCACAATATGGCGACCTTCATAGAAGGGGATTCCCGCGCCTATGTAGATATAAATGCCTCATTCTAAGGTAATAAAAACATTACGGTTTATTAAGTAAGTTCTTTATACACCACTGAACACATAGTTATGGATGTCATATTGCATTTCTGTTAATAAATACTCAAAATTTTTACACACTGCACCTTTAAGGCTGTGGCTTCACTAGAATGACCAACCAGCAGTTAAATAGGGGTAATCAGTTTCCCTCAATTCCCCCAAATCAATTTCGGTATCAAATTAGATCAATCTATATTTGTATGTATCTGACTTGAAAAAGTTATAAACAGTCTTAAAGAAAAAAATTGATGACTAACTTGTAAGACTAGTCTTAGCAGTTTATGCAACCTGTATTCCATGTGGTTTATGGTGTTCACACTGTCATGAGAAAAACAATCTAAGGGTGTATTCACACCAGGAAAGTCCGATAGGTCATTTGCTTTGGTCCGGACCAAATACAATTTTTTTTTTTTTTTTTGGTACGGTTCGCTTTCACACTGCTCTTTTTGCAAGTGAACCAAAATGTGTAAACACAACCACAGGTGTGCTAAGGTCGTCCATTCATTGGACAAGGGTTCTCAAGTAGGGAAATCAGGAAGTGCAAAAAAGGCTCAGCATGGAGATATTTCGTACTGCAATATTTCTTATTTGACTAATTTTGTGTTATTCTGTACAAACGCAATATGAAGAAACTGCGCAGAAGACGGATAAGGTATAAAGTTTTCATTCATAGAGAGGGGCTATGTTCACACATTCAAATAAGGAGATTCTTATTGTATATACTGCTAACAAGTGCTGTCAATGTTAACGCTTGCGATTTAAGTTTGTCCAGTTTAACGCAGCATCATCCTTGTATTGTAACTATCGTTACATTATATGAACTGCAAAAGCTTTTTTTGCATCTATGCGCGATTAGACTAAAGAGAACGCGCTGTATGTGAATGTCCGGATGCACACACTCATTCATTCATTCCATTCCAATGATGCACACACGACGCGCAGAAAGACGCGCAACAGTATCGTGTGGCCAGACAGCGCGCCGGAATGGAATTCTCTTTCGCACTTAAACAACAATAACACAAACCATTATGCCAAAATCTCCGACTACGGAAGCCTGTTAACTCAAAGGCGCAGTGCTTTCTTGCATCTGCCTTTCTGCTGTTATCTCGGGACGCTTGTCCCGAGAAAAATGGCGTTCGTAGGCTCCAGTTTTGTATCCTGATCTCACGGGGATTTCGGATGCCCCAACGCCTGTGATGAGAAGACCAACGCCTGTGAAGAGACGACTCAACGCCTGCGAAGAGACGACTCAACGCCGGCGATATGTTATCCCCTTAATATTACATGATTAACTAAATGTATTTTTTCAGGTACTTTCTGATATGCACTTACTGTAAAGCTTATTTGAAACCCTATGATTGTTAGCCAGAGGAGAACTGGCCCCTGACTAGCCTGGGTTCTCCCAAGGTTTTTTTCTCCATCCAATCTGATGGAGTTTTGGTTCCTTGCCACTGTCGCCTTGCTTTTGGCTTGCTTAGTTGGGGATATTTAATATTCAACAATATTATTGAACTGTGTTGTACTACTTTCATGTTATCACTGTGAAGCTGCTTTGATGCAATCTGTATTGTGAAAAGCGCTATATAAATAAATGTGACTTGACTTGAATTGGGTCGGTTCATGTTCACACCGTAAACGAACCGTACCAGAGTTCGTTTGGAACCGTACCGAGACCACCTCTTCAGCTGGGTCTCGGTTCGGTTGTTTGGTCCGCACCCGAGTTCGATTGCTGTATTCACACCTGCCCAAAAGATCCGCACCAAGGGGGGAAACGAACTAGAGCTCGATTCAATCGAACCAAACGAGACAGGTGTGAATACACCCTTAGTCACATATGAGCAAAACAATGGATTTGGGCCACATTTACCTGCAGTCTAGGCCTTGTCCACATGGACATGGGTATTTTTTTAACCGCGACTTTTTTTACGTGGTTCGGCCGTTCGTCCACACGAAAACGCACTGAAACCGAACATTTTTGAAAACCCCTGCCAGGGTGAGGATTTTCAGAAACGGCGGTTACAGTGTTGTCGTGTAGACAGTGAAACCGGGGTTTTTGCCTTGCGACGTCAGAGTGTGCACTGTTACCCGCTGTGTTTGACGTCAGATTTGCGCTTCTGATTGGCCAACGTGGCTTTACGGTTAAGGTTTATATCGCCGCCTGCTGGCTTGGCATGCTCTTGACCGCGCTTGATAGCGTGGTTTTGCGTTTTCATGTAGACGGAGACCGAGCATGTGTGGACGGACAGGATTTTTTTTTTAAACGCTGTAGGAAAAACTCCGGTTATAAAAATACCCGTGTCCGTGTGGACAAGGCCTAATACTTCCACAGCATCAGCCACACTAATTGTCATTAGCCTTTCATTTTCAATTCAATTGTCATTACCAGTCGTTACTGGTAAATGACCAGTCATGTATGTGAACAGGACCTTTTCAAAAATACTGGCAAATTGGTTCCAGCAATTTACCAGTAAGGGAACTTGTAACATTTTCAGTAAATTACCGGTAATGTGTTCTGTGCGACCGCGGAATGAAGATTACCGGAATGAGCATGTACAAAGTCAGAACGTGCTGATGTAAGAAGTCTGCTTTGGGCCGATCATAAAGTTCTTATGGAAATGACGTGATTACTCAGCACTGTTTACAGTAGCCTAAGGTTTTAATAGTTTTTGTAAATATGCGCAAGAGGATCTTTGAACGTTGCGCCACGTCTCGCAGCTTTTTCAACGTGTCGCGCTAGAAACCTAGCCTTCTTTTCTATTCATCGTTTTTAAGAGCAAAAACGCCCTCTGTTTGCTCATCCCGCCATCACTCAGATGTCAATTTTTTTAGTCAAATAGAATAGATAGTGAAACTAAAGAGCTTCTCCTCATGGGGGCGGATGAAGACAACGGCGTGGCATTTAAAGATCACTTTCGATGACTGACATCACAGAATTTACTGCTATTTTGGAGCTGATGTGTAAATGGTTTGTTACCGGAACGCTGGTGCTTGTGTGAACAGCATGTGTATTTACCAGTAAAGTCATTCTGGCAATTTTACGGTAATTTACCGGAATTGCTGTGTGAAAGTGGCTATTGAGATGAGAGGAACTTGTAACAGATATGTAAGGAAAGACAAACATTGGTGTTTGTATTCTTCGTTACGTTAACTTTTTATTTTATATGGTAACATAAGAGCTCTTTATTGAAATATGTTAGGTTCTATTTCCCCGCGTCATATCTGTCGCTCCCAGCATAGTGTCTAATAGCCGCACTGCAGTAACTTACCTCAGCTCTCTCTCCCTCAGTCTGAACCCAAATTTCATCTTGCTCCCCTCCCCTCTTCCCTCTCTCCTTCCCCAAACCCCCTACCTCCTCTCATCACTCTCTCTTCCATTCCTCTCCACCGTCTCTTTACCCCTCTCTCTGAAGCGAGAGCGCGCGCGAGGGGTGTGGAAGGGGGTGTGTGTGCAACGGTGGGCGGGGTTAAGGACGCGTCAATCAGCGGCGCTACAATAGCACGTGTGGCGGTCATGGTCATAGAGTGGCTCGGTTGAGTCGACGCGACTGCAGGAGAGAGAGAGAGAGAGCGCGAGCGGTTACCGTCACCTTATCCACCGCTCCTCCTTCACTACAACCACAACCGCCTCTGCAACCCGATCGCCCTTTAATAATGCACGGGGAAGTAAAGCGAATTTCAGAGACCGGGCTCTGAATGATGTATAGCGCCGGTTACTACAGCACCGCACCGGTGAGCACGAACCTGTAGCTGTGTGATCTGCGGAGAAAAATGTCACACTATCATTTCATCAAATGCTGTAAGTAACGAGCCGCGAGAGAGGCGTCTTTCCGTATGCATCTGCCAATGATGTCATTTCGTCAATGATGTCATTTGTCAATGATGTCATTTTGTGCGTTTGCTGGAGAGAGTGATTGAGAGACAGGAGGAATTGTGTGTGATTTAGGGTGTGTGTCTGATGCAGGTCAAATTCATGGGTGCTTAATGCATGCGTTTAACGCACACCACATGCATGCATTCATGCATTCATCCTGTGCAGTGAGGCTGGATGATGAGAAGTCATCATGATGATGGGTTGGCTTTGGTGACTTTTTGTGCATGTGTGTATGTGTGAAGTTGCAGGAGGATGCGGCAGCAGTGTAAAAGTTGACCGGTGGCTGCTGCAGGTGTGTGTAGGGACCCCCTACAGGAGTCTGCCCGCTTTCAGACAGACGGCTGGCGGGTGACAGTCTGACAGCCTCTGCAGGATCCCTTTCTCGTGTGTAGCCTATCTTTGTATTTGTGGTGGTGTGTGTCTGTGGTCGTGAACATGAGAGTGTCAGGTAGGATAATGGAGCGAGGGAAGGGATGTTGACCCAAACGGATGTTGCAGTGGTGGCTGGGAGGATGGAGATGCTGATGTGGGAGAAGGTGGTAATCAGGAAGCGTTTGTGTTGCCAGCTGCAGATGAAAGGCAGTTGTTAAACTCGTCCATTTGCCACCCATCTCATTTCATCTTTATTCAGATAGTCTGATTCTCCTTCATCTCCATTGCTTGTTTTCCCCTCAGTATGTTTTGCTCATTTGAACACACACCCACACACCACCTCTGTTGCTTTTAGTGGATTATTTATTTTATGCTTTTGCTCTGTTTAATTATTATATTTTTGTTAATGGCACTTTCCATGAATAGAGTACAGAAAAAAAAAAAAAAAGAGATTTTGCATAAACTACAGAAAATGTTGTTTGTCAACCTCTCGAGGTCCAAGTCAAACTAATATTTAATATATTTTAATACATTTATACTATACATATAATATATATGACATTTGCAACCCTGTGTGAGCTATATTTACCAATATGCTTGCTTTTTTATAACCAGTAGCTCTATCCAAAATTGAGCGGTGACTGCTTGCTAGTTTGAATCAAATGTTGGTTTGCTGTTATTGATAAACTTATATTTCCCATAAATTAAAAACAAATGTTTGTTTGATATATTTTAACTTAAATTGTGTGACAATGTTTAATGGTTGAGCTTGATGAATTGGAAAGACTAAAATGTGTGTACAAATGGGAAATTGAATGCGAATATGTACTAATTGTCCTGTTGTTACTTTAGCACAAAATGCTAAGCCAAAAATTAGTTATTAGTTAATGTTTTGTCAAATTTATGTCTTTGTTGGATACAGTTAAGAAGGTGGGAAAGTTCAAAATCTTCATTTAGGCTTCACTGAAAGTGCCTTGAAACGCTTGGCACTATTCAATGTGTTGACGTAATTTTTTCCACTGAAACAGGAAGACAAGACGGGACATATTGAGCAGCTCCTCCCCTTTTTTAAAATCGCAAATAGCTTTTAATTTATATCACAGCTCAGCCAGAGCCGTTGAGCTCAGTAAAGCCGCAGTTTCCTCCATATCGCTTTAAAAAATATAGCATTTTCTGCAGAATTCAAATGGATCCGATACGTTTTGTGGTATGATCCACTCTGTGCTATTCTGTCTCTGGACCGGAGCAGACTGTGCTATCGCTGCGGCAGTTCGCACGACACTAACAAAACCAGAATTAATTCGCCCTAATGGAAAGTATTAGCCTGACTTCGTCATACTCATATTCTAGAAAGAACATGAGTCTGAAATTGATCCATTGGGCTGTGATTATGGGGCGTGTTTCAACCGTACCAGGAAAGAAAATGCCTCTCCATTCAATTGGATAGACCTACAACCAATCAGAGCAACGGAGTAAAAGACGCATGTTCTTCATTCATCTTTCCGACCGACAAATGCCTTTATCGCGGTTCTCTGTTCCTCTTTTAAAAGCAATGCGCTGTCGATATCTTCTATAACAGACGCGATGGCATAATCTACACTACACAGACATGATGTTTCATAAACAAAGTTCGGGAGGAGCACGTTCAAATAATCATTCTAATCAACTTGTCATCAAACAATACCATGTCTAACGTTACCCTATCAGCCTGAGAGGAAGCATAATCACTCAGTCAACTCACCTAACACTCCTTGACAGTTTTTCAGCATCTCTCGTCCACCACCCCGACTGCTCACTTTCTGTTATTTAGAATACGGGGGAGTAACGTTACTCTGGGTTTGGGCCGAATGCCGATCACGGAGCCCTCTCCTCAGACAGCACGTCATATTTCACGAGTTCACATTTACAAGTAACATAATATAGGCATTTATTCTATCTGACTTACTTGTAAGTGTGAACTCGTGAAATCTCAATTGAGATGATTGACGTGATGATTACGTAACTGCAGATCATCTGTCAATCATCGTATAAAGCCCGCCCTGGCAATTTGATTGGCCCGATGTTTTCTGAACCGGTCATAATTACTCCTCAATGGAGCGAGTCCAGACCGAACTTCCCGAACAAAACATGTTGTGGGCGGGGTTCGGGCTGGCATCCAGGCTAGGAAAGTATATTTACACTGTCTGAATCGTTCCCCGTTCCCTATATAGTGCACTATGTGCCATTCACCATGTAGAAAATAGTACATGTGTGAACAATTGACCAATTTTAGCCGCAGCTTTAGATTCTAGAGAGCATCATTGATGCATATTGTCGCAAGTGAGACTGATATATTGTACGTTTTGAATGATTATATACTCTAAATGTGAGCTTTCTTATTGGTTTGGAGCAACTACCTTATAGATAACAGGAAGAGTAACATTCATACTAAGGCCAAAAAACTTAAATTTTGACTTGATGGGGACTCTAAGGTGGGGGTACAGACATTTGACGTCTTTGAACTAGCTACTTTTCATGTTTGTTTCTGTAGCTAGGTATTGGTTGATCAGACAAGTGATGCACTGAAATTTCAGCATCCAAACACGACACCCTGAACAGCATACCAAGTTCCACTTCAACTTTTTTGTGGCTAAATTAAAAACCTTTTCAGGGTTTCAGTAAAAAAAATAAACCTAAAAAAAAACACACATTTCAGTGCCTCTATCCAAGTTCTCACAATGGAAAAAAAATTGATTTGTACCTCTAATACTTGAAAATATTACAGTGTACTGTAGTGATGGAAAGTACCTTGTGCTATCACTTACACCTCCCTTTCTTCCCCTCACCTTTACTCTTTCTTCTTGTGTTTGAGCAGAGATGGCCAGTGCCAGAGGCAAACCGTGAGAGAATGCGCAAGGTCGCACACTCCGGTGCAAAGCCAGCAGAACATTGTGTGTGTGTGTACCTGTAGAGTGTGATTGTGTTTATGCGGTGCCACTAGTGCTCTTCTCAGAGCCCCCTCAAGGTTTGATATGTAGTAGAGGAGACAAGTGCATGCTTACTGAAGTCTTTCACGTTCAGGTTTGTCTGATTCCATCTGTCTTGTGAGGGGGGGAAAAAGGAAGGGATTTTTAGAGTCAGTACATTAGGGAGGAAACCGTTACCAATTTAACGATAAACCACAATAGAATTCCAGGCAGTTAGTATTACTCTTCCATATTTTAATTCTTGTAAAGATTCTTTCAGCTCTAAGGGTGTTTTCACATCTGACTCGTTTGGAGCGTTTGTTTTGGAACCGGGTGCATTTTGTCTCCCTTAGTTTGGTTGGTTTAGGCATATGTGAACACGGCAGTCACGCTCGCATCCGCACCAAAACAATCGCTCCTACATCACCTGAACGAGATGGTCTCGGCCCAAATGGACACACACTCTGGAGCGGTTCGGTTGAGGTGAGAAAGCAATCCGACCCAATGGACTAACGAACCAACGGACCAAGCGGTATCATAATTCATAATGGGAAATGTGTTCTGTCATGTTATGCAGCCGTTTCTGATTCTGAGTGTTCTGACTAGTTAAGCTAATAGTTTTTGCTGTGGTATCAGTGTGTGCTTTAAGAAATAAATGGAAAGCAAAGTTACATTTTAAAATGTAATTTATTTTGCTGGTCTGAAAAATTATCCAATCTGTGACTCAAACTGAATATGATCTGGACCGTGAGTTTTGTGATCTGTTGCACCACTATTATTTAATATTATTATGTTTATGCAAAGAAAATGTGCATAGTGCTGCTAATTTTATGTTGTTTGCTGGTTTTCGACTTGGGTGAAATTATTCCAGTGCATTTTAACCATAATATTGAGAACCATAATGATTTTGGTCACTATAATTGTGATATGAAAATTACTAGCATTTCATCTCTACAGTGCATCCTCTGTGTTCAAGAAACTGAGTATGTTTATGTTAGAAAGGCAAGAGAGAGTGCACTCTGTCTAATTTATGCTTTCTTATTCCCATGCCTCTTATATTAACAGAAGCTCATAAGATATTCCAGTGTAAATCAATACCTGACAGCCTAGAAGCAGAGACACAGAAGCTACCCAGAATAAGCAGGAAACCTCACACATCTCCCTCTTTATATCACCATTCCTGTCATTCACTGCCTCTCCATGACCCGTTCAATCACACGAGTGACATATTTTGCAATCAGTCAGTGGTGTCACCAACTCCCAGCACCCATGATGCACTGCTTGTGTGTGAATATCAGTACTGTACAAAATAGGCTACATTTGACAGCAGTAGTAAAGAGGTTTATGCCACAAATTTTATGGGTAAACTGTATAAAATCAACAGATTAAAATGATTTGGGGGAGGCAGTTCACACTTAACATGTTTTTGCATTCCATCATGCTGCTTTTCCACTGATTTTCCACGTAGACGTAAACGTGTAACCGTCGCACACTTGCACTTGCGTCTTTTTTAGCGTCTCGTTCATGACACTGCATTCTCAAGTTACACTTTTCAAATCTTCTGACCTTGCACCTTGCATTCACAAAAAAAAAAAAACATTCAATGTGAAAGGGCTGAACTTGACAAGGGCTAAATAGTAATGGCAGAGCATCTCCGGAACGGCAAGTCTTGTGGGGTGTTCCTGCTATGCAGTTGTTAGTACCTACCAAAAGTGGTACTAGGAAGGACAGCGTTGAACAGCTGTTAGGGTCATGGGCACCCAAGGCTCAGTGATGCACGTGGGTAGTGAAGGCTAGCCCCATCTGGTCAGATCACACAGAGCTACTGTAAATTGCTGAAAAACGTAATGCTGCTCATGATAGAAAGGTGTCACAGTGCATCGCAGTTTGCTGTGTAGCCTGCAGACTGGTCAGAGTGTCCATGATGACCACTGTCAACTGCTGAAGGCTCCTACAAAGGAGCAGGTGAGCACCAGAACTGGACCACTTGAAGAAGTTTGTCTGATCTGATGAATCATGTTTTATTTGAGATCATGTGGATGGCTGGGTGTGTATGTCATTTACCTGGGAAAGAGATGGGAGCAGGATGCAGTATGGGAAGGAGGCAGGCCTTTGGAAGCACTCTGGGCAATGAATGTTCTTCTGGGAAACTTTGTTACTTTATCTCGTACTAGAAGAAGAAGAAGTTTTATTTATATAGCGCCTTTTCGTAGCTCAAGGTCGCTTTACATTGTAATTTACGATACATTTATACACTTACACAAACATTACAGTCACATAGGATATTAGGGATGTCACGGTACCAAAATTCCAGTAGTCGGTATCGATACCATTAAAATTTTACGGTTCTCGCTTCTCGGTACCAATTTCGGTACCACAGCAAAATCTGTTTGAACTATTTTTCCAATTTATTTAACTATTTGAAAATAAATATTAAATTCAATTCAATGACTTTATTATTTACGACGGTAAATTTATAAAAAGCATTGAAGGCTACATGCTGTTTAAACGAAAATATTGATGATATTGAGAAATGAAAAAGTGAAAAATAAGCAACTTAAGTTAAACCAAACTTTTATTTTGACGGGTTGCCGTGAAAACCTTTTGAGTTTCTGTGCGAGTATATGACGATAGCTTTTCTCAAATGAAACGGTAAAATGCTCATGAAGTGACTCTCAGAGTGGCTCTGGAGATGAATTGAATCATGAATCATGATGTCATCGTATCGTGAGGCAGCAGAGACTGAAAACAGCGCGAGCGTCAATCGTGCTTCAGTGTGTGTGTGTGTGAGGTAACGTTAAATGAAGCCGCGCGTCTGCGCCATTCATTCACACAGAGACAAGCAGAACATGCAGGGTTAATATTTAAATAGTCTACCGAATATACCCGGTACTACAGTACCGGTACTTTGACAACACTAATTTCCACACATGGCTCTTTCCTCCTTTCTTATCAACAAGTGGATTTACAGCCACCACATCAGCAGCGCCGCCGGTCGCCATGTCTCAGCGCTTTCATGAAGGGGATGCAACTTCACGCCCTTCGTGCATGCATGCGCGTCCAGAACCGGGTTTGACCGGGTACTCGGTGACACCGGTACTTGGTACCGTGACGTTTACATCTTTTTAGTACCGAAGTACCGAATATTTTGACAACACTATAGGATACATAGTCACATTAAACGAAATACATGTTAAATAGATATGTTTTTAGCTGAGTTTTGAATGTAGCCACAGATGAGATATTTCGAGGTGTAAGGGGTAGTGAATTCCATAATTTGGGAGCATTGACACTAAATGACCTTCCACCTACTGTAGACAACCGGAAATGGGGGATGGACAATAAACCAAGTTCAGCTGATCTGAGAGACCGTGCAGGGGTGCGTTTCCTAAAGCCAACTATGGTCGCAAGTTCCGTCGTTACCAATAGAGTTCAATGGAAATTGCGATCATAGTTGGATAACGATGTTTTCGGGAAACGCACTCCAGGACGGTAGGTGTAAAGTAGATCAGACAAATATGGGGGTGCAAGACCGTTTAATGACCGTTTAACTTTAGCTAGGCCTACTACCTAGCTAAAGTTTGTTTCAGACCAGAAAATTGTGTTCCCTGATGGCAGTGGCCTCTTTCAGCAAGATAATGCACCCTGCCACACTGCAAAAGTTGTTCAGTAATTGTTTAAGAAACATGACAAAGACTTCAAGGTGCTGCCTTGGCCTCCAAATTCCTGATTGAGCATCTGTGGCAGGGATGGGCAACTTCAATCCTGAAGGGCTACTGTCCTGCAGGGTTTAGCTCCAACCCTGATAAAACTCGTTGATTAGCTTGTTCAGGTCTGTTTGAGTAGGGTTGGAGCTAAACTCTGCAGGACAGTGGCCCTCCACCAGGACCGAAGTTGGACTTAAAGGATCTGCTGCTAATGTCTTGGTGCCAGATACTACAGGACACGTTCAGAGGTCTTGTGGAGTCCATGCCTTGTAGGACTGGGACAATAAATCGATGCATCGAGAAATGATTCTGAGGTTTTTCCGAACGCATCGTGATTCTCTCTCAATTCGATTCTGAGCTTAGTTTGTAACTGCAGATTGCACTGCGTGATTTAGAAACAGCCATACTCTGCTCGCACCCAATTCCTTACACAGCACTTGAACCTTCTATAAAATAATCATTCAAAAGGTTGAAGCGAATTACAATGGTGTTTGCAGTGGGCTGTTTACGTTAATCTCGCATCATAAAAGCATTCTGAGGTACAAGTACATTCTCAGACTGTTCTTCGTGAGCATTTGAGCGTGCGGTTAAAAACTAGCCTAGAGCGCCATCTGCTGTTTAAAACTAAGCTCAGAATCGATCCACGAATCGCGATGCATCGATTTATTGTCCAATCCCTAATGCCTTGACACATCAGAAATGTTTTGGCAGCACAAGGGGGACGTATATTTGTACCACATCTTTACACTCACTTAAGATGCTCCTCTTATCCAATATCTCTGTTTTAGGGGTGTAACAATATATCATGCCACAATATATCACAATACAAAAATGCAACAATACGTATCGTGGATAGTAACAATATGTATTGTGGATAGTTCCCCAAAATAAAAATTACTGTGTGAGTTACTGTTTTAGTGTCAGTACTAAATTAAACTACTATACATACATAATGTTGATTATAATGTATAATAATGCAATGGGGGAATATTTGTGGGTCCTGATAATGCCAAATATCTTATGTTACCAGTAAAAAGTGGCCAACATTATTTTAAATATATCTAGTCAGTGACAGAGTGCAAGCATATTTGTCTAAAATAATTCTGTATTTTCAGCTTCAGATGAATATTTGTATTCTGGTGTCACCATTGTCCTTGGGTTACAAGCACCAAGTCCAAACCTATTCATTTAAACCCACAATGTAATATCAAAGTTAGCATTTTAATCAACAGTACATTTTTTGTTAACCTTTTATCATATGTCTTGGAGTATCGCAATAATATCGTATCGTGAGGTCAGTATTGTGATATGTATTGAATCGTGACATGAGGGTATCGTTACACCCCTACTCTGTTTACATTTAACCTCCCACCCAAATCGAATATTCCATTGACCTTTGTGTTTTGAATGTTCTTGTGTAATTTCTTGTGATTAATTAGCAGTAAAAAGTTGCTCTTGTTTTTTTTTTTTTTGTCTGAGTTTTTGTGTGAGCGCTTAGTCATGTCTGCTTCATTATAGATACAAAATATCTTTCAGCAGAGGGCTACGTCTGTAACAAATGTCTGTGTGTGGGTGTGTGTGGGTGATGGCTGTGTTTGACTTAATGCAGTCCTTTATAAAACAGTTATGGACTCTCTCAGCGTAGGCCATAAAGAAGCCAGTAAGAAGCAGACAGCAGTGAATGAGGTCAAGAAGAAATAGAGCTGGAAATATTGGTGATTGAATAAAAATAAAAAATCAGGGGTGGATGTAATTGTAAGGTGGCTGTAAAAAGGAAAGAAAGACGGCTGATGGCTTTGTTAGACAGAGAGGGTGTTTAAAAGAAAGACCGCAATGGAGGACAGCTAAAGAAAAAGATGAAACCGAGACTGGATTGAGAGATGCAGGAGTTCATTCCTGGTTCATTAGTCTCATGCTGGGACCGGCAATACAGCAGCATCCCATTTGTGCTTTTTGGCTCATGCTGCTGTTTTACTAATGTCCAAAGCTGCTTTCTGTTCCTCACCACTGGGAATGTATTGAACTCATTTTGCAGGTACACAGTCATACAGTATTTTGCCTTGGTTTGCACCACTTTTGTAACTGTTATATAATTTTATTGTAATAGTGCATCAACAGATGACATTGATCATGTTGTTTCAAACCCAGCTTTACTTTCTTCTGAGAAACGCAAAAGGAGATACTTTGTTTGCAGAACGTCCTGGTTACTCTTTTTCCATGAAATGTAATTTAAAGTGAACGGGGGCTGTCAAACACACACACACACGCGCATACAAGTATAATGAAAACAGTACATACAACTTGTGTATATGTAATGTTCCAAATCTTATGAAGCCAAATTCTTGCTTAGCAGGGCTTACCGTGGGATTTTTGACTCAAGTTGGGCCATTAGTTCAGATTTCTTGCCAACATTTTCAATGACCCAATACAAAAACATGTACATTTAACTTTTTTTTTTTTTTTCAAAGTTCAGTTTATATTTTATAATATTGAAATTAGTTTACATTTAAAATAAATTTATTTTAATTACGAATTATAATATATTATATTATACACAGCTAATATATATATATATATATATATATATATATATATATATATATATACACATAATTTAAAAAAAAAAAAAATTTATGATTTCTCTACCCGCAATTTACAGGTAAAAAAATACAAATTTGCCGGTATATTATACAAATACAGTGTGTGTGTATGTATGTATATATATATATATATATATATATATATATATATATATATATATATACTGTATTTATATAATATAATATACCGGTAGATTTGTATTTTTTTACCTGTAAATTGGACAGGTATTATACAGAAGATTCTAAGATAACAATGCATCCATAAACACATTAGTTGGAAAATGATGGCGCACATGGCAAAACATTGATTGGTTTGTATTTATCAGTCCTATTTTTGCTGATGCTACCCAAACTATCTCAATTCATTTTTGCAGTTTCAACAACCTAATTTGTTAGCCAGCTAGTTTTAACTACAACTAAACATGCAAACATAATAGACGTTTAAAAAATGGTCATCTTTGGGTGAATTGTTTCTTTTACTCTGCCTTTAGCCTTGTAAAACCAGACACCTTTTTCAGTGTAGGCCCTACTCTATAAAAATGCCGTTGTGCACAGCCACCCGCAATTAATTCCTAATGCCTTATGTCTTGACCTACATTAAAATTCTTGCTTCTTTGTTGCCAGATGTGTTCAACGCAGACGTTGCAATTTATTTCTCAATTTTTGCTCTTCTAATTTACAAGAGAACCACTGGCTTCTAATCTCCCTTCATAATTTCTCTAAATGGAATTGCAAGCCATTACCATTGCCAGGCAGAATGTAGTGGGTCAGTATTCCTCTGCGCGCCTTTAATCCACATGATCTTCACTCTTGGCTGAGTTTGGATCATGCTCGTTTGATTCCGTGACTATGAAATGGGAGTCTCTCCGAAATATAGAGCTCCAAGCCTATGCCATACAGTCCTGTGATTTATACTGTATGTGCTACTGTCCCACAAATCTGTGGCTCACTGATAGCAGGCTGATGGGGAGATGAAAGCTCACAGCTAATTCCCTTTGTCAATGGAATTGCGTTCATGCTTCCTCTGAGTGTGTGTTGGGAATGTTTCACTGACTTCAGCTTATGGTTGAGTCTTGTGGATTGTGTTCAAGGCTTTAAACGAGGAGAATGTCTTTCACATCCATGTTGAATGGTGCTGTGGGAATCCCTACTGCTCTAAGACTGTCTGACATTGCCGTGCATTTGAAGGACAAATGTTTATGGTACTGCATTCAAATCTGAAGGCTTAGAAAGTGCAGGAATTATAGCACTTATTTGAGGAGCTGTCGGTTTTGAATGTGTTAAGGTGTGTATTTATGTGTAGGTTAGAAGATGAAGGTGGCGAAAAGGGTTTTCTCAATCCTCTTGATGCTTTATATTGAGAATTACAGTAGCCTCCCTGTGGTGTTGGGTTTAAATGTACATTTATGATGGTTTTCACATGTTGGGTGAGAGACCAGGAGTGTGAAGACGTTATCTGGTTCTTCCGGGGTTTGTGTCGTAGCTCTTCTTAGCTCTTCTACAGTAGCGTTCCAGGGGAGAGACAAAAGAGGTGAAGCTATGGAACTGATTTTAGGGTAATTGGATCCTTTTTCAACCAAAGGCTTATTTAACTGCAGTGCCGGAGCTTCTTTAAAAATGTTTTAATCTTCACAGTCTTATCAGAGTGGAGACTGAGTCAGCAGAGGAGAGGGAGCCTGACTGCTGCTTTTCTCTATGAAGTTCAGAATGGAGAAAGAAACAAGGCTGGAAGGATGAATAATTCTGTTTTTGCATCCCATTCTGTTGCAGATCTTGGCGAGAGATGTAGAAATGGGGAAGGAAGTAGAATATAAAATATTTGTTCTTCTGGCACAATCACCAGGAATCTGATGGCATGATGTTTAATGTAGAAATTTATCTTGGGTGCTTTAAACTAATGAAAAGTGACAGTAAATAAATGCATGTGAAATGTTACAAAAGCTTTCTATTTAAAAAATGCTGTTCTTTTGATTATCTATTTGTCAAAGAATCCTGAAAATCACGCCCCCCAATTTATATATATATATATATATATATATATATATGTGTGTGTGTGTGTGTTCGGTTTTGTGAAATTATTATATATTAATCTACAATATGATTAGGTGTGCAATAGGATGCATTTAACTATTAAACAGTAATATATTATTCTAGACTTTGGCACATTCTTGTTTGCCCTTAAGTCAGTTGTGGTTCGGGATCAACAGTTCATGTCTTTCTCTCACATTCTCTGTTTTTGTCTTTGTCCTGAGGCTGTGTTTAGACTTAAAACTCCTCTTCTCAAGTTCACGCATTCCATATGCCACTTTATTTAGCATCTCACCCCTCCCCTCGCATGTGCCCCGCAGTGTAGTACACAGTAAACCAGACAATATGCAAACCGCCTCAAAGAAGTATGGCATAATGTGTTCTTCAGTGTCAGTTTGTAACAGGTGTGATGCTGTAAGCAGATAGTTATCTCTCCCAGAGCAGATTGAAAGCATCAGTCATGCTCTCTCTCCTCCGCTGGTGTCTGATTATCATCACTGCTCAGAGTAGTACAGCTCCTCTCAACTCAGACACAATGTTCTTCACAAAAAAACAACAATTTCTGTATAATTTTTTTAAAATTAAGATTTGTACTAAAAAAAGAACGACAGATATACTGATTAAATGCGTATTTACTTTTGCCGCATCCAGTTCTTAATAACCAGCTCAGCTAGCCAGTACCACAGACAATTTATATAGAGACATGCCACTTCCTCAATCCTCAATACAACTATATATGGAAAACGAATCGGTTACCTAACGTAACCTCGGTTCTCTCTAGATGAGGGAACGAGTATTGCGTAAGCTAGCTTACGCTACGGGAAAGATTAATCTTTTCTAAGAAATTGAAGCCAAAAAATTATCCTATAATTTTGTATCCATTGTCAGCGCAGTTCAGCTGCAGCAGACCATGAGCGGGCTAGCTAGCAGCTCATTGGTTCGCTCACAGAGAACTGCTTAAGCCTATGAGGAGATGCGAATGAACTCTCGGCCAATGAGAGTCTGACATGCTCTCATTGCGTCAGAGCCCGCCGAAACGGGCGTGGTCAGAGAGTATAAATTCGCGTCCCAGGCTGTAAACTCTGGTTTTCATAGAATGAAGCGAGAACGCTAGTAGCACAAGCACGGCCAGGAACGCACTACCTGTTCCCTCATCTAGAGAGAACCGAGGTTACGTTAGGTAACGGATTCGTTCTTTTACGAGAGGTTCTCTCGTATTGCGTAAGCTAGCTTACGCTACGGGAACACCTGGTCAACGCCGTGCGTGCTAAGCATCCACTATGAGTCCCAGGGGAGACCCCAGGGAACCCTTATGAGTGGGAATAAATATATGTACATGTGACAAAGGCCAGCAGAGCATAAGCACATGATAGAGAGGGACAGAGCGAAACCGGTCTGTGTGAATAACTCCCTATAGTGCAGCTCAACCAGAAGAGCTGTAACATACTAGACTGCTAGTAGTTTAGCCTGCAAGGCGGGCACTTCCAGATTGTAAAATCTGACAAAGGTGGAGGGGGAAGCCCATCCCGCTGCCACACAAATGTCATGAATAGAAAATCCGCTGGACCATGCCCACGATGAGGCCATGCCTCTAGTGGAATGAGCCCTGATGCCCAGAGGGCATGGCAGGTCTTTTGATGCGAATGCGGCTGCAATGGCATCAACTATCCATCTGGATAGAGTCTGTTTCGAGGCGGCCAACCCTTTGGTGCGCCCACCGAACGAAACAAAAAATTGCTCGGATCGTCTGACCGGAGCAGTGCGAGTAATGTATAATCTCAGGGCCCTGACCGGACACAGGAGATTAGAGTCAGATTCGCTATCGGATGCAGGCAGAGCCGATAGGGAAATAACTTGTGCCCTGAACGGGGTACCAATCGCTTTTGGGACATAACCATGTCTAGGTTTGAGAACGACTAAGGAGTCATTGGGCCCAAACTCGAGACAGGAAGCGCTAATGGACAGCGCGTGAAGGTCTCCCACACGTTTTACTGACGCGAGCGCGAGCAGAAAAACGGTTTTGAGCGAAAGGTATTTGAGTTCCACGCAGGGTTCCAGACTGCGACCAAATTGGTCGCATATGCAACCGTTTTTTGAGAATGTGCGAGTTAAAATTGTATGTGGTCGCATTAGTGCGAGTGGATGCTCACGCAATAGAATGCCGCTGTATCAGCTGCTGCAGTCCGTAACGTAACTTATGTTCAAAATGAACGAGTACATCATGAATCCATTTTCCAAACTGTGTTTTTGACTGATCCTGAATCACTACAGTACGCCTATAATAAGTGTTTATATTCTGACTATTTTATCCTGGGCTCGGCTCGGCTGCGGAGTTGCCCAGTGCCTGCGTGACTCGCCATAGACATTAACGGAGAGAAGGAGCTCCGGCTACAGTGTTCTTCCGTAAGACACGTGCAGTTTATTTATTGACGAACGTAGACGTCACGCGCATTGCACACTGATGGTGAAACGCGCCAATTACGAATTCAGGAATTAAGGCATATAAAAATTAAAAAGGTCTCACGAAACACCGAGCCCCTTCCTACGTCTTTTCAGCGGTTAGATGAGAGTAATCGCTCCACAGAGGAAAAGGAAATGATTATAAAATGCAGAAGGTAAGGAGTGTGAGATTTCTGCTTTTAGTTACAACTATAAACTTTGATAACGAAAATCTGTATCAGCGTATTATAATACTCTAATCTTTTGAAATGTAATGCATACATTTGAATGTTTAATGATTTTTAAAAGATAGAAAGATGATGCTGATAGAAAGATGATAATAGACAGACAGATAGATAGATATAATATAATTCAAATGTAAATAGATAGATTGTAAACACTTTAAACAATGCTGGGTTGTTTAAACTCAAATTTGGGTCAAAAATGCTTTCATAGCTTCGAGGAACTATGGAAAGGTCCCAAATCGGCACCGAAGGGGGGCGTGGGGGTTCATCCTTCTAGCTCCCCTGAGGAAGCGGATGACCAAGCCATCTTTGCCCAGTGACTGGACGCGCCGGGGTTCAACGAACGCTGCGATGGCTGCCACATACACCTTGAGAGTGGACGGGGACCTGCCCTTGTCCAACATCTCTTGGAGAAAAACTAGCAAGGAAGGGACCCTCGCATGACCGTGGGTCCAAATTTCTGTCGGTGCACCCTTTAGAGAATACAGACCATTTAGACGCATAGAGCCTTCTAGTAGAAGCCGCTCTAGCCTGCATAATCGTGTTTAACACTCCCTCTGGCAAAGCAACGGGTAGTCGTTGATCACCCACGCATGTAGCGCCCAGCGCTCTGGGTGGGGATGCCAGATCGTGCCGCGAGCTTGGGAGAGGAGATCTGCTCTGACTGGAATGGGCCACGGGGCTGTCTGTGACAGCTGAGTGAGCTCCGGAAACCAAGTCTGACCCTCCCAACGCGGGGCTATGAGGAGCACCGAGTGGCGTGTTTCCCTGATTCTCTGAAGCACCTGTGGTAGCAGAGAAACCGGAGGGAATGCATAAAGCGGGCGGCTGGGCCAGGTCTGGGCTAGCGTGTCCTCGCTCTTTGAGAAAAATATTGGGCAGTGGGTGTTCTCTTCTGAGACGAAGAGGTCCACCTCTGCTCTGCCGAATATTCGCCATAGCTTTTGGACTGTAAGAGTGTGCAGGGACCATTCCCCGGGGGGAATGGGGTTCCTGGACAGACTGTCTGGACCGTCGTTCAGATGACCCGGCACGTGCGTTGCTCTGAGCGAGAGCAGGTGACACTGAGACCAAACTAAGATGCGTTCTGTCAGCTGGAAGAGATTCCTGGATCTGACTCCGCCCTGACGGTTTAGATGGGAGACCACGGCTATATTGTCTGAACGGATCAGCACGTGGTAACCGTGAATGCGCGGAAGAAAGCGCGTGAGCGCGTTCTCGACCGCCAGCATCTCCAAACAGTTTATGTGGAGGAGACTCTCCTGAGCTGACCAGGGGCCGAAGGCCGGTGAGCCCTCGCAGACCGCACCCCAACCCGTGTTGGATGCGTTTGTCGAGATGACTTTTCGGCGAGAAAAGGTCCCCATGGAAACGCCCCGCTGAAACCATTCTGCCACGGTCCATGGCTGCAGAGCTGTGATACAGGTCTGCGTTACCTTTATCAGCTGGCGGCCCGTGGTCCACGCACGTTGAGACACACGGCTCTTCAACCAGAGCTGAAGCAGGCGCATGCGCAGTAACCCCAGCTGGAGCACCGCGGAGGCTGAGGCCATGTAACCCAACGCCTTCTGAAAAGTTTTCAGAGGTGTGAGTCTGTTCATCTGAAATGATGCGGCAAGACGCTGAACATGGCGCGCGCGCTGTGTTGACAGACGAGCCGTCATCGTGACCGAGTCTAGCTCTATACCCAAGAAGGAGATAGTCTGACTGGGTTGTAGTGCACTCTTTGTCCAGTTGACAGAGAGGCCCAAAGCTTTCAGATGGTCGAGGAGAACTGTACGATGAGACAGTAGCTCTCTCTGTGATTGTGCCAAAATCAGCCAGTCGTCCAAATAGTTCAGTATTCGCAGCCCCTGACTCCGCAGGGGGGCGAGCGCCGCATCCATGCACTTCGTGAACGTGCGGGGTGCTAGGGATAGGCCGAACGGAAGGACGGTGTATTGATAAACCTCTGGGCTCTGTGAGAAACACGGGAACTGAAATGCTTTTGTGTATGAGTGAACACAGTGTTGTGGGCACATTTTCTACACAGGAGGCTTTTATGCTCTTTTTGAGATTTCTCTGGGTCGCCGTGAAAACGGCGTTTGTGCTCATGCAAGCGGGAAAGGGGACCGGCTTGGTAATGGCGGGGTACACTGCTGTAGTAGCCGCGTGAGCGGGGACTAACAGAGGGCGAAACTTTGACGGCGGTCCGGCCGCGGCGGGAGAGCGCCGTCTTTTCCTCAGCTGTGCTAGGCAGACTTCGAGTGATCAGGTTTCAGCGTGATCCTAGGCCGAGGCCCCCGGGGAGGCGGCGGTCTGTGGCGGCTGTCAGAGCGAGAACGAGTGCGGCCGCCCTGGCGTCGCTGAGAAGTCTGACTGTGCTGAGCTGGTCGCTGGGGTGGGGCTCGTGCAGGAGGCTGGTCACGTGAGCGGCCTGCAGAGGAGCTAGCGCGACGAGGCAGAAAGAGATTCATGGCTTGGGAGGCTTTCTGCACTTCGGAGAAACGGTCAACGATACCCGTGACAGCAGATCCGAAGAGGCCGGATGGAGAGAGCGGGGCGTTGAGAAAGGTGGTGCGCTCAGAATCTCCCATGTCGGCGAGTGTGAGCCACAAATGTCTTTCAGACACACAAATGGCGACCATGCATTTCCCCAGGGCTTGAGCAGCAGATTTTGTAGCGCGAAGGGCAATGTCCGTGGCGCTCCTCAAATCCGCGACTGAGGGGGGATTTTTTCCGCTCTCGTCCCATTCACGAAGTAAATCGCCCTGTAGAATCTGAAGGATGGACATGGAGTGGAGTGCAGAGGCTGCTTGGCCGGCGGCTGAGTAAGCGCGGGTCGTGAAAGCTAGAAGTCGCTCTGCAGGCTTTAGAAGGAAGCACAGGTGATGAGCGCCATCTGGTGGAGGGCGGGCATAAATGTGCGGCGACCAGGTCCTCTACAGGGGGAATGGAGAGATAGCCCTTTTCTGCGGCTCCGTCCACAACGCGAAGCGGGGCGGAAGAGTCAGAGGGAGTTCTGGCAGAGAGCGGGGCATTCCAGGACTTCGTGAGTTCCGCGTGCAGTTCAGGCAGGAAGGGCGCCGCCCGTTTAGTGACGGGAGTCGAGCGCTGGCGGAAGTAGCTGCCGTCCATACGGTTGATGGTCTGCTCGGGGGGGAGGGGACCAATCGAGCCCGAGGCGTTCGGCGGCCTGTGAGAGGAGGCGCACTAATTCCTCCTCGGCCCGAAAATCCTCTGGGACCCGCGCTGGAATCGAGGAGGCGTGAGAACCGGACCATTCCTCACTGTCTGAAGCGAGAAGCAAACAGGTTTCCTTGATGTCCGCGGCGTCATCGGAGGCGACAAAGCGGCCACTCGGCGGCAACTGTGCGTCCGGAAGCGGCGGAGAAGGAGAGCTTGAGGCGACAGGCTCCGGCGGGATGAACGCTTCTAGCTGGGGTTCCGGCGGCCTCTGAGAGCGGCGTTTCTTCTTCCGCGGCGAAGTCAGAGGCGGCGCGGAAGCAACTTCAGTGGCCTGAAGTCGAGTCCGCAGGGTCGACAACGGCATCTCCTCGCAGAGATCGCAGCCGCCATCGGCGAGGGCGAGCTCGGCGTGCTCCAATCCGAGGCAGAGAGCGCAGATGACGTGGGGGTCTCCAGTCTCGAGGGGAGCGCGGCAAGAACCGCAGGAGGATTTACGAGACATCTTTAAAAAGACGCTCGGCTCTTTTAGATACAATACAATACAGGAAGCTTTTGTAAAAAGGATACAAATCCGTCGGATGGCGCTAGCTCGCAGGACGGCTGAAGGTGGCGAAGACGGTCGGCTTCTTCAGTCTCCCAGATGCTCGCTAGAGTTGCCTTTTCGACGACAGCGGCTTCTCTCAGGATCAGCAGATGGGTGTAGATGCTTATACCACGGCCTGTTTAAATACTCGATTCTGATTGGCTGGAAGGTGTGCAGTAAAACCGTTTAATGCACAGGTAGTTCCAGTCAGTTTGATTACAGTTCGAAATTAATCCGCTACTATAAACATTGGTAACAGAGTTACACTTGCAAAAGAGTGAGAGAGAGAGACACATATGAAAACGTTATAGGCTCAGAGCCATAGAGAGAAAGAGTTGCGACGCTCTTTGATCGCTCGCGATGGCTGTCACGTGGTTCATGTAAGCCCCAAGTTCCAAAACATACACGGGCTGTCATGTTCTTCTATGGGACAGACAGCAGCGATTGCATTATTGACCGGTAAATATAAAATAAAACACACACCCAAGTACTTTTTCAGCTGTTACTGCATTATTGCATTAGTTATGCATTTGGAGAGGCAGGGTGACAACGAAATAGCCTACTACTGTATATTACTTAGATACGTTTTAGGCTATTTTTTTTTTTTTTTTTTTGAGGGAAAAGACAGAGCTAGATAAGATCGAAGACGACAAAGATGAGGTCAAAACGAAAAAGACAACTAAATGGGCAGTTAACACTTTCAGTGACTTGTTGCGCCAAAGACAGAACAATTGTGATTTCGAGACCTAACGTTACTCTGCTTCTCTTTAAAATGAGACATTTCGGGAGTTTTATGCCTCTGTTCAGTCTACCGCTGGACGCGAATACAGTGTTGCAAGTTTGATGCGTCTCAGAGCAGGTATAAACCGTCACATTACAAAATACAACATCATAAGGGATAAAGACTTCAAGTCAAGCAATGCCGTCTTTAAATCAGTTTTAAAGCGCTACAGGAAAAATGGAAAAGACACCAGCGTTCATCATCCGCGTAAGAAAAGTTTGGTTTGACATACAGCTAATTCATTTAAATAAATGACATGATTAGTTCAAATAAAGCTTTCCTTGTCACTGTCAGTGTTGCCTATCATTCATAAATAATTTTAATAAATCCATTAATCATTAAGTTAGCTATATAGGCCTATGCTTAAGCAACGAGGGGACTGTAGACTTTAAAGAAGAGACGCTCATAGGTAACTCGCGCACGCATCTCTCTCTCTCTCTCTCTCTCTCTCTCTCTCTCTCTCTCTCTCTCTCTCTCTCTCTCTCTCTCTCTCTCTTCTTCTCTTTCAGTTCTCTGTCTCTCTCTTTTAATAATGAATTTAAATAAATGTGATAATTCATTCAAAAAAGCAATCCGATGGCTCTACTTTATTTAAAGCAGACGGAGTGCTAGAACTAACGAGCCGTAACTTAAGAAAATAACCGTCATTTTTACACGTCTGTTAAAAAATTACATTGTAAACATCAGTTACAGCTTTAACTTCTTATTAACTTGGCAAATAACCGAGGTATAAGCGGGATAATCCACGGCTAGCCTTGCATTAAAGGATTTTAATGCACGACCTTTAATGCTTCGCGTCGGGTGGTTCTTCGCCTCTACGTCGTGCATTAAAATCCTTTAATGCATGGCTAGCCGTGGATTATCCCTTACGTGTAGCCTCGCTGAAGAGATGAAAAATCTGAGTTTACAGCCTGGGACGCGAATTTATACTCTCTGACCACGCCCGTTTCGGCAGGCAGGCTCTGACGCAATGAGAGCATGTCAGACTCTCATTGGCCGAGAGTTCATTCGCGTCTCCTCATAGGCTTAAGCAGTTCTCTGTGAGCGAACCAATGAGCTGCTAGCTAGCCCGCTCATGGTCTGCTGCAGCTGAACTGCGCTGACAATGGATACAAAATTATAGGATAATTTTTTGGCTTCAATTTCTCAGAAAAGATTAATCTTTTACGTAGCGTAAGCTAGCTTACGCAATACGAGAGAACCTCTCGTAAGAGAACCCGTAACGCCAAAGATGGCGGTTGTATGCACATGCCCCGCCCCTCCCTCTGGAAAGCCAATCGTCTGCTTTTAACAGTCAAGCCGGGAAACATGTAATTCTATCGTCTGGTTCCACTGACGCATGCGCACAGTTGAGGTTTGCGACAGCGGAGAAGAGAACCCTTGCGCATGCGTAGTAAACGTATAACCTGTGGGGAAAAAGGCCTTTTAAACCTTATTTTGGGGCAAAGTCATCAAACTTTTTCAGCGATTTTTATCATATTTTACTGCTGTTTCTATACAAGCAGTTTTTATGCCCTGGTGACCAGTGAAAGTGTAGTTCTGACTCTCTGCCCATTCATTTAGATAGGGGCCTGGTCTTGTTAGTCCGAAATAGCTGCCCGGAGGCGTTGCCAAGATGGCGGCCGAGTGGCATGACTTTCCTAAAAGAACTTTGCCAGTACTGACTAGTTTTAAAGGGTTGTTTTTTTCCTCAAGGTCTTCTGGCATCTGATTGTAAACATATATTATTTGAATTAAAAAGTGCCTCTATGCTTTTAAAGGTTCCTAATTTTGTTTTGGAGGTCTCCTATAATAGAGCATTAAAAGTCAAAAGCACTTACGTTTCTCATAAAAATACATTGCACATCACCTCATTTCTCAGAGATTCTGAAACGGTTTGTTTAAAGATTCAGTCTCTCTAAGCTCCTTGTTTCTGTGAACCTACTCTGCTCTGATTGGTCATATGGCCATGTCTGTTCTCTGTTGTGATTGGTCTAAAGCCCCGTTCACACCAAGAATGATAACTAAAGATAATAGGGATGGGTAAAAAATATCGATTTCTCGATATTAATCGATTCTCATTTTTACGAACCGATATCGATTCTTAAATCTCAAGAATCGATTAGTCATCCTGTTTTCATTTGATGAATAAATGAAACATTGTAGCGCGCATCCCATCCAATAAATCGCAATAATCTTTGTGCTTTGTTACTATTGATACTAAATAAAGTCTCAAATTTCAAATTACGTCCATTTTCTTACATAAATACCGTTTTGGGGCTGTGGCGTGAGATATCGCTCTGGCTCAGCTCAAGAGAAGCAGCACAGCGCGGAGCGCACATGATCTCCTCTTCTACCTTAATAACACCAGTTACAGTGTGAAATAAACATGAATGAACGTCTGAAAGTGTGTTAAAAGATAGAGTACAACTTGTCAAAATCCGTATCATGTCACATGGAATCGCTCAATCAGTGTTTCAACCGTGGAAAGACGTCAGTAAAACAACTTGTAAACAATGTCATGTAACGTCACATTTACCTCAGAAAAACCATATGTGACCATAAACTCGTTAGTCAGCTAGAAAAATTAACTCTAAAGAGGAGCATTTTGCTAAATATATGCACCATATTACATATTCATTATAATTTTTAATGTTCTTCGATATTTAATGCATGTTTGAATAAATCTGGCAAGTTTGTATGACAGCCACCATTTAAATGTTTATATTTCATATAACTTTATTATTATAAAAATAAATAAAAGTGTAATTTAAGTGTTTGTATAGCTACAAATCAGTTAATTTTTACCTTCAATATTATAGTAGGCTACAACTGACTCCCATAGTTTACAGCATTAGTTAAGAGATTTGTTTTCCTTGAGAAAATTTGCCATGTATTGTACCTGATATCCAAAATAATCAATATTGAATCGAATCGAATTGGAATCGGAATCGAATCGAATTGTGAAATTTGTGTCAATACCCAGCTCTAAAAGATAACGATGAAGATAGTTCTAAAAAATCATTCTAAATATAAAATAATTGCAGAGTCCCCACAGCTGTAACCGTAACGATAACGATATCGAAGAATGATATCGTAGGAATCACTTTCAGAAAGTTTTTTTTCCACCTGTTGAACGATAAAATGCGGACAGCCAATCAGAATCCATTCGAATTTAAGGGCTTGTGCATTTAAAATGGCAGACGACATTGTGGAAAAGTTCATCGCCGAGGTCCAGAAACAAAGCCAATCCTCCTTTTCAAGGATACTTTAAAGAAAATTCGTCTGTGGAAAACAATCGGTCATACCCTCGAAATAAATAGTGAGAAGTATTAACGGAGATGAGATCATTATGCCAGGCTAGTAAAGGCCGTAAAATTACCTCCGGTATCCAGCGTTAGTTTCGACAACATTTTCACAGCAATTTCAAAGGAAGTAAGACAAAGACTAGGTGTTTAGATTTAGATATTTTGACTGGAAACAACAAGATAAAAAGGCTAAGTAAGAAAAGCATTTTTTTGCAGTAATACATTCATTCATTGCGCATTTTTCTAAATAACATTGGATATTTTGAGGGCGGGTCAAAGTAGATGTTAGCCTGGATGCCAGCCCGAACCCCGCCCACAACATTTTTTGGTCGGGAAGTTCGGTCTGGACACGATCCATTGAGGAGTAATTATGATCGGTTCAGAATTAGTCGGGCCAATGAAATTGCCAGGGCGGGCTTTATACGATGATGGACAGATGATCTGCAGTTACGTAATCATCACGTTATCAAAGAGCGCTTGGGTTGAACTGGTTTCCCTCAAAGATGACTGCAGCTGGAGATAGAGATGTATAGATTCCGCTATCGCGTCTGTTGTAAAAGAAATCGACAGCGCATTCATTTTAAAAGAAGAACAGAGAACTGCATTCAAGGCATTTGTCGATCGGAAAGATGTGTTTGCAGTCCTTCCTACGGGATTCAGCAAAGGTTTATTTTATCAGCTGGCTCCGATGGTAACTAAGAAGATGGGACGCAATGAAAACCATGTGGTTGTTGTGGTTTCTCCTTTGGTCGCACTCATGGAGGACCAAGTAAAAGAAGCAACACTCACTATTTTACTACTTCGTGGGTGTAGTTGAGTTCTGTTGACAACTTTGCGTAGCTCATAAAAAAACCCCTTACTGCGTTGCTCTGATTGGTTGTAGGTCTATCCAATTGAGTGCAGAGTTGTTGTTTTTTTCCCTGGTTCGGTTAAGACACGCCTCATAATCAAAGCCCTATGGAGCAGTATCAGACTCACATTCTGACTAGAATATGAGTATGACGAAGTCAGGCTAAGTAGATGTGGTTCGTTGGCAGTAAATGAAGACCACATAGCATTATTCAAATTTGCTAGATTGTTACTTGGGTATATAACAGGAAGTGAGACTGCAATTGCCGACAACTTTGGCAGTTCAGAATCGATTCTTTTTTTTAGGAGACAATAACTTTAATTGTCGTGCACTTTGACCTTTAAAACTTTGCAGACCTTTTACATTCATAAATGGCTATTAAACACTGCATTAAAGGTAATTTTCAAAAAACTCTAAAGGGAGTTTAATAGAAAAAAGTTTTGCTGAAGTTATCTGTCGTTTTGTGCTTTTGGGTTTCTGTAAAAGATTACAGTCGTTGTCTTTGAAGTTTAAATACTGTTAATGCATTTTCTTCACCAATTGACCTGGAGATCCAATAAAGCTCAGCAGCGGTGTTCCAATTTTATGGTTAAGAAGTCAAATTAGATTACTGAATCACTACTTTCACTCACAGCTATAAAAGGTCCCCATAGTCTATTACATCAAATTGCCTTTTTAAATGTTATGTGCCTGACCTCTTATGTCCTTAGAGACTAGGACTGTGAGGGTAGAGGAGGAGATCTGTGGTGTAGATGGACCGTATGAACAGGTTGTGGAATGGACATTTTGTCTAACAGAATTATAATTTCCTTTTGTTAGCATCACCTTCCATGTCCAATCTGTCTTTAGAATATATAGGATAGGAAAGATCTGGCTTCTATGGCAGTGTTTTCCAATCTTACAAAATGTTTACTTTACATCTATAATTACACTGTTGACCCTTCAATTACCCCTTAACCCAACCTTAAACCTTGCCAAATCACCAAACCTGTCCCTAAACTTACATGTATCCCACCTCATTAGCAGCAAAAGTGTTTTGCAATACAACATCAACACAATTATACACAACTATATTAGACGTAACGGAACCGAAACTATTATTCTGTCCTCATATGCTGTTCATAGAATAGAATAGAACTAATGGGTTCTGATGACTGAATAGAACAGATCCTTCAGTCTTCATCAGATGCCGTTTCATTTATAGAATAATATGATTGATGTCCTTGTGACGCTGGGAAAGGGGCAGTATTGTCAATGGGGTTTTTGGCTCAGTGCGTGTTAGAACACTAAGAGACTGAGAGTGTGTGTGTTAATGGAAGATTGAGAGCAGAAAGTGCTCCCTCTTTAATTTGTCTACAAAGGCAGACTTTCAAACTTTCATTTCCCTGGCTGAAGGGCTTCTGGTGGCCTGAATTATCTGAGTAATTACAGATTTGCACAACAGCGTGTCTGATAGGCTAAAAGAGAAGTTGTCCTTCTCGCTTTGGTTCCTAAAACACAGCCTTGAGGAAGGGGATTGATGTTCTCTTGATTGCTGTGATGGAGCTTAGCTTACTTGACCTTGTTGATGTGGGCACTTCTTTGTAATTCATCTACATTTTTTAGCTCTCATTTGAACTCACTCACACGCCTCTCTTCTAACGTGAGCTCATCTGTGGATATTTCTTATTCATCTCTCTCTGGGTTAGATGGGTGGTGAATGACTTCATAATGCATGATGTGTGCGGCTGGCTTCGGCTCAGCTTCAGGCTGAGGTTGAGACGTGTGAGAGAATGAGCAGCAAATGATCCTTGAGGAGAAGGGCAGCCAATCTGAAGTTTCAAAACTTCAATTAGTTATCAGCATAAAAATGTCCTTTTAAATGTAAATTGTGATACATCCACTTGTGGCTGTGAGTGAAATGGATTGTGTCCAAATATGCCTACTTCCATTCTATATAGTATGCAAAAACAGTATGTGAGTGAAGTATGTCTGAATACTAGTATTTGAAAAACAGTAGGCGAAAAGTACCCGGATGACCTATTACTTCAGTGAGATTCTGGTGTGTGTTCAATGGACACTTTACTATCCCATGAGGACACAGGAGAGGATTTGGGAATGGGAGTGAAGTGAAGTGACACAACTGACGACGTAGGTCACATGACAATGACAACATTATAAATGTACAAATTTCATTCATACTATATAGAACATACTTTTTTTTAACTGTTGCAAAGTAACTTTCAATCCAAATGTAGTATAGTATGTGGTTTTGGATGCAGGAAAATGGGTGGGACTTTTTATTTATTTATTTTTAAATATCAAGCAATTCAAGCTGCCATGTGGTATATAAATTAGTGGTCAACCAATATGTTTTTTTTTTTTAATGGCTTATAGGGCAGGGTAAATAAAAATGGCAGATAAAGCTAGTAAACAATGCATGCTGCAATTAAATTCACATTTATTTTACATTATATTATTATTTATTTGATTCATTTTTGATTTCTAATTTAGTTAATATTAAGTATTACTAATAATAGAAAGGCAAATGATATTACACATTAACATATAGTTTACTTTTTATTTAACGTTTCTAATAATTTAGACAAAACAAAGACCGCAATCTAAAGAAGACTGATAATTGGAGCATCAAAATAAAAATCCTGCTTTCGACACTCAGCAAAACAGGAAATCTTATCCATCAATGGTTTTAATAAAAATAAAAAAAGGCAAATATTAGCTGATATATGGCAGGCTTGGATATATATTGGTCGATCACGACTATAAATGAGGTCATTGTGATATTTAGATGATAATAATTTGCTACTTCTGCTTGCTTTTTTACCATTCAAAAATGGATATATGGAGCACAACTAAGGCCACATTCAGACTGCTGGCAAATGTGGCCCAAATCCAATTGTTTTGCTCAAGTGTGACTCGGATCTGTTTTTCTCATGAGAGTGTGACCAGCACAAACCAAATGAAATCTGATCTTTTCAATTCCGATTTTGGCCACTTCCAAATGTGGTCCTAAATTCGATAACAGATGTTTTGCAATGTGACCTCAGTCTGAACAGTCAAAATTGGAATTCATGCGACTTTCATGTCACTCTCGATCAACATTCATCACAATTCTGCGCTCATGGGAGTCAGATTTTACACACCCAAAGTTATCAAGTCAGTTTTGAAAGGTAGTCAGTGGAAGGATGTTGATGTGTCAGAACTCATACGCATTACAGCGACAGCTCACAAGCGAAACATTATGGCTCGTATCATAAATGTTTAAACTCCCCTCTCTTTTTCACATCCTCGTCTTTATTTTTTATATTGCCCGCGCATAAATTCGCTGCCTTCCACGGCAGATCACGCAATAAATAAACAAGTAATCGCTTACTTTAATGTCCTCCGTGTTTACCTCGGTATGACAGCGTGTTGCGTGACGTCTTTTCATCGTTCTTTTGCACATGCGTGTCAGTCCAGGACCGTGATGTGTTCACTCTGGAATCTGACATTGGCCACATTTACAACAATAATGTGAACTGCTATAAAAAAAAAATCTGATCTGATCTGAGCAGCAAATCGGAATTGAGCACTAACAGTTCACATTTGTGAATCAATGCGTTTGCTGGGCATACAGCTCTGTGTTAATAAGGGGTAAAGTTTATTAGTCCCCCAGTGTTTGTTTTTCCACTTTTCCACAATTTACTCAATAATTTAATTGAATTCTCTTGGAGAATGTTTTTTTATAAATGCCCAGCCCTATCATAACCTACGGTACTGTATATGTCTCTCACAGTTGGTGCAATTTTCTCCTTTATTTACAGCCCCCTGCAGTCCCAGAGCGTTCGGCAGTTCTTTACGTTAATGTGTACAGGGAGGGCATTGGGTTTGTAGCTTTGTTCCGTCGTTCCACTGCAGGAGAAATGCCGAGTCATGATAATTCAGTCTCTCTGCTGCCATGCGTGGAGAGATTCAAGGTTAAACAGACACGCTACAGTCAGCAGTGTGTGCCAGATAATGTTTAAATAGACTGAGCTTTGAGGAGTACACAGACCTATCTGGCTGGCATCAGTTTTGTCCTGGCTTTAGTGTCTAAGCATAGGCGATAAAGACTGCATGCTAATTTACATACTATCTGTTCTATACAGTATGCAAGGCTAGAATTCGAGAATCCTGAACTTAGTATGATAAAAAATGGCATGCCAAAGGTGCCACGATGCAGAATTGTTGAAGTAGAAGTGTACAAATGTAGATCAAATGTTTTTAATGCAAGGAAATAACCAAAAACTTTGTCAAGTTGTTCAAATTTCTAATTTTAAGCTTAAAGTAACATTTCTTAGACTTTATTATGATCAAAAATACAATAATTGTGAAATATTATTACAATTTAAAACCACTGTTTTCTATTTGAATATATTTTATAATGTCATTTATTCCCTTTGATGGCAAAGCTGAATTTTCAGCATCATTACTCCAGTCCTCAGTCACATGATCCTTCAGAAATAATTGTTTATGCTGATATTGATAAAAAAAAATGATTTTAGAGCACATTATATATATATATATATATATATATATATATATATATATATATATATATAAAAACAGTGCTGCTTACTATTTTTGTGGAAAACATGGTGCGTTTTTTCAGGATTCTTTGAATAGAAAGTTCAAAAGAACAGCATTTATTCATAGGGTTAGTTCACCCAAAAATGATAATTCTATCATTAATTACTCATGTCGTTTCAAAACCGCAAGACATTCATTCATCGTCGGAACACAAATGATGATCCTTTTTTGAAATCTGTGAGCTTTCTGTCCTTCCATTGACAGCCTAAGTAACTACCACTTACAAGCCCACATTCTCTCTTCTGTCTCTCTGTCCAGGTTGTTTTCAGCTATGTAACGTGTTCAGGCAGAACATGGAGATAGACCAGTGTCTGCTGGAGTCTCTGCCGTTGGGCCAGCGTCAGAGGCTGGTGAGACGCATGCGTTGCGAGCAGTTGCGGGTCTACTACGAGCGTGAACGGACACTACAGAAACAGAGCTTCCCCAAGCCCCGGCCCACCAACCGCAAAAAACAAAGGATCAGCTTTACCGCTTCAGACGTCATCCAGGATGCCATCATACGACACGATGACAAAGAGGGTAAGAAACTTTTGTTTCTTTATCTGTTATCTTGGTTTCAT
Organism: Rhinichthys osculus; assembly: GCA_029959095.1. Lineage (NCBI taxonomy): Eukaryota > Metazoa > Chordata > Actinopteri > Cypriniformes > Leuciscidae > Rhinichthys > Rhinichthys osculus. The sequence goes on from JARWKJ010000008.1 coordinate 32,693,875, forward strand.
GTTGTAAATGATGAATTTCTCACTAGCAAATTACAATGCTGGTCAAATACCAATAAGTCACTCAAAAATGCTGCTTATATGCTATCTAAGGGGTCTTTGACACAGGACGTTCTTGGGCAGTCAGTAACACTTTACAATAATTACTCCTTAGTTAACTTTGCATTAACAATGAGCGTTATATTTGTTACAGTATTTATGAATCTTTGTTAGCATTAGTTAAAGTCCCCCATGTAGTCAATCATTTTATCCCTTAAAGGGATACTCCACCGTTTTTTTCATATTAAACTATGTTATTCTCTTATCTAAGACGAGTTGATACATTCCTCTCTCGTCTCAGTGCGTGCACTTAATCGCTCTGTCGGGCGGAGAACTTTGAGAGCAGTTAGCTTAGCCCCATTCATTGAATATGGGCCAAACAGAGATGAAGTTAGAAGCGACCAAACACATCCACGTTTTCTCTATTTAAATATAGTTACACGAGTAGTTACACGACCAAGTATGGTGACAGTAAATAAAATATGGCGCTTTTTATAAGCAGGTAAAATGGATAACTATAATGTATGGCGGAATAGCACTTATTGGGTGCACTTCGACTCGGCGCTGTAATGAGGAGAGGACTTTTCACGAGTGAAGATATTACAGCGCCGAGTCGAAGTGCACCGAGTCCTGTCAGGGAGAGGGAGAGGGGGAGAGGACTTTTCACGAATGAAGATATTACAGCGCCGAGTCGAAGTGCACCGAGTCCTGTCAGGGAGAGGGAGAGGGGGAGAGGACTTTTCACGAGTGAAGATATTACAGCGCCGAGTCAAAGTGCTCCCAATAAGTGCTATTCCGCCATACATTATAGTTATCCATTTTACCCGCTTATAAAAAGCGCCACATTTTATTTAGTGTCACCATACTTGGTCGTGTAACTACTCGTGTAACTATATTTAAATAGAGAAAACGTGGATGTGTTTGGTCGCTTCTAACTTCATCTCTGTTTGGCCCATATACAATGAATGGGGCTAAGCTAACTGCTCTCAAAGTTCTCCGCCCGACAGAGCGATTAAGTGCACGCACTGAGACGAGAGAGGTATGTATTAAAGTAACACTATGTAGTTTTTCAACCTTCATAATATATTTCCAAGACCCTTGTGATGGTACATCGACTTAAAATAAGTTAAATGACACGTCTGCCATAGCCTGACGTGGTCTGTATCGCTTTTACTGGCACTATGTAACTTCGGGTTTCGGGTAGGAACCCGTGCACAAAAAGAACTACAAAATTCGACTGCTTTACGGCATACGTCACTTCCCCCACCACTTCCTCAAATTGTCTGTGGCCATTGCAGACATCCCAAGTCTCCCGGGAATCTCCTGCGTCTCCCTGATGCCCGCAAATTAGTTCAGATCTGCCGGAATCTAGAGCGCGCATGCGAGACAGAACATACTGCGCGCATAACATACATAGCGCGAGCACGGCTGAGAGAGAGAGAGCGAGAGACCTTGCGAGTGTGCCTCTGCCTCACGAAAGCTAGTCAACCCGCCACCAGCCGCCCCCCTCGTCAACAATCCAGTCACCAAGATATACCTCCCTGAAATGACTTCTTGCAGGTTGGGATGTCTGCCATTGTTGATTCCAAAGCCGGTGCTGGATAAACAGCGAGCGTGCGCGTGCGACAGTCGGCTGCGGAAGGCTAAATTATTTACGACAGCAGTAATGGACAATTCTGCTTCCAAACTGTAGGGCGACCGCTGAGGAAAAATCACATGGTGTTGCTTTAACTCGTCTTAGATAAGAGAATAACATAGTTTAATATGAAAAAACGGTGGAGTATCCCTTTAAAGCTCCAGTCCGTAACTTTTTTAAGTTAAAAATAATCCAAAATAATTATATTAAAAAAATCTTATTCTGCCAGTGGTCAAAACTATCTGCTTGTCATAGCTAGATTCAAAACGGTTAGCTTGTAATAATGATTTTAAAGGTTGTATCAGTGATTTCAGGCCCAAAAATAAATGTCTAATCTTTCCTAACGATCCGCTAGCTGCCCGCCCCACAAGCATGCCGTCCAAAAACCGCGTCTCTGTAGGCAGCCTAGGCTCTGAGATCTGCACACAAAAACAAATGTGTACAACCACCACTCAAAACCAAAATAAAGTGTTCCAACCAATCACTGACAGGGGCGGGTGTTGTGAGGTTTTGCGCTCGTGCACGGCTGGATGCGAAATCGGAGGAACACCCGCCCCTGTCAGTGATTGGTTGGAACACTATTTATTTTGGTTTTGAGTGGTGGTTGTACCCATTTGTTTTTGTGTGCAGATCTCAGAGCCTAGGCTGCCTACAGAGACGCGGTTTTTGGACGGCATGCTTATGGGGCGGGCAGCTAGCGGATCGTTAGGAAAGATTAGACATTTATTTTTGGGCCAGAAATCACTGATACAACCTTTAATTCCAGTGGTACTGGTGGGTTTCCGCGGGAAATTCGAGCATGTCTTTGCGTCATGACGTCACACCCGTACACATAAAGAAGGAGTTTCGGCTAGCTGGCTATACTGCGCGTGACGAGATGTTTAGATGTATAGGCTTTTCTCGCAGCACTTTACATAATTAAACTTATGGTATCCAGAAAGATCCAAACAACAATCATCAGTGTCAACTGGAGATTCAGCAGTTATAAAACCCAAAAGACTTCGTACTTCGGATTTAAGGTGGCTAGAGAAAGAGAAAGAAACCGTCTCATGCGAACCCAAGGATTTTAACATCGGCGGGGCTTTTGAAAAGTGCGTGAACTCCGTGTTTTGAAGGGGTTCAAAACGGAAGAAGAGACGGCTTTTTTCTGCTGAACAAGTAAGACATTTCAATAGTTCAGTTATGGAGTTTCCTTTGTTGTGCCTTTCTCGTTTTGCTATTATGGTGAATATGAATTCTGAACTACACAGGTAACCATAAAACACATTAAATTTAACATTAGTCACGCAATGCTGATGTTGTTAACATGAACAATTTGAGAACAAAGTAGGCTATAATTTGCACGGTTGCTGTAAATCGCGTTGATTAAATCTAACGAAGCTTATGTCGAATGCTTTTTCCCCCTTAGTTGGTCAGAACAAAAATGGATTTTACTTACTTGCTCAGAAGACATTTTCTTATGAAAATTCTTATGTTGGTCAAACTTTCAAAAAGTTAATCTGTGATTCTGTATGACAGTATCCACACAGCGCGGTGACTGACAGCAGCACTCGCCTCAAAGCACTGTGTTCATCCGCGCTGTTTCATGCCGATTTACAACCCATGTAAAGATAATAATTCCGCGAATCACTGCAGTTACAGTTTTCGAACAGAGAGATGGCGACAAAGAGGAAAAGATACGGACTGCAGCTTTAAAACTGCTCATTGATCACCAAAATGACATATTTAAGCAATTGTTCCTTGAAAATAATTTCGTCATGCCTTAAAATAGTTTAAATGTTACTCTACACCCTTGCCTCATTTAGTATACGCAGTTTATGAATATGCAAATTAGCCCCACCTCCACTCACTCACACCAGCTCAGAGATCCACTCGTTGATGATCACACGTTGACGTGATTGGTTACAAGGTAGTTTATGACGACACGTTTTTGAGACTGTCTTTGGGTCACTGCAGTTTTAAGGAGAAAATACTCAGCAATGGTGTTGACTTATGCTTCAAGACAAACCATGTGTAAATTCATATTAAAAACACCACATAGACGTGTAAAAACAACATTAAAACCTTGATTTTCACCACAGGGGGACTTTAATAAAAATGACTGTTCATTGTAGGGCTGTACCCTATTGGAAAAAAACTGACATTGCAATATTTTAAACACAGGAGGTTTCACCAGATGACTTGAAAAGCTCTATTTAGAAAGAATTAATCATTCTAGAATGATTGAGGTGATTTTGTTGGGAAGTGCATCTGCATTGAGGAAAAAATATCTAAAAAGTTACTTTTACGCGTTAGTGATCTGTAAGACTGGGGCTTTATTAATGCTCTTCATTGATTCAAGTAAATTTGGGTACAAAGTGTTTTAATTCTACTGCAGTTGAATTTTCCTATTGGAATTTGTGGTGCCCTGTGATGTAAGCAGGCACCAGCTCACCACGCCCTTGCCTACAGAGAGACACCCCAGAATAAGGCATTAATATGTGCTTTATAAGTACTAATAAACAGCCAATATCCTAGCAATATGTATACTAATAAGTAACTAGTTAATAGTGAGAATTGGACCCTAAACAAAGGTGTTATTAAGGTTATTACTTTCTCTAGAAATATTTTTCATCTGTTTGTTAACTAACGTAATTAACTAATGTCAACAAAAGGAACCTTATTGTAAAGTGATACCAAAACATACAGAGCACAACAGAATTGAACATATGGCATATTTGCTGGTACATTTACTCCCATGCATCAATGTACACACTTGTTACACTTTATTTTTCCTGCAGATTCTTCCCACACTTTTGAATGGCAGTGTACATGGGTGAAAAAAAAAAAAAGAATGTACACCTCAGGAAATCACCACAAACAATTCTAAAATGCGATTGTCTCTAAATGGTGACACTAAAAGTAGAGAATTGAAAAAGAATGTGTTGTCTGTGTATGAGTGAGTTTGAGTGTGTATGTATTGCAGAGCGAGAGGGAGGAGTGGCTTAGTCAGTGTGCAAGTTGTTGAAAAAGGCCAAATTAATTTCCAGAAAGGCGAGCCGTCACAGAAGTTGCCATTAGCTGCCGAGTATTAGATCATTCCTCAAGCTGATTATGGGCCAGTCAAAAAGCTAATATTCAGAGTGTGGCGCGCCACTCCTGGGACAGGCAAAAGTAATCTAATCAAGAGCTTGCGGGGGGAAAGGAGCTTGTGTGAGACAGGGTGACAATCACAGAGCGGCCGCCTTCTGCATCATGAGCAATGGTGGAGGCTAAATGAATTCAACCCAAGTCAGCTATTTCTGTCTGTGACTTTGCGGTAGGGAGTGGCAGAGCTGTTCTCATTTTGCTTATGCGCGATAAAGGTGAGAGAGAGGCCTCTCGTTTTTAAATGTAGTGTCATCCATCTGAAGGCAACATAAAACTTTAAAATGCTGTACCTTCAGCTCTCCTTCATGATAAAGTCAAACTCATTGCCCGGATGATACAGATTAGGGGGGAGCAGTCATGAACATTGCAACAAAACATTATTAATTATTAAAAATACCTACTGTTTGATCTATTATATCTGCTCCACACTGTTTGTTCCATGCACATTTTCTTTGGTTCTCCATCACATAGTTTTTTGGATTTTTATGGTGTAATTAGCCTTTGACATATTTAAAATCTTTTTGATAACTAAAATCCAGATATTACTCGATTCCCGTGTCATAAGAACAACCAGTCAGTAGAGCTGCACGATTCAGGATAAATTGAGAATCGCGATTCTTTTTCTTTTCTTTTTTTCTCAAAAGTCACAATTCTCCCACAATTCTGAACAGGCAACTAAATAAAATAACATGTAATTTACTGGAGGTTCTGACAAAGTGTTAATTTTTGCAGTCTATTTAAAAATGTTTAATTAAATACATTTAGATTTATATATGTTTAAATATGAACTATAAACTTCTGTGATGATAATAATATAAATATTTGTAACACAGAAATAATGATACTGTGTGTTTCATACCTATACATGACAACTGCCCTCTCGGGTTAAGAGCCAACGCAGATCTGAATGTTTGCTGTGATCGTATTTAGGTTTAATAGACACAGATGAATCATTGTTATTTAGGAATAAAATCACGTCGGTGTTAGAATCGAGATGGCGATCTTTTAACGATTAATCGTGCAGCTCTACCTGTCAGTGATACTGATTTTTAGTTTCACACTGATTTTTAGTTTCACTTTATTTCAAGACCGTTTCTCAGACCAATTAAACCACTTCTTAAGACTTTTGGAATAATTCATTAAAAACAGCTCATAAAGGGGCATTTATTTATCTTTGTTTAGCTTTCACTGCGCTGACTGGCAGAAAAGTGCTTGGTTAGAAAATGACTTCTGTGTGAGCTTTGCCTCATATTACATCATTGACAATAGACAATGGACATTTTTTGCCCATGAAATTTAGCAGAAATTAGCTTCCGGCCAAACGAACATACGTATTTGACTTAAGTATAAAGCGCAACTTATACGAGTAATGCAGCGTACTGCTGATATTTACTCTACGCCATGACGCACTACGCTACTTCTGACTTCACAAGTTGCGTAAGTTGCGCTTTAGACGTGCGAATGGCCGTTTGGCCAGAAGCTAGAATTTTACTTTGTAACGTGTTAAATATGAATAATTGTCTTACACAAACTCATCGCTTTGCTTCAGAAGACCCTTTATTAACCCCCCGGAGCCATGTGGAGCACTTTTATGATGGATAGATGCACTTTTTTGATCTTCAATCTGCAATTCACTGCCATTTATAAAGCTCTGAAGCGTCAGGGTGTTTATTAATATAACTCCGATTGTATTCGTCTGAAAGAAGAAAGCCATATACACCCAGGGTGGCCCATGGGCTAATTTTCATTTTAAAGTGAACTACTCCTAGACACCTGAACCAGCTAATCAAGTTCTACAGGATCATCAGAAACTTTCAGGTTCGTTTGTAGGTGCAGGTCGGAGCTCAACTCTGTAGGACGTTGTTCCTCTAGGAGCAGGGTTTTACACCCTAATTTTATAGGGATTAATTGTAAGTGGTTCGCAAAGGGTGGTCAGTTTTGATTGGTGCTTATGAAGTCTGGTGCCGGTATGTGGTGATGTTTTACTATCTCCTGAAACTCCATCCATCTGTCCCTAGTGTTCCACTGTGCAGCTTTCCATCTTCATATCGTTCCTTCTGTCTGTCCCTGCCAACCATTTTCTCAGCTGTCTGGGTAAATCTGTGTCAGATATCCCAGCAGCCTTTGCAGGTCACCGTGTGCTTCTGCCTTATTGGCTGTCAGCCTGGTTCAGCTGGTCCACGCGGCACCAGCTGGTGTTCCTGTGGCAACGCCTGTTGGAAATATGGCACCTTTGGCTGAGGATGAATGGCAACTTTAGCCCACCTACTAAACACTAATTACCAATTTGGCAATGACTTTAGCTTTTGTTCTGATCACTCATCCAAACGTGATCAGCGTCCTGTGCAAACGCCTTTTGACCAGTCAGTGACTCAGACTATTGATTTATCATGGCTCTGTGCCTGTGTTTTGGTTTAAGGCGTCAGTGTTGCTTGGCTTCTGCTTACAGTGAGAGCGGTTGACAGAGACTATCTGGTTCATTCAGTGAATCAAGATAATGCCTGTGCACAGACATATGCACGTCTCAAATCCTACAACATGAACATGGCAGTCTCGTTGAGAAATTTAATAACATAGCACTTCATTGCTCTTTTTTTAAACTAAATATGTAAAACTGTGCACACAAGAGAGACCCAGCATGCGAGAGATTGAGTGAATCAATGGTTTCAGTTTCAAAATATTTCCAAAAACGACAGATGAGTGTACCGGGAAATTATGCGAGCTCCCGGTATGCTAGTATCACTCCCGGTAATGTGACGCCCACGGTTTGATTTTTAGACTGGTTGTAGTCAGGTAAACAACATGTAGCAGCTTTAAATCACGTTTCGTTCCTCAAATCTGTGGAACCATGTGGTGAAGTCTGTGGAAACACGCAGCCGTTCGTCTGGGAAAAAGGCTATGGAACACGAAACATTCTGGTGGAAAAGAGGTATCAGTGAACCATTTTTTCCCATAGTGTAAAGAACATTTTAATCTAAAACATTTCCCCACTGTACATAAACCTTTTGTGCAACTGAAGGGTTCCATGGATGTTAAAGGTTCTTCATGGAAAGGTTCTTCCTTTTGAAGATGGATCGACATGAAGTCCACATTGCAGAATGTTCTGGCCAGGAACTACCCACTAAGACAATGACCATCTGACAGCCACGGAAAGTGACAACTATAGGTATTTTGTTACGTGATGGCAGGGTAAACTGAATAGTTGATACCATAAAAATAGATAGGTATGCATTTTTTTTTTTATTCAAATAAGACTGGTGTTCAAAAAAAGCTTAAAGGTGCTTTATTTGAATACTGCTGATATTTGAAACCCAAACAAACAAAGCCCTCCGTTGTTGTGCCCGTGTACAATATGTGTGCTCTCTGAGTTTTAACTGTGCTCTGCCTGTCACCATTTTCAGAGATTACTCATTTATCTCATGCTTTCACTCGAGAACCTTGCAGTACACTCATTCCCATCTTAGAGGAAGGTTAAATGCCTTCCTCAATGACTCATTGGTGATGATCTATTGATTTGCCTCTTGTGGGACTTGTACTATGTTTTTTAGTTACTGTCCCAGATGTTTAACCACTTAATCTACACCCCTATCATGGTCACAGTAACTTGAAGAGAACTGCCTGCAAGCGTCACTCAACATATATAGCATACATTTGCAGATACTTTCCATTGGCCCAATTTTGGATGTATGTTTTACAGGAATGCACACCTTGTGTGTGTGATAATGCTGATGGGAGTTTCAGCATGCTGGATTTATATGCAGGGAATGTGTTAGCCTCAGGGTGAAGATATCCCAGAGGAACCCTGGGAACACTATCATTGATGTTCCTCATCGCCCCCCCAACTTTAATCATTTTAAAAGTCTGTCAAAATGTGTAAATACCACATAATCCGGAGTGTAGGGATGTTCCAGAGGTCGGAATGGAACGGGCACATTTTGAAGCAGTATGTCACTGGTGGGTGTTATACCCCCTGTGGTAAAGGGAACTATTTTCCATGTTACAACCATATTTGGCTTGTGAGATTTCATTAGTATTATTTTTTTTTCCTATGTGAATTTCTACTGGATATGCTTTCATAGAGTGATGCAATTGTTTTTTCCTGCATGAATTGAATCTTAGCATTGCACACAAATGAGGGTTGATGGACTGTATCCTAACATTTTACTCGGTCAGATCTGAGCCCTGGAGACTGACTGAAACTGAGATCATGCACACACAAATATGCATATGTCATTGAGCTCTTGAGCGGCACCTCCTCAGTTGCAGATGTGATGCTCTGCATTTATGCGGCGACAAGCACTGAGGCGTGAGCGAGATGGGGATCACACACCCGTGATACCGAGACACAATTAATTACACACTCTGCCTCTCATCCGCTATCACCCATGCCGTTCACATGGCTTCTCAACAGTGAACTGAAGGATCACACTGTTGTGACATCAGCTCAGGCTTAGACGGTAATTAATCTCTGATAGAAATGCAGACCCTCTGCCTTTACTCTTAGCATGTGGGTGTGTGTTATACCATTACAACTTGTCAATGTTGCTCTTCCTCCAGTCAAGGATTAGCAAGGAACACTTGCTCACTTTTAATACTTTGGTTAGGGGCTTGTTCAATTCCCTTACTTAAACTTTAAGCATTAAGCCCCGTACACACCGGGACGAATATCGGTGCGCGTAATTCGTCAGCGTTTTTCAACGCGTTTTTTGTGTTCACACCCAAACGATTTTCGCTGACAATGAGCCGAGTGAACATGCAAATTCATTCCCTGACATTAGATGGCGCTTAATGTAAAATAGAAATAGTCCTATGTTGTAGTCGCTGTCGCGTTTGTCATATAGTTCTTTATGTTCCGACACCAACGAGACCAGCAGCTCTACATTCATCTTGCCTCGCATCTTCCTTGTCTTATTTCTTCCCGGCAGTGTAGACCATAGATATCCATAATAAAGGTCATATTTGGCCAGCAGCGCGGACGAGACATCTAGCCTTTATTATGGATATCTATGGTGTAGACGCTACTTGGCGCATCTTCTTCACCGTTACGTATGTGTGCTCAGCAAGACCGTTTTGTGTTTGAGCGCCCCCAAGTTGTGTTTTACTGTAACTTCAGAAGCTCCAGACACATGAGCAAAAGCGCCAATCTCATTGGTCGGATAGTTTTTGACGCGATGCGTCAAACCAAATAAACGAACCCGAGGCGTTTTTAAAAAAATGACGCTTTTATGCGTGGCGTTTTTCGCGTCGGTGTGCACACTCACATTGGCGCCCTTTGTTTAGTCACGAGGCGTTAAACGTCGGCGAATATCGCGCGCGAAATTCGTCCCGGTGTGAACAGGCCTTTAGACTCATCAAATCTTGTGGCTATTTCTATTGTAAAGCAGCTCTCCAGTGTGTTCATGATTTTTACTTCTGACTTCGAACTTGTCTTTACTCAACTTCTGACCAAACACCTGGAAGACTTCATAGCTAGTGATCCGAATATCTTAGAGACTTCATGGTGGGCTTTTTTGATTTGGATTAGTAAGCAAACACCCAGAACATATCTCTATGCTATATGTAATACAAGGCATAAATAAACATTTGGGCTCTACTGGGTGGTTCCAATATCAGTTTGAATTCTAAATGTGATCTTTTATATTGTGTGCATGCACCTGTGGATGTGTGTTTCTTATTAGAGGTCCTCCAAGCTCATTGTCTTAACGTGATCAGCCCCGTATGAGAGTGGGAGCAGCATATGGTCTCTCGGAATATAGAACAATGAAATAAATTCCAGTTGGATTGGTTTATGTGCAGTTTCTGAATGCTGATGGAAACTGTATTCGCCCCAGGACTTGGCCTGTTATTGGGCTGGTATTGAATGTTATTCTCAGTGTCAGTTTGATAAATCATATGAGATTCACAAACATGAATACATTTTTACACATCGGCAAAGCCAAAGCTTCTACAGGTTGTTTTGTATCTCCTTTTTAGGGGTCCAAGCACCAAGGGTGCTGGAACCCTATTGCGTCTGTACTTATTTTCTTCTTAGTCTTCATCAATGTCTTCATCTTTGTTGTCATCATCGTCATCTTTGTTTTTGTTTTCTTTGTCTTATGCCCTACAGTAAATCTGCATTGCTACATAGATTCACAGACATTTTTGGTACCCTGTGTTTAGGAACCTGATAACGACTTTAAATGTAGTTTTTCCATCCACTGTCATTCTGTACCTCTCTCTTATTCTGTGCAATAGCTACGGTAGATTATTGGGTGTTTCAGTGCAGCGCACAGCACCTCTGCTAACTCACCTGCTGTAAATCTCGCTGGATTCCTCTCCATCTGAACCTGCTAAATCAGCAACTTGTCTTTCGTGTCTGCATTTAAGAACAGCCACACATATCATTTTATTAACTTGTAAATCTTATAAATTGCATTTTGTTTTAAAAACCATAGATCGGTGCTAATAAGTAATATTAGAAAGCAAATAATGTTAATAAAAATAATGTTAATAGAAATAGAATAGTTAATAGAATAAAAAACATGTTTTATACATAATTTAAAAAAAAAAAAACTATTTTATTTGCACCAAGGATATGATACGGTTATTAACATTTTCTCAGCCATTGCTGAGAAATGGCACTTCTGCACAATTTTAGTTGTCTTAAAGTTTTCTTGTAGGGATTTTTTTTTATAAAGAAGCTACATAACCGATATTTACTTACAGGTTATAGATTATCGTATAGCAATATTCTACTATAACATAAAAGTTGTTTCAACTTAAAGTGTTTGTGCTGCCTTAACATTATTTAGTCAGGTTACAACTTGGATGTTTGAGTTGACTAAACTTAATTTTAAGTAGTTTATTTTTTTTTACAGTAATAATAATACTTTGTGTTGCCTCCTTAATATAAGCAGTAGTGACTGTTTGTAGCCTTTTGCAATTATTATTGATGTAGATGTAGCATTTCACTATAGCATTTCACTATTTCACTATACTACACATCTCCTATTGAATTATATCACAATTACTAACTATCAGGTTTTATTTTTATAACCTTAACATGGGTTGTTTTATAAGGTTTTTCCTTTTGACTTACCATAGTGTTTCTTATCATTGCAGCCCAAATGTGGCATGAAAAGATGTCAGAAGTCAAGAAGCTCTTTTGTTTCATCCCATACTAGTTTAGGATGCATTAATTGCTGATTTTCGTTTGTAGTGGAGAAATGTACATCATGATAAAGATTATTTAAGCTGAAGTATCTCACTTTAATACTCTCTTAGAAGAAAATACTATTTTAGAGGTTCCCATCATGGGATCATTTTATAGATTTAGTTTTAATTAATTTTGTTTTAAAATATTTTGAGTGCATTTTATGAAATAAACAGATCATAAACATACTTTATCACTTAAATGTATGATGATTTAAGACATTTGTCTTATATAGAACCTTTTTGGCATAAAGTGATCTTTAAAATTGAGTCAAGAACCCAATCGGTCTATAGAACCACATTGATTTGAGTGTAGTTACAATTTACCCATATTTACCCTATAAGTCTACTACGAACTTGACCAAATCCTACTTGTGATCAAGGTCTCACAAGAAATGAGATTTAAAAAAATCTCTAGGAATGTCCGTCAACATATATGGTGTACTGCTGAGATGTAAATATCAGTCACTCACAAGGACATCTTTATCCATAAAAAATACCCAGCAGTTCTTTTAAAGACCGTATTGGCGGGCATCATTCCTTTTACCACACTGTGCCTCAGGGTCCCAGGAAATGCCACTAAATCATTGTTTCATCTCTACAATGAAAATTAAAAATGACTACAAACTACAGTGTCCATTATTCTGAAAAATCAAGAGGTCAGAAACATCTCATCAGAAATGTCCCATGGTAACGATTCCCTGAACCCCAAGAGACTGTAAAGTCACTTTACACAAGGATTAGGATTGACGTGCTGTGTCCTACTTTTGAAAGCCCTTGGAATTGGGTGGAATGATGTAACCTATCACGATCATGTATTTTGGCGGGTGGTTTGCAGAGGAAACATAAAATGGCTGTCAGGATAATGGAATAATGACAGAGGTCTTGGAGTGAGCGAATTAGTGTTTACAAGCCCCTCACAGCCCACTGTGATTCAGTGCTAATGGCATTCCTGCAATGCGCCATTCGCTTTCTGTGACGGGATGGAAATTAGCAAGAAATAACACAGTGGAAGATATAAGGGCCCTATCTTGCACTCGGCGCAAATGACTTTGTACACTGACGCATGTATCATTCCTATTTTGCACCCGCGCAAAGCGGGCTTTTCCCTCCACAGACGCACGTCGGTTAACTAAGAAATACACTTGCGCTCCCCGGGGCGGTTCAGCGCAAAGATGAGGCGTGTTCCGGCGCAAACTTTCCCTCATGCTATTTTGCTGTTCTATAAAACAATTGCGCCACTGACCAGAAAAAAACTAGTCTAAAGTCAGTGGCGCGTTGCGCGTTGTTCATAATGCTATTTTAAGGGCGCATGCTTGGCCATAATCAATGTAGCCAGCGTGTGCACAACGCGCATACACGTTGATTCTCTCATCTAAGCAGCAGTTTTCATTTTTGCAAATCATACATTATTACGATAGATAGATAGATAGGTAGATAGACAATTTATTATAAAAGCAACATGTAGCTTACACATTTACCCAAATTATCATACGCCTGTTTAACAGAAGTTAATTTGGGTGGGTTTCTCCATCCCCAATGTCACTTCTCTGTGTTTTACGGCACTGACGAGAACGTTGCTCTCCTCGGCTGTGAACGCTCCTGGCGTGCGCCTGGCAAATCCGCCGTTATAATAGGAATCCGCTTTAGAACAAGCGCGCCTGCTCTTAAAGGGAATGTGAGATGGCGCTCTGATTGGTTTATTTCACGTAACGCCCAAACCACACCTATGAATAATGAAGCTACTTCAGACCAACCCCTTTTAGATTTGCGCCAGGCGCAAGAGGCATTTATCCCGCCGGGAAAATAGCAACAGCGCCGGGATCCGCCCACAAAGTTACTTGGGCTTTGCGCTTTGACACTTGCGTTTCAGATCGTTAAAATAGGGCCCATAAAGTTCAACTTCAATACTGAGAGAGTACAATTTGATCTCTCTTCTTTTTCAGACACACTAGTGTTTAATTCGATGTCTGATTTTGTCCATGCTGAGGAATGAATCTCTAGCCTGGTGAATGAGAGCTACGCAAGCTCTTAGAAAAAACACTTTTTTATGTTTGTTTGTAACTAGATGTATTCTTACAATTTTTTACATATTTCCTTTGATTGACAATTGTAACTGTCATTGCAGATACATGTACAGTATGTCCGTTAAAATCAATCAAACCAATGTCCATTTCTATTGAAGGATGTTGGTACATTTTTCTTTTTTCTGTCAAGTCCAATATAGTTTTAAGTAGATAAAAACTGTAATAGTATCAAAACAACTGTAAAAGTATCAGTAACTGTAAAAAAACTATAAAAAATGTATATTTGAATACTCAAAGCTCCATTTAAATTGTGACAGATTTACAAATCAATCAGAGCTGAAACGTGCCACACAAACTGTTAAGGTCAGTATTAAATGATTGAGACCTTATTTAAAGGGACCTATAAACTTTTGCCTTGCTGTCAGGTTTTATGGCTGCACAATTAATCACAATGAAACCACACGCGATTTGGCAAAGGTTGCGATTTATTTTATGCGCTGCTTGTCAGTGCAGCACGGCTGATCAGTAGTAAATGCTGCTTCATCTGAAAGCCAGAGGGCGCTCTCACGCAGACACGCCAAATATGCCCCGCCGCAGAAGTACAATGACCATTCCAGGAAATCCCTATGGGCATCATCGCTGTAACTGAATAAACAGAGATTGAAACGCTTTGATTAAACATGACTTATAAACACACGACTGCCTTATTCTGTGTAATAAGCCATATCATCGCACAGAAGGATGCTCAACTGTCGTTATGAAGTGAGTTTGGAGTAAAAGCATGTTATTAAATGTTGTCTTTTGTTGGACAAGAGGTTCATGGAAAGTTTGAATTCTTACATGACCCTGTTTCAAAATTAATGAATGTGATTGTTTTGGTATTCCCAGAATTTTTAAATATCAAATTTAAAGTGACTTTGTGAAACCAAAAATTAAGCACACATTCATATGTTTACTTTTATTTCACTACATTTCAAAGCATGATATCATTTTACTTCACTACATTTCATAAAAAAAAAACAAAAAAACATGTCATTCCTTGTTATTATGAACTGAAGAAATTGCCACCCTTTCTGAGACGCAAGTGCGATGTCCGATTCGAGAACGAGCTGATTCTTTCCGAAGAACCTGTATTGATTATTGTAAATGAAAATCATATTTAGGTCATGTATGTCGGTTATTTGTGAACTAAATCTGTTGTAAAAGGGCGAGCTGTTTAAATCCACTATAATCCTTGTATGTCATCATCTGTACGGGGCAGGCTATTTTAGGTTAAATGACACCAATTAATGCATCTTCCCTCACTTCTGTAGCAGTTTAAAATGACATAAAAGTACTATGTTTGCATAGCATTCCTCTTCATTCCTCATAGCATCGCCCCAAGTGACACCTGTACATTGTTTTTTTTATATACTAATTGTGGCCACATATTTACAATTATTATAATTTTTTTTTTCTTAACTTTCAAAATACTTCATGGCATATTATTTCACTTGTTTGCACAATTAAATATCAGTAAGTTAAACTTAAAATTTTAATATACTGAAGTTCAATGTTTTTGTGGTGTATAATACGTTGTAGAATAAAAAAGATTGCTTATTTTCAGATCAGTGCATATTAAATGTCTGCACTAATCTTTCCTAGTAGCCTAGTCCCAGACTAAAATGCATGTTTGAGCTGTTTTAACTGAAAGCAACTTGCACTGACATATCTTAAAATGGTACTGGTACCTTCCCTTCCCTTTACCTCTGCATAGCTGAAACGTTGTCAAAATAATTCCAGTTCACATGGCTACGTGGAAGTGATACAAAATTCAATTTGTAAAGAAACGCTACACGCCTGCGCACATATTCTGTTTTCTGTTAGAATGGTGTTGTGTTTGCGGCCCCTAAGTTAATAACTAATGATTGTTGCGACGGAAGTGAATCAATCAAAACTAACTTTACAGCAGCTCTGGAGTAAGAGAGATTGTTTTGGCTTTAGCTGGACAATTTACTCTAATTTCCTATTATCACTGTAAAGCTGCTTTGAAACAGTCTATATTGTTAAAAGCACTATATAAATGAAGGTGACTTGACTTGACACTGCCATTGCTTTTTCTCAAGATGCACACACCAATAATGTATTTTTTTTCAAAGGCACGTTTATTAAAGCTACTAAATGTCCTAATTGAACTAAGGTCTAATCCTGGCTTAATCTAAGCCCTTTCTGTGAAACCAGGCCTATAAGTAGTAAGTACTTTTGTACTTTTATTCAAATACAATTAAAAATAAGTAATCACACTTTTACTGGAATAATATTTTATAAGGATATCTGTCCTTTTACTCTATCACTTGATTTGTGTACTTCATCCACCACTGTTGGGTATGAAACTGGCCTGTGTCTGCTGATCCAAGGCACAGTCCATTTTGCCTGGCATAAGATGGGATACAATGGGACGATGTCAATTGTCACTTCAGCTCTTTCTGAGTGAAAAAGTCTCTGTTGGGAATTTGATTGGAATCAGAGAACCGACTACACATGATTGATTGATTTATTTTTTGTTATTCATATTTTCAGCTCCTTTGAGTAGCTGGAATGCTTTTTTTTCCACCCCAGTGAGCTCATTTTAACCTTATCATTGCCCCCAAATTCTCCTCCTCTTACTGTCAAGGACTGAACTCTCCCCTGATCAGAAAAACATAGCCAGGCCTCCAAAGCCCATATCAAAAACATGAAGAATCTATGCTTGACTGAGTTTAGAGATAAAGAGAAACCTGCTTTGCTGTTTTCTGGAGGAGAAGACAATTCATTTAAGAGATGAAAGGCTGAAGTATCCTGTTATTGATGGTGGAACATGGAGAAATGTGGGGGTACAAAAGAGGAAAGGACCGAGAGATGAATATGGAATGAGTGTGACCTTGAAAAAGAATCCATTTAAAGAGCATGTCTGAGACCATTTCAGTGAAAACATAAAAAAAAGTAAGTTGAGGTGAGAGAAATTTTAATTTGAATAAGCAAGAAAATGCAATTTGGACTATTTAAAGAGTATATTTTAAAAAAGAAAAGTGTTATTTGTGTGTTGAGAGTACTGAGCTGTTAGCTTAGCAACATGTTAACACCAGACTCAATTGAAATCAATCGTGAGTTGAGTTTCTGCCTACAGCAGAACAGCATGTAGAATGTTACTTATTAGATTTCATTTCAGTTTGCTGTCTCAGAAGACAGCTGCCTATCTAGACTGTAGACAGCAATGCAGCTCACTAGGTTTTGGCGCTGAGCTAATGTGTTTCAAATACACTATCTGAATGATTCAATATGTCTGTTTGTGGTGCCACTGATTGAATTCAGACCTCTGGAGACATCAATTTGTTGTGCACTTCTTACTATTAGCGTTATACATTAACATGGTCTAGGGTCGTCCACACTGCCTAGACGGCTGGCTCCCGTTGTCTATTATATTATGGCTAATGGATGACACCTGTATCCTGCACTGTAGATTGTAATGCAAGATACACTCATGCACTTCATTACAGTTCAGTAGTGGATATGATTTAACTCAAGTTCAAGGAACAATAGAAGCAATTTTCTAAAGGGTTGGTTTTATTTGTCTGGCAAAAGATCCTTGGTGACAAAGTCCTCCATTTCTCAAACTCACACCCATACACAGACCAACAACCCCCACATGCACTG
This sequence comes from Rhinichthys osculus, assembly GCA_029959095.1. Taxonomy (NCBI): domain Eukaryota; kingdom Metazoa; phylum Chordata; class Actinopteri; order Cypriniformes; family Leuciscidae; genus Rhinichthys; species Rhinichthys osculus. The sequence continues at coordinate 32,711,566 of JARWKJ010000008.1, forward strand.
AGGCAAATAGAGCTGTAAACCAGTCCCTTATTCACTGCCCTTTTCTCTCTTTGGCCTCCATCTCAGGTAGGGGTGTAACGATACACATATTCATATTGAACCGTTCGGTACGAGGCTTTCGGTTCGGTTTTCGGTACGCATTTTTGAACCGAACGGTTCGTTGGACCATTTTTCCTGCCGACCAAAATTTCTTTATTTCAAATGTAGGCGTGTCGCGCGTGGCAAGCGCACTCATAATGAAAGAGACGCTGGCGTGACCACAACATTGCCCAACATCAAATGGCAAATGTAATGTAAGCGGAACGAAACCACTCGTTATTGTGTGGTTGACGGACCGTTTATCAGTTTGGACCAATGCAGCGCGAGCCGATCTTAATCATCAGCACTGTTACTACACAGCCAAATCCAGTAAAGAAAACATTTGAATTCACCACTGAAGTAATAACATCGCTGCGAGATCTAGTGAGAAACATTCGCATTTCTCCGTTATTAACGGATCAAACAGCGCTGACGTGGAAACCAGGAAGAAACATTGTGCCATGAATGAACTAGCCTATCCAGTGTCCACAGATCAGCAACATTCACCATGGATTTACTGTAGTAACACTAGGCCTACTGGAAGTTTGGCAGGAATAGTAGGCTATAATGCTTTCAAGTAACATCACGTCGGTTTTATTTTGACATTATGAATACAATTGCTGCCCTCAAATGTTAATCTGAACTAAAATAAACCTTTGTTTATAACTACTACAATATTACATTTCATTTTGTCCAAGGAGCTGTTTTGTTTTATAATCTCCTAAGAAAAGTCAAGTATAGCTCCATCATTGCTCAAAGTTAAAAAATATTATACTTTATGATGTTAGTTTTAATAAAAATATAATAAAAAAAAATTAAATCAAGGAAATTTCTCTGGCATTTCTTTCTTTTCGCTGTATCGGAAACGTACCGAACCGAACCGAACCGTGACACAAGTGTATCGTATCGAACCGAACCGTGAATTGTGTGAACCGTTACACCCCTAATCTCAGGTGATCTGATCACAAATAGTCATGTGAGGCAGATTCACAGTCTGGTAGAATTTCAATGGGTGGGTCTTCACATGCTTGCATGCTGCTGATTGGCCATACTAAAGATGCATGCATACGTATGTGTTTTTCCGATTTATTTTAAAGCCACACATATTCAGCAAAGTTTAAACCCCTTGTTTTGATGCAGTGGTTGATTTGGTAGTTGAAGTTGTTCTATTCATTTCTACTTTCTATTCATCAAATCCTGAAAAGAAAATGGTTTCCACAAAAATATTAAACAGCACAACTGTTTTTACCATTTATAATAAGAATAAATGTTTCTTGAGCAGCAAATCAGCTTATTATAATGATTTCTGAAGGATCCTGTGACATTGAAGACTGAATGGCTGCTGAAAATTCAACTTTGCCAGTAAGTAAATTCAAATAGAAAACAGTTATCCATATTCCTTATCTTTTAATTTCTCATCTCCTACTATCTTGCCTTTTTCTCTCCCATCCTCTCCTTTCCCCATGCCTGGTTTCCATGGAAACGCCACATATGGTTCCAACAGCTGTTTTCCCATTTTCCCGTGACAGGTTGTTTCGCCCACTCTTGCGCCCAGCATCAAGTCATAGGAAATACAGCAGGTTATTAACCAGCGGAGGAAAACACATATTAGCCTTATCAGGCAAGTGCCAACGGAGCACATTCCAATAAACGGAGTGTTGAAATGTTCGGATAATTCCAAGGAGGTCCAGTTTCATTCCAGAATTGCTGATGTGAATATTAGACCATCTGTGTCTGGTCCATTTGAGTCCTGTATACGTCCATTAATGATAACAGCATGTTGGCTTTATGGTGGATTTGACCCAAATGAGTAAAAATGTGTTCCACCAGTAATAATGCACCCTGACTTGGGCAGGTACAGTTGCACAAGATGCATCCAACCAGTGTGCAAAGACACATTATGGGCCAACTTTGTCTGCTGACCTCTGTTTGGTCATGGTCAGTAAAGAGGACTGACACACTGGCGGATGGTCTCTGGTGTTTCCTCTAATGCCTGCAGCCAGACCATCAAACAGATGTGCTCATCAGCCTCCATAGTGCCGTGTTAACATGCACAGGTTGTTTTCTCTCTTTGCAGTCAGCAGAATTTCTGTCCTCTAAAGACCACACAGAGTTAACTCATTTTCTCCATGGTTAAGTGGACCATTTTGTAAATTATAGTCTTGTGCTCATGCAAACATTAAGCACTATCATTGCTAAATGTATCATTCACGTCAATTGCTAAACATATTCTTAAAGGGACAGTTCACCCCCGAATGAAAATTCTCATCATTTACTCGCATACCATCTGAAGCCAGTATGACTGTTATTTATTCTATAGAACACCAAATGAATTATTTAGAGCTGTTTTTTTCTGAATGGTGACCATGGCTATCAAGCAAGATATACAGTGAATAATGTTTAAAATTGTGGCCTGTTCCTCACAGAAAGCAACTGTATTACTTCAGAGGACTTGGAATGTGGCACACATGTTGTATGGGCCACTGTTATTAGGGGCACTTGTGGCCATAGTTAGAGAGTCAGACTTGTAAACTGAAATGTACGTTGGGGAGTGAATGAAGATTGGTGTCTTCCACCTTCAATACCCACGACTGAGCAGGGCACCTAAGTGACCTAACCACCAATTGCTCCCTGGGCACCACAGCAAATGGCTGCCCCACAGGTGTGTGTGTCCATGGCTTGCAGTGTGTGTGTGTCTACTACTCACCGTTCTTAATGTTCGTGCAATAACTTAGATGGGTTAAATGCAGAGGACAAATTCTCAGCATATAGAATAGCTCATTTTGGAGCTAATAGCACTTTCATTCAATGGTAAAGAGCAGCTCTAACATTCTGGTTGTTACATCCACCTGCTGGAGTGCCCGTAATCTCCACCAGAGGGCTCCCGACTAACTCATGAGCTTCAATTCCCAGATCCCATTGCCTGAACTCATTATGCTGTGATTAGGTTTGGCTATGTGTGAAGTGGTTTCAATTGTTCTGTAAATAACTTCGCAGAGATCTTTGATGCCAGAAATATTAGACTTTATTAACAAATAAAGCCGAGCATCCACCTGCAGGGGATCACTCCCTCCAGCAGGAGATCCCTTCCTCCTGCCGGCGATCACTCCTGATCAGTGCCCAGCTTCTCACATATATCCATACATCCTTTTCCAAAGATGGTCATACACTTATAGATAGTTTTGGGTGAAGGTCTTGTACCATGTGACTTCTCAGAATAGAATTGACATTCAGGGGCTTTTTACAGAAGGTCTTGCAGCTTTCAAAGTCACCTACACAGAGTCCTTTTAGAGGACTCATACAAGAAATAATTGTGTATTCTTATACGGCTAAATTACTTGTTTTCTAAATAATAAAATCTTCAACATGTGTCATTAGCTTGTTAAGCCCTGCCTATATAAGCCATGTGCTTATATTCTTTCTTTGCAAAGTCTTGTGTAGTGTCACACTGCAATTCTGAGCTCTATCTTTATGGTTTTGATCTTCTGTCTGGTTTCCTGGATTTCCCTCTTTTCTTGTGGTTTGGACTCAGTTGTGGTTAGGATTGTTTGCCCTTTGATTTTGATCTCTAGCCTGTTATTTGGATTATGATTTTGGATTAGCCTAATAAAGCTGCATTTGGATCCTCAACCTTCATGTCAGAGCGGTTTGTGAATATGGATCCATTGTGCATCAAGCTTTGATGGCCACAGAGCTTGGCCCATAAAGGAATCCAGCGCTTCCAAGTCTGGTGATCGCTAGTCCAGATCTCCCAGCGCATCCCAGTCCAGTGGTCCCAAGTCCAGAGCCTCTTCATGACATGGCTGCCACGCCAGAGCCTCTTCACGACATGGCTGCCATGCCAGAGCCTCTTCACACCATGGGTGCTACGCCAGAGCCTCTTCACGACATGGCTGCCACGCCAGAGCCTTCAGCCATCATTGCCACCATGCCAGAATCTCCAGTCGTCATAGACGCCACGCCAGAGTCTTCAGCCATCATGAACACTGCACCTGAAGCTACTAAGGCGGTCCCTAGGCATTTGAGACTAGCTTCCAGTTTGGCGGACCCACCACTGATGTCAGTGCATGCGGCTGGAATCTTCGTGGTTCTAACATCACCCTAGTGTCCAGTGCATCTGAGTCGGCAATGGCCATCCTATGTGTCTGGGCTGTGTACGCTTCTTCCAAGGCAGCAGTACCTCCTTTTGCACAAAGCATCTACTTCTCAAAGGAGGAAGCTGGTAGTCAACGAGGTGCGAAAGCAGGAGGAGAGGATGAGGTGTATAAAGGCCATTTCCCAGGCCAAGCAGGGAGAGTGGATGAGATGGGAGAGTGTGGAACAACGCAAGATGGGCTGGCAAGACCTTTGGTCAATGGAAGAGAGTAGGATCAGTTTCCTCATTAGGTCAACATATGATGTTCTCCCATCACCGCAGAACCTAAACCTCTGGGTAGGAGAGGATCCCTCTTGTCCCTTGTGTTCATCACCTGCCACATTAAGGCACATTTTGACAGGATGTAAGGTGGCTCTTAGCCAAGGTCGGTTTACTTGGCGCCATGACCAAGTACTGCGATGTTTGGCTTTAGCATTGGAAGGCAAGCGTAGTATGACCAATAAGTTGCCGCCTGTTCTAGCAAAACATTACACGCAGAAGACAATATTCCTCCGCCCAGGCGAGCAACCACCAAGAAAAGGTGTTAACACCAATTCTCGCCCAGGACAACTGGAAGCTGCTAGGGACTGGAAGATGCTGGCTGATCTTGATCAACGGCTTATTTTTCCACCTGAGATTGCCACCACTAACCTACGACCAGATATTGTTTTGTGGTCTGGATCTGCACGCATTGTTCAACTGATAGAGTTAACAGTGCCATGGGAGGATGCGGTAGATGAGGCATATGAGAGGAAGAAACTGCGGTATTCTCATCTGGCCACTGAAGCAGAACAGCGAGGATGGAGAGTCCAGGTTTATCCAGTGGAAGTGGGTTGTCGATGTTTTGTGGCACACTCTACAACCCGGTTCCTCAGAGACGTCGGATTCAGCGGCCAAGAGTTGCGTCGCACAATAAAGAACTTATCTGAAGCAGCAGAAAGGAGCAGCAACTGGCTGTGGTTGAGACAGAAAGATTCTAGCTGGCTGTGTACAGGCCGCCACGCTACGGTTTCGTAGAATTCTTGAAAACTTGAAGAGTCTGTTGGTTTATACGTTCCTGTGGATATTGCGCGAATGACGGGTGGTTGGGCATATGTTGTGTTTTGCGGTAGGTGGTAAGCCATACGGAACCGTTGCCACTGAAACTGCCTATTAACGCACCAGTGGGGCTCGACAGCCTTAGTCAAACGGGTTGACGCGTATGGTTTTGGTTGCGGAGAGATTGTGAGATTGTGGTTAGGTCTCAGCAGCAGGAGAGATGTAGAGGTCAGTAAGCTGGGCTGAGATGAGTGGGGGACGGAGGGGGGTGACTCTGGGACGCCAGAGTCACTGTCGAGCCCTCTTGAGGTGTCGTGGGCTAGTCGACGAAACACTGAGGACGGAAGGTACCCACTTGAAGACCCTAGAGAGGTCCCCTACTCGGCTCAATCCAGACGGTTGTCGTGCTGGTCCTGTAGTTGCAGCCGTCGCGTGTGCTGACGCGCCAAGTACATTGCAGCCGTTAACGCCGGACAGAAGGGGAGTCACACCACCGTATGGAAAGAATCGTAAATGGATGGAGAAGCATAGTTTACTGTAAAGCTACGTCTTAGTTCTTATCTTGGCGAAAGCAGAGTACAAATCAGCATGAAGTTTTAACATCTACTCTCGTGTAATGGAAATCATTTTTTGCACAAGGTGGTGGCTTCTGCTCATGAACTCACTTTCTGTCTAGATACGACCACAGAGGTCCTCCCTGAGCTCTCTGTCTGCCCTGATATTTGGATTACGATTTGGATTACCCTAATAAAGCTGCATTTGTATCCTTAACCTTCGTGTCAGAGCAGATTGTGACACTGGTAAACATCTCATTTTGTGTCCCACAGAAGAAATAGTCACAAGGCCAGGATGAGTAAAATAATGACAGAACCAGGGGCTACTTAATTATGTGTTTCTATCAGCTGTTTAGAATCAGAACTACCGACAATATATTGACTTAAAGCTGCAGTAGGGAGTTTTGAGAAAACGTTGACTTAGCCTGAAAATTTGAACAAGCACAACTTACAGGTCCCACCCCCTTGCTCTCTGCTGCGCTACAGCCCTCCCTCCACAGCTCGTCCTCCACAGTGGAGCCCGTCGTGAACGCGCAGGCTAGTAAACTGGGCCACCCATAACGGCGGATAAAAATTTATATGGCACATTCACTAATAGGGACTAAACGTCAATAATATGCTTTACATTGACTATGGCCTGCCCATACTTTGACTACAAACTTGGTCCTCAAATCATTATGTATTTTCCAATAGCCTACATGTAACTTTATAACGTTGCACTCTTTCTATAAGTTATAAAAAGCTAGTAAGATAACGTTAATATAACGGTAACTAACGTTACAGTATGTAAGTAATTATTCTAGCGATATATAATGCTAGATAAGGTGTGCTAGTACATTATTTCAGCAACATGACAAGCCAGTGAATTAGCAGGTTTCAATTGTTGCTTAGCAGAGTGCGTGACATTTTATCTACATGTTATGCGGCTAGAGTTTTGACACAGAGTCAATGGGCTCTGTGTAATTCTTTCTTTTTCACTTGTTTATCGTCATCAGTCTTTTTCCTTTTACCTCTTTGTTTTATGAGCAGGTGTCACTCGAGAATTGGCCGTTTAGGTTGTTTCTCCGTCATAAGCACAGCTGCAGCACGCCGGCAATCTTGAGTTTGAACGACGGCTCGCGCTGTGCAAGAGAGGGGTGTGATAGAATGTTTGGGTGAACTATCCCCTTTAAAACCAGAACACCATCTAATTTTCCAAAAAGTAGGTGTAATGTTCCCGAATCTGAGGACATAATAAATATTGTTGCATTAATATGTTGATTGGGTTTTTTTTTAAAGGGGGGCTTCTTGTGTGAAGTGAACAAGAGTGCTGGAAGCATGATGAAGAATTTGCCCTAGGTATGAGATACTTTTCTGGTGCTCATTAGAGCAAAGAGACTTGGGAAATTAATTAAGCTCCCTGACTGCTAATGACTGCAGATTGACCAAGTTGATTAATAATGGGTCTGAGCGTCTAACTTGGATTCTATGTGAATAGCATTGATTGGACTGATGTTTCTGTATTAAAAGTGAATCAATTTTCGCACACTACTGATTCCATCAAGTAGCCATTTCAGCTGTAGTTGTATTCGCTCATTGTAGTTGCAAGTGTATTTGTTTTCCCGTAATTTTTTAACTTTTTTCTCCTGGGCATTGTTTGAGTAATGGCGTGAGTGTAGTACACCTTGCTTAAAGATGATGTTTTTTTGTTGGCTTCTTGTTGCCCAAAGCATAATGGAGGTCACGTAGATGATTTTGCAGCATTCAGCGTTATTGAGTTTAACAAACAAGCCTGCAACGCATATCGCTGAGTCAGTTTGCTATAACAACACCTCATAAATATGAACGAGTGCAGACTGTATTATTAGCATGAACTGCTCTACTTCACCACCACTACTCAGAGTGGGCATGTTCTCATGCATAAATAGGTAGTCAAAACACTCATCATCAGGGGTCATCCACAAGCACATCTGTTTGAGGCAGTAACTACTCCTGTGTGGGTCATAATATTGAAGCTTGGGTAGGGGTGTATAACCAGAACGATCATTTCATAGTTGCATTGTAATTAACCTTCACTCTGTCCTGGCAAGTAGTGAATCAAGCACATATGTGTGTCATGCAGAAATCACTCAGGTTCAGATTTATTAGTTTAAGACCTATTGATCTGTCTTAGCTTATCTTTCCAATGAAGCTGGCAAGACTTGAGCCTGGCAGGCTTGTGTGATTAGCATTGATTGCATGTTTTGCAGTGGCGAGGGTTCATGTGATTTAAGATGCACGGCCATCATTGTGTTATGGTGCTTGACAAAATTAGTTTTTTAGCTACATCAAGCTAATCTGGCTCACTGCATAGCAACTCTTTTATGACTGAATAGCCCTTAATTGCTTTGGCGTACATCAGACATTGTCCTTTACAAGCCTTACACCCTGCCTCATTTCCTCTCTGGGATCTTCATTCATTTTTATTTTCCTGTGTTGGCAGATCTGTATAATCCAAAGCGGTGTTCAATTTCCTGATGGGGATTGCTGAGTGATCTCTGAGATTCACCCATTCAGCCTCTGAGCCATCCATCACACTAGCGTTTGAGAACCCACTTGCCACAGCCAATATACTTGTACCATAGTCACAGCTGTCAAGGAAATGGAGAACGGTGTCCTTGTTGACTGTTACATGTACTTACTATTGTAATAACAGTAAATTACACGCAATTACTAGCAACTAAAACTAAACCTAAAGTGTTGTTAATAGATATTACACAGTATGTAATTGTGTCTGTACCAAGGACACATTCAAATACATTGTAACCAAATTGTAATTTACTCACAATCATAATAGGGCATCAATATGTGCTTTATAAGTAGGCTACTAATAATCAGCCAATATGCTAGTAATATGCAAGCTAATAAGCAAATAGTTAATAGTGAGAATTGGTCCCCAAACTAAGGTGTTACCAAAAACACTGAACTATTTTTCTTTTTTTCCCAACTGATAAATGATACAAACATAGATAGCCAAGCAGAATCCACCCGACTTTAAATAACTCAAGCTTGACATAACTGCAGCATAATAAACAGAATGATCCTTGGCGTTGGTGTGGATGCTAATAGTAATCGTTGTTTTTCTCATTGTTCTTGGTTATCGTTCTCACAGTACGTTTTTGTCTTCTCCCCTTTGTTTGTTTGTTTAAAATGCCTTCCTTTTTCGCATAATGATCCGTTGAATAGATATTCCTTTCGATATGCCTGAGTGCATGCCAGATAGCCTCAGTAGGCTAACCTGCTGATGCTAACGTTTTTGTTTTTGTGTGCACATCTGTCTTTTCTTCACTCTTTAGTGATTTAAACCTCGGCTGAGATATGAGCCTTTGTCATTTCTCCGTGTAAGCAGATTTGTTCCCCACTGAGTCTGTTTGGGATACAATTCCAGACTAGTATGTTGTCACGTTATGGAGCTGAAAAATCCCTCAGGAATATACCGACATTTGTATGAGTGTCTGTATGCACAATTTATCATTTATATTCTATCATCATATTCGGGATCAACATAGAGTCCCTTCCCTTCTGTACTGTGCTCATTTACAGTAAATGCCATGTAAGGAATGCTCTTTTTGATGCATTTTGGTGGGAATCATTATAAACTGTCTGATAGGTTCTTCAGTAATTAAATTCAATGGGGCTTAGCCGTGTGTCATGTAGTGCACTTGAATTCAGGCCGGAGGGAAATACAGGATGAAACTGCCAATATACACTAGACACTGCCACAGAGATTCAGTTAGTCGCTGTCAACAGTCTGATGGTTAAGGTCAAAACAGACCAAGGCTGTAAAGGCCTGTTTACAACAATAACAATACCTAGTATGAAGATAACAATAATGATACCAATATGAACGTCAACAACGAACATTAGCATTCTGTTTATTATAGTTTTGTCATCTGCTGCTTTAAATGCTTCAGCTTATTAAAGTCCGGTGGATTCTGATTGGCAGTCAATGTTTTTTTTTTATCATTCATTCGTTAGGAAAAATCACTGAGAAAGTGATTCCAACGATATTGTTCCTCTGTGACGTTATCATTATTATAGTTATTGTCCTTCCTTGGTGTGAATGGGCCTGTAGTTTGGTGAAACACCAGGCTAGTATTATTTTGGCAACATTTTATGTACCTTTTGTGGAGAAGGTCGCTCTGTGAAAAATCTGTCTAAGATGGAGGACAAATGGAGATGTATACGTCATAAGACGTTCAGTACCAGCAAAAAAAATTATAAATGTTCAATACAGTGTTAGTGTACTTAGCAACATGCTAACAACGGACTATTGTTCATCTAAGTAGTACTATTTGTTTCCATCTACATGCGCCGTGCGGTGTTCAAAGTTACTTGCGAGATTCCATTTCATTCTGGATGCTGCCTTACAAAGCTGGAGCATATGTAGGCAATAGACCGCTTGGCAGCACTCTAGGTACTCCAGTGTCTTTAGAGATCCTAACAATTCATCATATTTCCTCACTATGTGTAGAATGGGTCACTAAGACTTTGTGAAGTATTTATTTTGCAGATATATTCATCCGTCTTTGCTTTTTTTTTTTTTTTTTAGTGCTGAGGCTGCTGAAGGAGGGAGCTGACCTGAACACAGTAATTTCCTCAGGAGGATCTCTGCTCCATCTGGTAAGAACATAAGGACAAGCTCTGACAAATTCAGATACATGTGCATTGCCTCTCGAGCTGTCATTCACTCTGACTGTGATGTCCTCTGCAGGAATTCTACCTCCTATCCCTTTTTTTTTAAAGCAGTGCCCCAATACTCAGTTCCTTTTACCTCTGAGGTCCTCTACAAAGTATTACATAGAACATTTTATACAATTATTTTAAAATTAAGTCTGACTTTAAATTAAGAATGGACAAGGCATGTTTGAAGCCACACCTGGGATGCAACCTCCATATTACACCTTTAAAGATATTCAGGCATTTTAGACCAATTTAATTTAATATAAAATTAATTTTAAATATAAAAATGGTTTAATATTTAAAAATGGTTTACAATCTGACTGGTTCAAAAAAAAAAACACTTCATTTGAGGTCACTCCTTGGCTGTTTGTAGTCAAAATTGATTAACCATTGGATATGAATGGAAAAGCAACTTTTTATATTTAAAGTTGTTGAATTAGATCTATATACTATCAGCCTCAATGTAAAAAAACAAAACACTTTTACTGTTTGTAGTCAAAATTGATTAACCATTGGATATGAATGGAAAAGCAACTTTTTATATTTAAAGTTGTTGAATTAGATCTATATACTATCAGCCTCAATGTAAAAAAACAAAACACTTTTACTGTTCCAAGTCAAATATGACCGCCAACAGCCAATATTTTATCCTTTTTTTTTTAAAACGTTTAGGAGGGTTGAAGATCTTAATTAATTTTCCTTTATTGGACAATTCCTGGTTATATATGACACCTATATGTTCTGTTCAATGCCTGCTTGTCAACTAAATGGCTGGCATCCATTACATTCCCTTTAGTTGGTTCATTGTAACTCTGGGAAATATTTGACACCATTCGGTGACACTGACTTTAATAGACCTGGTCCAGTGTGTGAGCACTACACTCAAGCAAGATGGATGACTCAATTTTTGTTAGTTAATTTTGTGACCATAGGAGACTTAAATAAATGTAAAGGGTTCACCAGGGTATAGTACAGCTAAACAGAAACAAATCCAATTTCAGTGGTAATTGGATATAGTTTAATTAAGTCTTGGAACTCTCTAGGAGTCAGAGATGCTCAAACAGAAAACAATACATTTTATGGTGCAACATATGAAATCAGCCATTTATACCCAATGCAATACAGTTAACTTTTTAATTACAATTTTGATTATTGGACCTCTAACTGAAATCCGCCTCCGTGCAATTAATGCCATTATCTAATGTGAAAAGGGCTAAATCTTTTTAGTCCATTTAAATGTCTCATTTAAATGCATAGTAGAATAGCTCAATATTATCTGAATAGAGTTCATCACTTAAGCTCTCGGAAAGTTTGTGTTTGGGCAAAATGGTTTAAGTTTAGTTGAGGAAGATATTCAATCAAATGTTCCTAAAATTACAGTGGGTGCAAAAAGTACTTGGACATGCAAGTCAAATCAAATGTCACATGTGTACTTAATGTTTTCCAGAGCCATTTTTGCAATGACTTTTAACATGTTCTCATGAGAATTTGTTTGATGCTCAAGAAACATTGCGGAAACACTTTATTTTACAGTCCTATTCTGCAAGTACATACTATGTACTAATAGTAATTACAATAACTTGGTAATAACTAGGTACTAACTCAGAACATAGAACATCTAACCTCAACTCATGTAGTTGTTTTATACTATTGCCCAATATTTTCTTTGGTTTCTTAGGTAAAGTGCATTTCTTCTTATCACACTTAAAAACAGCTGTTCTTTTTGATATATTTGTGAAAACTATTATTGGTCAAATATTTTGGGATATGGAGATTCCTGTTAGATTGCTCCACTGTGACTGGGAATCCAATATGTCTACATCCTCTCTTTTTTTTCTGTCTCTGCAGTGTGCCCGCCATGACAATGTGTTCGCAGCAGAGATTTTGATAGAGAAGGGACTGAATGTCAACCTGCAGGATGAGGACCTCTGGACCGCCCTGCATGTGGCCTGCGCCTGCGATCACGCAGATATGGTGCTGCTGCTACTACTGGTGAGGAATACAATTCAAGTCTATTTAATTCAAATGTATTTGGCGCTTTTCACAATACATATTTTTTCAATGGTACAACACGATACAATGCGAATACACCGCACACAGACACCATCAAATCAAATATTTTAGCCCATATTTATTAGCTTTGAGATCATATATGCTAGTGTCCTTTTAAATTTCCCTCCTCTGATGGTCTTCGGGGTCTATTGGACCCCAAATAACTTTTGCTCAAATTAAAAAAAATGTTCTCTTTGTCCAAATGGTTTGAAACGTTCTACGGCTCTCAACACTTTCTAGATCTACAAAAAAAAAAAAAAAAAAAAAAAATTTGAATGATATCTGTTTTTATGTTGGCGTGACAAAAATAGTCACACTCGTGGTCTTCGGGGTCTATTGGACCCCGCAATCAAAATAGACAAAATAACATCATCAAAATCAGAAACAACGTAGAACACATAGACAGAAATGACAGAAATAAAGTGGCACACTTCCAACAATGCAAAAAACATCCACAATCCAAAATGATCATGCTCACCACAGGCCCACACACACACACAACCACACACATATAGAGGAATACATTTATACAGGAATACATACAGACTATAAAAACTGTTCTCTTATCATTTGTAAAATAAAATAATCTAAAATGCAGAACCACCAGAAAAATAAATTGGTAACACTTAGACGCATTGAAAATATGCGCACACACATACACACACACACACACACACACACACACACACACACAGGAATACATTTGTAAGGCTATAAAAAAGTCTTATAATTTGTCAAATAAAATCATACAAAATGAAGAACCACCACAAAAATAAATTGGTGACACTGACACATCGACAATGTACACACACACACACCCGACAACAACAACAACAACAGTGAAGTGCCAAACCTGCTCCAACCCTGTCTGCAGAAGTCATGCAGTTTACCATGCAGTGTTTTTTCAGTACAAAAAATGCAAAATTTTGACAAAAAGTATTTTATTTTTGTTATAATTGTGATTTTATAATATTTAGATATGAATCCAACTTTAGAAAATATATATTTCAGTAATTCAAATAGCAAATAGCATATATGGAGCTCTATAGCCATCTAGTGGTTAAAGTGATTTATTTTAACCTGTATTTTCCAAAAAATGGGCAAAAATCTTACATTAAACCTTGATAAACCATAAAATTATCCATGGTATCTCCAGGAATGAAAGTTAGAAATCTGTGTCTTTTATAAAGTTTATTTACCATAAAATGCTGTTTTTTTTTGTAAAAATCCTATTTAATTAAATATTTATTTATTTATAGAACTTAAAAATAAATCACAAATCCTCCAAAAACTGCACAAATGTTGAGTAAAAACATTAATAAACAGAGTAAAATTATATTTGTAAAAAATATATATATTGTTCGGTTACAAAATTAAATGTTGTTGTTTGGGGTCCAATAGACCCCGAAGACCATGAGTGTGATTTTTTTTTTTTGAAGACCATCAGAGGGTTAAAGTATAACAGATACATGACAATTGTTTCTGTTCTGGAAAAAATGAGTTAAAATCTTAATGATTTATCTTGCATTCAGGGGCATTTACAAAATCAAAAATATGCTGTAGTTAACAGATCGCTTTCTTCAGGGATTACAGGGCCAACACAGAAAAGAAAATCGTACTTGTCAAGTGTTTTAATGGGGTTTTAAAGATAATTCTTATTTCTCTTCGACTGTGTCATCTGTGACACCTTTCTTTAAGACGATTAAGAGGTTTGTGGAACTGAAGGATGAAAGCAAAAATTAGATGGAAGAGATGAAAACCACGACTGCCTACCTCTCTACTCTCTCACCAGGCTATTGAGAATTTAATGAGCTTCTTGACACACCACACCCCTGACCAGCCTTGATAGATATGTGTGTGTTTCAGATACATGTGTAATTGACCGTTCGCAAAGACCCGCCCCCCTTAGTTACTGTCGCTATTTCCGACAAGCTACGCTGCTCACACACACACACACACACCATGTTTTCACGCAGTGAAAAATACATCGCGGACTGACAACACGCTGACAGACAGGACAGACCAGGTTACTTTTCGGTTACTTTTGATATTAAACATATTAAACAAAGTCTCACCTTTCAAATTTGGTCATTTAAAAAAAAAAGAAATTTAAACGATAAATACCGTTTTGTAGCTCTTTAATGTGTCGTGACAGATCGCTGTATAGCATCAGTTAAAGCTGCTTGTGATCCGATCATCTCTTCCTTCTAGTTCATTTATAGCATCAAATAATAAACATGAATGAACATAAGAAGGAATGTTGTTTTAACCGCAGAAAGTCATCAGTACATTCCGTTTTTCCAAGTTCAAATCCTCCCACGTTAATCTACTAAGTCTCCTGACTGCTTTGTCGGACAAAATGGCGGATGGCGAAGTATGATTGGTCAGATCACCTGTCAATCAAGCTCCCTGTGAAGGGTCAATTGGCGAGCACAGGTGGAGCACTTTGGAGCTTCAGATATCATTATGTGGTAGAGTGGACAGGATATTTTATTGTATTTTTGTGTTTCCATAGGAACAAATTACATATAGTAAATGGTGACAGAACTACCTTTTAAAGTCAAACATGTATCGAGTTGCAGTCGGATGTAAAAAAAAAAGAGGCACATACACGTCTCTCCTGCAGGAGGAAATCCAACTAAGACAGCTTAGAGTAAAGTTCTATCATATGTTGGACATGCCGGATCAGATGAGCGTAATCCTCCACAGTGCTGACAGATCCAGGCAGGATCAGGATTTCCCTTCGTCTTTAGACAGGCTGTGTTCAGCCAGCACGCAATCATGTCAGATCGCTGACTTTACCACAAACAAACACAGGTGATTTAACTTACACTGGCAGAATGTCTTCAGTGTTTCTGGAACAGGATTTTTAAAATTGTTTCATTGCTTAATTTTTTTATTTTTATATTTTGAGGCTTTTTGCAATACTGTTTGCACCACTTTTTACTTTTGGAATTGATTGGATTGTGAAAATGATAATTTTTAAATTGTAATATCAAGTTATTTTAGAGCCCAAAACTTCATTTGCCAGAACAAGAGTTTCTATTGAGGAAGAAAGGACATTTTGTTTTGTTTCTCAATATGTTTTTTTTTTTAAATACAGATGACTTAAATAGCTATTTTAAGAAATAATTAATACTTCTTTAACGATTGGAGTGATTTTTTTTTTTAGAGAAGTGCATACGAAAAACATTTCTCTGAAGACCATCCCTTTAGGGCTGAACGGTTTGACAAATTTGTGTGTTCTCACTTGGTTATGCTATAAGAACCAACTCAAACCTATTTCAGTAACCATAAAGTCTTTCCACTTTTTTTTTTACCAATTCAATATGACTATCAAATAATAATAATAATATTATTAATTTTTAAATAAAAATAATAAAATATGATATGTATTACAGTTACTATTGTAATAATACTGTTGTACAAAAATACTATTGAAAAGTATTTAATAAAATAGATATACTTAGCAAATATTTAGTATACAATACTAATATGTATGTCTTAATTTCTGTATTACATCTTTATTTCAAATGTTATATCCATCATGCTTTTATTCTGGTGGAAAACTGCAGTGAGCCTTTTTTTGTTGTTGTTGGGAACAAGGTTCATAAACGCTTCCCACTACAAATCTGGTAAAATGGTTGGCACACATTGCATTGCATGTTATACGAAAAATGCAGAGATTGTGCGGAGCTGAATTTGCGATTTGATAATTACATTATTTCCATATTGTGATTTTGGTGTTTTTGTTAAATTGTGCTGCCCTAACCAGAACACTTATATTGACTCCCGCTTGAATTCACAGACAGTTAAGACACAAGTGTGTCACTGTTGTTCTTTTCACTGTTGTGCCAGTCAAAAGATCACTCTGCGTGCGTGTCAGTGAAAGCTCAAAGTAACAGGGATATCTGGGTTATTTTTAGCGCTGTGACTTCAAAGAGCGTCTTTCCTGAGGAGAATTTCTTCTCCAAATGTTAGACTGGTGAGAAGAAGCTCAAGATTTTCTGCTTATTGCCTCCAGTCCAGCACAGCATGCAGATGTAGCCTGTTTGCTATGGGCACCGATAGGCTACGAATGATTGGGTCATATTTCTCAAATGTGCAGTTTATTTATTTGCATAAAACGTTTTTAATTTGCAAAAGTGGCCTATTCGACACAGCTCTGCGGTGGATGTTACACCAACTGAGTGTTTTGGCAGAAATCTCACCGTCAGTCCTTTTGTCAGATGTCTTTGAGTCTCACTGATCAATGATGGATGAGAGAGACATTTCTCTCAAACTTCCTGGCACAAATTTGGCACCAAATGCCCTCTGTGAACCGTACGGTACTGTAAGTTAAAATCACTATAAATAACGTTTGAGATTTGTTACTTTTGCATTTGTGAGGAAAAAGTTTGAATGAGATTTACTGCCAGCAATAATATACCAAACTTATGGAAAGGCTGTTAAATCAGCAGGGCTATGATACACTGCAGCCCTAAAATAATCTAAAATTGACTTCTAGTGGGAAAAGGGACCTTTATACCATTGATTTGTCATTGAACAGCATATCCTCCACAGATTAGGAGCCTTGGGGTGTGAAAAGAGTATGAATCAGTGTGTTTATCTCTGAAGAGAATCTAAAAAGGAACATGCCAGGGGAAGATATTCGCCCCCTTCAATCCAAACCCATTTATAAAGATTCCTACACAAGCTGTTTCTCATCTAGTGAGCTTCTTCATCCTTCAAATTAATGACTGAATCATCTCATTATTATCAAGAGGGAATGGAAGCTGTGCCAGCTCACGCATCACGCATGAAGCCACATTTCCTGCATTTAGACCTCAGGTGAAAATACAGATCACGATCTTCATAATTTTCGTGGAAAGTACACAGTGAGTTCTCTTAAGTTCTGGTTAGTGTTATTCTGAATGTGCGCTGCGGAGACACCAGCTATGCCTGCTCTACTTTCTGTGTGTGTGTGTGTGACTTCAGACCACTTTCGACCTGATTTTCATTGGAGCGTGAAGCAGCAATCCATGTGCGCCTGCCAGCTCACTTCAATCTTAGTCCTCCTTTAGGAATACTGGACAAAAATACACTCTTCTACTACTACTACTACTACTACTACTACTACTACTACGACTATGTTTTTACACAACGCCTGCATTCAGTTTTGTTAGCTACATTAAATCATAACATCCAGATTGGACGCAGAGATATAGTACAGTCTGTATCACAACTGAAATGTTATCTATAATAAAATGTTTAGCCTTTACTTTATCTGCGGTTTAATATGGGGAGCTAATCCCGCCTGAACCTCTTTATTCTGTTGATGTATAGGCTCAAACCCCACGTTCCTTCAAATCACCAGCAGTGTTCATTTTGACTGCAAATTTGTATTTAGTTTTAGTCAGTCTTTTGACCAAAATGCCTTTTAGTTTGTCATATTTTAGTCATCTGAATTGTTTGTCTAGTTGTAGTCGACTAAATATCATAAGATGTTAGTCGACTGAAATCTACAGTAGATTTACAGTGATGTGAGTAACTTTTAATTGTAACGACGCATCTCGCGCATGATGCTGCAAAGATATGAGCAACACTCAAACATATCCAACTAGCGCATGTTTGCATAGAAAAACAATGTAAAAGCAGCATGCTTTCTGTGATTGGCCCCTTACACTGTTCATTTTTAGCCATTTATTTTTATATACAATACAGTATGTAATGAATTGACTGATAAGGAATGTGTGATATTTAGCAAAAACTGATAAAAATCTATATTTCTGATTGTAAACCAGCTCCATCATCTCCCTCTTTGTGTCTGTTTGTTTCTGTGTGTTTGTTGGAGAAAGTGTGTTTGAGCATCTGCATGTGAACTGTGCCGGTGCGCTTTGAAACATTCTCTTTGATAGTACTCACAACAGATTTAGCGCGTGTGTGAACAACTCCTCGGTGCTGTATGAATGAATATTTCTGAAAGTAGGCCTCATTTGCATAAAAGTATGCAAGTCAGTTTGAGCAGAGCTCTCGTACGGCAGAGATAACGTGAAGACTTAATTAACTGCATGAAGACGTGATCCTTTCTTGCACACACACATTTTCCATTCGTGAGTCTGAAGGTTCCTTAATGGTGGACACGGCCTTGCCTCTTTTTAAAACAAACCTTTCACACACACACACTCATTGTACTGACACCTCTTTTGCTGTCTGATGCACCGAGAAAGCACACAGTCTTTATCTTTGAGAAGAAAAGCACAAGATCATGTCCAGGGATGTTAGTATACTACTATTTTTTTGTTTTACTGCAGTATTGGTACAGCAGTAAGCAGTGTGAAAATAGTAGTTTTGCCTAAATGTGCTGTGGACATACACACTGCATGGAATAATGGCGATTTGACCGTCCTTTTTCAGTTATGAGAAATGTTGAAATGTATTGAGACCCTATAAAATTGAGTTTAGTCCATATCTGTTCTTGACATTTACAGTTTGACTATGGTGAATGGAGAAGAAGCATCAGTGATTGCCATCTCAAACTTCAAATTCATGACTCATTCATTATGGATTCATTAATAAATGAATTACTGTAGTTTTCAGTAAACACGTGTACTGAGGCACAGGAGGCTTTGAATAGGACACCTACTTTCTGTCTCCTGGGCAGTTTGATTGACACCTTAAGCCTGACTGACATGTCATTGTTTGATTAGCTGTTCGTCAGAGGCTTACACAAAATGACTGTGAATTAATGCAGCTTTGTTTGGCTCTTGAATGGTTTTGAGATAATAATAAAAAAAATAAAAAACACAGATTCTCCTCAAGCAAGCCCCTTTAACCTTTTTTGTCTCTGCCTGTAACTGCGGGCGAGTCCCCCTGCTGGAGAAAGGGTTGTCTCCGTTGCCATGGATACACATTTTCCATCTTCTCTGTATTACTTTTCAGCGGCCTTGCTGTTTTTTCTCCATTTCACGTCAGTTGCAGGACATGCAGCCGTGTCTTGTCTTCCACCATTTAGTTAGCGAGACTCTCTCTAAATATATTTCCAGTTTTCATCTGCCGAGTTTTCTACGGTTGAATCTCGTGAATATAGGTCGAACATTACCCTAAAATATATAATAATAAAACAATAATACTAATAATATTTGGAAGATTAACCTCCTAGGGCTTAGTGGCCACATACGTGGACAGCACATTTTTGCTCTTATGTCCACAATTGTGTTCACTGCTGAATTGGTGGTGTTATGGACACGTATGGGGGTACTTATACTGCCATCTGGTAGTGTCAGAAATTTATAACACACTATGGTCAAAATTCAAAATGGCGGCAAACACAAGGAAAGATTCAAGTGGTAGCTCCATACACAAACGTCGACCAGTTAAGAAGTTCTGTCATATTTCATGGCTTATTCTGATTTAGATATTTATAAAAGCCTAGTATATTTGTCATGACATGCAAATTTGAAAAAAAAAGTGCAAAACTACCAACTTTGTAGGTCGCTAAACATGAAGTACACGTATGTGTACTTATGGACTGAAGCTCCTCGAAACAGCTAATATGCTAGTAAACATGCACAAACATAAAATGGGAAAAAAGCTAGCTCTGATGCAGCTAAAAAGGTGCACATGGTCCCAATGACATAAATAACAATTAAATCACTAAATACATACGTACATACTTAAATTAGTTGGGTTGAAAATGTTAGTAAAAATGTAATATGCTAGTAAAAATGTGCACATGTAAATTAGCTTGTATATTATCCCATTGGAATAAATAACAAATAAATAATGCAAACCTACATAAATTAAATTAATTTGTATTTGATTTTATCATGTTTTTATTTCCAGAGCGTTTTTCTGTGCAAAGAACATTGGAGCTACTTTGGGTTAATTGATGGAGATAACACAGATTTGGATGTGTCTGATAACGATGATCCCTTAGAGATGTCTTATTGATCACAAGTTCAGTATGGTGTACCACAAGGCAGAAGGCTCAGTACTAGGACCGTTGCTGTTCACTCTATACATGCTCCCCTTGGGAGATATCATTAGGAAGCATGGCATTTTCACTGTTATGCTGATGATACTCAGCTCTATATTTCTTCACGCCCCGACGAAACTTGCCAATACAAAAAAACCTAATGCATTGCTGATAAAAAAAAATGGATGACTAGCAATTACCAACTTTAAAACTAAAAAATCTAAATTACGTCATGTGCTTTCAATGAAAAATGTGGAACAGTTAGTTCATTACATCAAGGCTAGATCATTGTAATGCTCTACTGGGTGGTTGCCCTGCACGCTTAATAAACAAACCTCAGCTGGTTCAAAATGCAGCCACTAGAGTTCTTACCAGAACCAGGAAGTATGACCATATTGCCCGGTTATGTCAACATTGCATTGGCTCCCTATTAACCATCGTATACATTTTTAAATATTGCAATGTTTCCATGTTGTTTTTACTCTCTGATAGTCAAAACATGTTAAAAAATATGTGTGTATGTGTTATTAATACATTAAAAAACAGTCAGGAAAAAAACTGCTGTGTTCAAGGCAGAAATAAAGGGGTTTTCATTCTATTACACAAAGGTGACTTTATTGTGTTTTATGGAAATTCGGACCATGAGTCCACATATGTGGACATCATTTTTCTCTAAAAGTACATCATATCAAAAGATGATTCTTAGTTTTTATTCTAATTAGGTTCCAATAAGCCCAAATAGCAAAGAGAATTAAAAAATGCATGTAAAAAATCAGCTTGGGCCTTAAGAGGTTAAAGAAAATAGAAAATTAAGCCTGTCATTAGGACCATTTAATATTGTTGTATCATGATAATTAATTAATTTAATATTAACACTTAAAAAGTGTTTTTTTATTCGATTTTTAACAATAAAAGGTATATTTATTAAATTGATATTTGATTCAGTAGCAATTTGTAATATCCCTATACTAATATATATGAATGTAATTTGAAGTTATTTAAATTCATAAATTTGATAATGTATTTTGAACTAACGTGAATTGACAAAATAGTACAAATAGTACATTATCCTAGATTAATAAATGTTTTTCATTTTGTTCATAATGCATAATGCGCATTAAACAGTGGTACAATTACACAAAAATATTATTTACAGACTTTTAACACTTACACTGCAAGTTTGTTTTCGAGTTTGTATTTATTTACTTAACACTCACATAATCAGTTTGTTTACAGACTTATGCAACACTTGCATAACATGTTTATTTATGTATTTATTTATAAATCGGCATAAACAAAATACAAATACAAATGCCACAAAGTAGGAATGGTTTACAATTTACGTATATTATCATGAAAACAATTTCACAGTGTAATAAATCTTAATGGCCCTAAAATATGGTTTGTTTTCATTCTAATTCATTCTTATTTTTTATTTTGTGTGTGTGTGTGTTTATGAGAGAGTGTGTGTGTGTGTTTTTTTTTGAGAGAATGTGTGTATGTGTGTGTGTGTGTGTGTGTGTGTGTGTGTGTGTGTGTGTGTGTTTGTGTTTATCAGAGAGAGAGTGTGTGTTTTTGAGAGAGTGTGTTTGTTTGTTTGATTCACCCCGAAACTTGAAACCACATTTCCTTGACTAATATGCGTTTTTTATAATGCAACTGTTGTATATTTCAGCCTCTTTGTTTTTCCCTCATGTTATGTCTGTTAATGCTCTTATCTCTGCTGTGCAATATGCGATGCTTTAGGTCTGAATCTCCCACACACACTCTCACTTCAGGCTAGCTCTCTCCTTCTCCCTCTGCCTCTGCATCTCTCGCGTTCCTTCCTCCATATTTTACTGCATCCTGCTTCCAAAACTAGACCATGTCGACCTATTTTTTGGGATTAGTCAGAGTCAGGATTTAGGAGGCACTATGTTAGGCTGCCAATCTCAGTCTCATCTGTTATTTCATTTAGGTAAGAGAACTGCATTAGTTAAGGGTTCATTAGTTTTCACTGCTTAGTCATTTCTATGAGTATTACTCTCTGAAGAAGGGGGGGGGGGGGGGGGGGGGAATGGGAAATGATTTTTCGTGCTGCTTTTCCAACTAAACAGACATGGCTTTATAGTGTAAAGTATTATTCACTGGTAGTTTTTTGAAAAAAAATAGCTCCAGTTATGGGTCATATTCCATCAATTTGATGTAGATTGTCCAATTTCTGAATGATCCACCTCAGGAGCCGCGTGCTCTCGATGCGACTTTCACGTTGTTCTGAGCAAACGTCAGACTGAGGCCCCGTCCACACTACTACGTTTTCGTTTAAAAACGGAGACCTTTTGCTACGTTTGCACCTCCCGTCCACACTAAAACGGCAAAAACGGAGACCCAAAACGGAGAAGTTTAGAAACGCTGCCGACCCGTTTTTCGTTTTGAATCTCCGGAGGGCGTTTTAGTGTAGACGGGTCAAAACGGAGGACTTTAGAAACGATGACGTAGTAGAGGCTCACGCTCGGCTCTATGATTGGGTGTCATCAGTCATGGCGTATATCTTTGCTAGCAGCTGTTGTACAAGTAAATTCTGCATTTTACAACGCTTTATACCACGGCCTGTTTAAATACTCGATTCTGATTGGCTGGAAGGTGTGCAGTAAAACTGTTTAATGCACAGGTAGTACCAGTCAGTTTGATTACAGTTCGAAATTAATCTGCTACTATAAACATTGGTAACCATAGTAACAGAGTTACACTTGCAAAAGAGTGAGAGAGAGACACATATGAAAACGTTATAGGCTCAGAGCCATAGAGAGAAAGAGTTGCGACGCTCTTTGATCGCTCGCGATGGCTGTCACGTGGTTCATGTAAGCCCCAATAGTTCCAAAACATACGCGGGCTGTCATGCTCTTCTATGGGACAGACAGCAGCGATTGCATTATTGACCGGTAAATATAAAATAGAACACACACCCAAGTACTTTTTCAGCTGTTACTGCATTATTGCATTTTGTTAATGTCAGTTATGCATTTGGAGAGGCAGGGTGACAACGAAATAGCCTACTACTGTATATTACTTAGATACGTTTTAGGTTGTTTTTTTTTTTTTGAGGGAAAAGACAGAGCTAGATAAGATCGAAGACGACAAAGATGAGGTCAATACGAAAAAGACAACTAAATGGGCAGTTAACACTTTCAGTGACTTGTTGCGCCGTACAGAACAATTGTGATTTCGAGACCTAACTTTACTCTGCTTCTCTTTTAAATGAGACATTTCGGGAGTTTTATGCCTCTGTTCAGTCTACCGCTGGACGCGAATACAGTGTTGCAAGTTTGATGCGTCTCAGAACAGGTATAAACCGTCACATTACAAAATACAACATCATAAGGGATAAAGACTTCAAGTCAAGCAATGCCGTCTTTAAATCAGTTTTAAAGCGCTAAAGGAAAAATGGAAAAGACACCAGCGTTCATCATCCGCGTAAGAAAAGTTTGGTTTGACATACAGCTAATTCATTTAAATAAATGACATGATTAGTTCAAATAAAGCTTTCCTTGTCACTGTCAGTGTTGCCTATCATTCATAAATAATTTTAATAAATCCATGAATCATTAAGTTAGCTATATAGGCCTATGCTTAAGCAACGAGGGGACTGTAGACTTTAAAGAAGAGACGCATAGGTAACTCGCGCACGCATCTCTCTCTCTCTCTCTCTCTCTCTCTCTCTCTCTCTCTCTCTCTCTCTTTCTTCTCTTTCAGTTCTCTGTCTCTCTCTTTTAATAATGAATTTAAATAAATGTGATAATTCATTCAAATAAAAGCAATCCGATGGCTCTACTTTATTTAAAGCGGACGGAGTGCTAGAACTAACGAGTCGTAACTTAAGAAAATAACCGTCATTTTTACACGTCTGTTAAAAAATTACATTGTAAACATCAGTTACAGCTTTAACTTCTTATTAACTTGGCAAATAACCGAGGTATAAGCGGGATAATCCACGGATAGCCATGCATTAAAGGATTTTAATGCACGACCTAGAGGCAACCCCTTCGCCTCTACGTCGTGCATTAAAATTCTTTAATGCATGGCTAGCTGTGGATTATCCCTTACATAACTGCCTACATGTGCCGGAGTCAAGCTATTATTCGAGCGATCTGTGACATTTCCTGTGTGCAGCGGCGGCGTTGACCGTACATGGAGTGTCGGTTTGGGGTTAACCCAGAGCATGGTGGGATCATTTTATCAATGAAGTTGTGTTTACACCGGCACGCGCATGCCCAGTGTTGGTGAATGGTCACGTGATCCGCGTTTTTAGTCGTTTTAATGTGGACGGAGATCAATTCTAATACGCAGCTAAAACGCTGGTGTGGACGGAGATCGTATTCGTTTTAATTATCCGTTTCTAAACTAAAACGCAGTAGTGTGGATGGGGCCTGACTGAATGAATCTGTAAATCCAGTGTATGCCAGTAGGTAGCACTTATGGAACAGCAGAAATGGAACCGTTTCCCAATTCCCAGTTCTGAAATCTACGTGAGAAAATCTTTTGCCCTCACACAAAATTTCGTCAAGTTCGTCAAAGCGAACTTACAATCTGGTTCAATATGGTTGCTGGAAGTAGTGCAAGTGTAACGGAGGCCAGCTAGTAGACAGATGCTAGAGGCTGCAGTCTTTAGCCTCCTTGTTAGAGCGCCTGACTCTCATGCCGGAGACCCGGGATCGAGGCCCGCTCGGAGCGGGTCAAGTGGGACCCGGGTGGAGGGGTTACACAAACATGAATATGTCAGTAATAGAACAAGGCATCAGTTTATCGTTGTTGACCGTATGCGATATGTCACGTCACACCCAGTGTACACAGTACCACTAATTCTAACAGGCTCTTTTTGCTTGTAACGGTCAGTGAGAGATGGACTGTGGTCATAATTACACTTGTTTACGGTGCAAGAAGAATGGTTTCAAGGCAAAAGATGTCGAATTCACACCAGTGAACCATGCAGATGTTCTGAAGTTTTCCAAGTCTGCTCGAAAGTTAGCTGCGTTCTCATTTACTTTCATTGCTATTAGCCTATTATCACTACAGATTAAATTGAACAAAGGCAATTAAGCCTGTGCTCAAAGCCCTGTAATGAGACGCAGGCAGCCATCATCATGCAGATTAGATGTAATTACGTTACGTGATTGTCCTTGTTTCCTGGTGCAGTCAGAGGAAAGTGTCTACAGTTTTTTTTTTTTTTTTTTTACTTTCCCGGGAGGATGTTTAATCTCTTTCTCCTTTGTTGACATGATTTGTAGTTCATCTCTCTGCAGTCCTCTGTACTGTCAGGTTCAGTTACTGTGGCCTCTGAAGCACACCTGAGCTGAACTCGTGTGTGTGTGTGAGTGAGTGTGTGATTCAGGTATACACTACGCTATGTCTCCATGTGGAAAAAAGCTTGCAGTATAAATCATATTATGTGATGTTTTTTGTTGTTGTTGTTGTTTGTCTGTGATGGGTATAGGGTAGGGTTAGAATATACAGTTTGCACAGTATAAATTAAAAACCATTATGTCTAAAGAATGTCCCCATACAACATGAAAACCCGACTTGTGTGTGCGGGATCAGATCCCTCAGCCAAGGTTATTTTCGTAAACGAAAACTGAAACTAAGACTAAAACTATTGGTCAAAAAACTTTTTCGTACTTGCATATTTTTATACTTTTAAGTTGCATTTATTTGATTCTTCGTTCAATCTCAAACCATTATTTTATATCTATTATTAAGATGTCTGCACAAGCGTTAACTGTAATCTGTGCAAAAATGAAACTATGCTGAAATTAAACGGCTTGCTTTGGTCTACACCGGTAGTGTTCTGTTAGCTCTGCTAAACTAGAATTACTCAAACTTAACTGAAACTATTATACAAACTAAATAGAAATGTGTTCACAAAATAAAACCTAAACTAAAACGAACAAAACCATTAATGCAACTAATTAAAACTAAACTGAAATTTAAAGTAATTAAAATAAAAACAAATTTAAAAATGCAAAACTATAATAACCTTGCCCTCAGCTCCTCCTTGTTACCTTGGTTACATCAACATATCTCTAAAAGTGAATGGAAGGAAATGATTTGGAGAGGGGTCGGAGTAGATCAATACGCAGCGTGACGCAAGTCAAAGCACTGTTGCATATTAACGCTTATTCCAAAAAATAATAATTTGAAAGCATTTCCATCGGGGTAATTTAATCACTATTTATCCATCATTGCGAAAAATAGATTTTGAACGAGTCCCAGAGGCCAGCTTGTTAACCCCTCAAGTGTGTGTACTGCAGAGGTATGACACTTATGTGATATTTTATGACCTGCTGTCTAACGCATGATGATCGCTGTAGATCAGTAGTACTCTATTAAGTCCTGCTGCTAGACACAGCCGTGTTCAATACAGTCCTGTAGACCAGGTCAGTGTATGTCCTGCTCATGCAGAACACTGATGGTTTTCTTATGGTTGCACCTGGAACAGACCAAGGTTTGGCATTGATGCATAAATATTAATAAAACAATATAAAAATGCATTTTATAATTTAATTTAATTGAAATATACCATTCAAAAGTTGGGTCAGAACTATTTACTTGTTTTTTTGATTATGTATTTATTTTCAGTTAAGATGCATTGAACGGGGGAAGAATAAAAATTCATTTGAACGGTATCAAATCAAATTGATTTCTGAAGGATCATGTGACTGAAGACTGGAGTAATGATGCTAACAATTCAGCTTTACATCACAGAAATAAATTATGTTTTAAATAAAAAAATTTTTTAACTGTTTTTGTTATCTTACTGACCTCAAAATATTCTATTCTATTCTATTCTATTCTATTCTATTCTATTCTATTCTATTCTATTCTATTCTATTCTATTCTATTCTATTCTATTCCCATGTACTGCTGCCTTTTTAAAAAACACATTTATAAACAGTTTAGTTGTCACATGATTAGGTCTTTGTTTGCCACAGAGGATTCTGCATTCTGTCGATCAGAGGACGCAATGCTGACAGCTTCATCACCTCTTCTCTCAGTGTGAAGGGCAGCACACACACACAGACACACACACACACACACACACACACACACACACACACACACACACACACACACACACACTCATCACCACCAACTAGACTTCACATTGACCCCACCTAATCAATTCACACATGCTCCTGCTTTAACCATTCACATCTTATTCAATAACAGTTCCACGCCAGACGGATCGATGAATCACCACCAGTGCAAACACTTACACACACACACACACACACACACACACACACACACACACTCCATGTCCTCATGCGTCCCCCGTGAGTTGGATGACTGTGGTGTAGTGTGTGTGAGATCTCAGGGAAGAGGTCATGACACAATCCTGTGACACAATGCCAGATCCGTCAGTGCTCTCTGGAGCTTTGTGTGTGTGTGGTCTGGTAAACCCTACATTATGGGGACAATTCTGTGGGGGTGGGCATATCCTAAAAAGCCATCGCTCATAAATGCAGATAAAGGAGCCGCTGATAGTTCATGTTAATTAATACATTCATTAACCTAGTGCTAACCTCAGTGCGTGATTGACACAACCTCCCCAGTCTAAATGTGCTGATGGCTGGATTTGAAAGGCATGCTGGGAAAAGAGACAATAAGCTGCATCTTTGTCACAACGCCTTTTATGCTCCAGCCAGTCAGATGGAGACGTGCCATTTGCAGCTTTAATTACACACGGGCCATTATGAGAGAGAGAGAGTTGTAAATCCACTGAAGTTTAGTTTTGTATTTTAAATGTCATGCCATCCTCCTCATCTCTCTATCTCTCTCTCTCTCTCTGTTTAGGGCAGTGCTAATATGGTCTTTGGAATCATTTTTTGGCTCTTACCTGCATTAGTGGCACTTACATTTATGTTTAAGTCATTTAACCTGTTAACTGGCACCCCCCTTTTTTTTTGCATAGACATAAAAATCACTATCCAAACTTAAATGGTTGTAATTCAGGAATGCTTTGGAATATAGACCTATGGCTGGTCTTGTTTTAAAGAAGACATTTTCCAGATTATTGTAGAAGTCCAGAAATTGTAAAAAATGAAACAGAAAAAAAGTTATATAAGTTTGAGTTTATGAAATTGTGTAATGTAAAAATATAATGATTAATATTTTATATAAAATATATATATTACAAAATATATTTTACTCTAAAACTGCAAGAAAATTAAAGTCAAATATCTGAACAAGTTGTATTCCAAATTTTAGGTTGATATCTCAAAAAATGAGCTTTCAGTACGATTTTATTCGGGCGCAGTACCCAACTTTTTCACTAGGTGAACACCAGACTCCATTACTGCCCATATAAGGGCGCCTCCATTTTCATATGTTTTGAGTGATCTGAACCATGTATTTCCATAATTTTCATACAATTTATGAAGTAGACATCCTATTCAGAAGTAGTAGGGGTGGTTTGGCAGTATTTGATTTGAATTAAACCTCTAATAAATGCATAAATTTATGCAGCCGCAGCCGCATTACAAATCGAGAATCCATACATTTTTCTTTATATTTAAAACATTTTCAGACCTTTTTTTCTCATAAAATGGAATTGGTGTTATCTTTTGAACTCATGGCATGAAAACAAACTGAGGTTTCTACCAATCTTTCATGATTTTTCATGTTTATTGTTATTTCAAAATAAAGGCCTAAATACTCCTAATGAATATGAAATATTCTTGTTGCAAATTGATAGATTTCTGCTCCTCTGTAATATATTTTAGATAACAGCCACCAAATATGAAAACTAGAGATTTTAAGCTTTCAAATGATATATAGTTTGGCAATATTACTTTAGGTTTTTACTAAGATATTATTGTTTTAAACATGCAATGGCAAATGGGCCCGCCATGCAGGGTTAAGAGGTAGACCTATTGTTAAAGACTCCATCAAATAGCTTGACAAGTATGAAACGCTATGTACTGTATCCCTTTCATGTCCATCTAGTTTGAACTTGCCGCTTGCTAGTAACTGTTTTTTTCTTCAGAAGCTTTGTGTTTAAATGACTAATAAAATATTTAAACTCAGATCAATATTTCATGTCTTGTTATTTACTTATGTGGCAAGAAGCCATGTAATAAGTGGGATAATGTACATCCAGCTGGTTGTTATCTCACAATAAACCCTTTCAGGCTGATGCAAGGCCATGATC
The DNA here is from genome assembly GCA_029959095.1 of Rhinichthys osculus. Lineage (NCBI taxonomy): Eukaryota > Metazoa > Chordata > Actinopteri > Cypriniformes > Leuciscidae > Rhinichthys > Rhinichthys osculus. The sequence continues at coordinate 32,741,268 of JARWKJ010000008.1, forward strand.
CAGATCACCCTGTCAGGGTTTATTCTGAGATAACAACCAGCTGGATGTACATTATCCCTTACTTGAAACAAGAACTGTGGATTAGACATATTAACCAACAGTCTTGGTTGTTGGACTACACTTTGGACAACTACAGACTGGACCAAACATTGGATATATGCTCCTGAATGTAATATGAGTGAATCATGGTTTGCATTTAGTTTTTCCAGAAGAGACTGTAAATTTTACTTTTGTGTTACATTTTTACATATTTATACATACAAACTGTACAGATTACATTAAAGCTAACAGACAAGGACTAAATGCCACAGCCACACCAATATTTTATATTAGATAGCTTTGTTTCATGACAGTGAAGCCCCTTTCTTCACCCAGCTCTCTTTTGTTTGTTTATGATGACGTTGGCATCATTTTCAGACCATAAGTATCCATAGAAATTCCACATGCTCAAAAGCCTTAACCCTGTGTCATGCTTTCGGCTCGTAAAGAGTCTTATCGCTGTCTGGAGTCTCTAGAGAGCAGACCCTCATAAATCACATCACCCCCTGACACCCAGACACTCAACACCGCACCGTAGACCCTATTAACCTGCCCCTATCTTAATGAGTTAGTTAAGGCTCGGTTTTCGGTTAATGTAGCTCATCCCTGAGCTCGGGTGCCTGGGGAATGCTGGGAAAGTGTGATAATTGGCCGTAGTTTATCATCGATTGCAGACTGATGAATGGGGCGAGAGGGACTCGATTTGTTTATGTCTTGTTTTGCTTTATCTGACTGCCATCTCCCCTTCCCCCTTCTCCATCACACCTCTTCTGAAGACTGGAGTCAACGTGCTCCTGCAGGATGTGAACGGGAACATTCCACTTGACTACGCCACTGAGGGGACTGAAACCAGCTACATCCTCATCAGACACCTGGAGGAGAATGGTATGGTCATTTATTCATTTAGTTCCTTATTTGACAGTTTTGTATGACTGCATACATGCATAGGAGTTGGTGATTTGGTGAACATATATGAACGTAAATGCAAACGTTTGGGGTCGGTAAGATGTTTTTAAAATAAGTCTCTTTTGTTCACCAAGGCTGCATTTATTTGATAAAAAATACAGTAGAGAACAGTTATTTACTGTATGTCATAGCTGAATTTTCAGCATCATTACTCCAGTCAGTTTAGTGTCACACATGATCCTTCAGAAATGATTCTAATGTGATGATTTCGTGCTCAAAATACATGTATTATTATTCGTGCTGCTTCATATTTTTGTGGAAAGTACAACACTTTTTTTTCTAAGTATTCTTTGATGAATAAAAAGTTCAAAAGAAATAATTTATTTAAAATGTAAATATTTTGTAACATTATAAAAGTCTTTACTGTCACTTTTGATCAATTTAATGTATTCTTGCTGAATAAACATATATTCATTCATTTAAAGAAATAAAAAATAAAAAATTAATTTCTTTTCATCCGTTTTCTCTTTCAATTTCAAATTTCATATAATGTTTACAGATTAAATTAAATTAAATATTAAATTAAATTAAATTAAATTAATACAAAATTGTGAATTCAGAATATTCCTCATGTAACTATGGACTAGTTGTAGAAAACAACAATAAATTATTCATTTAGAGATTAAATAGTTTGCTCTGTTTCTTTTCCTTCTCTCCTTTATGCATGCATTGGTTATATTATAGGATACAGATATTTTAATACAGTGTTTTTCAATCATTTTCAGTTGACCCCATGAAATAACATAAACCAGTCCTGCTGACCACTAATAACAGCCCACATATTTTTCTACTGACTGACTTCTGTTTCTACATTTGCACGGTATATAACGTCATACGGCTCAGCCATGTTGTAAGTTAACAGTCATCTATTCTGTCAGCTCACACAGTGGGTGTAGTAAGAGTTACTTCAGCTTGCAAATCAATCGGAGCCAGAGAAACAGACATGCGTTTCTGGGCTGCTGTCAGAGATCTCATTTATCATTAAATTTATCAGTCAAGACTCTCAGGACGGCCTTCCACAGACAACTCTCATCTTCAGTTACTGCTTATCTTATACTTTGTCTAATAGGCTACTTCACACTGTCAGTTTTTGAGAAAATTGGATTTTTGACAACTGCATTTTACATGTCTCGTAATGTCCGGTTCAAACAGCAACTTACAGTAGCGTTTTGCTACGAACTTGCAATGGAAGTCAAGCCTGTATTCTCTACCAGTAATCATAGTGACCGTGACCAAAGTAATATCAAAGATGCCGATGTCCATAAAACTGAAAAGTCATTTCACTTTTGACATGACATGAGTTCAGTCGGACCACGAGTTCATCCGTCAAGTCTTTATTAACTGACGGCAGCTTTTATATCTGGGTGGAGAGCAGAGCATTTGACTCGAGTGTAGAACTCAAAACTCAGCAGTCTGGTGGAGAACAGTGACTGGTTTGATGAGTACAGCTCTGGCGCTGTATGACATGACGGATAATGGCAAGCCGGTTTAACATTTGATCCTTAAAACATACTAGTATCTATTTTCATGCTACTAGTATGCAGTTTTTAGATACTATTATATATTCCATTAGGTACTAGTACTTATTCATTAGCTACTAGTGCTTATTCTTTGGGCACTAGTGCTTATTCTTTGGGCACTAGTGCTTATTCTTTGGGCACTAGTGCTTATTCTTTGGGTACTAGTGCTTATTCTTTGGGTACTAGTGCTTATTCTTTGGGTACTAGAGCTTATTATTTGGGTACTAGAGCTTATTATTTAGGTACTAGTGCTTATTCTTTGGGTACTAGTGCTTATTCTTTAGGTACTAGTGCTTATTCTTTAGGTACTAGTGCTTATTCTTTAGGTACTAGGGATTATTATTTAGGTACTAGTGCTTATTCTTTAGGTACTAGTGCTTATTCTTTAGGTACTAGTGCTTATTCTTTGGGTACTAGAGCTTATTATTTAGGTACTAGTGCTTATTCTTTAGGTACTAGTGCTTATTCTTTAGGTACTGGTGCTTATTCTTTAGGTACTAGTGCTTATTCTTTAGGTACTAGTGCTTATTCTTTAGGTACTAGTGCTTATTCTTTAGGTACTAGTGCTTATTCTTTGGGCACTAGTGCTTATTCTTTGGGTACTAGTGCTTATTCTTTGGGTACTAGTGCTTATTCTTTGGGTACTAGAGCTTATTATTTGGGTACTAGAGCTTATTATTTAGGTACTAGTGCTTATTCTTTGGGTACTAGTGCTTATTCTTTAGGTACTAGTGCTTATTCTTTAGGTACTAGTGCTTATTCTTTAGGTACTAGGGATTATTATTTAGGTACTAGTGCTTATTCTTTAGGTACTAGTGCTTATTCTTTAGGTACTAGTGCTTATTCTTTAGGTACTGGTGCTTATTCTTTAGGTACTAGTGCTTATTCTTTAGGTACTAGTGCTTATTCTTTAGGTACTAGTGCTTATTCTTTAGGTACTAGTGCTTATTATTTAGGTACTAGTGCTTATTCTTTAGGTACTAGTGCTTATTCTTTGGGTACTAGTGCTTACTCTGTAGGTACTAGTGCTTACTCTTTAGGTACTGCTTATTCTTTAGGTACTAGTGTTTATTATTTAGGTACTAGAGCTTATTATTTAGGTACTAGTGCTTATTATGTAGGTACTAGTGCTTATTATTTAGGTACTAGTGCTAATTCTTTAGGTACTAGTGCTTATTCTTTGGGTACTAGTGCTTACTCTGTAGGTACTAGTGCTTATTCTTTAGGTACTAGTGCTTATTCTTTAGGTACTAGTGCTTATTAATTGGGTACTAGTGCTTACTCTGTAGGTACTAGTGCTTACTCTTTAGGTACTAGTGCTTATTAATTGGGTACTAGTGCTTACTCTTTAGGTACTAGTGCTTATTCTTTAGGTACTAGTGCTTATTAATTGGGTACTAGTGCTTATTCTTTAGGTACTAGTGCTTATTAATTGGGTACTAGTGCTTATTCTTTAGGTACTAGTGCTTACTCTTTAGGTACTAGTGCTTATTAATTGGGTACTAGTGCTTATTCTTTAGGTACTAGTGCTTACTCTTTAGGTAGTTCTTGGGATATCTCTCTGAGGACGCAGAGAGATATCCCATCCTGTCTGATCCCATACACTGCTGAATAAGAGCTCTGTCATATGACATCTGTCCTGATGTCCTTCTCACTTTGACACCTGTTTGTGTGTATGTTAGGAGTGGACATGAGCTCTATGCACCAGATGAAGACCCAGCGCTCATCCACCATGATGTCTGACTTGAGGCAGCTGGTCAGCAGCGGGGGCAGCGTCAATCAACAAAATGATGACGGGGTCACGCTGGTGAGAAAATACATGAATCCCAAAATATGTAACGGTTCACTGATCTCTAAACGTAATGTGTGCAGATGGTGATTTTGAATGGGAAGGCTTTTGGCCAAACGAAACATGACCTGTTAAATGCTTGTGTTTGTTTGTTGTGTCTACAGCTACACATCGCCAGTGCCAGTGGTTATAAGGAGGTGGTGTCAGTGCTGCTGGAGAACGGTGCAGATGTCCAGGTGTTTGACAACAACTACTGGACACCCTTACATCTGGCTGCCAAATATGGGCAGGTACATATCATAACATGGCACTCATTTTCTTATGGACTTTCATTTATTGAAATCACAATGTCCAGTCAAAAAGGCTAAACCACGGCTTTGCAAGGGCTTGATTATTTATTTGTAGTTATTTTAGGAATATATCTACATGCCAAACTATCTCTTGCAGTAATTCTTTTTACTTTACTCTTTTTTTATTTTACTTTTTTAATGTATTCTATTTTTACAATTGTTTATTATTATATTACTACAATTAATATAATGCTGTAATTCTGTAATAACTGTCTCCTGCTGTAATTCTTCCTTTAATTAAATATTTACATAAAAAAAACATATTGCCTTAATTTGTACTGCTATACAAATAAACAAATTATTCATTTATTTTTAACATTTAATTTAGTCTTTTGTTTATTCATTTGGATAGCACTACAAATTAATATAATATATTTATTTTCTTTGGGTTCTTCAGGTTTCTTTACTGTTTCTTGCAGTAATTCTTCCTTTAATGAAAGATATACATAAAATAATTGTTACACTTTGGTGTCATTTTTACAGTGTAATTTATATATTTAAGTATTGCGTAATATTAATTAACAACATGTACTTACTATAGTGTTAGCAGTGTTAATTTCACAGACGAAAACGAGATGAGAACTAAAAAAAATAGTTTTGAATGGCAAAAACTAAGACATTTTTTTTTAAATCTATTCACATTAGTCAACGAATAAAAACTAGACGAAAATGTTCGGTAGGGACGATTTGGGAAGAGATCCAGTCAGAACAACTGATATCCCGCGTGTGTGGTAGATGCGCACATTTGAATTGTAACGTGCTGATCTACCAGGCGGGACACGAGTTGGCATGAGCTTGATGCGTGTCTCATAAAACATTCAGAAATGTAAACGTCTGGGAGAAACTTTTATTTTGGATGTGATTAATCGTGATTTATCGCGATTAATCATTGCCCAGCACTACAATTTATATATTTTCTTTTCTTTAGTTATTTTAAGTATGCATTTACATGCCAAACTGTCTCTTTTGTAGTAATTATTCCTTTAAATATATATAATTTTTTTTAATGCATATTACATTATTTTGCATTGGTACACAAACAAATGTTTTAATTTAATATATATATATATATATATATATAATGTGCAATATTCCCTGTGCTTTCTTGTGTTTAGCCGTGATGTCATATCACTGCTGTTCACGGTCTGTAGAATGTATCGATATTAGAGTTATCGTAGACTGTATACAGTTCATTATATCACCCTCCCTTCCTGTTCCTGATTAATGAGACTTCAACATTGCATTGATCTTACCAATTCCCAGCCAGATGGACTCGAGCTTTGAGGATCACATGCAAGAACTAATGTGTTTTATATGAGTGAAATAACAGTGTTTGGAGATTGATTTCTGGAGGAAAGGACGAACCTGCTGACATGGTCAAATATTTGATAATGTTTCAGGTTGCTGATGAAGAGAATTTTCTTTCTTCTCCTTTGTTCTTTTTGTCCCTCAGGACACTCTTGGCTACATACACATTTCTGATTTCCTTTTTCCTCTTTCCTCACTCTGTTTCTTTTGTGAGTTTAAGGTTTTTGGTTAGTACACTTCTTAACAGGGACCAAGATGTCCCCACAAGTATTTTTGGATATTGCATCTTTGTGGGGACATTACTTCCCCAAAACGTAGGTATACCTGAAACACACGCGCACACACACATGCATGCGCACACACACACACACACACACACACACACACGAACACAAACACAATTGGAGAGATGTTTTCTCTGGCCACATCCATAATTCATTGCAGCTGGGCAGAATCTCTCACTCTGTCTCTCTCACACACACACACACACACACACACACACACACACACACACACACACACACACACACACAGACAGAAACATTGAGTCATTAGCACTGCAGATGGTTGTGTGACTCAGCAGAACTGCCATGCTGCAGTTTGTTGAGTTTGAGCATCATCATTCACCAACTTAACAGCTGGAAACACGTATCTGTACATGCAGTAAACAATGGAGAACATTGTAAACTGAGTGGAATCACTGTAGGCCAAAAGTTTCATGAAAAAAACAAAATCCATTAGGAAATAAAATAACCAATGAACCGAATAAGAACAAGAAATGAATATAAATAACCCTAGGCGGAGCATGTGTAAGACTGGCCATGGACTTGAGTCTAGGCTGGAATCTTCTCACTCAAACCACTGTCTGCTGCTGCTTCTGTTTGCTTTTAGAGGGAAAATCTGCCCATAACTGCTGGTCTGTTATAATAGCATATTGTATCTGTGTTTGCATTTTGGAGAGCGCCAAAGGTTTTTATCTACAACATGTTTTTGCAGCTTTGAACAGTGTAGCCACTCACAAACTTATCTGTTGATTTCTTGAATGCAGTGGCCAATCAGAGGTGTTTAATTGTTCGGTTCTGAGTTCTGCATGCTCGCAAAATATTCTCGTCATAACAAAGTGTAGACAGCTTTATACATTATAACAGAACTTGAGATTACGTCATCGTGATGAACTAAGAGTGTCATCTTTTAGTAATTATAAACGGAGCAAGCTTTCTAGGCGATATATAATCAATTTATAGTTTGAATAAAACTTTTGTTTTAAAGCTTCATTCATGTATTTGAGCAATTATTATCGTCATGTACAGTACGCATTATTTTTTTTTTAAATTTTCCACAAAACATCATTTTTTCTTTGTCTCATTTGATTGGGTGGACCAGCTGTCAATCTAAGTTGGCCAGTGCCAGACTGACCCTTATGTTGCCTCGTCACTGGATAGAAAATTACAATGTCAATTTTGATTTTACTTGTAATATTCCCTCATCCTTCCCTTGCGAGTCAAAATGACCCAAAGCCCTAAAATGATACTTCATTTTTTTTGTCCAGAAAGCTTATTTTATTTCATTTTGATAATATTTTAAAAACAATGTTTTATGCATTTTTTTTGGAGATCTTTTTATTAGATTTTTTATTGTATTAACCTTTTAAATTACTAGATTTGATCAATAAATAATACATACATAGTGATTTAGTAATTTAAGCACATTCCTCACATTCTTTCAACTTAACTCACAATTTCATGCATAACCCTTTTAATTCAAAATATCTTACATTGGGTGTCTTTGCCGACCTCTTGTGGAAAAAATAATAATTTAACATGATATTTCATGTCTCTTGCCACTAGATGGCCTTATAGCTCTATTTGGAGCTGTTCCGCTGGGTCCTAAAGTCAGTTTTTCTTCAGTATACATTCAGATACACATGTAGACATTATAAAATAATGTTTTGGTAAAGTTTTAACAATTTTTAATTTTAAGCATTTTCAGGTTTTTCTGTGTGTACTGAAGCATTCCTCACATTCCATTCATTCCTATGAATTGACCCGCGAGAGAAGGATTTGTTACTTTTTTTTTTCTTTTTTTTTTTACCACAAAACTCCTCGAATCCATTACATTTTTTTGGGGTGTATTCGTGGTTCAAGTGCGACAAAATCATTGGACTCCTCTGATGAACACTTAATTTTTCAAAATGACCCGAGGGAAGGATGAGGGTTAATTTCGAATGAACATCTTGCAAGTTATTCTGTCATATTTATCCCCAAAGCTGTTCACACGCATACATAATACATCAAACATCCTTTTACATCATACTTTGTATGCACACACAGTCTCACACACTTCTGCAGCATGACTCCAATGTTGAGTCTGAAATACTATGATATAGTGCCTGGAACAGTATGTCCGTGTGTGTGTGTGTGTGTGTGTGTGTGTGTGTAAAGCAAGCAGTTGAACAGTAACAGAATTAAAAAAACAAGTAAAGAAATGTGTATAAATCTGTCTGTATATCTGTGTGCAGGCAGTAGCGAATGAACACACTGCTGAGATGTTGGCATATGTTTGGCACTGGAGGCAGGAGCAGAGCTGATGTTGTAGATTAGACTCAGAGCTGATGGATGCAGCCGTCTTTAAGATGTGACCTACATATTTCAGTATTCTCTTTGAGTTCCTCTCAAGTCATGGATGTGTGTTTGTATCCCTACAGACCCACATCGTGAGCCAGCTGTTGAAACACAAAGCAGATCCAACTCTACTGAACTCCAACCAGGACAAGCCCTCAGGTACAGAGACACATGCAATGTGGTCGACCAATACAAAGTTTTCAGGCACTGATGTTGATATCTAGGGGGAGCTTGGTATATATTACATCCTTTTTTCTATTCAAATTCTCATTGCTGGAAGGTGTCTGTCTGTAGAACATAATAATTATTAAATTATTATTCAAGTGTTATAATATTTTTAAGTGTACAAGTCAACAATTACTGTAATACAAAATGAATATAAGGCTGTTATTGTACGTGCATATTACAATCATGAGAATTGGGGAGAAAATGTGCTACAGTTATGTTATAAATGCAAAATAAAAGGTCATAATATGGGCTTCATTTTCCTTACGCATATTGTAATTTATCTTTTTTACTTCATTTTTGTTTAATTTTTTTATTTGGTAAGACTTAAAGGGATACTCCACTTTTTTGGGAAATCGGCTCATTTTACAACTCCCCCAGAGTTAAACTGTTGAGATTTTTCGTTTTTAAATCCATTCAGCCGATCTCCGGTTCTGGCGGTACCACTTTTAGCATAGCTTAGCATACATCATTGAAGTGGACAAGACCATTAGCATTTCTCAGGAAAAATATTGAAACACTTTTTTTTATTTAAAGCTTGACTCTTCTGTAGTTACATCGTGCACTAAGACCGACGGAAAATGTAAAGTTGCGATTTTCTAGGCTGATATGGCTAGGAACTATACTCTCATTCCTGCGTAATAATCAAGAAACTTCACTGCCGTACCATGAGTGCAGCAGGCGTAATGATATGACGCAGCGCCTGAAAATAGTCCCCAGCTCGGGAACTTCCAGGGTGACCGGGGCTAAGTTTGTCATATCATTACGCCTGCTGCACTCATGGTACGGCAGTGAAGTTTCTTGATTATTACGCAGGAATGAGAGTATAGTTCCTAGCCATATCAGCCTAGAAAATCGCAACTTTACATTTTCCGTCGGTCTTAGTGCACGATGTAACTACAGAAGAGTCAAGTTTTAAATAGGAAAAATATCGAAACACTTTGGTCATTTTTTTTTTTAGAAATGCTAATGGTCTTGTACACTTCATTGATGTATGCTAAGCTATGCTAAAAGTGGTACCGCCAGAACCGGAGATCGGCTGAATGGATTCAAAAACGGTAAAACTCAACAGTTTAACTCTGGGGGAGTTGTAAAATGAGCCTATTTCCAAAAAAAGTGGAGTATCCCTTTAAGATTGCGGTTTTCGATTTTTCACCTAGTTTGGGGTCAACATGATTTCTTTTAATTTTTTTTTAACAAATTATTACTTTTATTCATCAAGTATCCAAGGATAGCTTTATCAAAAGGGACGAAGGCATTTAAAATGTTACACTTTTTTTTTAATTTCAAATAAATGCTGTTCTTGTTCTGTTCAAATAAATGCAGATTTTATTTTTTTATTGATCAATGAAACCTAAAAAAAAAGGAATCACAGTTTCCAAAAAAATATGAATCTGCATAACTGATTTTCACATTGATAATAAAATGAAATGTTTCTTGAGCATCAGAATGATTTCTGAAGGATCATGTGACACTGAAGACTGGAGTAATGATGCTGAAAATTCAGCTTTACCATCACAGGAATAAATTAATATTTACTAGACAATAACAATATTTCACATGATTATTATTCAATAAAATAAATGCAGCCTTGGTGAGCATAAGATACTTCTTTCTACTGGTAGTGTACTTGACAGATGCAGTCCCAGATTGCATTATATGCCCATCACTTGTGTAGTGTGCGCATTTGTGAGTTAAAAGGTGCAAGGCATTTTCACGACCTGTGCAGTGTAAAAGACGACTAGAAACTCCATGATGTTTGATGACATATTGTCAAGATTCAAGTCTTTGTGTGAGAGTGTATTTGGGACACGACGGAAGACGTGATACTGTGAGTTGCAGCAGGCTTCAGTTATGGAGAGCAAATAACATTTGAGTTGTATAACAAATATATATATATATATTCCATTCACTATTCATGTGCTGTCTGATATGCATCTTTTTTTTACTTTTTTTTTTTATATATATATTTTTTTATAAACCATCGGTTTGTTATATCGGCCTTTTTCATGCTATAGCCAATATGCGGATGGTTGTGAATTGATCAAAAATCGCAAAAAATAGCGCGATACATTGGTGCATCTCTTATGTATATATATATATATATATATATATATATATACACTCACCTAAAGGATTATTAGGAACACCTGTTCAATTTCTCATTAATGCAATTATCTAATTAACCAATCACATGGCAGTTGCTTCAATGTATTTAGGGGTGTGGTCCTGGTCAAGACAATCTCCTGAACTCCAAACTGAATGTCAGAATGGGAAAGAAAGGTGATTTAAGCAATTTTAAGCGTGGCATGGTTGTTGGTGCCAGACGGGCCGGTCTGAGTATTTCACAATCTGCTCAGTTACTGGGATTTTCACGCACAACCATTTCTAGGGTTTACAAAGAATGGTGTGAAAAGGGAAAAACATCCAGTATGCGGCAGTCCTGTGAAAAAATGCCTTGTTGATGCTAGAGGTCAGAGGAGAATGGGCCGACTGATTCAAGCTGATAGAAGAGCAACTTTGACTGAAATAACCACTCGTTACAACCGAGGTATGCAGCAAAGCATTTGTGAAGCCACAACACGCACAACCTTGAGGCTGATGGGCTACAACAGCAGAAAACCCCACCGGGTACCACTCACCTCCACTACAAATAGAAAAAAGAAGCTACAATTTGCAAGAGCTCACCAAAATTGGACAGTTGAAGACTGGAAAAATGTTGCCTGGTCTGATGAGTCTCGATTTCTGTTGAGACATTCAGATGGTAGAGTCAGAATTTGGTGTAAACAGAATGAAAACATGGATCCATCATGCCTTGTTACCACTGTGCAAGCTGGTGGTGGTGGTGTAATGGTGTGGGGGATGTTTTCTTGGCACACTTTAGGCCCCTTAGTGCCAATTGGGCATCGTTTAAATGCCACGGCCTACCTGAGCATTGTTTCTGACCATGTCCATCCCTTTATGGCCACCATGTACCCATCCTCTGATAATGCACCATGTCACAAAGCTCGAATCATTTCAAATTGGTTTCTTGAACATGACAATGAGTTCACTGTACTAAAATGGCCCCCACAGTCACTAGATCTCAACCCAATAGAGCAACTTTGGGATGTGGTGGAACGGGAGCTTCGTGCCCTGGATGTGCATCCCACAAATCTCCATCAACTGCAAGATGCTATCCTATCAATATGGGCCAACATTTCGAAAGAATGCTTTCAGCACCTTGTTGAATCAATGCCACGTAGAATTAAGGCAGTTCTGAAGGTGAAAGGGGGTCAAACACAGTATTAGTATGGTGTTCCTAATAATCCTCTAGGTTGAGTGTATATCACCTTGAAAGTCACCCAAACAAAAATTATGATTTCTTGACTTTCTTTTGGTTCATCATCAAGTTTAGCACCAGGACTAAATGGATTAATTTATTTATTATTTCCATCAGTAAGTTCATCTATCAAGTTGGTAAAGATTATTGAAGCATGACACAGACATGACCTAAGTTAAGAACATGTCTCTTTTACAAAACATTGTCTACAAAGTCCCTGTCATTATTCATTTTTCTTTTACAGTACTGTTCAAAAGTTTGAGGTCGGTAAGATGTTTTTTTTTTGCTTTTGAAAAGTCTCTTATGCAATATTTGCAAACGCTTATTTAAATGCAATTCATTCCTGTATTGGTAAAGCTGAATTTCAGTCTTCAGTGTCACATGATCCTTCAGAAATCAAGAAACATTTCTTATTATACATTTTCAGCCAAGTATTGGCCATCAAGACATCTTTTTGTTACATCATACATGTCTTTACTGTCACTTTTGATCAATTTAATGCGTCCCTGATGAATAATAATATTATAAAAAAAATTAAATAAAATGCTGATGCCAAAATATTTGAATGATATAGTGTTACTAAACCTTATATCTTCACAGTAAGTGTCTTGTGTGTATGTGCCATCACTATCACCATAGTATATACTATATACATATAAAAACAATTACAAATAAATATACTTTTTCCTTGATGCTTGCTTTGGTGAGAAACAGTGAGGAAGACATGTCGTGCTTATTTTTTACTGTCTTAGTTCTTACAGTTCATTCCCTTTTAAATAATTTCAGAACAAAAGTGTATAAATGTTGAGATATATTTAATATAAAATATGAGAATTTTTTCCTATTGCCCCATCCATAGTAATATCTGGTAGATGTAATATCCACATACGGTGTATCTAGTAAGTTTCTATGGTTTTCACACAGAAACCAAAGTTGTCAGGGATGTGTTACACACTTGTGCCCCTGTGTTAAAGAGTGTTAGACCGCTCTTCCTCTCTAGAGCTTTCTGCCGGCTGTGCATAATTCATAGCTGGGTAGATTAACTCGGTTCTGTTCGCTACTCTGCTGATGTCTGTGAAACTGCTTCCACTAGCCTGTGGCTCAGGATGCTCGATATCACAACTACTGTCACGACTAATTCAAGCTAAGAGTTTCAAAAGAACATATAATTAAAAACAAGGTCTTTTAAAATAAAACGAGTTAGATGTATGATCTAGACACACTGTAACAGTCGCACTTCAAAGTTCCCTCCCCAATCCACACAGGTCATTTTTGAAAACGTGCCTGCAAAAACAGGTTATTGAGAAACAACATGGTGTTTTTGTCATGTTAAATCACTGTCTATGTTTACATATCAAAATTGATTTCACTTGGCGTCGAGTGGCATTGAGTGATACTTATTTCACATTTTACTGTTACTGTACATACCCCCCCCCCCCCCCCCAGTAACCTGGTCAAACCCTTGATTTATAAGTATTATTTATTATAAGTACTATATATATTTGTTTTATTTATTTATTTTTCTCTTGAATTTATGGTACAAATCTGTGGTTGGCAGACATTCATCATAAAAATATGGTGCCAATGTTACAGGTATTACGGGATGGAATACTGTTGCCTGTATATTTTACAACTTATAACCATATTATGTCATTATGTTAATATAATGTTAATATATGAATATGAACTACCAATCTAATATTTTAATTAAAAAATAAAAATATATTGATAATACAGGTGGTAAAATTAAAAAAAGCCCCACGATGGATACGAGTTCATTGTAAGTTGCCTGTCCATAAAACACGGCCAATACTCTCATACAGATGCTGCACACGGTCATAACAACCACAAAACCCCACCAGGGTAACACACAACACTAAAACAATGCTGTAAACATTCATTCATTAACTGAAAATTAAATGCAGGGACTTCTGGGATTGTCCTTTTGCTTTTTTTCAACAAATCTTCCTAAAAAAAAACATACATAAATGTATGTATGACAAATTTGTCAGTATAAATTACATATTTGATGTTAAAATATTTCTTGTAGCATTTTAACAGTCGTTTTCTGAAAAATACAAAAACATTTGTAAATGTTTATTTAAAAAAGACAAACATTTTGTACAGTTTACTGTTTGAACTGCAGTGCAAGCCTCACGTGGAAAGACTCAATCTTACGATTGATCATGTAGAGAGGTCATTTACAAATTGGTACAGACACTTTTAATGAAAGAAATTCTCCCAGAGGTCTCAGTTTTTTTGCACAAAATAGTCTAAAAGTATTTATATGGCCATTTTCCAGTCTTTTTCTGACCAGGGTTGCCAAGTCTGTGGCTTTCCCGAAAAATTTGAATACTTTTAAACTGTTGCCGTGAATTGATTTTTCCCACAATGGGATAAAGGTTTGACTTATTGCATTAATTATATTTGACTAAAATGGTTGCATTTGAAATATTTTATATTCTTCCAATGATAAAACTGTGCTAGATGTTAAGTTTTGTGAAGGGTGTCCATTGTTTGGGAGCATTTAAGCTGTTTATGATCACTATGATAGTGGTTTTCACTTGGATTTTTATGTACGGAATTGGCAAATTTGTAGTTTTGTTATCTTAGATATGGTCAGTGGGGTATTTTTGATACGCAGGCTTGACAACCCTGTCTAACGCTCACAAATTAAATGTGCTGTTTTCTTATTAGTTTGCCTTTAGGACTACTATGCAATAACCCTGTTTGCTTGTGAAATGAAATACAGCACTGTACTGCACTTATTAGAAAATGTTTTATTTGTTTATTTTTGTTTTGAGGAACCTCAGAGGAAAAAATATGTTAGCAAGAATAAAATAATTTGCCAATGGGATAAGAAAAATGAACGTATTGCAAGAAGCACGCTTCCCTGAAAAGTCTTAGGATCTTATGCAATTTTGCTTCTAGTATCCTGAGGATGTTTAGAATGTTTTATTTATTTATGTTTTACTGGAAAACAACAAACTTATTGATTATGATCTCAGTCTTTCAGTGTGCTGCTTGAGACTCGTGCGCCTCATACTAAACCTCCAGCGAGGTGTTAGATCAGTCTTTCCCCAGCGCT
Source organism: Rhinichthys osculus (assembly GCA_029959095.1). Taxonomy (NCBI): domain Eukaryota; kingdom Metazoa; phylum Chordata; class Actinopteri; order Cypriniformes; family Leuciscidae; genus Rhinichthys; species Rhinichthys osculus. The sequence goes on from JARWKJ010000008.1 coordinate 32,756,496, forward strand.
CCGCATCTCAGACTCTAATCAATAGCTCATTCTAAGACTCCGGCTTAACTCAAGGATGTCTGGGATGAAACGCAGAGCCAAAGTGAATCCTTTCTTTTCACTTAAAGTCTCTTTAGAGAGCAGTGGTATATATCTGACTTTCTGTGAGAATGTGTGCAATTGGAGGATCGTTCTTTTTGGTGTCACTCTCTTTCGGTGAGAAAGACAAAAGGCTGGTCCCTTATCCTCTCTTAGGGTTTCTTTTAGGAGGGAATGATTATCTGCCTCTCCGTCCACCCCGAATGCCCCCCCAGCCCCCCTCCCCCCACAATCAGAGCACAGATGGATCAATCCGCAGCAGGGCTCAATGCCCATCACATAACGGCCACATCCATGTGAGAGACAGCAGGGGGTGAGAAATACAGAGGGAATGAGGGAGAACATTGATTGGATCCCAGGGAAAATCATGGCTCAAAATGACATAATAAATGCCATCTTTAGTCACTAATAATTGTCAGATTTTGAAAAGATTAAACTCTTTGCCTTCTCCTTCAAAAGGAATGGTTCACCCAAAAAGGAATGTTTAAATAATGTTGCCTTTCCAAACCTTTTTTCTTATGTTGAAGATTTTTACTTAAAAACTTATAAATAAAATAAAAGTCTCTTTGAGATCAACTTCATCTATATTTGGCTTGCATCAGCTCTTCTGTTATAGTCACTTCTGGCTTCCAGTAAGATGATGTATACATTGACCCACTGTGACTGTTTTTTTTTTCAGACATCGCTGCTACTGAGCAGATTGCAGATATGCTGATGAGAGGAGAGGAATTCTGGGTACAGAGACAGACAGACCCCTCGGTCCCGCCTCCACAATCAGAAGAGCACTGCACTGAGGCTAACCAGGACAACAACCTGCCTGTAAAAAAACTGTATGTATAGTAGTTACAGACTTTATTCTTGATTCAGTGAATGTTTGGCCAATCCATGGACTGTAGATTTTAGAGAATTCAGACGACATCAAGAAATGACTAGCAAACGACAAAAATAAATAAAAAATTCCCTGTATGAGTACATGTTTTATATTTGTAACATGATAAAGTTAGGCAATATTAAAGCCCCCCCCCAGATATTAGTACAGCTGCAAATGTGATTGATTTTATACAAAAGTTCAATAAACTAGATGTTAATATGAAGTGACTCTTATTTTAGAGACATTATTGCTTCATTTTGCAAAGCTTCAAACAAAGCCATAACTAAACCATTGGGCGTCTCTGATCAACACACAGTGGTGTTTTGTTACTAAATGAATCAGAGTTTTTGAACGAATCAGTTGAGTGAATGATTCCATGACTTATTCATAAAGTCACGTGCTTATTACCTGAATAAATCAGCCATTTTGAATGATTTAATGACTTGCTCATTAAGACCAGCTACTGGTGGTTTTAAATTCATATTTAAAGTACCTTTTTAAAATAATTTTATATTTATAAATGTTCTCATATGGTTATTTATGCAATTAAGGTATAAATGCATTCATGTCACCTTTGAGCAATTTTTTTTTTTTTCTCTTCCTTCAGAGCTACTATGGCTCTACCCATCTCTAGAAGGGACAGTTTGTTGGAGAAGGAGGCCATGTTCAGGGACTCAGGAGGAGCTCTGACACAGCAGCCTTCACTTGATAACGGGCTGGATGGACCGTATCCCAGCACTGCAGGAAAACTGGAACAGGTCAGAGGAGAGAGGAGAACTATCTTGGGAAAATTGTATCCTAAAGAATGTGTAAAAAAAAGTCATAGGTTTTAAAGCATAGCTTCAATGCATAGCCACAATAATTTACAGTATAAAACTGAACCGATCCCATAAATTCACTTGCACAGAGCAATTGTATTCTGTACTGGTCTTGCACATTCAAAGTAATTTGTCTGGTTTCTAAAGGGAAATAAAGAGAAATGAGTAACATCTAATACACTTAGATCCCGTCTCACCAAGGCAGGTTTTGGATGAATGCATTGAGAAAGTCCTGCCTTGCTATCTGTGTGCAGTGAGTAGAATCAGTCATAGTTTGGATGTAGAGAGCATTAGTAATCTATCCCACTGCACACTCTGACCTTACACACCCTTGACCTCTGATACAACAGAGGAAATCAGTTCCATTACTCTCAGGCATGCAGTGCTGTGTGAGCTGAAAGTTGAGTAAATGGGTGTGTATTAGGAAGCAGAAAGTGGACTTTACCACTTCTTTTACCATTTTATTGATAAGACAACATGACGTAATCACAATGCATTTACAGTATCGTTCAAATTGCTGGTGTAAGTAAGTTGTTTTTTTTTAATTGAAAGAAATAACTTTTATTCAGCAATGGTGCATTAAATTGTTAAAAAAAAAAACAATACAAACATTCACAATATCATAGAATCCTGAAAAAATGTATTAAGCAGCACAACTGTTTTTAACGTTGATAATAATAAGAAATGGTACTTGAGCGGCAAAATTAGAATGATTTCTGAAGAATCATGTGACACTTGGTGAGCATAATAGTCTAAAAAAATCGAACTATTAACAATCACTTTTGCCTCAAACTCCTAATTACTGCTTATTAATAGTTAGAAAGGTAGTTGTTAAATTTAGGAATTGGTTATGATTAGGAATATAGAATATGGTCATGCAGAATAAGGCATTAATATGTGCTTTATAAGTACTAATAAACTGCCAATATCCTAGTAATTTGCATGCTAATAAGCAACTTGTTAATAGTGAGAATTGGACCTTAAACTAAATTGTTACCTATTTTTATAATAACGTGCCCTGATGAGTCATGCACAATAAAACCAGGGGCTTTTATTAAAATATAGTTCACCTAATAGTTTGCCCAAAGATAAACATTAACCATTTACGTTTCTTGTATGATTCCAAATTCAAATGCTGTTATTTTGTATCTGTGGAACACAAATGGACATTTTATTTATTATTATTTAATTTTTTTGATGTATATGATAATGTGTTTTGTGTTTCAGGTTAAACTGATGCCTCCTGCCCCTAATGATGACCTTGCATCCCTCAGCGAGCTCACGGACAGCAGCCTGCTCTACGAGATGCAGAAGCGATTCGCCAACGACCAGATATATGTATGTAAATATACAAACACATACTATAATTGGGCTTTTGTTTTGCCTTTGGTTTTCCAACCCTCAGTCTAGCCCCTCCAGGAAGAGCCCTTCATTCTCTGTGTTAACCCACTCTGAGGGAGGCGGCATCCGGATTCTGTGGTCTTTCACCAAGCCATCCGGTCCAGTTTGCCTCTCGCACACTCATTGTTGCTGGATCTCTTGTCTTGTGGTCTTGGAGAGCGGCCAAGGCCTCTGTTTGTAGTGTGTCCAGGGACTGGTGTTTGGATGGCAGCCCTCTAGGTCTCACTGTATTCAGGCCAAAGACTTGAGCCAGCCCTGGGGAGATGAAAAGACATTGACTCTCTGTTAACGGCTGCTGTCGTTACTGCTACTGTTACTGCCATGACTGTTGCTGCTATAAATCTTGGCCTCTGACGTTTACGACATGTCTTGTTGATGCTAATATAATCCTACAATGGTACTAACTTAATCGCATACTTTATATGCGATTTAAAAAAAAGTATGCGTTAAAAAAAGTATGTTTAGTGTGTAGTATTACTGTAATCTGGATGTTAGGATTGACAAGATTCGCCTTGCTGTCATTATCATGCGACCTACCAGCTTCAGTTGCGTCAGTTCACCTCCATTCACAAATCTTCTTCCGTGTCCTTATGGGATAGTAAAATGTCTACCGTATACGCACTTCAGAATCTCACTGGATTCTCATCTACTGTTTTATGAATACTGTGAATTTGGACATACTACTGTACTTGACTCACATACTGTATTTCGCCTACTATAAAGTATGGAGGTAGGCATATTCGGATGCAGTGAATCAGTTTCCTTTCAATTACTGCCACCATGGATACTTCCAATTGCATTACTACTATTCATATTAAACGGGCCATATTCTACGTTTTACATTTCTTTCTTCAAACACTGGTGATTTAGTTTTATATGAGCGTTTGCTACCTTTTTTTTGGACTATTTTGCCTATCATACACCCGGCGCAATGTTTTTTTTTTTTTTTTTTGCTAGTTTCAGCCCGACGCAGTTATCATTTTCACGTCCTGCGCCACATTGTTTAAATAGCAAATGTATTTGCGCCCATCAGTTCGCTGATGGGCGTGTTGGTCTGAAAATGAGGTGTGTTCAGGCACGAGCAGATCCGTTTGCTCTCTTGAGACTATCAAATTCCGTCATGTAAATAGCAATCCGCCATGGCGTGAGCGCAACTGGCTTTTAAAGGGAATGGGAGATGAGACTCTGATTGGTTTATTGCACGTTACGCCCAAAACACACCCATTACTTATTAAGAGAATAGGGACAACCCTTTTAGACCATGCGCCGGGTGCACCGACCATTTTTCCCGTCGTGAAACTAGCAAAAGTGTATTCGGACACTCCCTACAATAAGTGCACTTGCGCCCTGCGCTTTAGACCATGCGCTTAGATCGGTAAAATAGGGGCCTTAGAATTGAGTTTGTCTGTTTTTCATGATGTACCTTTAAGACTTTTATGATTGGGTTACCTTTTCATATATGTGAAATGACTAACAATGACTTGCCAAGTTGCTGAATAATGAGGGGTCATTGATGGGGCTGGGTAATATATTGAATTTTTCTTTATCTGTTTGCGATTAATTTTGGTGGCATTTGCAAAAATGTATTGTTAAATATGTCAATGTTGGCAGTTTACAGTACATGTTTGTACGATACATTGCTTTTTTATTTCAAAAGAGCAATTCTCAGCGTGAACAACTCAGTAGAGCATCCATTCTTACAGTCACACGCATATACACCCTCTCTTCATGTGGCACGACTTGTTCTGTCCTAAAGGAGAGTTTTCTTTTCTTATGAATCAATCAGAACATGATTAAAGGAATAAATCCATCTCTATATTCATCCCCCACCTCAACATGGATCGTTCAAACAGGCCTGGGGTCCGTAATGCCTGGCAGTCGACTACACACTGTGCTCCGTCATGACCGGAGCCAAATCTGTGCTTAATGGCCACTGCTATTCCCACACTTTTCAATGGGGCATAATGAAGTCTCCCTACTGATATGGAGAGAGAGAGGAGAGATGGGGCCTTTTGTGTTACACTTTAATGGACTCTAATGATGTCTGTCATTACTGCAATGATGGATCGAGATGGTGATGGTTACTGGTCGTTTAGCATGAGATGGAAAGAGTGAGAGATGCCAGACGAGCACTTTGCAAGAGGAATTGATCCATGTTTCCCTCAGCAGATGAGAAGTTCTGTGTGATGTTGCTTATTTAGTTCATTCACCTCTAGATGTAGATACAAGCTTCTCTAATATGGACTAGTAATACCTCCACACCACCAAAGGGTGCTTTAGGATCTCACTTTTTCTGAGTCTTGTCATAGCAAATAGGTTGGACGTGTTCACGATCCTCTGAGAAAGAGCCCAAGTTTGCAAGTATGCCAGTATACATCAGAGTTGCTCTTGAGAGCTTACTAGACTATACAACCCTTGTGACTCATGATGAGTGCCATCATAACTGCTGGATACAATTTAGATGTTTTGTTTTTCTGTGGTGTTTAAGGGTGTTTAACTGAAATAGGTGATGCTATTGACATGGAAGAACTACAGAAGTACACTACCATTCAAATGTTTTTGAAAGCAGTCTCTTATTCTTACCAAAGGCTGCATTTATTTAATCAGAAATACAATGTGAAATATTGTGAAATATTATTACCATTTTAAAATATCTGAATACATTTTAATATGCAATTTATTCCTGATGGCAAAGCTGAATATTCAGCATCATTACTCCAGCATTCAGTGTCACATGATCCTTCAGAAAACATTATGCTGATTTAGCACTCAAGAAACATTTTTTTATTATTATCAATGTTGAAAACAGTCGTGTAGCTTAATGTTTTTGTGGAAAACATGATACTTTTTTCAAGATAAATTGGTCTATGGAAAGTTCAGAAAGAACAGCATTTATTAAAAACAATATTTTTCAATATTTTAAACGACTTTACTGTCACTTTTGATCAATATAATGCATCTATGCTGAATAAAAGTACCTTAAAAAAAAAAAAAACAGGCACTGACCCCAAACTTGTGAATGGTATTGTATTGCATAGTCTTTGTAATCAGAATGATTAATCGGAGCTGTTATCCTGGCAAAAGGAGGATGAAAAAAGATTGCGTTTCCTCCTATAATGCCTGATGAGTTTGGAGAAAACATGCAACAGATCAGAGACCATTCCTCCATACAGAATCTCTCCAGATCCTCCAAATGTTGATAGACTCTCCTCTTCAGTTTTCTTTAGGGTTCAGGTCAGGGGACTGAGATGGCCATGGCAGAACCTTCATTGTGTGCTCAGTGACACATTTTTATGTTGATGTTTGTTTTGGATCGTTGTCCCGATGGAAGATCCAACCACGGCCCATTATAAGATAGCTAGCAGAGGCCGCCAGGTTGTGATTTCTTTTTTTATCTGTTGATATTTGATAGAATTCATGATGCCCTGTGTCTGAACAAGATGTCTTGGACCTACAGCAGAAAAATAGGCCCTCGACATTTAAGATAAAGCTGTATATTTAACCGTGGCCAATGCATGGGGTACTTTTTATGCTTGCATGCACCAAATGCATCGGGTGGGTGTACTGCCAAAACAGCTCTTTTTTTAGTTCCATCTGAACATAGAACAAACCGTTCCGTGGAGTTTAGGCTTTCTGACCCCAAGACTCATTACATTTTTTCACAAATCTCCAGCAATGATTCTTGTCGAGTCTTAGGCCACTCAAATTATACTTGAGTAACTTCTTCATTTAGTTGATTGTAACTTCTTAATTATTGCCCTGATGGTGGAAATGGAAATTTTCAATGATTTAGTTGTTAACTCTAACTGTATTGTTTGGTTTTACCTATTGTGATGAATGATTAAGGGGATTTTGCCTTTGTGTTTCCTTATATTTATAGTCCAATGTGTATTGGAGAAAAAAATAATGAGACCCCCCCCCCCCCCCCCCCCCCCCAAAAGGATAAACAGTGTAGATTTATTTTCACAGCCTTCTTTGCTCATATTTACCAAGGGTGCCAATAATTTTGACCGCGACTGTATATTACTAGCTACTAAGTGGCTCGGACAATTATCTTTCAAAGATTTTATGCTGTTAATCTTAGTCTTTCTCCAAAACAGTGATTTAGTTCTTTCTCAAAAGCTCTCATTTCATCAACCCAGCAAACGTGACAACATTTCGAAGGAGACTGGTGTTCCCCGACTCCCTGAAGTTGTGTAGCACCAACCAATCAAATTGAAACTACTAATTTCAGGCAGTTTTTGTGTGCAATATGATGGACCGTTTACATGTTAACTCAAATTCTCTGTATTTCCAGACCTACATTGGACACATTCTTCTCCTCATTAACCCTTACAAGGACCTGCCCATCTACTCTAATCTCGTAAGTACATATACAAGTGTTTTTTTTTTTTGTTTTTTTTTGTGAAATAAATATTTGCAGAATGTGCATCTGTATATCTGTCCTCTTTGGATTTGTTCTCTAGTTCACACTCTGTAAGCGCAGGGCAACACTTCCAGTTCAAACAGGACTTGATCCACTGATAAATTATTCATGGGCTTCCTGACAGTGATAGCCTACTCAACATACAGCCCCCTCTTCATCTACCCATCAGATCTTCTCCCCTCCTTCCTCTGTTTATTTCTGTATCTTCCTCGGCATTGTTAGAGGTTCTCAAGTTCTCAAGCCCGACTGCCGTCCACTCAGATACAGCTGGCTGTCCACAGAAAGACAGAGTTGATGAGAGTCCACTCATCAGGGACACACACACAGCATGTGCTGCCCACCGCTAAGAAAAATAAAAGATGACAAGATGACCATCTGTCCGGCGTAACGCTTTATTGGCACGTGAAGGGGAGCAGAGGAGTAGATGGAACACGCACACACACACACTTTATAAATGATATGCAGTGGATCCGTTGGGCGTCTGTCCCCTGTTGGCCCCCTGCATCAGAGACTCATTTCAGGCATGATTTCTCCTGTGTGTCCCCCAGATTGGGGCTCAGAGGCAGAATGACGCATTGAGAGAGAAGGACATATGTACCATCATCTGTGATGGCCTCAGACCACCATCATGCTCAGGTTACATCACCTGACCCCCTTTATCACATGCTTTAATCCAGGGTCTGTATATCAATCTCTGTCCTTCAGTGAACAGCCTCCACCGTGTCCCTTCAAACTGTCCAAGCGATGCTGTAAGGCTAATTTTCAATAAATTCCAATCACTTCGGTTTAAAATCCAAACTATAGTGACTAAACTAAAATATTAAATCTATATATTTTAACTAACTTTTAACTAGAATAAAATGTTAGGTTCAATTTAAATTTGTTTTTTAATGTTTGTATTGTTTTGGTGTTTGTGTTTTTTGTTTAGGTTTTTTTTTTCTTTTGATGTTTTGTTTCAGTGTTTTTGTTTTTTCTTGTTTTGGGGTTTTTGTTTTGCTTTTTATGTTTTGGTTTGATTTCAGTTTGGTTTTTGTTGTGTTTTGGGGTCTTTTAAACGTTCCTTTTTGTTTTGTTTTGTTTTGTTTGATTGTGTGTGTTTGTTGTTTTGTCCATGCACGAGATTGTTGGGTATCATAAGCGAAAAGTGAAATGTTCATCTACTGTATGCTGCCTTCTAAAACCAGATAAAGGAATTTCACTGTAGTAGACAGAATATTACACAAACTTTGTCTATGACAATAGCCTTCTGCACATATGGATGTGGTGTTCATACATTTGGTCAATTGTGGACCTCAGTTTACTGCCTTTTAAGGCTGCAATTTTCGTGATTCATACACAGCCTGCAACTCTCTCTTCCTCTCTCCTTCCTGTGCCCTTGTGTGTACAGTATGTGTGTGTTGTGCCTCAGTGGTAAAGGGTCATGTTTTTACTCAATTCATATTGCTTTATTGGCATGACATATTTGGGTACATATTGCACAAAGCAAAATAACCAAACAAACAAGAATCATATATACTCTGTCTCTCTCAATCTCTCAATCTGCAGTGTTGCAGTGTGTGTGTAAGTGAAATTGGCATCAAAGCCGTTTAGCTGTCACCATGATGATCAGCGTCTTGTTTTTAATTGCCTGGACCAAACGATCAAGTTTCTGTGCTGTGGCTATAAATGTTTAAATAAATGCAAGTAAGAAAAGACCAATCACAATTCAGTATGCATATTGTAAATGTAAGAATAAAGACTAGTCAGAATTTCATATGCAAATATCACAATGATGTAATTACTGTTGGTCGCATTTTGAATTTTTCTTTTTAACATTAAATTTATTACGTATGTGCAACATTTACAAAAGGCAATAGCAGATAGCAAACCTAAGACGAAGACCTGAAATTGTCTACAAAATAAAGTTTTAAATGTCTAAAGAGTATTTAAAGAGTCTTTACGTTAAGCACCTCAGGCTTAATTAACTTCAGGAGTTTAATGCTTAAAGGTTTAGTTCTAATCCTGACCAGAGTGTTTGAAGAATATCAATACTAACAAGCACAGGTCATGGGAAATTAGCAGAGTTATGTAAATGTGTAATGCCTCTCTCTCTCTCTCTCTCTCTCTCTCTCTCTCTCTCTCTCTCTCTCTCTCTCTCTCTCTCTCTCTCTCTCAGGTCAGTCAGTTGTATCTGAGCTCCAGTGGTCGTCTGTGTTCCTCTCTCCCGCCTCATATCTTCTCTTCAGCTGAGCGTGCTTATCACATGATGCTGCAGGAGCGACGCCCACAGTGTTTCATCATCAGGTGCTGCCCACTGACATGCATAACACTGACACATTTGTCACTCATTCTTCAACTTTTCATGTGTATATATATATATATATATATATATATATATAATTTTTATTTTATTTGTATTATTTTGTTATCTCTACATCTGTATAGTGTTGTTTTTTTCAGGTTTAACTGAAAGTTTTCTTTCTGGAACACCTATAAAAAGTAAAAAAAAGTGTCTTTCATCAATAGGATGGTGGCGATTTCCCCTTGAGGTGGATGCGATATTACGCTCTAAATAATAAAGACTGACAAAATGCATGTCCTCAAACTGTTGTCCTTACCTGCCATTTTGCCCTAAAATAGATGATATTCACTTAGCTTTCAGAACGCTTTCACCTTGCTTGATGTGCTGAGTTCTGAAATTAAAAGCCATGTGAATCTCCAATCCTGTACAATTTATGAAGCCGCCTGCTGAAAAGCAGGTAAGTGGGCACTAGTATAATAATAATATTATATAATATAATTGCTGGGCAACGATTAATCACGATTTATCGCATCCAAAATAAAAGTTTGTGTTTACATAATATGTGTGTGTACTGTGTATAATTATTTTGTATATATAAAGTATACACATATGCATGTATGTTTAAGAAATATTTGCATGCATATACTGTGTGTATACATATATATATATATATATATATATATATATATATAAATAAAAACAAAATCTTAAATATATACATACATGCATGTGTGTGTGTGTGTATATATATATATATATATATATAGGGCTCTCAAGTGTCACGCATTGAGCGCATTCGTTGCCCAAAATGTCTCTGGCTGCGTCAAGAATCAAGCGCGTCTCCCCTGGAGTTCTTAGTCGAGCCTGCCACTTATCAGCCAATCAAAAAAAAAGAACGGGGCTAACCAATAGCCAATCAGAAAATAGCACTATTGTATCTGGGTAAGATTTAACGCAACAACCAATGAAAAAAAAAGCATATTCTGGAATTGTTGAAGTGATTCTGTCACTCTTGCCTGTTTTCAAAACTTGAGAGCCCTGTATATATACGTAAATACAAAATAATTATACACAGTACACACAAACTTTTATTCTGGATGCGATTAATCGGGATTAATCGTTGCCCAGCACTAAATATAATATAATATAATATAATATAATATAATATAATATAATATAATATAATATAATATAATATAATATAATATAATATAATATAATATAATATAATATTTTTTTTGTTCAGGAATGGAGTTGAAGTTGTGGTAATTAATAATTAAATATATTATATTATATGAATATATGAATACAATTTTAATTATAAAAGTACATATAAAAAAAAAACTTATATTTTAAAGTCCTTTTTCCTGAAATCACAAATTACTGAAAAGAAATGATGAAAATGTATTGGTCAAAAGGTGTGGGAACCCTGTAACCATAAAAGATGTCCAGATGTTTGGCCAGATGCTACCAAATACATTCCACGGGACATTTTCTACCTTGTGTCATTTATGCACCAGCTTGTATTTTATAATAGCGGTCCACAGCTCAGTAAGTGATCCCGTTCTGGCAAAGAGGTCCAAATGAGGTCGCGTTAGAAATGCCTTCCCTCATTTTGGTATAGCGACTCCAACATCAACCCGAGAGGCTCTCGCTAAACGCTGTCACGGAGACAAATGTGCCGGGGACGGTGTAAATCCAAACCTGTTAAAAGCTCTCAGGGAGATTAATGGATGAAGTGGCAGTGGTGTAGCCCGCACTCTGTCCTGCTTTGCACTCCGGTCATCTCTGATTACAATTAAATCCTGTTTCACATTCTGATGCTTCTCCACTGGCCCAATCCTGGGTTTCGCTGAGCCAGAGAGGATCTGACAGCTACTTTAATGCCCTCTCTGCGTGAGCTATCCATCACACCGACACACACCGACACACATGCACGCTCGTCCCGCAGGTAAGGGCCATGCTCTAGTGACTACAGAACCAGGGTGGAATGCTGGTTCAAGAGGCTCACGAGCACACGCACAAACACCTACTCACTACTGGCTCAGGAATACACTGCGCCCTTGAGTTCAATTACAACCCAGAATAGATTTCCCAAAAAGAAATGGAATAAAATCGGAAGAAAAAGCATCAGACCCTCCAGAAAATGATTAGTGGGAGGCCGAATGACCTTTTAAAACCATCTGCTCAAGACCGTTTTCTTCCATTCACTCTCTCTCACATGCGGCGTAAGGATCCAGGCTCTTTACGCCGCATGTGGAGACGGTAGTTATCACTGCGAGCTCCTTGACTTGTGCTTTATGGCTCATTTTAAGAGGTCGTAACATTGGAGAGTGGTGTAATTAATAAAGTTGCTGTACATTTAAGAATATGAAGTGGGATGTACTGCAGTAACGAGATGAGATTTACATCTGCCAAAGCCCTTGTTAGTAGTTGAGCCGTGGTGTGGATTAACACCCTAAACATACTGGTGAAAAATAAATCAACACACAAAAAAAAAAAAATTATATATATATATCTCCTGCATAGTGAACATCATTCACAGTTTTGAAAAAGCTGTTGTAGCTCACTAGCTCTTTTCTGAAATCTGCTGCCTACCTAAACTGCAATATGGCATCATACAGTACATGTGCATCTGATGCAAAGGCTGCTTCACAATGTTATGCATTTCTTATTGAGAATAAAACAATCATGGCATTTTGACCAACTCTGGGCAGATTAATATAAGACAATTTTGCAAGAAATGTCAACTATAAAAGACAAGTACTTAATTCTTAAATCTGCACTACATTTCAAAGTTTGGCATACGTTTTTAATGGTAGGCTTAATAAGTCTCTTATACCCACCAAGGCAACATTTGTTTGATCTAAAAGTTGTTTGATCTTTTAATATATTTTAAAATGTAATTTATTCCTGTGATGGCAAAGCAACATTTTCAATACTTTCATTACTCCAGATGCTTTAGAAATATTATATATATATATATATATATATATATATATATATTTCTAAAGCATCTTATATATATATATATGAAAATTTTACTGGAATATACACTCACCGGCCACTTTATTAGGTACCCCATGCTAGTAACGGGTTGGACCCCCTTTTGCCTTCAGAACTGCCTCAATTCTTCGTGGTATAGATTCAACAAGGTGCTGGAAGCATTCCTCAGGGAGTTTGGTCCATATTGACATGATGGAATCACACAGTTGCCGCAGATTTGTCGGCTGCACATCCATGATGCGAATCTCCCGTTCCACCACATCCCAAAGATGCTCTATTGGGTTGAGATCTGGTGACTGTGGAGGCCATTTTAGTACAGTGAACTCATTGTCATGTTCAAGAAACCAATTTGAAATGATTAGAGCTTTGTGACATGGTGGAAGTAGCCATCAGAGGATGGGTACATGGTGGCCATAAAGGGATGGACATGGTCAGAAACAATGCTCAGGTAGGCCGTGGCATTTAAACGATGCCCAGTTGGCACTAAGGGGCCTAAAGTGTGCCAAGAAAACATCCCCCACACCATTACACCACCACCACCAGCCTGCACAGTGGTAACAAGGCATGATGGTTCCATGTTCTCATTCTGTTTACGCCAAATTCTGACTCTACCATCTGAATGTCTCAACAGAAATCGAGACTCATCAGACCAGGCAACATTTTTCCAGTCTTCAACTGTCCAATTTTGGTGAGCTCTTGCAAATTGTAGCCTCTTTTTCCTATTTGTAGTGGAGATGAGTGGTACCCGGTGGGGTTTTCTGCTGTTGTAGCCCATCCGTCTCAAGGTTGTGCGTGTTGTGGCTTCACAAATGCTTTGCTGCATACCTCGGTTGTAACGAGTGGTTATTTCAGTCAAAGTTGCTCTTCTATCAGCTTGAATCAGTCGGCCCATTCTCCTCTGACCTCTAGCATCAACAAGGCATTTTTTCACAGGACTGCCGCATACTGGATGTTTTTCCCTTTTCACACCATTCTTTGTAAACCCTAGAAATGGTTGTGCGTGAAAATCCCAGTAGATTAGCAGTTTCTGAAATACTCAGACCAGCCCTTCTGGCACCAACAATCATGCCACGTTCAAAGTCACTCAAATCAACTTTCTTCCCCATACTGATGCTCGGTTTGAACTGCAGGAGATTTTCTTGACCATGTCTACATGCCTAAATGCACTGAGTTGCCGCCATGTGATTGGCTGCTTAGAAATTAAGTGTTAACGAGCAGTTGGACAGGTGTACCTAATAAAGTGGCCGGTGAGTGTAAATATTTTGCAACATTATAAATGTCTTTATGGTGCTGACTAAAAGTTTTAATTTCTGTAAAAAAGTACTTTTTTAACAAACTGAACTGTTTCAGCCAACATTTGTGTGTGTGTAATTGTGTATTTTTAGGATGTTGTAGAGTAAATAAATAGCTAAATAGCTTAGCAACATGCTCACTTTAAGCTCTGTTGGAATGGGCTGTGGCATCTGTTGTCTTCCTCTATTGGGATGTTGACTATGTAGGCAGTAGACAGCAAGGCAGTTCACTAGATTTCTGAACGGGGCTTATGAAACCAACTATGGACAGTGTCACAAAAATGAAGAGGTATAGAAAATAAGTGAAAAGTTTACTTGAACACTTAACAATTGTAGAAAGATATCAATCAATCAATCAAGAAAGAATCATAGAGGCAGTAATACCCCTTTTCCACCAACGCATTTTGAGAGCCGGTTCGGAGCCGGTGCCTGCGCGCGAACCAGTTCTTTGTGTTTCGACAGCCAAAGAACCGGTTCTCGGCCAGGAAAACTGGTTCCAAAGCAGCACCAACTCCTTGCTGGACTAAAACCGTTATTTTACCACGTCATGCTTACGTCGGGGGCTGGGGGCGGGTTTAGATAACATATTTTCTGACATAATATAGGATCGCAAAGCCAGGAGAAACATTTGCAGAAACACGATGTAGTCCGCCATTGTAATTGTTATGCTTGAAGTTGGCGCAAGCGTTTCTAGTTTTTTTAATTTATTTTTTTTATTGAAAATGTTATGTAAGCAAAGGAGAAAACAGTCACAATATAGAACAAATAAATGGAAAGAAAAAAAAAATGACACAAGACAGGAGTACATAACTAATCAGAAAAGATTACATATCAAATTAAAAGATTAAAAGACTTACATATTTCAATTGTTTTAAAGCCTTCTTGGTTCACGAGTTAGAGATAATCCCAAAGTAATGTTGTACTTGCAAGCGTTTCTAGCTAAGATGTATGGCGACGTACACAGTGACGTAACGACGTCGTTTGCTGGGCGCTCTAGTCAGTGGAAAAACAAACAGGTTCTGAGAAGGTTCGCAAGTTGAACCAACTTTGAACCAGCACCAGTTCCGAACCAGTTCGTTTTTGGTGGAAAAGGGGTATAAGAATATAGTATAGATTTAGTATAGATATGGTGGAGAAAACGACTAAATGTATAAAAAAAGAAATACAAGTGATTTGAACAAATCCCCAAGTAGTGCGTTTGGATAAGTGAAGATATGATGGATATCCTCTGGTCAGAATCCTGCTAGGGGAAAGATGCCCACAGGCCAGGCAGAGGTCAGGGATCTTTAAGTCTTGAGTCATGAGGCTTTTGATGGTACAGTATATTGCTGTAGGCTGACTGAATCATCTCATGCGATGCAGTGAAACAGCTCCCTGACCAACTATGAGAAAAGAGGCTGACAGGAGCACACATTAGGAGACCGCCGGCCCAGAGGTCTTTAAAAAGTCGACTGTTCTCTTGGTTTAGTTTTTTTTGGTCTTGTCTGTACACTGACAGAGGAACTTTTAGGCAGCTTTCCTGAGTTTTTTTTTTTTTAACAAACTCTGTAAAGCTCCCTAAAAGTTCCTCTTTTCTTGCTGTCACATTATTTTACAGATTTATAACAGATTCCTCCAACGTATATATCCATATGAAGAGTTCAGATGCAAAAGCCTCTAAATGCCATCTGAAATTTTCTTCTAAAATGATCATTTTTATCAAGCTCGTATATTTAAATTCAGTAATTTCACTTAAATGACAATTAATGGGTAATTTTTCTTGCCATTCAAGTGAAATTATTGAACTTAAATATAAGAGCTTGATAAAAATGATCATTTTAGAAGAAAATTTCAGATGGCTTTTAGAGGCTTTTGCATCTGAACTCTTCATATATTTCCAACATACTGTATATTATTCCATATTTTTCCCAAAACGTTTTTCTAAATCAAATATGTAAACATTTATATTTGATTTATAAAAAAAATCTGTCTAAATATATTAAACCCAGATAGCAAATTGATATTGGGCCGAATCTGGTTGAATTTCTTCTGCGACTTTGGCCCACATACCACATGGAATTATGGCCCAAGATTGTCCCAAAAGCTACTTGCCAGCTTTTAAACCGGATCCATGCCGGATGCAGACCAAAACTCACCCACAACTTCTTCCATATCCCCAGAAATCAGCCACAACAGTGTAACATATCAACATATCAAAATAGTTATACATAGTATTGATATATGTTGTGCAATCTTTAACACATTTTAAAAGTAAATACAGTATTTATTTATTTTGAACTGAGATTCTCACCTTTCTCACTTTGTTTTTCTTTCTGTCTAGTGGAGAGAGTGGTTCTGGGAAGTCTGTGGCCTGTAAGCACATCCTGAAACACTTGGCTGTTCGCTCAAGTCCCAAAGGCTTCGCTTTAGAGCCACGGATGAAGCATGTAAGTGTGTCCGTCCAATTCTTAATGAACACAACATACATCTACAGGACAAATGAACACGTTTTACATGCAATACTTGTTCAAATGATTCTGCCGTTTGTAATCATTTGGTCCCCAACGCAATAAAAAAAATAGTATTCTTTGTTTTACTTTTTTAAATAGTTCAGTATCTTTAAAAAATAATAAAGATTTATTTGAGCTACAAAATAATTGAAACTTTTTTTTTTTTTTTTTTTTACATGTAAAATATCCTTTATGTTCGCTGTTTTTTTTTTTTTTTCATAAACACTTTACAATAAGGTTCCATTTGTTAACATTAGGTAACTGCATTAGCACATAAATCATTTATCAAAGAAATCATCAACATAAATAATCAAAGAAATCATTTATTAATCGCAGCCACAGGTAATGTTAATATCAACATTGTTTAATACGTTGTTAAAATCTAAATTTGTATCTGTTAATATTATTTAATGGACCAGATGTAACGTGAACTAACAATGAACAGTTATGTTGTAATTAGCTAATGTTTACAGATTAATAACAAATTAAATCCTCACTGTTAGTTATTTTTAGTTAATGTGTTGACTAACGTTATCTAATGGGATCTTGTTGTAAAGTGTTACTTTCTAATTTCTTTTTTTTTAACCATACATCTACAGTTGTTGCGTAGCTTATACACCGTTTTATGTAATGATTGTTGTATGTACTCATTGTGGTAAAGTTCAGTATTTTCGCTGTGGTTTTCCTCACATGTGTTCTTTTATCTTGACCCTGGAGGTGTTGATGTGCTTTCAGTTAGCCTCAAACAGCTGTTATTCTCTTCTTCATGGGAGAATTAGATGCTTTGAATGACTATCCAAAAGCCTGAGGCAGGCAGTTTGTGCTTCTGGTTGAATCTCAAGGAAAGAGCCATTTCTTGTTAGCTCAAGACATCATATCCACATACAGAAACCATTAGAGTGGTTTAATGGCCCGGAGCAATGGGTGACATTATTACACTTGAATACGTCTGTGTGTGTGTGTGTGTGTGGGATCTCAACTCTATTTTGTCTCCTAATGAGCACATTTAATCAATGGTAACTTACCGCCACCTGGTGGAAGAAAGTGTCAAATGCCCATATTATGTGTCTTCATGAGCACAGTGGCATTGTGAGCCTACACACACAATTTTCTTTGAACACAAATCAACTGGTGGCAAAATAAACGAAGACAGATCCTCGGCGCAGTGCGCGCATCCATGGCAAATATGCCTTTCCGTTTTCCTGTGTGTGACTGTGAACACAGTATTGCTGTTCGGGAGACCTCTTGATTCAAATGTGCATGAATGGATACACATAGATGTGTACTTCTTTTGTTGGGGTGGTAGGAGTGTAAATAAATAAAAAATGAAGATGATTATGGCTGTCTTTTTTGTCAATTCAGTTGTTTAATTTCTATAGGTTTTATAACGTTCTAAAAGCTCTTAATTCCAGCGATACTACTAACTGTTAGGTGTGTTCACTAGGTTGCTTCAGAGGCATAAGGTACTGTAAGTATTACATACAACAATGCAACAATAATAAAACAATAATAAAACGATGCATTGACATTTACTTTTGCCTTTTGATACTTAAATACTTTTTAAAACAAGTACTTCTGTATTTTTATTTAAGTAAAAATCGGTCTTTACAACTTTTACTTGTAGCGGAGTAATATTTGACCAGTTGTATCTGTACTTTCACTCGAGGAAGGAAGTACTTTGTCCACCTCTGCATACACACAGACACACACTCGCTAACTTCCCTAAGCACTTCCCCTCAGGGGAAACTCCGTCGCCTTTTTGAAATGCATTCATCTTTAATTCGGTGATGGAAGTTTATTAGGACAGACCCTCCACCCCTCTATTTTGACTGAGGGAGCAAGTCTACTCAATATGTACACTTCACAATACAACATGATTGTGACGTCACAGCAGGTCGTGCTTAATTTCCCCCCACCCCACAGAACTCTAGTGTATGTTATTGGAGTTATTTTGACATCTAACCACATTATATTTCTATATTTTCTTTAAGCATACAAGGACATAAAAAAGATAAATAATAAATTGGCTCCATTGCGGATTCCAAGTGATCCAGGCCTTAGGGTGTTTCATCATAAGGAATGATGCACATGAATGAGATGTTAGCAAGGGAATGGCAGATAAAATGCGCACGCACACACACACACACACACACACACACACAGACACACACACACAGATGGGCACAAATACATCAAAAAGTATTTAATTACAAATACTTAATCATCAAATGTATTTAAATAAAATACAAAATACGGCTGTGAAAAAAGTATTTAATTAAAATGCAAGTAATTTGTAATTTTAAAAATACAAAAATACTAACAAAATGTACAATGTAAACGTGAATATTCTCCAAGGCGGCCATTTTGACATCATTTTGTGTGGCCATTCGCTCACATACACATGCAGTTCATGTGTATATTACACACAGCTGCTGTGGGGGTTTCTAATACAGCCGCTGTTACAGTAAAGTTGACATCTTTGATCTTTCTCTCTTCTGACTGCCATTATCAATCTCTCTCTATTTTTCTTTACTCTTTTTGAAAGTTGTGAAAACGCTGTTGTGGTGTTGTTCTTTTGCTATTTGAGCAAATGGGAACACAAAAACTCATTCACTGCTATAGACCTCATGCACCAGAGAAACGAGGGCGCCGCCATTTTTAGAATATTGTCTTTGAACTTCCGTTTTTGCGGTCGCTCTGTATATTTCTATGGCATCGCTGTCCAGGAGTAATTAGCTGGTGAAGTTGATTTACTTATTGTAGAGTTAACGAAAGTTATCATGAGCATTGTAATGTTTATGATAAGCATTGTAAAGCATATTTCTTAACAAGATCGCTGTGAAAATACAGACCGGAAGTCAAAAGACAATGAGCTCAGCGCGGAAAAGGGGCGTGGCTACATAAGGTCTATAGAAGTTTACCCAATAATGACGACTTCCACTTGTGAGAAACCCGGAAATGTTAACAGGGTCAATAGGATGTTGTGTCACGTAATTGTCTTGCATCTAGCCAAAAACTGTGATAGGCAATTTAGTCCTATGATCTATGATCCTATTAAGTCTGGTTATGAAAGTTTATATATGCGAAATAAAATTATATATTTAAATAAGTATTTTAAATACAAATTACATTTCATTTATTTTTGTTAAGGAAAATACAAATTACAAAATACTCAAAAGTAATTAAATGCGTATTTCAAATACATGTAATTAAAATACTGCCCATCCCTACACACACACATTAATTCTATGAATTAACATATTTTACTTTCATATGATTAAATACACAGCAAAGCAATTATTATTTCTAGTTTGGCACCAAATAGAGTACCTATAAAATTTTTGTCTCAGCCAAAGACCTGGCATGACAGTGGAATTACTGCACAGGAATTTTAAATTGTGTGTGGGGAAATGGATCACGCATTATGTATGTATTTATTTATTTTTTGTGCTTCATCATTTTTCTGTAAATGCCTTAATGCTGTCTAGATGGGCAGCTCATTATGGTTTGAGACGGAGTCCTCGTTGGAATCTCAGGCCTGTCACGATCGTGAATTTTAGATTAATTGTCATATAAATAATTAAAATACATTCAATTTTGTTCAGTGTAGGCCTAATAATAATAGTTTCTTTATATATATCATTCTTGGAATCAAACATAATGTAATAATAATAATAAATACAATACATGATATTTACTTTATGATTAATACTGTGAAAATGTATAATTATTTACATTATATAATGCAGTCTGATTAAACCCACAAACCTTAATTTTGTTTAAATATATTTTTGTATTTTATAATAGGGTTTTTTTTGTACTATATGTTCTTTAATCTTTCACCTGAAGAGGAGACACAATATTGTGCGTTTTATGGCATTTCTTTATGCGCTGAAATTCCCCTTATTTGGATGGCAACATGTGATTGACTTTTAAACTGCACAATTATTGTGGTTATCTAAAATAATTGGATTCTATAGAATAACCACAATCAGATGATTAATCTATAATAATCAAAGCTGGGGCTGTATCGCGGACGCCCCTGCCTGTCCACTATGCCACTGACTCTTTTTTTGTTTGTAATCACTTCTTAATTCTTCCTTCATTGTTTGCAGGTGAATGTGATCTTGGAAGCTTTTGGCCATGCTAAGACTCAGATGAACTCCTCAGCGAGCCGTTTCACCAAGCTGATCTCACTGCAGTACTGCGAGAAGAGGAAGACTCTGCTCAGAGGTAGTTCTGACTGCTCCTGTTTTCACTTTGAATATGTCTGATTATTCATAGTGCTGCTTGAATACAGGACTAATACAGTAGAGGACTTCTGAATGATCTGGCATCCTTCACCTATAGAGGGTGCTATTGCTCTACTAATATTTCCAAAGATGATCTTTCTACTCTTCTCTCACTGTTCAGGCCGTCTGTACACTTATATGCTGGAGAAGTCGAGGGTTATCTGCATGCCACCGCATCAGCAGAACTTTAACATCTTCTACCTGATGGCTGAGGGGCTTTCAGCAGAGGAGAAGAGTAATCTATATCTAAACAACGTCTTGGCCCACAGGTAACACACGCAATGTAGATGTGCATGTTATTTCATGCTGTTTTTGTGAGAAACACCTCTTTTTTTTCCAAGAATATATTTTTTCCATGTATATATTTAAGAAATATTTGCATGTATATACTGTATATATATTTATATATATATCTAAATATTTTATATATAAATAACAATTGTTTCTTAAATATATACATGCATGTGTGTGCATTTATATATATACAAAATAATTATACACAGTACACACACATATATTATGTAAACTCAAACTTTCATTTTCGATGTGATTAATCGTTACCCAACACTAATATATGAATATAATAATATACAATATATATATATATATATATATATATATATATATATATATATATTCATTCCCATAAATTAAGAATCTGTTCTCTCATTTTTAGGAAATCATGGCCACAAATTAACAAAGTATTCCCACGATTAACTCTTACGTCAGCACGTTTAACTAATTGTTTTGTTTTTAGAGAATTTTGTGCACGATATAGTGATTTTTTTTCCTCGATTTACTAAATCGTGGCAATGTTGTAATAATTTGTTCATCTGTTTTTGTTAAATCGTGGCCACAGATAAAAAATGTTCCCTCATTTTAGTAAGTCATGGCGATTTTGAACTAATTTGTTCCCTTGTTTAGATTTAACTAAAACAAGGGAACACATGAATTATATATAAAAAAAACTAAGATTTATACAAAGTGTTTTATTAAGCTCTAATGCAACAAGGAAATTGACCATTTAAGTCTATTATTCGTATTCATAGGTAAAAACAGGAAAAACGAAAATGTTTAAATTTATGAATACAGATTATTCAATGCAATTTGATGAAAGTTTACTATACAATTGAAATTCGTAAATCCTGAAGGCTTTTTTTTTGTGTGTGTGTACTGTGTGAACCCATTTTTAAACGGGTTTACCCTCAACTCTCTGTGACTCCAAGCGTCCTCAGCAAATCACGCGTGGGGTAAAATGGAAGGTTATCATAAAAAATTGAACGTTCGCCTTACTTTGATTTGAATTTTAAGTATGTTGGTGACAGTTTGAACATCTCAAACTTACTTTAGCCCTCTTAAAGTCCCACACCGATTGCTCATGTCATGATGGCACTGCCAACGTAAGGTCTAAATCATCACAAATCTTTTCTTTCTTCTTTTTCTCAGGTGTCTGAGCACAGCGGCTCCTGGTGAAGCTCCTGCAGTTGCTACTGCATGTCCTCAGAGCAGAGAGAAGCTCTCGGCCCTTAAACAGGCTCTGCGTGCGCTCGGCTTCAACAGACTGGTACACACATCTCCACAAACACATTTATCCATTATCCAAAGATGCAAACTTACTACACATGCACAATACACTTTTATTTAGTTCTCTTTTCAAGTGTGTGCAAGAGAGAAAAACATCTGAGACATCTGAGAACACATACATTTTTGGGGATTTAAAGTCTAATTTAAACCTGGAAATAAATACATTTTGAAATAAATAACAAATTAATTCAACTTTTATTTATATTTAAATGCTTTGCAAGTGCTAAAAGTAATCATGACATTCTGATAAAAAATTATGATAATGTGACATGCAACCTTAAAAAGGTACTGAAAATGAATACATTTGGTTGCTACCTGACTAGAGAAAACAAATAAAAAAGGCTGTTGTCTTCCCTTTTGCAAAAAAAAAAAAAAAAAAAAGTAGGAAAACTTCAACACCCCATAATGCATTGTGCATGTTGCTATCCAAGTCCACTCCCAGTCTGCTATGGATACGCTTGACTAGAACGCCTTGCTTTACTGGGAAATGCTTCTTAGCAAACTTTTAGTTACAATGGTGTCGACTTGTGTTGATCCCGGGTGCAAGAATTCCAAGAGTAAATGGTTAGCGGGACTGAGTTACTTTCGGTTTCCATTGAAGGAGATTGTAAAGACTGCAAAGAATCTTAAATACAAAGAGAACGCTGCGATGGAAAATCTGAAAAACCTCTGTGTTTCTAGTGAACATTTCAAACTGGATGACAACGACACAGTTGCTGCAGCCAAAATCCCATACTATATAGTAAATGGGAACTACATTTGGTGTGAAACTTACTTTGCGACCACTAAAAAAAGTGTGTTCTATAAGTTCAGACGTGCTACATCCGTCATTTTGTCATTGTCATGTGACCTACTTCACAACTGCTTCACTTCTACCTCACAAATGTCCTCATGGGATAGTAAAGTGTCCAATGAATGCGCACTTCAGAATCTCACCGGAAGTAGTAGGTCATCTGGGTACTTTTCAACCTACTGTTTTATGAATATGTATATATATATAATATGGAAGTAGGCATATTCAGATACGCCAATTGTTTTAGGGCAAACGGAGAGAAAAAACTGAAAGAAACTGCCGTTCTGTTAGTTTCGCCCACCAACCGGAAGCAGAACGCAGTCGGGTATAGGTAAGAATGCTGACAATGCTGAATTTCTCGGTCCAGATAACACAGAGTAAATATTGTCGATCTGCATACTATCGACATTTTAACAATACAAAGTGGGTTGAAAATCTGCAAAGTTGCACTATTCACTATATTTTCATACGCTGGCAGCTTTTGGATTGCTCTGCCTACATCCAGACATTACTTTATAGCCTCAGTAGAAGCTGAGCTGTCTCGTCTAAAGTAGACAGAGTGCTTCTGGTTTTAGGTGAGTCACATATACAGAGATGGAGAGAGTTAGTATGCCTTTGACTTTGCCAGCCACTTCAGACATGTTGTTCTGATTTATGTAGGTTTAAACATTATAACTCATTACAATATGTCTGCAGACTATAAAAACACACATCTCAGACTAGCATTCAGCCTGAGGCCACACTAACCTGCCAACCTGTGTGTTATGTTATAGTTCACAACTAGAACGGCATGTTCAGGACTCTAGCGTGTGGGATACTGTACATTATATACCATATTTGTGTGTGCCTACACACATGCACACCCTCATGGTGATACCTGAACATTTTGTTACAGTGTAGTAGGGTGTAATATCCGAGTTTCGCTGTGTTTTGAGTCATGCGTTCAGTTTGTGTGGTTGGTCCAAACACAAACATTAGCTCTCACACACACACACACACCTGACTTCCAGCCAGACACTGTGTTCTAATCCTACCAGGAACCTGTAAATCAGCTTCATTAAAGAAGGATTGTTCTCTCATCCCATCAGTGCAGCACGACCCTCGATGACCCTCACACACACTAACACACTCACACAGTCTCTCAGACTGTCCTGTCTATCTACATCCACAATCACTCTCTATACAACCTCCTCATCTTTTTCTTTTACACAAAGACCTGTGGTTCTCAAGCTTTTTGCCCCAATGTCCAACACAATATTCAAAGACCCTCCATAATGGCCAAGACATTTCCTCTGGTATTTCTTCTTTAAATATGAAAACACTGCTTGATTTCAAACTTTATAATTATTGTTATTATACATTTTTACTAACTTTATTAATAGACTGTTAATACTTTAAATTAATTAAACATGATTTTTTTTTTAAATTATATAATATTTAAGATTCTGTGTGTTCTTGAATGAGTGATGGAAAAAATAGATATGATTTCAGTTTGCCTCTTGATTTGTTTTTTTTTAGCAGTTTAATTAAGTTTTAATTAAGTCATTAAGTTGTTGTTATTGTTCACCTAAACTATAAAAAATCATGTTCGTTAATCTAAATAAAGCTGAAATAAAATTAATTAAAATATAAATTAGATGAAAAACGTCAGCTTAAATGAAAATTAGAAATAACTGAATAACTGAAATAAAATATAAAAAAATATAAAAATGACAAAAGCATATAAGAAAATTACTTAAACTAATTAAAAACTAATTTTTGTTAAAAAAAAAAATCACATATCGTGTGCGTGTGTGTGTTGTGTACATTATAACACACACACACACACACACACATATATAAGTTATTTCCCCCCCTCATATTTTCACAATATTAGGTGTTGTTGAACTTCTTTTTACTTCTGTGTTTATTTGTATTTATATATTTTATTTAATAGGGACAGTGCTTATTAATCAACAGTCAAACACTGTAAATAAGCCAGAGGTAGCCCCACAGGCTCATTTTCATCTGTTGCCCCTTGCCAGATTTTAAAAAGGCAACCTAAAATTTAAATGCATGATTGGTCGGTTATCGCATATACAAATCCAAATTATCCATAAATAAGAAATGTGTATCACAAAAAATTATAAACTGACTTAATGGGGGAGGTGCATAACCATTTAACATTTTAAAAATCAAGCAAGCATCAACAAAATGTTTAATATTATCGAAACTCAATAAATGAAATGTTTGCACTATGTTGCAATGATGAACTTTTAGTCCTCCTATCAAATGCTTTAAGTGTCTTTTTGTAAAGGAATTCAATTGATTTTTAAAATTGTTGTGCTTGCTTGAGACCAACTAGTAAAGCAATATTTAATATGAGAAAATACCATAGAATGCATAAAGAGTTTTGCTGCCTCTGTTGTTAAATATGGTATTAAAGTTGGCTAAATTAAATGTAATAATATCGTCTACCTTTTTAGCATGCTTTTGAAATGACAGCTGAGAATCTAAAATTACTCCTTAGTATTTAAAATCAGGAACAACATTAAGCTTTTCTCCTTTAACAAATACATCAGGATAAGGAATCACTGTACATCTTTGTGAAAAGAACATACAAACAGTTTTGCTTGTGAATTACTTAACCAATCAGAAACATGGACCAATGCCTCAGTTAAATAATTTGCTGCTTGTTGTTTGTTTTTAGCATGCACATAAAGAACTGTGTCATCAGCATACATTTGAATATTAACAGATGGACAGACTAAAGGCAGGTCATTTATATATAAACTGAACAGGATAGGGCCCAAAATTGATCCTTGGGGAACTCCAATATTACAGTTTAGATATGTTGATTGACTATTACCAACACGGACACTTTGCCTCCTATTTGATAAGTTTGAGTTCATCCATTTAATAGCTTCAACAGAAAAGTTTAAAAGTGTGAACTTTGAAAGGAGTACTTCATGATTCACAGTATCGAAAGCCTTCTTTAAACCCCCCACAAACTGCTCCCATTACACCACCACCATCTAGTTTAAATTTCATGTTCTCAAGAAGATAAACAGTTAGCAGTTTCAGTTGAATGATTAGAACGGAATCCAAATTGCATAGAATGCAAAGAGAGGTATGTCCCTCATTCAGGTTTTGATACCCATTTCTCAGCCACTTTGGAAACTACAAATACTAATCGGTCTATAGTTTCCTACGTTTGTTTTATCATATAATACGTTAAATTTACCAATACATTTAGTGCGGCAAATCATATCAGCGTTGTCAAAGGTGGTTAAACAAAGCGTAGCAAGTTATTCTAGCTTAACTTGAATGAAGAAAATGTATTTTGATTGTGTAATATTGGACCCTGTGCTCAAATGTGACTAAACTGTGCTGGGTAATCCTGTTTCTGTTGTCAGTCCAGGCTGACTTTGTTTGTTTCGCTTTCAGGAGGTGGAGAATTTGTTTGTGGTCCTCTCTGCACTGCTGCATTTGGGAGATGTGCGCTTCACGGCCCTGACAGACGCTGACACTGCGTTTGTGTCCGACTTGCAGCTG
Organism: Rhinichthys osculus; assembly: GCA_029959095.1. Taxonomy (NCBI): domain Eukaryota; kingdom Metazoa; phylum Chordata; class Actinopteri; order Cypriniformes; family Leuciscidae; genus Rhinichthys; species Rhinichthys osculus. The sequence continues at coordinate 32,783,361 of JARWKJ010000008.1, forward strand.
CTAGACAGAGGTCAGTGGTGCAGCTGCGCCATGAGGCCAGCAGGGGCCGATCTCCTCCACCGGGAGCCCTGGAGGATAGACAGGGGGAGTGGGCGGGTGACTACGCAGAAAGAACTGTGTCACACCATCCTGGGTTGTTTACATCAAATCTTATCATGGCCTAATAGTGGAATCACTCACCACACAATGGAAAACTCTCTCTGCCACTCTAATAATACACGGCACCCTCCAGCACATACACACTCTGTCCTACAATTTTGAGCTAATCGGCCCTTTCCAGACACACACACAGGGTCACCTGTTTCCTTAAGCCCTGCAGAGCAGCGCAGCGGAACAGAACGGCCACTCGGTCTCCTTCGTGTTACATAATGACACACATAATACTGAGCCTGGGTAAACAAGTGACGTCAGCGCGCTCAAATATAAAAGCTGATACATGTACATCCCTACGAGGTTTTTCCGTCATTGTGGATATGAAAGATCACTGTTCAAAATGGGCATATAAACATGTCCCATTATACACTAATGGATACACTCCACACAAACACACTCATGCTCATTACCGTTTGCAGTTGGCACCTTGTGTACTGTAATTTAGAAGTACATAATAGGAGGCGTGGATTCGTAATAGAAAACAAGACTGTGTTTGTTTTATAGCATAATGACTCTTAAATCTGATTGGATGAGCCACATTCAAAGTTGTTAAAAGGTGAGTGCGCATCATGCAAGTACTATCATGTACAGTTAAGTTAATGAATTGTACAAGCTCATAAGTATTTGCGGTTGTAATTATCTCTAAGAATTAATATACAGTTACCACTCAAAAGTTTGGGGTTGCCAAGATTTTTTTTTTATGTTTTTGAGAGAATCAAAGCTTTGCTTTTCAAAAGCTGCATTTATTTGATCAAAACTACAGTAAAAGCATTTTTTTTTGGGTGAAATTGTATTAGAATTTAAAATAACTGAAAAATGTACCTTTCAAAAGTTTCAGGTATTGTAAATTGTAGTGTAATAATTATAAGCAATAAGAACATAATATATAATAATACATAATATATTAGTATAGTTTAATTAAAATAAGAGGCATAAATTAGAAGCTTGTGGAAATGGCAGGGCACAAATCAGCGGTACGTTTCCGGTAGATTCAGTACATTATTCAGATTGCAAATGTGTATTTGTGTATTTTACACTTCCAAAGGAACAGACGAGGCATTTGGGTGCTACTGAACTGATTTTTTGTCCCTTTTATTTTTTTATTTTTTTTTTAAATCAAGTCTCATTTACTAATATTCTAAGATTTGTATTTTATTTTGTATACAATGATTTTAAATGAGGCTCATCCAACCAGGATCTAGCTTTGTAAACCTTTTGTAATCATACAAATGTATCTGAATGTGTGTGTTTTTTTTTTTTTCTGTAGTGGCTGGGATGTTGCAGGTGAGCTCTGAGGATCTGGGCTCTGCCCTCACGTCTGATGTCCAGTGTTTCAAAGGTACTAGTTTCAGTTTCCATGTACCAGCATCAATCAACAGATGGACTAAACACTCTCATTTAAAGTGAGCTTGTTTAGCATAGCACCATGGATAGAGTGAGTCTCATTGCAGAAAGGCCTGCTGACACTGTTCATTGAGATGTACTGGCCTTTCCCCAGTCACAAACCCATCAATTAATGTGGCCTCAAGCATTTGGCCTTGGATTGTGTTACTGGCGAGCCCAATTTGACTCAATTGGATAACTGTCTCCTTGTTCAAAATATACACACATAAACACACAGTTCTGTTGCGAGGTCTAGACTGTGCGCGTGTTGCGCCATTATATATCAAGTGTAGAGTATGTATGAATCACATGATGTCTGGATATTAACCTAATTCAGCCATCGAGGACACACCGACCTATTGCCTATAATTACAAGCAGACTTGGCATTGTCTTGTGTCTGTCCGAGATTTGCCTCTCTCTGTCTTCTTCGCTTTGTCATGCATCCATGCCTCTCTTTTAAAGGGATAGTTCACCCCAAATTTAAATTCTGCCATCATTTGCTCTACAAACAATGTCCAAAAAAACATCAAAGTGATATAAAAGTGGTCATTATCACTAATATGCTTTATTCCAAGAATCCACACGATAGCTTTGCATGATGAAAAGATCAAAGATCGAAACGTTGCTTTTATTCTCTGAAAATCCTAGTCCTCCTAGCTCTAGAGTTTATGACAGAAGTAACAATGTATGCATTGGTTTGAGTCCGATCTTTTCGATAAATCAGTTGGTCCAATTTACAATATTTGTCTGAATGTTTCATTCATGAATCCGAGTGATCTGGAGTTTGATTCGATGATCTGAAGCATGACCACGGGAACAGATGTTTCACTGCATTGGAATTTAAGATGACACCACCTTTATTCTTCAAATTTCTTTAAAGATGCAAGATCACACTATTTTATGTAGCTAGTATGAGTAACAAAATGCTCTGTGTCCAGATTTGCCCTGCAATAATAATGCAAAAACTGACACTTTTAGAATAGTCTTTAAAAATGTCTAAATATATCCAAATGCTAGTAAGTATTATGTCTCAATACAATGTTCTCAGTAGTAACTGTTTGCAAATGTATAATCTATATAGCCATCTAGTGGTTACACCATGGTATTGCAGATAATAAATGGTGCATAATTTAGACTACAATCCCCTTAAAGGGGAACTTGGCGACTATTTCAACTTAATAAAACCTTTTAGAAATTATTTGGATGGTTAAATAACCTGTTCTGGTGAAAATGGTGACTTTCCCTGCTCCCCCCAGCGTTCCCAGGCAGAAAACCAACCTTGCAACATGGGGACTGACGTCCCGGGAAGTTGGAAATAGGAAGTCTCGTGAGAAGCGAGAACGAGCGAGAAACACAAACTGCTTTATGGCAATTCGACATATTTCTATGATACTGTGTATGATGTATTACCCACCTCGGTAGACATAGCTCCACATGATAAAGTTGGCCGGCTCCGATAATAACAAATGCACATGAGCAGTGGTAGAAAGGGGGAGGAATGGTGCCATGCAAATGAGTTTTTTTACGACAGTGTTGTGAATTATACGTCCCACAGCTGTAGGGGGAGCTCTATTAGAAAACATGCGACAACAAAAGTGAAAATCAGCGAAGAAATGGCTAGAGTTGCCAAGTTCCCCTTTAAAATATCTTTAAAAATATATATAATAATTTTTTGAACGATAGCACGACTATTTAGCATTCTAAAACATCATCCGGAGGCAATAAATAGCCTACTAAATTAAGGCAATACTTAAAACACGCAATTCTATGTTGTGTGTACTTAAAACCAGTGGTGTAGTCTACGTGATACGCAGGTATACGCCGTATACCCACTAGAAAATGTCAAGGATTTCCGTATACCCACTTAAAAAAGCGTGAGTATTTCGTAACAACATCGTTTTGTGACAGAACTTTCATTCATAAATTCACCCCGCCGTCTGTGTTTGCGCAGCGGATCGAATCGCGGAATCCAGTCACAAATGTAACTTAGCCTACTGTAAAGCAGAACGTCACGCAATTTGGCCATTTTTGAAAGAATAAATCAAAAGTAGGGATGTATAACGAATCAAATCTCGATATGTACTAGTGTGTAAACTAGTGTACTAGTGTGTAAAGCTCAAAAAGACTGCTATAGAAATAAACTCTGCGTGTTTCTGTGAATGAGCGCTCAATGTATGCTCTACTAGCTACACACTGAAGCGCGCGTGACACTCATGGTGTTTTCAGCGTCTATGAGGAGGACAGGACATGCACACATTTGAACTTCATCGCAGACCTTTTATGAGAGTCACTTCACAAGAATTTTACCATTTCATTTGATAAAACTATCGTCATTCATTCGTATCATATACACTCACAAACTTTAAAGTCTTCATGACAACCTTTCAAAATAAAAGTTTTGTATAACGAAGAAAATATATTATATTAGTAATAAATTATATTATATTAGTAATAAATATATTACTATTGCACAGTAGAGTATACTTCAAGTAGGCCTAATAATAATAATAATAATAATAGTTTATTAAAACACACAGAAGCTCAAATGTCTTTAATTTACAACCCACCATAATAAAAGTTTGTAGAGAGAAAGAAAGTAACTCGAAGGAATTATTAAAGAAATTGCATAGTAAGATGTAGCCTACTTTTTAAAATAATAATAATAATCCAATCTATTAAAACATAATTTTAAAGGAATATCACACAAGTTTTCACACATGAGGGGTAATATCACAGTATACTCACTACAAAAAACTAGACTACACCACTGCTTAAAACCTAACAATCATCATTAGATTGCCACCCTTAGCCTGAATAATGCAAGGACGTTAGACCTCCGCCAAAAGTGTATCTACAAGTTTCCAGCGTTTAGAATACAAAACTTACAAAATGTTTATCATAAGTTAGTACTAAGACCCAGAATCTGCCCCACCTAAATTTAAGGTCATGAGCAATTACTGAAATAAACGTTGACGGCTTTCTTTTATGGGTGAACTAATCTTGTAATTACTTGTGTGAACTAATCTTGTAATTACTTGTTTTGGTTATTGTATTTCTTTAACAAGTTAGAGAGAAATGTCATCCTTACAATGCCACACTTGTGCAGTTTAATATATGCAGCAATCAGAGGCCACTGATTGGTGGTCAGACATTGGAAATGTGTGCATCTGGAAGTTGACGCACTGTGGCGGCCATGAATGGCATAGCGAATGCAGTGATTCAGTGTCTGACATCATCAAAGGTCACATCATCGGAGCCCAGGCGCTGTGTGTCCTCCACATTAGCATGTGCCGTGTCCCCTCAGCCAGCACAAGCAACAATGGGCCGCTTGTTTTTCAGCCACCCACATGCGTTGTATATCAGTCAAATTGTGACACGCTGTCTCCTGTTTGTTTTCCTCTTTGCTCTGTCCCCCTGTTGTTTTGAGCAGTCACTGGCTGTTTGGATTGTTTTTGTTTACTGCAATCTCTACTTTTTTATGTGCTTCCAGCCCTGTTTAAAGGACCAGCTTGAATTTAGATGCTGTTAATGCTTGGTGTTTGGTGATGGTCTAGGTGGTGGGGTAGCAAGACTCAACCAGCATGATGGATGGATGGATGGATAGATGGATGGATGGATGGATGGATGGGACAGATTGACAGGCAGACACAGAGATAAATATGCAGACAATACATTGTTGGCTAGATAGACAGAGCCAGACGGTATAATAAAAAGATGGATAAACATATAGGTAGAGATTTTAGGATGGAAGGACAGATTGAACAATGGAACAATTTATAAACCAATGAATAGATAAACCGACATAATGATTAATTGGATGGACAGACAGATAGAACTGATGGATGGATATTTGGATGGTCAGTCAGGGAAGAGAATTGATAAATAGATAGAGAGACAAGGTAATAAATTGTTGTATAGATAGACAGAGAAACAGGCAGAATGATAAATAGATGGATAGACAGGTAGGTACAGTAGAGATGGATGGATGGATGGATGGATGGATGGATGGATGGATGGATGGATGGATCGATAGATGGATGGATCGATAGATGGATGGATCGATAGATGGAATGGTACAATGATAGATGGACAGACAGACAGACAGACAGACAAATAAGACATTGAAACAGACAGAACGATAGATAGAACGATAGATAGAACGATAGATAGATAGATAGATAGATAGATAGATAGATAGATAGATAGATAGATAGATAGGTAGACCGTTAGATTGATAGGTTGATATAGATAGACAGAACAATAAATTAGACAGATATGTAGAGACTTATGGATGGATGGATGGATGGATAAATGGACAGACGTATAGATGGATGGATAGACAGACAGACAATGTAAAAAGTCACTAATCGCTTGGCATTTGCCCTCTGCTTCAGGTGATGTCATAACAAGGCGCCACACAGTTGAAATGTCCAACCATCACAGAGACTTCCTGGCCAAAGCTCTGTACGGACGACTCTTCAGCTTCTTGGTCAATAACATTAACTTTTACCTCCAAGGCCATGAAGAAAACACTGGGTAAGATGCGTTGCATGTGAGCACAGATGCATGTTTTTATGTGGATGTGTTGTTTTGTGCATGTGATACTAACATTGTTCCCTCATTGTTCTAAAGTTCACAGTCCCATTTCAGTGTTCATATCATTTCCGGGACGCTTACCAGCTATTGATCTATATGGTTTATTCGACTCTACTTCTCTCAGCTGTGACTAGTAGAAACTCGCACCAAATCCTTCTCAGAGACCTTCTGTGATTTAACATCAGTCAAAACAAGGGGTCACGGAGAAGTTTTTGAATAGTTTACATAGCAAATGCGAGAGCACCTGACGATAAGCGGCACAGCCAGTAGCATTTGAGCAGGAGAGCACACCCAGTGCGCTGGCATTGCATTATGAGAAAGGTATCTCGCGGCTAAAACTGAAATTTACATGGAACTCCAAGTATGTTATTATTCACACATAGACAAGTCACAGTGACTCATCAGTCCACACAATTTCACATGCCTCACTGTCCTCTAGAAAAAAACACACCGAGCATATTTTCATCTTTGAAGACATACAAATATGCAGAAACAATTAGAAACTGGCAGCTTCTAATCATTTAACGGCCTGTTAATATTTCGTACCTGCCTTGAACCTATATTTGACATTATATACACCTGCCAATGGCCAGTGACTTAGAAAATGTACCAGACATAAATATGTTTTACCGACCAACTGTTTTTGCAAAAACGGGCAGTTATGACACCAACATTTTAGAAACCAGTAAAAATCTCGATACCACAACTAAATCTACTAGCCTGACTAATATACATTTTAAAAGACAAGTAAACAGTCAGTAATAAAATAAGAAAAATACTCGAATCACAAGCAAAAGCACTAATGTAACAATATAACAAAGATACAATTGAAATAAACAATGCTTTTCAGGTTTATTAGGTAGGTCTGACAGTATTTTCCAGGAACAGAAATGTAATAAAGCAAGCAAATGTGAAATAACACTGCATAGTCTGCATTTAAACACTGCAATAGCACTTTATAAATTAAACATTCTTATTAATTAATCCTTTTTAAAGTTCTAAAATGTCAAGAGCAGTTAAGTGATTTGTTTTCTTACTTGTTTGTTATTTGATTAACATTAAAAACACAAAGTGACAACAGCCTAATAATCCTGTTTCTGTCTACGACATAATGCATTGATCCAATATACTGATACTGTACACATGCGTTTACTTTCTCAACTGTTTACTGTTACTTAAGACAAACATAACTGACTATGTTTGCTAGGATACTCGCTATTTTTTTACATGATTGTGTGTGAATTTGTTCATTTAAGTTCAAGAAGACGTGAAAGAGAGCCCAGTTTAGTTTTCGCACAATCTCTTTCTGTAACGGAATGAACTCCCTATCAACTTGCACTTGAATTTTTCAATTGTCAAGGCTTAAACTTTCGTGACTCTGCACTGCTGACCCGTCAACTGTCCCGTCGCTCTCTGTTCCGTTGTTAGAATTCATAAAAATGTTACCGGCCGACTGGTGACTCACACTGTTTCATATACTCGCCAACACCAATTTTAACTCACATTAGGCACTTTATTTAGCCTGACTTCGTCATACTCGTATTCTAGTCAGAATGTGAGTCTGATACTGCTCCATAGGGCTTTGATTATGAGACGTGTCTTAACCGAACCAGGAAAAAACAAAACACTGCACTCAATTGGATAGACCTACAACCAATCAGAGCAACGCAGTAAGTCAGCTACATAGTTGCATAGCATAGTTTCAACAGAACTCAACTGCACGCACGCTGGAAGAAGTAGTAAAATAATGAGTGTTGCTTCTTTTACTTGGTCCTCCATGAGTGCGACCAAAGGAGAAACCACAACGACCACAGGGTTTTCATTGCGTCCCATCTTCTTAGCGACCATCGGAGCCAGCTGATAAAATAAACTTTTGCCGAATCCCGTAGGAAGGACGGCAAACACATCTTTCCGATCGACAAATGCCTTGATTGCAGTTCTCTGTTCTTCTTTTAAAATGAATGCGCTGTCGATTTCTTTTACAACAGACGCGATAGCGGAATCTATACATCTCAGTTCTCCAGCAGTTCTCCAGCGGCAGTCATCTGTGAGGGAAACCTGTTCAACCCAAGCGCTCTTTGATAACGCTCTTTGATAACGTGATGATTACGTAACTGCAGATCATCTGTCCATCACCGCATAAAGCCCGCCTTGGCAATTTGATTGGCCCGACTAATTCTGAACCGATCATAATTACTCCTCAATGGATCGAGTCCAGACCGAACTTCCCGACCAAAAAATGTTGTGGGCGGGGTTTTGGGCTGGCATCCAGACTACACTTTATTCAGTTTTATACATTTTTGCTTTTTAATTTGACCCATGTACAGTTTTTCAAGGTGAAGTGATTAAAAAATGGGTCAAATACATTTTTAAAACAAATTTGTTTGTATTTAAGTTCTAAATATGTTACTGTTTCTGAAGTAACATGCTCTCACTCCTGATTTGTGTGTGAGACTCCTGGTCTCCCTCCTGATTGGTTGGTGTGATATTTTTTTACACTTCCAGAGACGCCGGGTGCTTCTGGTGTAGATGCGGTGTAACCGAAAATGATGACAGAATTGTCTTGACATAACCTTTTGCTTCTTAGAAAAACCTACTTTTTTCTTGTCAGTGACCTTTAAGTATTGTATTTTTGGTAACGCTTCCTTTTACAGTACCGTACTTGCGTGTATTTGCAGTGTACTTACCCAGAAAGTACTAGCTAATATAAGGTAAGCACATGGGTTAGGGGTAGGTTCAGGGTTAGTACCTAGTTATTACCCTGTAATTGTAATTACTATAATAAGTTCATAGTATGTACATGGGTAACAGGACTGTAAAAGGAAGCGTTACCGTATTTTTTCCACAGCTTTTTATATTAGAAAAAGATCAGATCCCCCTCCCCTCTACAGTCCTGAAATATGTTCCTGTCTGTTTTGACAGAGATCCTGCCCTTGAAATAAGCATCTTGGACCTCTTTGGCTTTGAGGAATTCCAGCGCAATGGTTATGAACAGGTAAGTAGAGACGGCACAGATATGATGATGTTGATGATGATGATGATGATGATAATGATAATTACACTTTTAACATCTGATTGGGACCTTTTGAAAGGGTCTTTCGTATCATTATAGTGTCAGACAACTGAAGCTTACATTTATAGCCACCTTTCTAAGTGCAGTCTATTCAGAGACTGGCTCTGAAGAACACAAGCTGCTCACTGTGGATTCTGGTCCTCCTAAACCTCCTGCTGATCTGCACTGGGTTTGATGTGGAGCTGCCAATGAGCCACAGACCAGTGGGAATCAAGGCATTCCTGTACAGGGGAAAGCACTGACCTATCACACAGCATGTTCCTGCCTTGGGCTATGGCTTTTTTAGACTTAACGATTGACAGGATGTTCCTCTGCCGGTTTTTTTTTTTTCCAACACCAAAGTATTTCACTCTAAACGAGACAGGTAGCTTTATAGCTCTGTTCCAAAACTCTACCAGCTGCCTCTGTGACCGTATTTTAAAGACCCAGGTATACTTAATTGTCTGTGTTGCACTCCATCTCACGCACAGTAATGTCAGCAAAGCTTTCAAAGTATATACAATGGAGCATGCACTGTTATACTTGCACTTCTGGGCAGACACACAAATTTTGATGCGTGCGGATGTTGTGTGTGGACATCCACCGACCCTCCTGATGACAAAATGTCTCATAGCCACTTGTTTCATGACGCTTGTTTCAAACACAAGGGGTATATTACTAGGGTACCTACAGCAGTAGGGTCACTAGGGTACCTACGGCCCGCCCCCCCAAAACGCCCCCCCCGCCCCCCCTAAAATGCTGACGAAATCCAGTCATAAAAAAGGAATTTTGTGTATAACGCGGAATTTCACGGAATTAGTAAATTTGAGGAAAAAATAGAAAGCAGTTCAGTACACTTGAAATCAAATCGCGATGTAGACTAGTGTGTGGATATTAAAACACAAAGACTATTTAAATACGAATCCTGCATGTTCTGCGTGAATGAATGGTGCCGCCGACTCGCAGTTTCCACACACACACACACACACACACACACACACACACACACACACTGAAACACGTGTGACGCTTGCGCTGTTTTTTTGGCCTATATGAAGACACAAATGCATTCCTCTTCCTCTCCAGGCTCTAGATCCACCATGAAAGTCACTTTGTGATAATTTCACCGCTTCATTTGAGAAAAACTATCATCATGACATAAACACACAGAAACTCAAAAGGTCTTCACGGCAACCCGTCAAAATAAAAGTTCGGTTTAACGTCAGACATATATTACTGTTGTACATTAGAATTTAGATATGTCCAAATAAATTATCATCAAAACTGACATTTTTAAGCAATAATCCAAGTTTTAATTTTAACAGTAGGCTAAAGCTCATTGTGCAGCAAGTTATTTGACAAAAAGTTTATTTAATTTCATATGATTAAAATTGATGATAAATGCTAAAATCTGTGTTTTATGTCTTCATTTTATTACCAGAAAAAACACAACACAGAATCATTGTGAATTTTTTTCCATATATATATATATATATATATATATAAAAAGTTGTATAAGTTTAATGATTCATAATACATGATTTCAATTAATAAAAATTACACCACGTATCCGTAACACGCCCGCTCCGCAACACTAGCAGATATGAATAAAAATGATGTTTATTCAGCCAGCTCACATACCCGTATTTTCTTCCTGTTTTCGGTCGAAGTCCACAGTAGGTGATTGTCGAGTGCGCGCGCGATCATTGGTAACTAAGCAACAGTGGAGACTCAGACTGTCAGCTGTCTTTTTTTACAGTCTATGGCTGTCAGCCGATGACGGTGCTGTGTGGCTCAAATGGATAGTTCGGATAGTTCATCCGAATCAGATGTTGAACACGTGGAGAAGGTTTGATCGCGCGCGCGCAAACTCGACAATCAACTACTGTGGACTTCGGGCGAAAACAGGAAGTAAATACGGGTATGTGAGCTGGCTGAATAAAGAGATTATTCCTGCCTTCATCACAGGAGACTGAAATATCAGCCCAGGCATCCACGATCCATTGCCAGATAGTGGCGTAAGTCGGCCGGCGCTGTCTCCCCGTCTTGGTGAACGTGTGTTCACCATCCATATATAAGCCGCTCCGCATTATAAGGCGCACTGACGTTTTTTGAGAAAATTAAAGGCTTTTAAGTGCGCCTTATAGTGCGGAAAATACGGTATATTATACATGAATGTATATCAAAAGATTAGTGTGAAATAAAGCTGCTGCTGCAGCTGCTGTCAAGACCCTGAATTGTTATTTTAGTGTTTTGGAGAGAGACAAATGTCTGACTGAAGGCTAAGACGCCACGTGTGCACCTCCGCCCCCTGCCCAGAATTCTCAGCAACCGTGTCTTTTGTGCAAGCTGTGTTTTTGCACTGGACAGATGAGGTTAACGTATACGGGGTGGGTGTTTTCTCCTCAGCTGAACCCTTGGCACCAGACACAAAGAAGGCTCTGTGCACACTTGGTTTTGACCCATTAACCATCAGCCTGGATTTGGCGCCATCCAATGCCATTGTTGTCATAGACTCTATAGAGAGGATGCATGAGGTAGATTAGGGGTGCTGTGTTGTAATGGTAAATAAATAGCTGCTCCTTTCTGAGCTACTCATCAACTTCCAACTGCTAAAACAGCTGATTGATCCCTCATATAAGGGGATCTGCATGAGAACACTCTGTATGCTGCTGAAACCTGCTTAAACCAACCAAAGTCGGTTTGCTGGTCTTGGCTGGTTTAGCGTGTTGTCCTGCTGGTCAAGTGTGCAAAACCTATTTAGACTAGCTTAGGCTGGTGAAAGAGGATTTATATAACAACTGCTGCTTATGACCGAAAGTGTGAGTCTTTTTGGCCATTTTTCATCGCAGTGTGACGGGAAAGAAATTAGAGCACATATTGTCGCACAAATGTCGTGGATCGGAACAGATGCATTAACAGACGTTCAGTTAAATTTTCGCCCCGATAATCTGTCTTGAACATTCGTTTTTGAGGGTCTGTCCCCATCTAGATGACGGTCTTTATTTGTGTCTGCGTGTGGATCTGTTCTCCAGATATCCATCTTGACTACTGTTGAGAGGTAGACAGGTAGGGTGTGGTGTGTGTGTCTGTATGTGGGCCATTCCTGGATATCTTTCTTGACAGTGTTGGACAAGGTGTAAATCAGGGCTGGTGCTTTAAGACATAAGTGCTTACTCACAATCCCCTGGGAGATCTCCTTGTGTTGGTGTGCGTGACAGGTTGGGGAATTCTTACAGGACAGCGAGATGTCGATTGCTTGTCTCCTAAATATACACCTTTAATCCACGTCAAAAGAGATTTACGGTTCTTGACCTTTCAAGGTCACACGAATGAGAGAAAACACAAACAAGGGGCGAGTGACTGATTTAAGGAGCAGGAACTAGGCATTTAAAACCCACTAGATATAACTGTGTAAGTATCAGAGTCGGGTCTGATCGAAATCAAGAAGTCCACTAAGGGTTGCACAGACTAGTCGACTTTAATTCTCTGCCATGGCACTTTAAAGGGTTAGTTCACCCCAAAATGAAAATTCTGTCAGTAATTACTCACCCTCATGTTGTTCCAACCCCGTAAGACTTTCGTTCATCTTCGGAACACAAATTAAGATATTTTTCGTCGCTTGATAAACTTAAGATCGAGTCACTGTAGTCACTCGGACTATTTTAACGATATCTTTCATAACTTTTGGGCCGGCCAGTTTCGATCCCTTAAGAAGCCTATGGAGGAGTGATGGAGCTCTCAGATTTAATCAAAAATATCTTAATTTGTGTTCCGAAGATCAACATGAGGGTGAGTAATTACTGACAGAATTTTCATTTTTGGGGTGAACTAACCCTTTAAAGGTGCAGTGTGTGATTTTTAGCGACATCTAGCGGTTCAGTTGCGAGTTTGCACTAAGGGCTCAGCCCACTGCTCACCCCTCCCTTCCGAAGAAGCTATGGTGGCTAAAACGGGACAAACATATTGTCGTCTGGAGACAGCAGAGAATAGCCAGAGTAAGCCAAGAGTGTGTAACATTGTCACTGTTTCTGTACTAGTGTTGTCAAAAATATCGATATTTCGATAAATATCGATACTGAAATATCTGAACGGTACCAATACTAATTTCCCGAAGTATCGATACAGGCGCGTTGACAAACACCACACGTGACGCACTCGTCTCATTCGCTCTGGTTAAATAGCAAAAGTGAAGTGAATGGAAAGATGGCGAGGGCGGCGCCCCCGCGACCGGCTTTGGTTGATTGATAACACCGCGAGCGGGCATGTCGGAGAATAGCGCGCACACGCATAAAAAAAACACACCGCGAGCGGGCATGTCGGAGTCGGAGAATAGCGTGGACACGCGCTACACACCACGAGCGGGCATGTCGGAGAATAGTGCGGACGCGAGCGGGCGTGTCGGAGAATAGCGCGGACACGAGCTACACACCACGAGCGGGCATGTCCGGAGAATAGCTCAGACACGCGAGCGGGCTGCGGGCACCCAACAGATTGTTTGACTATCAATAATCCTTCACATCACTCATTTTTTAAAATTATTGTATAGGTGAAAACAGACTTAAGGAACAGGCTCCAGGGGTAGGCTACTATTTAGCAGCATATGCTCAGCATCAGGGGTGTTTGTTGTTTGGACAGACCTGCCCCCACTGCTAAAAAAAGTCCTCAAGGAAACACTGTAACTCTTCTCATTTGAACTTTTCTGAAACATTAACCAAGATGGCCTAGTATTGTTGTTGATAAGAGTCTGTGTTGTCTCGTTTTAATTCTTAAAGTTAACATAATCTGACTGAGGAATCTTAGACAAGTAAATATTGTAACTGTGGTCAAATGTAAATTAACTGGTGCCTATTTAACTTTATTCAAAAATTATTATTTAATTCTGCAATTTTCCTTCATTAGCGATTATCATCAATTTGATTACACAGATATTAATTAAACTAAACAGCTATCTCTGAATTCAATAATGATATGCCTTTAACTGAAAATTGAATGTTTAATCTTATTATTATACATTACTGACTCTCTATCCTCCAATTTGATACTGTTAAGTGCTTTTTTGTTACAGTATATTTTAATCTTTGATAACAGTAGGCTAGGTAATAAAAATACATCATGTTAGCTCTGGTCCAATTAAAAAATATAAACAAATAGAACTCAGGACATTTTTGTTTGTGTAAAATATACCTCATTGTCATGTTCTAGACTTGTTATATTTAGCTTTAAATAAAAAAAATACCCCCTTAATATTGTGGCATCTTTTTCTCCGTGGTATCGAAAATGGTATCGAATATCGATATTTTTCAAGGTATCATATCGAAGTTAGAAATTCTAGTATCGTGACAACACTATTCTGTACCACACTCCATTATAACACATCATGGATAAAGTTTACAAAGCCATAGTCAGGTGAGGATCAAGGGTCTTAATATATAATATAATAATAGTAATCAGCTGATTGTCTCACAAACGTAACCAGCACATTTCTCCCCACATAGCAAACCCATAATACAGCGAGGGAGAAGAACCACATGAAACTATGCAACTATATATTTTTTCTAACAGGTTAGTCAAAGTTTAGGTGTAATATGAGCTGGTTAAAGCGTAAAGCCTTGTTTAAACTCGACGCATCCGCATGAGCCCAAAGGTGCGCGCGGCAAAAAATGACATGATTGTAACAGCGCGCGCGCCTCCGCATCCCCTAGACACCACTTACTACACACAATAGGCTTTTTTCTCTGATTTTGAAAACTCTTCGCGATCGACTTAAAATGCTTCCAAGATCGACTTGTCGACCGCGATCGACGGGTTGGTGATTCCTGTAACATACTGTTTTACGGTCAATGACAAGAGTACTAATCAGCTGTCTCACGAACGTAACCAGCACATTTATCCTTTCCTCTAAATCCTCGCTTGCCTGGCTTATGCTACTCCGAGCTATGTCTGAACTTTGTATTTTGAGCACTTCTTCCGTTGTTTTTGCCTCTTCACGATGACTCGCTTGGTTTAGTCCTCAGTTGTAAGTCGCTTTGGATAAAAGCGGCTGCTAAATGACTAAATGTAAATGTAAATTTATCCCCACATAGCAAAGCCATAACACAGCGAGGGAGAAGAACTAAGTTACATGAAACAGTCCAACTACATATTTTACACCACTGACAAGGGAAAAGTCACTACTCACGGTGTCTATGGCTAGCTTCTAGGTTTCTGCGGCTTCTCTTTCAAGGTAGTGACGAAACGCGCTCTGTAACGCTGTTTGTTCGCTATCAGCTACGGTAGAAACATGACGTCACAATATGGCGACCTTCATAGAAGGGGGTGCCCGCGGTTATGTAGATATAAATGTCTCATTCTAAGGTAATAAAAACATTACGGTTTATTAAGTAAGTTCTTTATACACCTCTGAAAACATAGTTATGGATGTCATATTGCATTTCTGTTAATAGATACTCAAAATTTTTACACATTGCACCTTTAAGCTAGACGTCGACTAGTTGCTGATCGTGGCCTATAGAGGGCGCAACAGGATAATACATCTTTGAAGTCCACTTTTACGCTCTGTTTCCAACAGTTAAAACAACAAATAAATGCTTACACCAAGAGCGTTCTACAAGATACGTTTGATTAAACCATCTGGTGGATGCTCAAAATTGATCGGGAGGATGCACGTTTTAAACGGCTTGTTGTACGGGTAAGTTAATCGGTGTTCTAAACTAATGCGCTGCTGCATTGTAACGCAGAGACATACAGAAAGTAGCTCACACATCACGTGCAGAAAGGAGCACAGAAATGTATTGTCAACACTGTTCTGTGATTTATCAATAAAATCGCTTAGAAACTGAAAAGTTATTGCATATATTTCTTAGTAACTAAAACCCACAGCTTCACTATTAGTAGAGAGATGCTGCCAGGTAAAATGATTTCACTCGCAATCGCTCTCTCACTAATGCATTCATATATAAATGTTGCTAATCTTTACGTTGCTACTTTATCTGTATCCGATTTAGAACGAGCAGAAACCTGTGAGAAAAAATAACGACCCAAAGACAAAATGGGTCTAAATAAAAATCAGCCTTGTGGACATCGCTGTGTCACACGCCATAGCGGTGTTCGAGTCTCAGCTCGAGGTTCAGGCTTATTTGTTCATGACTAGTCGACGTCGACTCAACTTTAATCACATAAATGTCGACTTAAAACAATCTGAAGTCGTTCAACTTCTAAAGTCGGCAAATGCTTTTCAGTGTTTTCTGAATATCTAATTACAGAAGCCAATGTGCCACTATTGAATGTTGTGTTCCTCTATTGGAGTGTCACAATGTACCGGTATCGACAATAGCAGTGATATTTAAAAAGTAAAATATCGATATATTAATTCTTCACATCTGATATTGTAAATAATTCAGTGCCACTAACTATCTGGTGGTCCTCCAACATAGTAGGTGTTGGTATTACACCTTTAGGCTGGTTGCCACCCGTCATAACACATTGTGTAGTTATTACTGCCACACAAAATTATGTTGGAAGAGATTATCTACCCGCACCTGAGAAAAGTTGGATTGGAAAATAAAGACGGGTTGTTGTTAGACTCCCTGTATGCAGGACGTGTCAATTTATTGAATTAGTCCATTTCATTTATAAAGCAGTTCTGCAGAAAACAGTGATGTCATCGTCCAGCTCAGTTCAGCTCTTATAGTGTCTGTGCAGTCAAAACAATAATATTGTTGAATATTAAATGTTATTTATATTTATAAATCTATATATTAGTTATGGTAACAAACTCTCTCAATGCCTCCCTACACTCATATTTTGAGTGTGAGTCATTGGCCAAAAAAGAGAAAACACAAAGTTGACTGATATCATTATCATTTCATTTTGACCCAGAGATGAATTTATTTTTCACGGAAAGGCCAGGTAATGTTATCGCATTGGACTAAAACTTAATGACATATACATTTTGAATTTAATTAACTTATTTTATTATTATTTTTACCGTTTTGATAATTTTTGTGTATTTTTTGGGGGTGGGGGTTTGACCTTGCTGCACTTTTAGTGTTGACCAGCCTAAAAAATATATGTTTTCACTCAACCACAGAGGTACATAAGCTTAGATCAATAAGGTCTACAATAAAACACTTCCAAAAAGAAATATCGCTAATAAGGCCTGCCATTTTTGACATGGAACACTGATGGTTTTACCGGTCCACCAGTTCTTAGAAGTGCTGTTAGCAAGTCATTTATAAGACAATGTTGTATCTATGTTGTCTTGCATTGGTAGGATGTTCCTCTATCCTCTGGAGTCCCACATTTAAGATCTTTTCTCCATGCATGAGCACAAAAGCTCTGTGCTCTGGAATTCTCCCTCTCTTTCTCCAAGCTCTTCGTCCGTTTCTTTCATGATGTGTGCTGAATTGGTGTCAGCTCTTGGGCAGTCTTCCCTATGACATCCCGCGGTGCTGTAAAACCTCATGATGAGAAGTTGATGATCTTTTCGAAAATGCTTGTTTTCTTTCCTCTCCATTACTTGCACTGTTGCTGTTTGTACTTCATCCAGTGTGTGTTGCCACATTAAACTTGGAAGACGCCCATGTTGATGCAGCCGTGCACTTCCCTCAGATGGACTTTTGATCGGCAATATCAAAAATCCATCATATATGAGCTCTTGAGAGCTATGAAAAACATATCTTAAATCGGCAGCTAGATGGTTTGAAGTTGAAGTGTGGCTGAGGAATTCTATTGTTTGGGGAAAAGCCACCATCTACTTTTTTTCCCATCAGTAATTGTACCTTTTGTTCACATGATTTGTATTTTTGGACTCCCTTCCATTAGGGTTTCCTTGTTGTTTTTTAACTTTCATCTGACCGGATTGCGATGATAAATGATTTAAATGAGTCCAGTGACTGGGATGTTAGGTTGAATTCCCGGAATAAAGCAGCTCACTGAAGCGTGTGGAACTGTGAGTTAATGAGTGTGAAGGGTTAACGTGGGGCACTTATTACAGCCATGTTCGTTAAGAGCTAATTAACGCGCATGCCAGCTCTTTGTGTTAGATAAAGCCGCCTGTCATATAGATATTGTTTGGAAAGTATGTGGAATGCTAAATATACTTATATAAATATACTTCATAAGTGTAAGCTTTAACTGATAAAACACACATGTTTGCTTCCTATGAGCAGTATCCATATATAGACATATGAACAGTGTGTAATTCTATCTATCTGTCTGTCTGTCTATCTGTCTGTCTGTCATGTCTAAAATATGACATGTAATGTGTGAAGAAAAATATAAAAATTAAGGCACGTCAGAACAGAAAATAATAGTTTTACCAAGTATCATGTCTAGTCCCTCCCAAAAAAAAAAACAAAAAAAAAAAACGCACGATAAGAACTTACTGTGGTGAAAATTACTTCTAGGAAATTGACAGAATTATTCTGCATAACCGAACTCTTACTTTTCACACTTTTACTCGTTTATTTTTGTAAAACTCCCCAAAAGTGCAGAAGTGTCCATAGTTAAGGAGGAACGTGCCCTAACTGTACTTGGCTATATTGACCATTTAATGAGAAACATTGTTTGTGACCACGTGTCAACAAAGATGTGTTAACATGAGAAATGAACGAGTTAATCAATTCTTCAGCGAAAGTGTATTCTATTCTATTTAATAAGTAAGTGTCCATATGCTGTGAGTACAGAGGCTTAACAAAGGCTTTTCCCTTGTGTGTTTCTGTCTGTAGCTGTGTATTAACATGGTGAACGAGCGTATCCGGCAGTACACAGCAGAGGTGCTCTTCCAGCAGGAGCAGCAGGAATGTCTGCAGGAGGGGGTTGCCATGGAGACGCTACGCTCCCTCGGCAACCAGACACCGGTGCTGGACTTCTTCTTCCAGGTACACAGTCGTGGCTTTCCGAGAGCCGGAGAGAAGGCTTTCTCCCCACCCCGAGGCTGTTGACCCTGTACAAGAGCCCCTCTGTTGTCTCTTTAATGGCTGGTGCTGCCGTCTCTTCATTTACTGACTCAGTAACGGATGCACCCGCTGACTCTTTTGTAAAGGCTAACACGCATCCAGGCGCGCTGAATTCCCCTAGGTGTCGCAAACATGTGATAAAGCCCATCTTTTAGACTATGACTCTATTCGCCGTTTGTCAGATGTGACCATTTTATGAGTCATGAAATGACTTCTCCCTTTGGTCGAGACCAAGTGACACAGCGGTTTACACACGTAAGCACATTTTGTCTCGCGACACACACACATTTGTGCTCTACCTCTCCTCACTACATATATTCTGCGTACATTTGAGGGGGTTTTACGGCAGTCTATTTCATGTTTTCACACATGTCCCCTTACTGATAAACAGCTGCACCAAGTTTGCTAAATTTGTTGTAAAAGATTTAGGAGGACCGTTTATTATCCCTTGGGCAGTGGATGCATTATTATTATTATTTTTTAAATCAACTTTAGGTTTAAATTTATATTATAAATGTATAAGGGAATTTTTATTTATTTATATTTCTTTCTTTCTTTCTTTTTTTTTGTCATGCTTATTTTTTATTTGTCTTTTGTTTTGTCTTTGATTTTTTGTTTTGTTTTGATTTGTTTGTGTTTTGTTTTGTCTTTGATTTTTCGTTTTGTTTGTTTTTTGTTTTGTCTTTGATTTTTCGTTTTGTTTTGTTTTCTTTTGTTTGTTTTTTGTTTTGTCTTTGATTTTTCGTTTTGTTTTGATTTGTTTTCTTTTGTGCTTTTGTTTTGCTTAGTGTTTTGTTCCGTGTTTTGTTTTGTGTGTTTTTTTGTATTTTTTTGTATTTTGTTCTGTTTTTTTGTTTGTTTGTTTTACTAGTTTTTTTTAAATGGTCCTGCAGTGTCTCAAATACATTTTTAAAGATGGAATTATAGAAATACAAATGCTTATGAAGTATTATAAAATTGAAAAATGCTGTAATAGTGAATTTTACACATACTAGTTTTAGAGGAAGTATGTCAAACCACAGGGCATGTAAACTATGGGATCAAAGTATTTAATGTCACCTACTCGTTTTACCGTAATAGTAAAAAAAATGACCATACTTTTCCAAGTATATACAAGATCTTCCATACAGGTCTTGTTTTTGGAGCAGTGGTGGCCTAAAGGTTAGAGAGTCAGACTCCCTGGGCGCAACAGCAAAAATGGCTGTCCACTGCTCCGGGTGTGTGTTTGTCACGGTTTGCAGTGAGTGTTCACTGCTCACTGCTCCTAATGTGTGTGCACTAACTGGGATGGGTTAAATGCAGAGGACAAATTCGAGTATTGGTCACTATAATTGGCCTTCACATGTCAATTTCACTTTATGTAGGCCTGTTTCTTTTGAGTGACTAAAATTATGGAAAATAGGGACAAATAACACACTCAACAGTGTTTGTGCTATCATGATTTTTCAGCAGTTCTTACACTGTAAGAATTGGTCAAAGATTGGTCAAACCTTCCATGCTGCAGTCAGATGTATGTACAGTATATAATATATATATATATATATCCTATATAGTTGTGCTATAGTTTCATGTCTCTCATAGCACTCTATAGTCTTTTTCTTCTCATATAATAAAATAATAATTTCAACATTGCTTCATTTTGAAATAACTGTGTAAACAACCAGTCGTTATCATAAAATCAATCCCTTCAGGCAAAAGTTAAATATTTGATCACATTTGAGTTTATTTTGCGCTATTGACCATCCTACAGTATATTATTCCTTTCTCATATTACCGCAATAGCCCTCAGTGTAACTGTGTGTGTGTGTGTGTGTGTGTGTGTGTGTGTGTGTGTGTGTGTGTTACAGAAGCCTCAGGGTTTGCTGTGCATCATTGATGAGGAGAGTCAGTCCCTCAGGCCATGTGAAGTCAACCTTTATAAGCGAGTGCAGATACAGCTGGATTCCTCCTTTACGGACGCCGTCTCCCTCACAACCAAGGATGGCAATGGGAACCCCCCACCCAAAGACCAGGGCCCATCTTTTACCGTCAACCACTACGCCGGCAAGGTGGGTTATGGGAAACTGCGAGTTCACACATGCTCATGCTGAGTTCACGGTCATGTGCTTAGTCGGGGACTCGCACACAAACACAAACGCATAGTCACACACTTCTGAGAAGTCCTCCGGAGAGTCAACACTCTATGTCATGCTGAGCGTGAGGGCTATTATTAGGGGTGAACTCTAACTGTGAACTGCGAACTGTGTGTTTGTGTGTCCTACATTGCAGATGACCTACGACCTGACGGGCTCACTGGACAAAAACAAGGATGTTCTTCCCCAAAACATCTTGTTTGTTATGAAAAGTAAGGATATTGTGAGTTTTGTGCTATTTTCAACCTGTTGATGTTCAAAAAATTGGACCATGGTAACCGCAGCTCCTATCAAAAGCTGTACTGTTAAACATAGTTTAATGTAATAACAAATTGACTATTTTGCCCAATATTTGTTTGTGCTGCACTTATTAGAGTATCAGGTAGCTTTCCAACATTCTAACTCTAGACTGTTAAGATTAGTAGTGAATCAAGTCTTTTGTACAGCGCACAAGGAGCATTTTGACACAAATGTAAAGTGTTCAAAATCAGTCACTTAAGCTGATCACAGCTAGTAGCGTCACTATTAACTAACATCTAGTTAATCCCCAACAACTGTAATCTTAACATCCGTACCTGCTGCAGTGCGTTTCCTGGAAGTCTTGACATTCCACCTCCTCTCCCCACGTTAAGCAGGTCAGAGGTCCACATGAGGCAGGAGCTTGAGCACACGTTGAGATCTGAATGGGGCGCTGTTATGTTGTTTGTGAGGCTGTTCGTGGGGGATGGTGTAAATGAGGGGAGACAATTAGCACTGGCGCCTGGCGTAATTAAGCTCCAAACGTGTGTAGCCTTGTGTTTATTTTCCCTCTCCATCTCTCTCTGCCCCCCGTGCAGCAAGCGAGAACGTGCTCATCCATCAAATGTTCCAGTGTAAGCTGACTCAGACGGGCTCATTGGTTCCCCACCACCAGCGGATGAAGCTTCGTGGGCCCAAAGGCACTTTGCTTAACAAGAGCACTACACTAAATCCTGCCAGAGATGCCAAGAAATATGTGGAACTGAACAAGGTACTTTAATACATAACAGTGGAACCTTCACGGCCTATTTACACCAGTTTCATTTTTTTAATATGTTTATTTGCAAAGTATTTTAATTTGATATATTTTTTTGTTTATTTGTTTAATTTATGTATTTTTGTTTAAATCAAATAAATACATATTTTTATACATTTATATTTGTATAAATACTTTTTATGTATTCTCTTTGTTTTTATTCAAATATCTATTTTTTAATATTTTATATAATATTTTATACAATTATATACAATATTATTTAGTTATTAAAACAACAAATAAAAAAAAAGTAAATACATATTTTTATAAAATATTTATGCATTTATTTATTTGTTATTTTTTTAAACATTAATTGTAGCATATTTTATTTATACGTTTTGATGTATATATTTTTGTTTAAACAAAATAAATACATAATTTATACACTCACCTAAAGGATTATTAGGAACACCATACTAATACTGTGTTTGACCCCCTTTCGCCTTCAGAACTGCCTTAATTCTACGTGGCATTGATTCAACAAGGTGCTGAAAGCATTCTTTAGAAATGTTGGCCCATATTGATAGGATAGCATCTTGCAGTTGATGGAGATTTGTGGGATGCACGTCCAGGGCACGAAGCTCCCGTTCCACCACATCCCAAAGATGCTCTATTGGGTTGAGATCTGGTGACTGTGGGGGCCATTTTAGTACAGTGAACTCATTGTCATGTTCAAGAAACCAATTTGAAATGATTGGAGCTTTGTGACATGGTGGAAGTAGCCATCAGAGGATGGGTACATGGTGGCAATAAAGGGATGGACATGGTCAGAAACAATGCTCAGGTAGGCCGTGGCATTTAAACTATGCCCAATTGGCACTAAGAGGCCTAAAGTGTGCCAAGAAAACATCCCCCACACCATTACACCACCACCACCAGCCTGCACAGTGGTAACAAGGCATGATGGATCCATGTTCTCATTCTGTTTACGCCAAATTCTGACTCTACCATCTGAATGTCTCAACAGAAATCGAGACTCATCAGACCAGGCAACATTTTTCCAGTCTTCAACTGTCCAATTTTGGTGAGCTCTTGCAAATTGTAGCCTCTTTTTCCTATTTGTAGTGGAGATGAGTGGTACCCGGTGGGGTTTTCTGCTGTTGTAGCCCATCCGCCTCAAGGTTGTGCGTGTTGTGGCTTCACAAATGCTTTGCTGCATACCTCGGTTGTAACGAGTGGTTATTTCAGTCAAAGTTGCTCTTCTATCAGCTTGAATCAGTCGGCCCATTCTCCTCTGACCTCTAGCATCAACAAGGCATTTTTTCACAGGACTGCCGCATACTGGATGTTTTTCCCTTTTCACACCATTCTTTGTAAACCCTAGAAATGGTTGTGCGTGAAAATCCCAGTAACTGAGCAGATTGTGAAATACTCAGACCGGCCCGTCTGGTACCAACAACCATGCCACGCTCAAAATTGCTTAAATCACCTTTCTTTCCCATTCTGACTTTCAGTTTGGAGTTCAGGAGATTGTCTTGACCAGGACCACACCCCTAAATGCATTGAAGCAACTGCCATGTAATTGGTTGATTAGATAATTGCATTAATGAGAAATTGAACAGGTGTTCCTAATAATCCTTTAGGTGAGTGTACATTTATATTTGTATAAATACTTTAGGTATTTATTTAAATATTTTTATAAAGGAATTCTATTATGAAAATATGTGTTTTATTTGTTATTAATTTAGTTTTATTTAAATGTATTTAGAAAAACAAATCTAGATTGTATACGATATATTACAAAATTATATAAAATATTATTTATTATTAATAACAACAAATAAAACAAAAAAATGCATAGATATATTTATTAAATTAGTACTATTATTTACTTGTTTATTTACTTATTTATTTGTTGTTTTTGTTTGTTTTTATTGTGACAAAAGCAATAATGATTGGTTGAAAGAATGAAGAAAATTCAGCATCGGATTTGATGTGAATTGTTTGGCTGCGGAAAAGATTCATCGTTGCTTGGGATATTCAATAATAGAATTAACCAATACTTTTTGTTTTGCGTCATTTGGTCACATCAGACGTGTGAACAGACCTTTGTGTACTGTGTGTCGTGTGTATGTGGGCTTCCCTCCATCCACTATGACGTGTTTCTGAACTAGCGTTATGTTTGCACTCCGTGTGACTTCACAATCCTCCACAAACGCACACGGCGGCGATCATACACCACATGACTCTGCCACAAACAAGTCGGACATAGTCCATGACCAAACAAACAGTGCCTTTTCCCGAGCCGCTTTATTTTTAGCTTATCGAGCCTGTGCTAGGAAGTGACCTAAATTAGACACCGTTACCCCAAATACATTCTGTTCATTGATCAGCTTTCCACATCCAGATATCCCATTCAGAGAAAACACAGGGCTTTAACCGACCACGTCACACCAGGCACAAACACACACGCACAAATGCGTCACTCGGGGTGTTTGCTCTTCACACAGCTCTATCTCTGCTGCATTTCTCAGTCACCCTCCTCCCTTTCCTACACTCGCAGTCTGTTTTTCTCTCAGACCGAGTTTGTGTTTCAGCGATGTGCTGTCAGTCTCTCGTTTCACTCTTTCTCTCCGTCACAGACATTACCTCTGAGCTCATTTCTAGGGTCAATCCCACAAAAACATGTCCGAATTCACCACAAAATCAAAAGAAACTATCTGAAATGAACAAATGCAGTTGCATGCAGTTGTACAAACACTTAAAGTAAATAATAAATCACTGTTTTTTTTATTTATATTCAGTATAGTAATGAGAACGAAACCCTGTCATTCAGTAAAGATTATATTCTACCGTCTTTAACTGGAGTCTTCAACTGAGAGTCCAGAACTTCTTTGTAAAAAAAAAAAAATCAGTTAAATTGAATTCTAAATTTATGTTTGTATAATGATTGTTATTAGCATGCATATTACTAGGATATTGGCTGTTTATTAGTACTTATAAAGCACATATTAATATTCTGCTTGACAATATTCTATGTCGCTTAATCCTAGTCAATACTGTACCTAAGACATAATGACTACCTTACTAACTATTAATAAGCAGTAATTATGAGTTTATTGAGCCAAAAGTCATAATTAATAGTTAGATATTTGTGAGAATTGCATCCTAATCTAAAGTGTGACAGATTGTTTTATCTGCTTTGCGATTTTAATGTCACAGCAAGTGTACATTAATAAACTGCCAGATTAAGGACCATATAGAATTCAAATATGTGTGTGAATATTAGCTATTTTACAACTTTGCACATGTCTTATCCAATCATATATTGTACAGAGCCCACATTCTGGGGGAAAAAAGCATACATTTTGTTGCTACGAATTGCCATGTTATTGTTTTTTTAGTTTGATCTCTCGTTTCAGATAAATCATGGCCATGTTGTACTAATTTGTTCCCTTGTTTAGTCAAATTTTGATAAACGAGGGAATGAATTAGTAAAACGTGGCCACAATTTACCCTAAACAAAGAATTAGCCACAAATTAATAAGTCATGGGAACGTTCAGAATGTATTTTTTTCTCCCCCATGTCATGTGTATTGCTGTTTTGAGTCTTTTGTTAATCGTTTATAATGTGACGCAACTGATTTTACCCCCATTTCAGTCGTTTTGAATCATATCTCTTGCATCCATCAAATTCCAAACAAAATTAGATAAAGTACCTTTCATTTGTAAAGTCTGTAATTTACTGTTATTGAAAAAGAAAAAAAGAAACACTATAGTTTTGTAATAAATAATTCTTTATTCTTATGATTTTGCGGTGAAATTTCATACATTCTTGACATGTTTAATGAGATTAAACCTTTTGTCAGTCAAATTTGACCCTCGCTTTCTTCTCTTTTGTCTTTGCTTCTTCAGTCCCTGTCTCTGTCTTTTAATCGTATATGCCATCTCCCCTTTCCTTTTCTTCTGTCAGTAGTCAGGTCAGTGCTGTAATGTGTGCGTCTGTGTGTGTGTGTGTCATCGTCATCGTGTGTATGAGCTGTCTAATTGGCACAGTCTTATATAAGACACCCAGTACGTGAGCCACTGGCACCCCCGGTTACCCACATACCCTGGTTACACTCTTACATAAGCAGTAATTCAGTTCTCATAGAGTGACTGGGACAGTAATATAAAGTAACATGAGGTGATCCTACTGCAGTTTGAAACAGAAAATCACAAATGAGTGGTTTAGTTTGACTTTTGACGAGAGAAACGGGATGAAAAGCTGAGGCTGATTTTATTTGACTTTCTTTTATAGTGTGTCCTGAAAATTTAGCGTGGTGATGGTGTTTTCTGGGAATCAGAGCACCCCGAAGAGATTTTGATTTAAACCAGCAGTTTGCTGCGAAATATAATCATTTTCTTTCCTACTGAGTGGCTAAATGACTGAGCCGTGTCATCAGTGTCTGCCCTTTTCTACCAGAACAGCTGTTTGACTGAAGAAAAACAAACTGTTCCTTTTTACACTGCACAGTTTGAACCAGGTTTGTTTTTAAAGCAACATTATATCACTTTTAATTGACGCTTGGAAAAAAAAATATTTTGATTCTGACACCAGCTGCACTGAAAATAACAGATAGGTGTCCCAACATGTTTGTCTTATGTCAACAGATCAGTAGTGGGAGAACAAGCCAACGGGCCTGAAATTGCTCTGCCTTGGTATTAATATGGTACTTTTCAATATTTGCATTCATGCATTTGGTATATTATTTTAGCCAAAGTGACTTGCATTGCATTTTAAGGTATATTTTGATCAGTATGTGTGTTACAGCATATGAACTAAACCCATAAACTCTGCATTTCTAATCCGTAAGAGTAAGATTTGTATTTTATTTGTATTATCATTAAGCAAGGACACATTCAATTCATCCAATTTACAGTAAATACACTTATACTGTTGCAAAAGTAAATCTGTTTCAAATAAAGGTCTAGTTCAGTCATTTAATTCTATAGGGCGCAGACTGATAGGTCATTTACATTCAATCTTCAAGCAATCACATCATTACCGCATGGCACACGCTGATTGGCCTCTGCCGATTCTGCAGCCAATGAGATTGCTTGCTCAACATTTAAAGGGGACCTATTATGAAAATTTTAATTTTACATGGTGTTTGAACAACAAAGTGTGTCAGCAGTGTGTGTACACATCCCCCCTATAATGGTAAAATTCCACCCACTCCTCTTTTTTTAATCCCCATTAATCATAAGCAGTATCAAGCAGATTCTAGCATTTGTGACATCACATTGCACAGGCCCCGCCCACGACTGCTGACGGACTCTCCCCTATTAGCATAGACCTCGTCCTGAGTGAGCTGTACACAGTCCGCCATGTTTATCACTTCACCAGAGCATTTAACAGCAGAATTCAAGTAAGAAATGTATCGTTATTAAAGCTACTAAAGTTATTCAGTCAAAAGCAGTGAGTGATTTTCTGTTTTTCTTTTGTTGTTTGATTCATATTATCACATATATAGCAGTAGGTACTGTATATTACACTGCTTTCACTTTAATACACAGATCTAATATACACATGCAATTTCTGTTTACATTCACAGACAAAACCGACTGCGTTTATGTGAACTTTGTGTGTTTTTGACATAACCTTGTTGTGTATATTCTGTATTATGACCTATTGACAAAGGGAACGCATAGACACACTCAGCTTTTAACAGAAATAGTGCCGTCAGTATTTCCCTTCTGGGTGAATATACAGAAAACTGTGTGTATTTTACTATGTATGTGTTGTTGTTTGTTTGCTCTTGCATGATTTATAGCTCTTACAACTCGGTTGCCATGCCAACATCGTCTTTAAAGGGCATGAAGATGAATAGTCACATCTAGATCTCCTTCCTTTCTCTAGTCTCCTGATATACAGTGGCCTTGTTAACACTAAAACCATTCTTAAAAATGCATGAATGTCATTGCAATAACAAAATATCAATGAAAGTGACATTTAAAGGTCCAATATGTAAGAATTCTGTAATAAAATATCCCAAAATCACTTGCACGGTGTGATATATTTTCTGCAGTTGTGTACTTACAATATCCCAAAAGTCTCCAAAGATTTTTTATTTCAGAGAAATTCCAATTTTAAATAAGTGGCCGTCCCGGAAAAAAATTTCGCCTGTCAATGACGCAATATCCGCGCTATCCTCGGTTTCAGGTCACTGCCATGGCCATTACGTAACCATGGCGACAGACGTGGACAACTGCGTAGTGCGTAACATTTAGCGGCTCGCAGTTCTTGTTTCGTTCAAAAATAGACCATGGCAAGCAGACTTTGGGACAAACAAGGAGAACTAAAATGAGAATCAATATCAGCGTGGCGTTTTTGAGATGCCGAGAGCTAGCGTCCGCGACTAACTTGGACTCGACAGAGCTTCACGAGTCACGACTTGACAGCTTTATTAGACAGGTGAGCAAATGTAACGTTACATAAAACAAATCAATGTTATATAACGTTAGCTCAACATGATGAAATGTTAGAATATGGTCAGTATGTTATTCTAATGTTGATCTAGCTTACTGCTAGTTTCGTATAGCAAACGAACTAACACGTAGAATAACATTATAACTTTCAACACACATGTAAATGCCGTTTAGTGTGATAGTGTAACGTTAGACCAAGTGAAGCAGCGCTGCGTTCCCTCACAAGTTTAATTCGTCTAATAAACTGACCTGTGTGAGTAATCCAGCACTTGCGGGTAGTTCGGTCGAATTAAATGTCCTGATTCCTTTCTATTCGCGGGACTCGCGTGTAAGTCCCGCGGATAGTATCACTTACAGTGATATGAAGCAGGTCGCGATTGCTACACTCTCTTTAGCAATCTCGACCTGCTTCATATCACTGTAATGTTAAAAAAACATGAATGTTTGCACTCATCCATAAACATTATTAGATCCATCAGCTTGACAGCAAGTCCCATCATTCAGCTGTTCCCTGCGTCATAAACATACGCCTTTGTTATTGTTGGAAACATGCGCCCTCTTGTGGCGAAAAAATCTTACATATTGTATCTTTAATTTAGGGTAACATAGCACAAGAACACTTTAAGCAAAACATTTCACAAACAAAATGTGAAAAATAAAACCTATAACATTATAAAATATTAGATGGATAAATGAGAAGTAAGACTAAATATCTGGACTCTTTCTTGCCAAACGTTTAGTGGATGTTCTTAGTTAACTAAATCTGTGTGAACTTGAGAAGAACTGACTTTTTTTCTTCCACTAGTGCTACAGTACCTTAACACCAACTGATTTTAACCCTATAAAGCCTACTGTATCATATTTGATGTGCACATTTCGTCATACAAATTAGCATTATACTAAGACATTATTGAGAGAAAAAGAGTGACAGCTGATATATCTATATCCATTTTATGCAAGTAGTCTGCTGTACTTTTATGAAGATCTCAGTATTATGTTTCCATCCAAAGTTGAAAATTTAGTTTGCATCCCGTGTTCAAGAGAACAAAATCGTCACTTCCTGGGATATTGACGAAAAATATGTAATAAAAATGGAAGTTGCTGCAATAGGGGAAGTTACTGTGGCTCTTTTTTCCTACATCAGGCTTGTGTCTCAGAGCCCGCAGATGAAACGCAGTAAACGCTGTCATGTTATCTCGTGTTCGGATTCTTGGTTTTGGGGAATGCAATCATGAGCGACAGTCCTGGAAGGGAATTAAACAAATCATTTTGATGACAGACTTTGGCTCAGACATTTCAAAATGATCAAACCAAGTTTCGAGATGCCGTGTAATGAAATTGGTCCGCTGGTTAATCCAATCACATCCTCTGTTCAGGAACTGTGGAAATGTGTTTCCATCGTAGTTTGACTTTTTATCGGATAAAAAAGATATCCGTCTCAATTGACCCCATAGGTTTTTTTATGCACATTTTTAGAATTTTTGCGGGTCTTGGTGTTTCCATCCAAAGTTTTTATTTTTTTATGCAATATCTCATAATGTGCATAAAAATAGGTGGGTGTATACATAGCTATTAATTTACATTGCAAGCTATCAGAATTTCATCCTACTTTTTGACCATATAAATATAATTATTTTGCTCAGTTTGGGCTTATTTTTCTCTCCTCCATTATGAGCTCCATATATAATATAGGATCCATAAAAGTGGTTCAAAAGTTCATATTCATATATCCACAGAATAAAACATTTTAAAAGATAATTGCGACATTTTCTCGCAATTGCGAGTTTACAATTCGGTCAGACTTTCGAGATATAAAGTCCAAATTGCGTGATTTAAAGTCTCAATTGCCTGCAAGTCAGAACTGCAAGATATAAACTAAATTCTGAGTTTATTGCACGCAATTCTGACTTTATTACACACAATTCTGACTTTATAAAACGCATACTGACATATTTTCTCAGTTATAAAGTCCAATTCTAAGGAAAAATAGACTGACTTTTTTTTTTCTCAGAATTGCAAGTTTATATCTCACAATTCTGACTTAACTGTGACTTTATATAATGCAATCCTGACTTTATATTTCCCAATTGCGTGTTATAAAGTCAGAATTGCGAGATTTAAACCTGCAATTTTGAGGAAAAAAAATGTTCAGTACGAATGTCGAGTTTATTTCTCACAATTGCGAGTTTATATCTCACAATTCTGACTTTATAACACGCAATTTTTTTTTTTTCATTCTGTGGCGGAAACAAGCCTCCATAGGTTCATGTCATAAACTGTTCCATTAAAGATGTTTCTTAAAAAATTACACGCTATAGTGGTAAATAAAGTTGGATGGATGGATGGTCTAAAAGTCTTATTTGTATGTGCCTCTGCAGCTCCTGAAGAAGAAGGGAGCGACGTCGTTCTTGCAGAGGCTGGAGCGCTGTGGTCCAGTCACTTTGGCAGTGCAGCTCAGGGTAAGTCCACATCAGAACCACTGCCAACCCCCAAACCTGACCTGATCCAACCCAGCCCATCCAGATGTTCATCGCACTCCATGGATTTAAATTCCTCTTCCCAACAGCATTGAATCTCATAATAAAGCCTGCAGATTCACAGCACAAAAAGTTGCCTTGCATCTTAACAGTATAGATCTGCCAGGAAGACATCTCAAAGGCCCATGTGTTTGTGGTTTGAACAACACTAGAAGTGTTCCAGTGTCCTGCCGGTCTCATAGGCCCAGTGTGGTTTGTGGGGAGGAAGGATTTTGGCCTGCTGATGTTTTAGCGATTAGGGTGGGTGATTGTAGATGGTATTGGATTCTGTATGAATGAACAGCAGGCTCACTGTTTCTGTGGGAGAGAAAAGCTCACTGATGTCTTCAACACACCATCACTGATCTCATATGTAGACATGGAATCAGTCATTTTAATGTATCATAAAATTCAATACTTACAAATAATACTATTTATATATAACATACTTTTGAACAGTAGTGTATGTCCACTGTACTGTTAAGAATCAAGAAGCTTTAGATGCTTCACAAAACATTGGTTTTTAGTGCTGGGCAACGATTAATTGCATCCAAAATAAAAATTTGTTTACACATAATATATGTGTTTGTACTGTGTGTAATTATTTTGTATATATAAATACTCACATAGTATATATAAATAAATAACATTTTTCTTATATATATATATATATATATATATATATGTGTATATATATATATATATATATATGTGTATATATATATATATATATATATAATATAAATTATGTATAAATATATATACAGTATATACGTGCAAAGATTTCTTTAATGTATTCATGCAAATGTTTGTATTTATATATACAAAATAATCATACACCGTACACACACATATATTATGTAAACACAAACTTTTATTTCGGATGCGATTAATCGTTGCCCAGTACTATTATTTATATATTTTGCTTTAGTGTGCCAGTAAAAAAAAAAACATATATATATATATATTTCCAACCATTAGTTTCGCAAATTTTGTAATCCACTGAGATTTTTAAAACCTTAAAACAAAAGACATAAAGATTAAGATATTAAAATACGGACATTCACAGAGCATCATGAACCTCATTTGACTCCGGTCCCTGATGTTTTAAACGTAAACTCTCACACCTCTCCCTCTCTACCAATGCAAGTGTCCCTTTGTAACACACCTCCCTAATAAAATGACGTCACATTCTTGTGCACATGCAGACATGTTCTTTCTTTAATCATGACCTCATTCTCATGCCAATGGAATGCAGATATGTTTTCATGCTCACACGCGCTAAGACTACGTGACCTGATTTCATACCCTGTTTCTGCACCAGGTGATGTAAGGGGTAATGCAGGGGTTTATGGGAAGAGCACGCAGTGTTCTTATGTAATCTGTCCCCTCTGTTCAGGGATGATTACATCATAAAGAACATTTGATGCACACCGTTCGCACAAACACATGTGTTATTTATCCACGCTTAAATAGCTCCCAGACGAGAGTGGTAGAAGAAGCATGAAATCCTTCAACAATAATAAATAACATCTAAGCTAATGTGTTTTTCATTAGCCTTCACCCTCACGGAAAGATGGAACAGTCGTAATTGACAGCTTTTTTTAGTTTGTCTTTGAATGGCTTATTGTACAGTATGTTATGGCCTGCAGCGCCGTCTTTCCCGTCTCGTTTCTGTCGGCTGGCGTCAGCAGAGGTGTCACATGACGATAGCAGGCTCATTGCCGACCGTGCTGACACAGCACAGGCTCATATGCCTGTGACATCATCATTTAGATCCAGCTTTTTGGGGGTTTTACCTCGTAAGTTTTGTAGATTTACAGTTCATTAAATATTTGTACTCATTTTATTGTACTTTCCGCTACTAATATAAATAGTTTTTTCAGCTCTATTTAAAGCCCAAAGTATATGTAACAGAGGCCAGCAAGTAAAGAGCTGTGCCGGTAAAACGTCACTCTCCTGGCCTCGAGGCGCACTAGCGACTGACGCTAGAGACTGTGGTCTTTAGCATCCATGCTAGTGCGCTCGCCTCCCATGCCAGAGACACCGGTTCAAATCCCACCCGAAGCGGTGCGAGTAGAACCGAAGCGGTTACATTGGTGCCGTGACCCGGATGGGAGTAAGGCTTAGGGGGGTGAGTTTATCAGAGGCCCGCTAGTACGAGCTGTGCAGATAAACCTCACTCCCCTGATCTCAAGAGGTGCGTTAGCAACTGACGCTAGAGACTGCGATGTTTAGAGCCCTTGTTAGTGCTCCAACCTCCCGTGCCGGAGACAATGGTTGACTCGGAGTTAAATGCCTGTGTTCTATGAAAATATTTCACCTGAAAATGTAAATTAACTCTCCCTCTCGGGGTTCCAAATGTGGCATTCCTGTAGCTCAAACAGTCGAGCATGGTGCTAGCAAAGCCAGGGTTATTGAGTTTGAACCACTAAATGTAAACTGATAAAGCATAATTACCTTTAATTCCATATTTACTTTAAATAAAACCATCTTCCAAATGCGTAAATTTGACTGATTCTGTGTACTGGCTGCTCTTTTCCATATACTGATTGTGAATAAGTATCTGGACTTTTAAGTTCCAAAGTGACAAGAAAGCAACAAAACAAAATATCTATACAACATATGCAATATATTTCAAGTCACCTGAAGTCATGAGTCACATGCACAGCTTTTATGGTTCAGTTAATTATTTATTTTTATTCTTTTTTTGTCATTTCAGAGCTTGACAGCTCCAGTCCCCATTACTTTTCATTATTTGGAAAAGAGTGGCCTGTACATCTATGATTTATTCTCCTTTTGTGTTTCACAAAAAAAAGTCGTTTGGGCGAGTAAATGGTGACAGAATTAAATTTTTTGACTGAAGTACTTATTTAAATCCATTCTACAGGTTTTCTACCAAAGTTAGTGCAGATAATGCTAAAAAAACACCAAAAAAAAAACACTGCTTTGGTTTGGGCCTTCTCGTAAGTGGTGACAGATGGTGAGAGGAGGATGCACCATGACTCATGTTGCTACAAAAATGGAATCATTGAGCCAAACTGATCTGTCTGAATGTAACGTCATGTAAACAACAGCTTCACCTGTGTTTTTCTCCTGCTCTGTCTCGTTCCAGAATTCTCTGTGTGAGATTACCAGTAAGCTGCAAGCATGCACGCCCCACTTTGTTCAGTGCGTCAGGCCCAACAACGCCGGAAAGCCTGATGTGTTTGACAGCTTCCACGTGTCCTCACAGCTCCAGTATGTGGGGGTTCTGGAGATGGTCCGCATGATCCGGTATGGATACCCGGTGCGACTGTCTTTCTCCAGCTTCCTGAGCAGGTGAGATCCTCAACCCCTCAATTAGGCGCTGTTTTAAGGTACTTTCCTTGACTAGTGTACAGTACAAATAGGTGTCACATTACTGTTTTAAGCTGTAAAAGCACACATCCCATGTTCTTTGGACTTTTTATTCAGTAAAGAATCCTGAAAAAAAAAATGTATTCACAAAAATATTAAGCAGCACAACTGTTTTCAACATTGATAATAATGTTTCTTGAGCAACAAATCAGCATATTCGAATGATTTCTGAAGGAGCATGTGACACTGATGACTGAAGTAATGGAACATATTTTAATTTGTAATATTTCAGAATATTACTGTTTTACTGTATTTTTAATCAAATAAATGCATCATTGGTGAGCATGACAAACTTTGTTTAAAAGTACTAAGAAATCTTGCTGACCCCAAACATTTTAACAGTAGACGAAGCTATTATCCACGGTAAAACTAGCATAGCATGAACAGTAGCTAGATTTAAATGTATCAAATATTTGTACTCCGGTGCAATTATCCATTTTTACAGGAGTTAAATTTCTGCTAGGGTTGGATATCGTTTGAATTTTAATTCCGAGTCTGCTTATCGATTCCTAATTTCGATTTCAATAAGGTAAAAAAAAAAATAATCAAAAATAGGGCTAAAGTTCTTAATTTGCGGGTGTTTTTCTATTTGCATGTGTTTCCTTCAGTTGCAGCGCGTTGAGCTCTCTCAGCCACTGTACTAAAGAACATATACACAAGGAACCTTTGCCTTTGGTTTAAAAAATACCATAGCAAAAACAACTAGCCTAACTAATATAAATTTCAAGCATTATTAAAGACAAGTAAACACTCAGTAAATAAAATGGAACAAATAAACAAATTAGCAACCTCACAAATAAATAACACTGTTCAAAGATACGATTGAAATAAATATTTGTTTTAAGATTTTCAGGTATTCAGGTACAGGATATAAGGTACAAATATAAAATAACACTGCACTTTATAAATAAAATATACATTACAAATATAGTTACAAAAGTTGTTCAGTCAAGAACAGCGAGTGAATTTCTTCCTTGTCTTTTGTGATTAACGTTATCATAGAGACGCAGCAGGAATGTTAGGCTGCTGTCACTTTAAGAGCTGCACATGCATTTTCTTTGTCAACTGTTTACATTCTCTTAAGTCATAGCTGACTGTGTTAACAAGGATACTTTGACCTTTTTGTGTGTATTTGTCCATTCAAATGCAAAAAGACTGGGAAGAGAACTCAGTTCAGTATCGGTTTTCGATTCCCAACCCTAATATCTACTGTATCCAACCATTTCAATCAAATTGCAGTATAATATCATATTTTTAAAATAGTGTGCAATGGAAATTATAATCAACTCACTGAAGAAAAAATATACCATAAAAAAAAAAAAAAAAAAATACTAACAAATAGAATATTTTAATAAGTAAAATGATTGTAGTATTTTGTTTGTTCATTGTATTACTGTAGGGTAATAAATGTCACCTATTAAGAAATGTGGGGGCCTCTCCTAGAGTCTGTCTTTTAAATCAAGCAGTTCATATCCTGAGTATGTTTCCCATGAGGATTATATATATATTACGTAGAGACTAACTGAGGTCAAGCTGTCTGTTAAACTCTATTTCTGTGGACGTATATTTATGTTTCTATACGCTCAGCACAAGATGTTTTTCAATCCATTTCTGCTGCCGGGTCAAATGAGGTAAAGCGGCAATCCACTGGAAATATATTGTAAGTGCACTTTCTCAGACGCTGATATGAGTCTACCTTGACTCAAGCTGTCTGCACTTATATGCTCTAGATGGGCTTTCAGTTCAACTGAGGTGAAGTAGAAAGTACAGTATATACCGTGTGTTTAGGTGCAGAGAGCAACGTCTTGGGTGTGACACTGGTTTCACACCATGATTAATGGCCATAGGCCTCAGTGGGAATGTGTGCTCTTTTTTTTTTACTGCCCATTTTTCTGATGGGGTGTTAATGGGGCAGTTTTGGAGAGGATGAAGTGCGCTCGGATGGGTCACCCTGATCTCAGCTAAGCTTCACGTGACTGGAAGAGAGAGAAATGGGATAACGCATCAAGGAGAAAGATTGGAAATTGGATTGAAAAAGGGGGCAGGGTGTAATTTCAAGAAATCTTCCCCATGGTTTTCAGAATGTAAAAAGAAAAAGATAAAAGCGCAAGTGAAAATGAAAGAGAAGCAGGCTGTTCCCTTTGTCAGGCAAGGGTTCAGCGTGACTCTTGAGTTCATCTTCCTCGGGAACACAGTGCCTCGTCTTTATGTCATACTGACACTTTTAGAATAGGCTGTTCCCGCTCTGCACAAACCAGGATTTATTTCAGCGCTGGAGAGGCTCATAAAGTTCCCACTCATTTCATTCCTATATCACCCCCTTTTAAACTTAACTTTTGTCTGAAGTTCACAGAGAGCTAATTAGAGTTTTATGTATTTCCTATTAAAACAGGAAATTTAGTCAGGACCAATGATTTTTTTTTTTTTTTACATCACAGCCATGGACATGATTTGCAGCTTGCTAATGCCAGTCAGACTGGCAAGTGTTATTTGGGGGAGGGGCATTATTATTGCAGAGTTGGCTGTACATATAAAAATGCGTATATTTTCTAAAACGGAATTATGACAGCAACTCTGTCCACAGTGAATGCTGCTATACATGAGCTCATCTCTGCATGTGCTGAATTTGCGTTGCTTATAACGTGCATTTGGGAATTCAACACATGCATTGCCAACGATCTTTCAAAACTTGCAATTAGAAATGCTTATAAACCGGCTTTCAAAATAAAAGCTTGGCTTATTAAAATAGCCAGGACAAAAACACAATTTGTAAAAAAAAATAATAATAATTACAATTATAATTTTTTGATGGAGGGTAGGGTGGGGGTTGTGCGTGATGATGGGGGGCGCCAACACTGATCTTCCGTACCCCTCAGCAAATGCGCAGTTGCGCCCCTGGAATCAATGGGACATTTTTTTACCTCTAGAGTGATCAAGACTTGAGCGCGAGAGTTGTTTCCCAAACTTTGTTTACGTGATCATTTTGTCATGGTTGATAGGTTGCTAGCAAAGCATTTTATGTTGTCAGAAATGTATTTTGAAAGACGAATCAATGTATAATGATGCTTTTATCTTCGCGTTATTTTTAGTCAGTGCTGTCAATGTTAACATGCATTAGAGCGTTAATGCATCCACGCGTTAGAAATATTTAACGCAATTAACGCAGCTTTTCTGTCATCTTTTGGCTAGCGTTACATTATATGATAACGCTCTTATTCATGCAAATGCTTTTAAACCATTCAAGCGCGACAAGACTCAAGAGAACTCGCTGAACACACACAAACACACGACACACAGAAAGACGCGCGCCAGTATCCTGCACACAGACAGCACGCTAGAATCGAGTTCTCTTTCACAATTATGCCAAACTGTCAAGCATCTACATAAGAGCAGTCTTAAAGACCCACTCCGATGAAAATAATGTTTTTCTAGGTGTTAACATGTTCTTGTGGCATTTTTCTGATGTTAGAGGACATACCTTGAGAAAAATAAGCTCAAAGTTGTATTTCTGAGTATTTCTACATTCAAATGGCTGTGAATCAGTAGCAGACGCTAAAATGCCGCCTAAAATAGACTGGAGTTGTGACGTAGTAACTCCACTGGGCGTCTCCACACGCGACGTCTTGGAGTGAAATAATGATCGGTGAACGGTGATAACTTTGATTAACTTCGGATAATAATAATTAACGTGTATATAATACTGTTGCCCCACCGGTATTGGGGGTGTAAGCTAGCGGGAGAGACAGAGCTCTCAGCAACGGGCAGGGGGAGGGTCGTCTCCGTGCCAACGGCTCCGCCCACAACGCAGAGGCGAATTGCTAATGAGCTACTGCCGCTCTGCTGAAGCGAAGTCCCAGAAAACGGCACAGGTTTTGTGATTTTGGCTAAAAATGGCATAATCATAATTTAAAGACCACTGGGAATGTTTAAAAATAGCTCAAAATATGATCGGAGTGGGACTTTAAATGAGTTGAGTTTTAAATGAACGTAGAGTTGTGTGAAAATGAGAAGCGTGTGAGATCTGCATCATGTGCGTCAGCAGCAGATCTTAGTGGCAGTTATTAATGTTAATCAAAGAACAAAGCGAACAGAGAAAATGACTCTCTGTTCTAGACTAAAGAACTTTTCTAGCTTTAATAAGGATTAATCTAGATTTAATTATAAATGATGCAGTGCAGACTGTTTGATAACTTGATTAAATGTCTGTATATTTCACAGGGCACAGGTAAATATGACTTTTATTATGGGTTTATGTGAGGATTGTTTTAAGTTCACTTAAATTAAAAGTTTTTTTTTTTTTTGAAGACTATTGAATGTTAAAACAGTGTATAGCTTTCAATTACACTGCAATGTTGAATGGCTATAATTGTTTAAAATGGAAAAAAAAAAAATACTGAGACATCATGTAGCTGTATTAGTATCTGTGATACTGGCCTTTATTCATAATGCTATTAAACAAGTATTTAAAATATAGGCTACTTTCTTTGTTGTTTTTATACTAATTTAGAGATTAATTATTACATTATACAATTATAATAGCCTCTATTAAAAACTTAAGTGGTTTTACTTGCGATTAATCACAGAAAAAAAAATGTGTAATTAATCTAGGTTTTTTTTTAATCGATTGACAGCACTAGTTTTAGTGTATGATCATATGCTCAATTCACACTTCTGGATGTTTCCGCATCAGTGTTCTTTTCTCCTGAGTATCTTTCTCACTGCTTTATCATTTTTGATTTACTTTAGTGTATAATTTGCCAATCTCCTTCCCTGCGTTTTTAATATTTTTTGAGCAGTGTAATTCAGTGTGCTTTGATTAGATCACACGCTGCTCTTTCTCTCTCGATCTGTAAAGGATAAAAGGATTACGGTAACATTCCAGTGTGATAATGAATCGGGACGTGCTGGTCACATAACACTGTAAGTTTCCACTACCCAGCTGTAAACATCATGAATCTTTGAGAGAGAGAGAGAGAGAGAGATAGAGATAGAGGTCTACGGACACTTTATCCTCACAGAACATTTTAGCTCCTAGACAGCAGCTCGTGTTGACTCTGGATTAAATGACCCAGACATTTGTGACATTGCTTGTTTAGACTGGGGAAAAATAGCACAGATTCTCCTGTGATAATGAATATTGTTTTGACTACATGAAATGAAGCATATAGCCTCCTGATAGGTGTAACTTTTGGTGTAGAGAGCAGTTTCCCTTTTAGAAAACGTAGATATGAGACGGATCAACTGTGCACCAATGTCTTCTTTACTCTTGGTAAGGCCCCGATATTCTTCAAGCGAAATCGAAGAACGAACAGACGTCATTTCGAACAAAATCTGGCCAAAACAAAGTTTGTTTGGAGTTCGTTGGAGCTCAAACTTTCTGGAAAATGTTGGTAAACACCTTTAAACTACCATTGGTCTCCGGCAATTACATAATAGGTAGGTGTGGCTCTGAGGCGCCGCCTTCTTTGAGGTGGAAAACTTATCCAGTTCATTTCCTCTGTTCAGTCCATCTGGAGAGCTGCTTTATAGTAGAAAATCAATTTTGTAATTGAAAGAGACATGACACTTTTTATGTTTAATACTGTAAAGCTGCTTGCTTTAAAGCTAGAGGTCTTTAAACACATTGTATAAAATGGAATATAAATAAACACGACTTGACTTGATTGGAGTGTGGAATTGGTGGTGCAAACATATCCGCATCGCTATGATCAGATGCTTTCTTAACTGCTGTAGGAAAGCGCACGACACCGATCTACATATTCATCTAAATGCCGCTCTTGGCAGTGTGGGTGGTTACGGGATGTTCGCTGTCTCTGCATCTTTAACAATCTCAAAATTATTAGTATTTGGATAAAACAGGAAATGGGCGGGGCTTTAACTGGAAGTTCGTAAAATTACTTGAGAATTAATTGTAATTATGTTCCCTTTATAGTTTTCATTTAACAAATATACATAAAAGGCACTTTTCCTACCCTGATTTTAGCATCTGATATGAACGCTCTGTTTGAAGGGGCGTGTCTGTGTGAGTCTTCAGTGTAAACGCCCACTGCTGTGATTGGCTAACAGCTTTGCATATGAAATAGCTAAGTATTACATGGTGGAACTCTCTCGAAATCTTTTAGCACTTTTTACTATTACAACTCTCAAGGTTAACTAATCATGAATAGTGTTGATTATAGCATTATATTTAGATCGTGGCGTGACATGTTGCAGTGATGAGCACTGTAGCCGATCACAGACATGTTGAGCGCATGAATGCAGTGATCTCGTCATTGCAACTAGATTTCTGCACTCACGCGAATGCTTTTCATCATAACTAACAGTGCAAACACAATGTCAATAAGAGGTTTGTAGATTCTGACGGGAGTTTTGGCGATAGTCACTGATAAACTTGCGCTGTTTGGCATGAGAACAAGGACGCTAAAGACCACAGCTGTTAACGTTACTAGCCCATGTCAATTGTCTCTGGTGTCGAAGGCGGACGCGCTAACAAGAACGCTAAAGACTAGCTGGGACAATAAATCAGTCCATCGCGATTTGTGGATTGATTCTGAGATTTTCGGTATGCATCGCGATTCTCTCTCCAAACGATTCTGAGCTTAGTTTTTAACAGCAGATGGCGCTCTAGGCTAGTTTTTAACCGCACGCTCAAATGCTCACGACGAAGAGCGCTTGTGCATTCAGCTGTGTGCGCGATGAG
This sequence comes from Rhinichthys osculus, assembly GCA_029959095.1. Classification (NCBI taxonomy): domain Eukaryota; kingdom Metazoa; phylum Chordata; class Actinopteri; order Cypriniformes; family Leuciscidae; genus Rhinichthys; species Rhinichthys osculus. The sequence continues at coordinate 32,824,720 of JARWKJ010000008.1, forward strand.
TCCACGTAAGTGGTTAAATGTCCTTGCACCTCAGAATGCTTTTATGACGCGTGCAATTAATGTGCACCGCGAACACCCTTGTAATTTGCTTCAACCTTTTCGAATTTTATAAAAGATTATTTTACGGAAGATTCAAGCAGTGTGGGTTAGGAATTGGAAGCACGCAGTGTCAACTGCTGTTAAAAACTAAGCTCAGAATCGATTGGAGAGAGAACAACGCTGCATCGTTTGAAGAATCGAGATGCATCGATTTATTGTCCCAGCCCTACTAGACTAGTAGTGTCAGTCGCTAGTGCTCCTCTTGAGGCCAGGGGAGTGAGGTTTACACGTACAGCTCTTACTGTCCTATATCCGTAAGACCAGGAGAGATCGAGACAAAAAAAAAACATATCAGTCTGAGAGATGTGCAGAGACGGCAATGGTTTGATAAGCGATTTGATTTGCAATCGTGCTGTGTTCATTCATTCTTTTATCATATTGTGCAAGGTTTAAATCATTTAAATACTAGTAGTATGATCCATGCTACATGTGCATACATGCATACATGTGTATGATGTAGTAGTATTGTCAAAAGTACCAACTTTCGGTACCAAGTCAGTACTGAAATGTTAAAAATGTGACGATATCAGCATTTTCCTCTAGCATTTTGAGCGCTGTTGAACGGATTCTTAAACACCTCTGGTTGGCCATTGGGTTCACGCGCTCAACATATATGTCTGTGATTTGACTACAATGATCAACGCCTCAAAATCATGTTGTCTTCACCGAGCGCTTACACAGATACACACTGGAGCGTTTGAAAGCAGGCGTCTATCAGCAAATCAGTCTATCAGTGGATATATCAGGGATCCGCTGATAGACGCCTGCTTTCAAACGCTCCCGTGTGTATCTGTGTAAGCGCTCGGTTAAGAGCGTAAAAGAAAGTCGTCTATTTAGCCAATTTGTAGCCAATTACAGACATATACTGTATGTTGAGCGCGTGAACCCAATGGCCAATCAGAGGTGTTTAAGAATCCGCTCAACAGCGCTCAAAATGCTTGGGGGAAATGCTCTGTATAGTCACTCGTGTCAGCTGCTCATTTGCATAAAGTAAAAGTTTTCTCAACTTTGTCACCGTGAGACATATGCTTTGCATCATTTCAGTTAATCTGTGGCGTCTGTTCTCACATTCCCATGCTGTTTTTCTACGAGCGCCTGGATGACGTGGTGTCATGTGCACTGTTTGTTTTTGTTCGAGTGCGTACGTGTGTGTGTTAGCATCACAATAAGGCTGAATTGAGCCAGACGGGGTGAGTGGCTGCTGATGGGATGCGGGCCGACGAAGGCCAGACGATTGTGATGGAAATTTGGGGGGTTTTCGAGCGAGAGGTTGTCTGATGCAGAGGTCAATTTCCATGGCCTTTCGTGGGGAAGCTGTGTCAGCATTGTGTGTGCTTTATGACATTCAAGCTGTTCGCGTGTGCGTGCGTGTGTTTATGTGTCCTCTAACTCACTCGTGTATATCTATATCAAAATATGTGTAATGCACGTCCTAAAACAGATATGATTGTTTATCTTACTCTACTAGGATTTATTCATGCCCCAGTCGCATTATGTTCGTAAAAATGTCAGCATTATTGATATTCAAACCTCCGTTTATGACCAGTAAGAGTCTGATGTTGTCTTTTGATTCACTGATGCCTTCACATTTGTCCTTGTTTTTGAGGCAGAGGAACCAGACAAACAGACATTGATGACAAATAGATTTAAAATGTTAATGTGAGAACAATTACTGTAAAAATCTACTTAAAAATAATCAAAGCATGATTTACAGACTGTATTCTAATGCAGAACATTTATGTGAAATAGACAACTTTTGTAACATTATAATTGCCTTTACTGTCACTTTTGATCAATTGAATGTCCTTGCTGAAGAAAACAAAAACAAATTCTTTAAAAAAGATATTATAGTGACCCCAAACATTGGAATATGTATATATAGTGTATATGCACCAAAAATAACAATACGTGTTAATAACATGTTAAATGGATAGTTCACCCAAAAATGAAAATTCTGTCTTACACAAAAGAAGATATTTTTTAAAGAATGTTGGTAACCGGACAGTTGATGGTAGCCATTGACTTCAATATAGGAAAAAATATATACTATGGAAGTCAATGGCTACCGTCATCTGTCTGGTTACCAACATTCTTTATAAATATCATATGTTGTGTTCAACAGAAGAACACAACATATGAGGAGAAGCTATTTAAAACTTATTCTTATGTTGTACAAAGACATAGTGCCCTTTGTCCTAGTGCACATGTGTGCTGGTTTTCTGTCGACTTGTGGGTAAATAAAGAAGTGAAGCCTTGGATAAATGCTTGGCTTTGTGTTTGCTTATGATGTGGAGTCATGTGTACCCTCCATCCAGCACGTCTCTTCCAAGGACGCCTTGACTTCCCGAGGCCAAAAAAGAGACTGCGAGTCACAAAGAACCCATTCACCACATCCATTAAGCCATTCATGAGTGTGTGTAAGGGGAAAGGGAAAGTTATTATATTTTTCAATGGGTGTATTTTTTGCACACGTGTGACGTGCGGTCAAGTTTTTTTTTTTTGTATATGAGTTTCTTCTTCTCAATCATCATGCTAGCTACCCTCTCTCTTGGTCTTTATGAATGATTTGTGGTGTGCAGTCTGATGTGTGTGAGTCTCTGGCCCAGCACTAATGAATATGACAGGCTTATTTATCACGGTTTAGCTCAGGCCTCAGGACAAACTGCTCTTCCACCCTTAAACGCAATGCAGCATCCTCACTGTATTACTCAACACACACACACTCACAAATACATGGACCAGAGTCAGAGTAGACACCAGGTTTAATTTGATGCGAATGTAAAGGATGGAAGTATTTATTAGACTGTCCTTAAAGGGATAGGTCACCTATAAATAAACATTCTGTCATCATTTATTTATCCTCATGTCTTTTCAAACCGGTATGATTTTCTTTATTTTTTGAAACACAAAAGAGGATATTTTGAAGAATGTCCATGGGGCCCAAAATTACATTAGGCCCTGGTGCCTTTCATTGAATGGACAAAATAGTTATCCATTACCCAATAATATCTTATTTTGTGTTTTAAAGAAGAAAGAAATGCAAACAGGTTGTATATTCTTTTAAACATCTATAGAAATATTTAGTTGTTGTTGTTTTGGGAAAAAAGACTCTTATGCTCACCAAGGCTGCATTTATTTGATCAAAAATACATTAAAATTGTGAAATATTATTATAATTTATAAAAAAAATGTTTTATTGTTATATATTTAAAAATGTGTTTTATTCCTGTGATCAAATCTGAATTTTCAGCATCATTACTCCAGTCTTCAGTGTCACATGATCCTTCAGAAATCATGCTATTCTATGTTGATTTGCTGCTCAGGAAACATTTTCTCATTATTATTCTCAAGATTAAAAACTATTGTGCTGCTTATTGTTTTTGTATAAACTGTTATACTCTTTTTCATGATTCTTTAATTAAAAGAAAGTTTGAAAATATAAATATTTTTTAACGTTATAAATGTATTTTACTGTCACTATTTCCATCCTTTCAATCCATCCTTGCTAAATGAAATTAGCAATTTAAATGAAATTTATTTTCAACAACTAAATGAATAAAAATAAAAAAACTGACCCCAAACTTTTAAACAATACATGCCCTAGACCTCTGTTAAACTTTGCTTAATCTAGAAAGCATATTTTGTGTACAAACATACGATAAACGTTTTTTAAAAACAGTTTTACAGATTGTAAATCATATACATCTTCAATGGATTGAAAATACATCTAGATGACAACGCACACAACAAATAGACATCTATGTGATGTGCGTGTGCTACCAGGAAGTAGATGAGAAAAACATATTGATACAATACAGACATTTTGTTATATATCACCGTTTTTGCTACGGACATGAGTGATGCATTAAATCATGCAGCTTGAGAGGTGATTCACCTCCTCTTTTGTATTTATTTATTTAAAATGATTTCTTTCCATATACACTTACAGTATACTGTACATCGCAATGCATACATCAGATTTCATACTGCAGTGTGCATGTGTAAAATGTGTCTTAATCTGAAATGATCTTCATGAGATGAACCACCGATTGGCTCTGGTTTATTTGTTCTACGTAAACACTTGTGTGATTATTTATTTACTTTCACCTAGTTAAAGGTTTAATGGATGACACCTGGGAACAGGAAAACCTGCAATGCACTTTTTTTTTCTTTTTTTTCTTTCTAGTACGCTCAGCTCCAGTGCTTTGAGAGGTGTAGCAGTTTGATTTATGCATTAATATGCATTCTCATACACAAACACAGTCCCTGCTTTTTTCCTGACAGCAGTTCTTATCGCCATAATGGCGCTCAGAATAAGAGATGATGGTCTGTTGTCATTGTTTGCCGTTTTATTGTGGCTCTTTACTGTGAAAATGAGGTAGTCCCCCATCTCATAACCCCAATTCGTAGCTTAACTACCAGGCAGTTCGACCCTGTTGAGTTCATATGACACAATCCCCAAAGGCCCAACAAACTGTGAGGGCATCGGCAATTTTCCTATTCATATACAAGAGGTCTTTGGTTTCCCCTGGCTGCCTTCATGGTTGATGACTCCTGTGGGATGCCGTAGGTCTTGGTCATACGGAGGAAGGGTTAGGGGAAGTTCAGAAGCACCAGGCTGCTGTACTGTAAATCACATTGAAAGCGAGACGCTGAGTTAATTTGGCTTGAGGCTTAAAGCAAGTGTTTTACTGAGCCCATTGAGAAGCCCACCCCCGTCCCACAATACACTGCATCCCTGTCTTCTCCCACCCTCCCATCTGTTCACCATGTGCCACCTGACCAAAGTATGAACTGGGCTCAATGAAAACGGAGGGGAATTTATTTAAGTTTTGAAAGTAATGCTGCCAGTTTTTGCTCTCGCACTAAGATCTCTTACATCACCAATCAAGCATAACACCATAATGACCCATAAAGCAGCTATATGCCAGAAAGTATCCACCACACGTTAAACAGCGTTAATGAGCTATAAGCAAGCAGAATGAAAGATCAAATTTGTGAAATATTTTTGGAAAGACGTATTCAAATACAGAATGTTTGGCAAACATGATCGATTAAGTTGAGTTTGAGGCAACTAAAGATTTGTTGTGAAACTATGTCTAGAGAAATGCGTAAAGATTTCCCTTCACGTATGATAAATGGTGTTTAGTAGGGCTGTCATGATATCACGATTATCGTGGTCAAAAGAATTGACAATAATGATATTATCACAATATTTATTGAACTTTTGTACAGTACAGTGTCTCGCTTCCGTCTGTTATCTCCAACATGATTTTGTGCGGCAGAAGTTTTTTATTCTCTCGTTTAATTTCTCATTTTTTTATCACCTAGACTCTAAAAAAAGAGTCTCCACTTGAAGAAGTGAGAAGAAAAAATGAAGAAGAATCATCAGAAACGATCATTGCCGATTACGTCACTGAGGTGGAGCTGGGGTATCAAAGGTCCCGCTCACACTCCCTTTCCCGCAGATTCATTCGCAAACACAGCTGTCAATCATGACGTTACGCCCCATTTTATAGCGTCAAATAACTAATAAAACCAAACGTATTGGATAAACGAACATATGTCAGCGTGATAAGAACTACAAGTGAAAATGACTGAATAATCACCCCAGTCTGCAGGACTTGCTGATCAACAGTGAGCGCAAAAGGGTTGCCCCACAAAACTGTTTTCCTGAAACGGGAAATGATACATTAACGTGTTAACTGCTGACACCCTTTCTGTGTTTTATTATATTTGGGACTTTTAGTCTAAAAGTGTGCTCATTCGGATAAAAGCATATGGATTATTGTATGTTTATTTCAAATATCTGTAGAGTACTATTTTTTTTCCTTTCTATTTTTACCCAAAATAGTATGATTTGAGCATTATGGATCGCTAAACTCTCACATGTAAGTCCACAAGTGAGACTCATGAGGAATACAGTAGGTTCCAAGAAATCCCTAATATGGACAAAGAAATCCAGCACAGATAAAGATGAATTAAGAAAAATAGACATCCAGCACAGATAGATATGAATTAAGAAAAATAGAGAAGAATTAACACCATTGCAACAGTTTTATGGTTTATCTGTGTTCTTAAAGCCATCTCATTATTTATTAATAATCTGTAAATGTGCATTCATGTTCTGAAGCCAAGATTGAAACTCTCGTTGTTTTGAAATATTATTAGCATGCATCATGAATGCTCTAGTTCTTCCTTTGTGAATTCCTTCAGTATCATTGATTATTAAACACTGTTCCCTTCCACCAGATGTTCATAATGCATAATCCCAATGCACCAACACACACACAGTCACGTGTTTGAGGGGTGTGTCTACAGCTTACCCCCGCGCACCACAGATGCTTGATCCCTCTACTCCAAAACAATGCAGCAAACCTCTCCAAGTTTGACCTTTCTCTGTGAATGGTTGCCTTGCCAACAGCCTCTGCCGCAGATGCTGAGAGGTCATCCAGACTCTGAAACCCTTTGACCCTCAAATTGCATCTCTTGTTGGGTTCCAAGGAAAGAAAATTGATTGAGGATTGAGCATGGCCTTTTATAGCTTAAACTCAGTAGCCTTAGATGGTTATTGCATTTGAAATAGCCCTATTAAACAGGTTAACAAGAAGTGCTGATGGTCCGTGCAGACGACATTCCAGTACAGGCATTAGTGACCATCCTGCAATAACACAGCAGTAATAGGTACAAAGAGTTCCTCTCCAGCACAGTATGTGGATGACAGTGATGTTCTGTGGGTTTGTGGTGCAGATACAGAGAGCTGGTGGACACTATCCTCACCGACAAGAAGAAAGCACCCGCAGAGGAGAAGTGCCGCCACGTTATGCAGCATTGCAAACTCCAGGGTTGGCAGGTGAGTTTCCAAAGACTTATAAACTCGCTCCCTAAAGCTCTGTAGAAGTAGCAGAAAATAAATGCTATCATAGATGCACTGCTGATGTGTAGGTAGGCAACTTAATTCTGCCATAAGATACCTTATTTTGAGCAAATTCTGAAATGAATGATCACATGTGTCCTTTGGCGAGAAAGCAATCCTAGAATGCATTATGACAGTATCATTAAAATCCAAAATGGTGGACAAGACCAATTTTGATACATATCTTTATCTTAAACATGTATTCCATTTATTAATGACAAGTATAGATGGATTGGTGTAATGTACTGTTTTACTCCACTTTTATGTGTACTATGTGTTTATAATGCTTATTAGGGTGTGTTCACACTTGGCAAGTTTGGTTAGATTAAAACGAACCCTGGTGTGATTGATCTATTAGTGTGGTTCATTTAAATAAGTGTGAACACTGCCATCCAATTCCAAACACTGGTGCGGGCCGAGACTGCTGAAAAGATGGGTCTCGGTCCGCTTCCAAACAGACTGCGGTGCGGTTCGAATGATAAATGAACGCAACATGGGCCAACGACATGCAAACGGACCAAAAACGGGACATGATGTCACAAGATGCGACCCTGAAAAGGACAGAATGCTCAAGCATAGCTGTTTTTTTTCTCATCATAGTTGTGATGTTGCCCATCACAGCTCAGTTCAGGCATCAGAACCGCGTCTCCTAGCAGCAGAACATTTGTGTGTGTGACGGAGGGATTCCTGCCACTGTTTTGACCCCTTTAGATATGTATAAGCTCTTCACAAGTACTCAGCTGATCAGAATACTATCATATGTAGGCTACGCACATACAATGAGCGCATTTATCCCAGCACAGAGCATTGTTTTGATGGTAAGTTCCATCGCGAAATGTACGTTATAAAAGCCGACCAATGAGGTTGTGAACATATCCTATGCCTTTAGGTTCGGTGTTAAAATGCCAATACGAATGCTAAGCGGACCAGGGCTAAATGTTTTTTTGTTTTTTTTTCGTTCATTGAATTGAACCAACAAACACCATAATCATCATATAACCATCCTACAACCTAAGCTCCACTCTTCAGCGCAAGGATAACCACAACAGAAACTATTTTAAACATGTAAAATAATGGAACATTATACACAAACCAGTCTTTCCCTTAAAATAACACTTCAATTCAAAATTTACTTTCCCAATTCAATCCTATGCAAAGCATGCTGGGACCTAAAAATCCGCTCATGCAGTTTCAGTTAATGCAACAAAATTGATTCACCAAAAAATGGACTGGACACAATGGAATTAAGGTCTAATGAAATGTTTAGCAATTGCTTTATCTCATTTTAATTAAGGAAATTGAACAAGCAGCATTTTTCCCCTCAGTGTATATATACTGTAGTAGGCAGCACACTTAAGCACACTTGATTTTGGAACAGAGCTAATGTGATTATGTATTTCTCTTCCTCTTCTCTGTTCAGATGGGCAACAGTAAGGTTTTCTTGAGATACTGGCAGGCCGATCACCTTAATGACCGTTGCCATCAACTGCACAGGAAGATTATTATCTGTCAGAAAGGTAGAGTGTGTTCATACTGTATGATCTGTCACTCGACTTGATATTTTTACTTCACTTAATCATGTGTATGTGATTCAGTGGTGCGTGGCTGGTTGGCCAGACAGCATGTGGGTCGCAAGCTCACTTCTCGGCAGCAGGAGCAGTGCAACGTCCATCGGTTCCTGCAGGGAGCAGAGGACTTGGGTATGCGTGCTTATGACAGCCTGGTCATCCAGAACGCTGCAGATATCGCACGAGAAAACGACCGCCTCCGGGGTCACATCAGCGCTCCACCGCTGGGTGAGCGTCCAGAACCTGTGGGCAAAGAAGAAGACTCGCCGAAGAGGTAAAACTCATGGCAGACTTTTTCTTTTTACTAACCATAAACTGTTAGTGATCTTTTTAAATAACTCACCATAATTTAAAATATGCGCATTCAATTTAATGCAATTATTAAAGGTACTAATTTAGGTAGCAATATGTGAGGTAATAAGGTTGTCTGCCCATCAGAAGTTTTGCGTACTTCTGTCCCTATTGTTCAATTAGTTCTTAAAATACTTATCAAGGTAATAATCATATTCATCTTGGTCTTCTTTAGAGGATCTCTAACAAAGATCTTGTTTTGTATGCTGAAATTCAATTCGATGTGGCAGATCAGATGTGTCTGCGCTACAGCGTTACTTCCTCTTGAAGGATTATTTTAGACACTCTAATTGTCTAAATCAGGGGTGTCCAATCCTGCTCCTGGAGGGCCACTGTCCTGCCGCGTTCTGCTTCAACCCCAATTAAACACACCTGAACCAGCTAATCAAGGTCTTACTAGGCATACTAGAGACTTCCAGGCAGGTGTGTTGAGGCAAGTTGGAGCTAAACTCTGCAGGACAGTAGCCGCGTTTCCAATACCCTTCAAATTGCGCAAATTGAAATTGCGAATTGAAAATACGTCCAATGGAAACACGTCAATTTCGCACAAACTCCCATTTATCGCAAAACCGTTTTTACGCCCGCGTGAGGTGGTTTTTCAGGCCATTCGAAAGACATATTTCGCAAAACTGCAATGAAAACAGTTTTTGCGCATTTACAGTCACCTGACGTAGATGACACGGTATGTTTGGACAGAATACGAGACAGAGTTCTTTATTAAATTCATAAAAGACAAACGAATTACAGGAATAGTGGATTCTTAACCTCAAAGAAATGCCACAATAAAGATCTTGAAGCAGATATGAGGGAGAAACACCTCATATGTGCCGCTCTCAAGTATTAGGGTCTTTCCTTGCCATTAATGATTGGATAACACACATACGTCTCCTTCGATTAATAATAGTGGCCAGTGCAGTGTTTGGGATATACATAAACCTACCAACGTCCGTTGCCATGATTTTTGGAATGACTTATCGCGAGAGGAAAAAATGAAGTTTTAGTCGCATAACATCGGTTAATGGAAACGGCGACATTTCGCAATCATTTTTTTTTGTTGACAGTTTGCGGAAAAAATCGCAAAAGTTTTGCGCAAATCTTTAATGGAAACGAGCCTGCTGACCCTTCAGGACTGAGTTTGAACACCCCTGGTCTAAATTATATTGCCATTTTGTTTGGAAAGGGAGAACAAGGAGAACCAATAAAACATCCCATGGATTTTTATAGGTCCCTCAAACCCAAGTGGAAAAGGCAAATTTTGGAGTGTCTAATATAATTCAAGATTTGAATGGTTCTCCTTGTTCTCCATTTGCAAACAAAATGAGTTTGCCACTGATGTCAGAAGTGCTTGCACTTTTTAAGACATCGTTAGGGCTGTGGGAATTCAGCAAAAAGAAAGACGGATCTCGGTTCAGTCATAGATGCTATAACTGTGGCACATACAGTATGTACTACCATCAGCATTGTGAAGAAAGGTAAAACTCTGCAAACTGTCCACATCAAGGTCAGATCTGCAAAAAAACATACCTTTTACAATTAATAGTGTCAAAAGGTGCAAAATAGCCAAATTCCTGATTGAATTAGCTAAGGTGAAGGGGCTTTCAAGCACTCCACTTCAAGACCATTCCTTACCCATAATAAAATCACAGTAACACAGAACATTTGGTAGCTTGTTGCTTTATTAAAACTATCCCAACACACAGAACTTACATGGAATTTAGGCATCAACAAATTGTCTGACACTGATGGCCAGCAACAGTTGCCAACGTAATGCTAATATCAGGAAATCAGTATCATTGGTAAGGCGAGCTTAGCAAGGAATCTTTGTTTTTTTGACTTGTGACTTTAATGTAAATATATTCACACAAGCATAAACAGAAACGCAGGTGTATTTGGGTCGCCATTGACATTAGTAGCGTCTTCTGCATATGACCATCTGCTCTTATGATGGGGGTGGGCTTCTTGTTCTTCAAAACATGTACACACATTCATCAGATACATTCATTTTAAGAATCACAAATGAGAGAGGTGCTAGTTATTGAGTGATGGGGGTTTCATAGCTAATCTAGATGTGGCAAACTCAATCCGTGAGTGAAGAGGAGTTCCATGCTGCTAATCAGAGAGAGATAAGACCCACCCCCACTCTGGGTTGCTGAAATCTTCTTAGGGTTTTTAGTCACTGTAGCCCCGCACAACCCCCTGTTCCCCGAACACCATCCACCCCAACACTCCATCGCCTTTCCTGCAAGAACAACAGATGGGAGCTCAGATTAAAGGGGAAATATCAAACAAGAGTGTGCATGTCACATTAGAGTATTACAGGAAGCTGCTTAGACTTAAATAATCAACAATGTAAATAATCTTTTCAGGCTTAAGTTCTGTATATCATGCTAATTTGGTGTTATCTTTTTCTGGTATCATGAGGGGGGAAAAACAGTGCACTGAAATTGAAAATTTTCTGAAAATTTGCTGAAAAGCAAATCAATGAATTATTATATGTGAATTATACAATTAATCATGTATAATAACGAATGTGGCTTAATTCAGATTTGAGGTACCACCCTGATGTTTTTTTTTTTTTTGTGAATTTGGTTAATCTGCATATTGTGTAATTATTAAGGTTACAATTTTTTATTTGATTGATAACCTTAGTATTTTTGTTTTATCTTTATGGTTAAGGAAACACCCATTGCAGTTAGTGTAGTGTACTGAAATCTTAGCCCAGATATGAATGGACAGCTTGACATTGGTGTATTGATTTTATGAAGGTTGAAACTGATCCTCTCACACTTGGCAGCTGCTTAGCACCTTCACTACCCATCATACATTGAGACAGGACATATGCTTCTAGCATGATAGTGTGTGAATGATTGAAAGCATCAAAATATGAACAAGGATTTTCTAGATACCAGAGTAATACCCAGTCATGATGAATGACACTAGAAATCATATTTCCACAAGCAGTTTACCATTTAAATTTGTTGAATTATTCATCCGTTCATCCTTTTGTTTAGGGCTGTTGAAAAAATTGGGAGGGTCAATGATGTGGCAGGCCGTGGGGGGAACCGACCACTCCGGCATTTCCGCTCAAGTTCTGTGCCTCTCCCTCTGGTAATGGACAGCTTGGTACACTCCAGCATTGGGACATTAATCAAAGCAGCCCTTCAGCCTGCGCCACACTCCACTGAAGAGGGGAATGGAGGGAACCTCTCCTCCCCACGAAAACAACCTCCTCCCAAACCCAAACGAGACCCAAACACACGTCTGAGTGCATCGTATGAGGCAGTGAGTGCAGGGCTGAGTATTGCACCCAAAGACAGTCCTGCTGAGGGTCAAGCTTCTCCGTCTGGAAGCCCACCAAAAACCCAGCTGTCTCCTTCTGATCGTACGTATAAATACCAGCTCAAAAATGCACTACATGGTTTGCAAAAGTATGTGGACAACTTCTAGTGTAAATGATGTACTGGCCTGCACAAAGCCCAAAACTGAATTCAGCTGAACACCTTGGGGATGAATCGGACTCAGAGCCAGACCCAGTCACCCGACATCAGGGTATGCTGTTGTTCCAGAATGGGAACTTCCAACATCTAGCGGACAAACCTTTGCGGAATTGGAAGCTGTTAGAGAATACCAACTTGCTAAAGCACAATGTACGTGTGGTGTTCCGATGTCCACATACTTCTGGCCATGTACTGTACATGTTTTGAACAACACAGCACAAATGTCTTCATCTACCTCAATATTGAAAATAGTTCCTGGCATTTTAGTAAATGGCTTTTTCCTTTCCTTCCTTACTCATCCATCATCTGACTACACCTCTAGCTCTCTCTAAACCACGGCCTCACAGTGATGACTACAGCACCATGAAGAAGATCCCGCCCCCTAAGCCAAAACGCAGCCCTAATACTAAACTGACGGGCTCCTACGAGGAGATCTCTGTACCCTCCCCTGTGCGCCCCACAGACATGAAACTTTTCAGCCTGGTACGAGGAGGCCACTGCTTGGGTCTCATCCAGCGAGCAGCATCTGCGGATGGCGCCCATTCTTCTGTACTAAGCCTCTACCCCTGCCAGGACGAGGAGGATGTGTACATCGAGATGGTAGGGGCCTCACGAGCCCTCAGCCTGGCTGACTCCCACAGTCCAGAGCTGAGCGAGGCAGTATACGAGGAGATGAAGTACTTCCCACCTGATGAGGTGGGGTCAACTCCGGTGGTCAAGCCTGAAGCTGTCAATCCCACTATTACTACCCTACCTGCCCCAGTGCTGGAAGTCAAGAGGCCTGTGACCCTGATGGAGCTCTCTGGCACACTCGGGGGAAAGCAGCTGGGCAAGGATGGGACAGCATGTGACATTCCAGCTCCATTCCCCAACCTCCTTCCACACCGTCCCCCACTACTTGTCTTCCCTCCGTCCCCTGTCACCTGCTCACCCGCCTCGGATGAGTCCCCCCTTACCCCTCTCGAGGTGAAGAAGCTGCCGGTGTTCGAGACCAACCTTAACTACACCAGCCAGGACGGGGGCAGCCCGCTCTCACCCCAGTACATCCGACAAAGGGCTGATTCTTCACCAAGTCTTTCGGTCTTAATGCCAGACAAGTCCACGCCACCCTTGACTCCTCCTCCCCCTCCTCCCCCTCCGGCAGTACTTCCACCTCCCTACCGTCCTCCTTCTCACTTCCCCTTCCCCCCTGAGACAAACTTCTTGTCCCTGACCCGTGCAGCTTCTCTGGCTAGCACAGATTCCCCAAAAGTTTCCCATAAAATGGTGCACAGTCTGGCAGAGACACCCCCAAGCAGTTCCAAGCCTCCCTTCTCCCCAGTGAAGACCTCACGGCCAGAGCCCCGCAGAGCTCACTCCTGCTCCTCCTCGCCTCTGCTCTTCAACCCTGCTAATGGGAGACCCCTCACTAGTCCCCTAGATGAGCTAAACACCCTTTTCAGTTCAGGGCGCAGCCTACTCCGCAAGTCCACCACAGGAAGAAAGATCAGAGACAGCGGTGAGTGAAAGTGTGTTTGGGTGCATGTATTCTAAAGGTGGTCTATGTAATTCTGATGCCATTTATGGCACCAAACGGACCAAAGAGTTCTCTCAGAAACTTCCCCCTGTAGTTGAGCCGGTGTTGTCCAATGTCAGTCCGCTCAGACAAAGAAAGCAGTTTTGAAAGTGCCATAGGGAGTACTTAAAATTTTAGCTAAAATCAACCAAAGAATTGCTTGTCTATAGTTGCCATGTCAAGCTGGCATACAATTGAGTGTTTTAACATCAAATAATTATGCACAGCACCTTTATAAAGTTCATCCAAAAATGTTTTCTGTCATCACTTACCCACCCTTATGTTATTCCTAACATGTATTAATTACTTTCTTCTGTGGAACATGAAGACATTTTGAAGAATATTTCCTATTGTCCATACAATTAAAGACAATGAGGTCCAAAGCAAATACTGAATATTGAAACCCACTGACTTTCATTGTATGGACAAAAAAAAAAAGGCATTCTTCAAGATGTATTCCTTTGTGTTTCACAATAGAAAGTATGTCATACAAGTTTGGAACAACCTGTCCAACCAATCATAAATGATGATAGAATTTTCATTTCTGTGTGGACTATCCTTTTTAACTGTTGTATTATGTGCCTCAGACATATGAATCACAGATCTTTAATATGTCTTAAATCACATATTTTTATAGTTCATAAAAGGAGTTGCACTCACCAGCACACATGGTCATGCTTAATTTGCTTCAGAAGGATTATAATAGTCTGGTCAAATTATTTAAACTTTCCCAGCACCAATGTAATTTCATATACGTGGTTATTGAAAAACACATCCTGTTTAGTATGGTTTTATTGACTCATCCAGTGCCAGGCTTTGTGTTTGTCAAAAACAGTGAGGTCAGTGCTGATAAAACAGACATTTACCATAAAAGCCACAGCACTCTCTCTCAAAACCCCATTCAGATGAAGGCAGACTGTTTATGTAAGATCGAGGTTTAGGCTGTATTTTGCATCTGCTCTAAATCACTTTTGTTATGACACCACAGCAACCTTATCCAACAACTGCCCTTAAATGCAGCTACATCATGTGCCTAATGTTTAAACTGAGCCAGAATGATCTGCAATGGTTTTCTGTCACCTTTAAAATTTAAAACATTACCCTTTTTTTTTTTTCGAAGAAATGCGTTCACCTGTGGAGAAAACTAATATATAGAGGGGTTTCACGACGCGTCATCAATTCGGAAGTCGGCCATTTTGGAGGCACAGAACGTAAATAATGCCACTGAACTGAATGGACTCGCAAATTTGGCTGATTATTGCTGCTGAAAAATGGTCGAGTTTTGGTCTGTAGCAATCGGTCACATCGGGAAAAAACATGTCGAGTGCTATAGACTGTCAAAAGTTAAAGAGAAGAGTGCAAAAACTGATGAAAGAAGGCGTTTGTGGTTGAGAGAGGTACAGCATCAGACACATGTAGCTGCTAAATGATGAAGCGTTGACTATGGCTAAAATGTCGACCTAGTTAACTATGGCTACATTCACACTGTCAGTCCAAATCCGATTATCTTTGTATCAAATTGGAATCTGATCTAAAATGATGTCCACACTGTGTATCGCAACTGTTCAGATCCGACGTGTGTGTCCATGCATGTTATTTGGTAATATGGCAATGACTTTGCGTTGATAAGGGGGTTGCATTTGCAATATAATGTTAGATGTTGTCTTTTTTAAATGTTACAAATGGAAATGTGTAGCCGCCGCGCTGGACTACTGCGGCAGAACTGTAGGAGGCTGCATGTACGGCTTTTTTCCCACGCTCGTCTGCGCCGGTTTCAGAAATAATAATTTTCTGCTCGTCCGGCACTTTGCGTCCGGCACTTTGCACAGCATTATTTCGACAGTGACTTTCAGCATGTATCCTATAAATGACGTTTGCATTTTAAGACATACCACGCGAAATCCGATCGTTCAGACTGAGGCGGATGTCCTGATATGTTATTTGAATAGGATTTCAAACCACATATGGATGTAACTTGAAACGGATTTCATGTGCTTTTTTGGACTGACAATCTGAACGTATCCTATGTCGGTATTATAATAAATAGATGGAAGAATTGCAGTAATGTTACGTGCTAGAGAACCTAACTCGTTCGGATCTTTACCGCATATTAACTTTAGTTTGTCGAAATGTTGCGCTCTCTCCTGCTTCCCAAGTCCTTCTCTATATGATTTCGCACCTACCACGTGTTTTTTCCGTGGTTTATTAGTGTAACAATGTGTTCAGTAGTACATAAACAGTGCAATCCATGCTGTTGTTTACATCCGAGTGCCTCCATAATGGCCGCGCATCCGGGTTACCGCCCAGAACGTGACGTTGGTGAAACCCCTCTATAAGGCACATTAAGTACATTATCCATTTAAGGAAAAGAGCAAGTGTTAAATGTCACATTAAAATAAGATAATTTGATTAGGAGGCGTTCTTAGGGAGGATGGTGGGTGTGCGTGGCGATTTAGTTCACATGCTGTCTCTAACACGGTTTCATTTGCCTCCTCCTCTTAACCTTTGTATTTAATTAAAGATGCTTTAGCGTACATCTACTCCCATCATAGATTTATGACAGGGTTTCCGCGGGGCATTAAAAAGCATTAAAAGTCCTTAAATGGATTTTGCGAAAATTAAGGCCTTAAAAGGCATTAAAAAGCATTAAATTTGATTCTTACAGGCATTACATTTTTTTATAGTTTTGACGAGAATTTCATATAAATTTATTTGAATATAGCCTCCATAATTAATAATTTGTATTTGCTGTCGCAAAATATGTACGTTTGTGTGATAAATACGCGGAACCAGTTTGGTAATTGCTTCTGGCCGGAGCAAAAGTGCCGTCATGCGGAGAGGTGACGCGGGTCTGTTGTAACGTTACAGCGGTGGACAGGTCTGAACCTTGGAAAAATGAGAGTGCAAATTCCAGCCAAAGTGGCTGGAAAACAAAACTTTTAAGACATGGTTGCAGCCCGTTAGTGGTAAAAATGAAGGATTTTGCGGCGTTTGTAAAAAAAGCACTTAAAGTTGTGAACAATGGGAATCAGCGCCGTAAAACCCCAGTGTGACGGCCACAAATCGGCGTTAGATTTAAATAGTACATTGTGTTTAATTTTTCGTTTAATGAGATCTAATATGTTGCTAGTAGCGAGTAAAGAGAGTCTCTCCGCAACGGATTGAAGCTCGCGTCCGAGAGAAGTGTTGTGCACGAGCCACAACAGAACGCAGGCAAAGAACGTATATTGTTCTTCTATAGTATACTCTTTGACCCAGGGCTCTCAAGTGTCACGCATTGAGCGTGACAGTCACTCATTTCGGTCTTTTGTCACACATTGTATTTCTCACGCTGAAAAACTATTTATAATAGGCTATATTGAATATGCTGCAGCGTCCCAAATGTCTCTGGCCGCGCCGCTATCACTATGGAACCGACAGGAATCAAGCGCGTCTCCCATGCAGTTCTTACTAGTCGAACCTGCCACTTATCAGCCAATCAAAAAAAAAAGAAAGGGTCTACACATTAGCCAATTAGAAAATAGCACTATTGTATCTGGGTAAGATTCAAGATAAGTCATGATCTCCTGTTTTAATGTTACAAAAAATTCACAACTTGTTTGACACAAACAATGGCAACTTGATTGCTGCTAGAGAAACGTTTCCCAGATAATTGGGGACAATATGACAATATGACTGACATATTGTCAATTATAAACATCTCTCTCTCCAAATAGGCTTAATAATTTTATAAGCACTAAATAAATTAAAGTGTATTGCATAGTCGATGTTATAGGTCACTTTTAAATCATGTCATATTTTATAATCATATCCGGGCCATGGATGCATTAATCATTGCATCTGTCTTTCAAAGATGTCAGGTAAAAAGCAATTAAGCATCCTCTCATTCGCCCTGAGAGGAAAGCCCCCTTAAGGCCAGGTTAGAGGATGCCGGTCCAGAGAAGGTGGCGAAAAGGGCCCATTAGAGGAGAAGACGGTGCAGGTAGAAGAGGAAGAGAATAAATACTTTGTATTTGGTTGAATTGTCAGTGCCATGTGCCAAATCTTCTCTATTGCAAGTGTGAGCAATTATTAATAACAACAACAAAAACACTAATAATAATATTACTAATGAAACACCACCATTCATGCGACCCGTCCTTACATCTATGTGTTCCAGAAAAAAAAAAAATTTAATATATATATATATATATATATATATATATATATATATATATATTAACGCGATAACGCGTTAACTTGCCCAGCACTATATAGCGCTGGGCAAGTTAACGCGTTATCGCGTTAACGCATTTATTAATTAATGCCGACAATTTTTTTTATCGCGCGTTAACGCAGTTTTTTTTTTTATTATCATTATTTTGAAAGTCCGTTGCTCACTGGCTCTGAATACACATAGGCCTACAGTCAAACCATGATCACAGGAGGGGTGGGATGTTGGTCAGCCAGCAAATAACCCACCCAAACAAGCAGTGGAGAGGCTTTGGCAGGTTCTCTCAGGTGAAAAGAAAGGGAGACAGCGCTCCGCGAGTGAATGACAGGCGCTCTATGGATAGTAACCATGGCAACGGCTTCTGTGCCTTTTTCTTCGCAGCTGTAGCCTTTTTAACTTAAATTAAAATTAAACATAACTTTACCTGATAGGCCTGCGTTTAGTTTAGCGGGGATGCTCTGCTATGTGAATTCCCTCCTGTTGATGTCCTGATAACTATTTAGATTCTGGAAACTCACAAACAGCGAGCCGAGGATCAGATCTCTCTTCCAATGATTTGTGCTGCGCGTCGTGTACAAAAAGTTAGACAATTCAACTTCGGCAACGCGCGGGCGCGTGCGTGAGGCGAGCATGACCGCAACAATTTCACAGGAACGCAACGGCTTGTCGCTGCACCTGTGCTCGACCACTTCACCTCATTCTAGGCTGATTTATACTTCTGCGTCGGACCTAAGCCGGAGCCTCTACGCTACAGACTACGCGTTGGTTTTCATTTATATATCTGCGTCGTTGTCCGCGTTGCCGCGCAATTACACATGCAGAGGGAGAGTGGGAAACCCGGGGAGCGGTTCTAGCAATCACAGCGCTTGCAGTACGCGTAGAATTGACGTTACATTTTTGGAGAGATGCACGTCAGGGTACGCGCGCTACACAGCTGCGGCGTGAGTTCGACGCAGAAGTATAAATTGGGCTTTACCTTTACCTCTGTTTAATGTAATCTTACGTGGGAAACCATGGCATGCCATGACCAAACCTAAGCTACTATCAGAGAAGTAACGTTGGTCGACTTATATCTGTAGTAGTGATCATGACCCTTTGACTACATAGACTGTTTCTGCTGCTCCCTGATACAAGATACCTGTTCAGAAAAAAAAGAAAACTGGACTCGTTTTAACAAGCTAGATAAAAGGTAAAGCCCTGACAGTGGCAAATAGCTTTGTTTAAATATTTGATTTGATTACATTAATGTTTAAGTTGAGATTTACATGAAATATTTTATTGATACTGTGTAAAGGGAATACTGCTGGTATAAAAGCACCTTATTTGTTTAAAGTTTTTGCAAACCACATGTTATTGCACTTTTGTAGCAGTACATTTAAATCAAAAGTGCGCAATACACTAATTTAGAATTCAATATTCAATTTTGCGCGAGAAAAATTATTCAATTTTTTTATTCGATTAATCGCAAGAAAATCATGCGATTAATCGCGATTAAATTTTTTAATCGTTGCCCAGCACTAATATATATATATAATATGTGTGTGGTTAGTCATGGGTCGTATATGGCATTAAAACATTTTAAAATGGCATTAAAAAAGCATTAAAAAGGCATTAAATTTAATTTGAAGATACCTGTAGAAACCCTGTATGAGCGTGGATCCCATATGACCCGACCCATATGT
Organism: Rhinichthys osculus; assembly: GCA_029959095.1. Taxonomy (NCBI): domain Eukaryota; kingdom Metazoa; phylum Chordata; class Actinopteri; order Cypriniformes; family Leuciscidae; genus Rhinichthys; species Rhinichthys osculus. The sequence continues at coordinate 32,844,601 of JARWKJ010000008.1, forward strand.
GCTTGTGTGCAAAATACAGTTGTAATCGAAATTATTCTACCCCCATTGCAAATCAGGTTTATTGGCAAAATTTACAGACTTTCAGCTGTTTGCAATAAACAATTTGTAAGACTGTAAAACTGGTTGGAGGAACTGTCCTGACCACATGGTCTATTGAAAAAAAGGAACTTGCTGAAAATTAACATTCGACCTCCCCCTTCACGAAGTCTCACCTGATTTACATTTCATTCTCTCACCCAGTAACAGCTAAAACTCACATAAGAATATATAGATGGTTTAATGTGAATGATTATTGTCTTTAGTATCATTTTAAATGTCCCAAAGTGAGTGGTTCAGATGTCTCATTCCAAAAGAGTAAAACAAAAGGAAAATATAGCTGCGAGCAGCGATTACGGGCCCAAGCCGGTGGCACCGCAACCCCGGTGCCTTGGTGCCACTGGCTTGGGCCCGTAATCGCTGCTCGCAGCTATATTTATATATATATATATATATATATATATATATATTGTGCACGTCGTGCAAAAACGTAACCCCTCTTTGACTGTCGAAACGAAGTGTGCTGTAGAGCTTGCATCAGTGTGGGCTCTGCAAAAGTGTGCATCGAGGGCACATATCAACCACAAAGTATGCATGAGCAACCTTCTGAAACCTAAAATGAAAAATGAGACACCCTACAGACGGTCTTATGGATTTAACGGACACATGAAATAAGCACACAAGACTGAAAATCTGCCGAACGGCTCTGGTAGTTCTGCTTCAGCACTGATGATGTTGTAGGAAAAGTGCACTCTAGTTGGTCTGGATTATTCAGGATTTTTTATTTTATACAGAAATAAATTATTTTTAATTCAGATGAGAATAAAGTTAGTGTTGATTAAAATGAAGGAAAACATTGATTGTATTGATCTCAAATATAGCACATTAATTTTAAATTAATTTAGGTTCAATTACCAAACATACAATCTTAATTTAATTTAATGCAAACAATACACTTAAAAGATATGGGTTATATGAATATTTTGGAGAAAAAAAATAACAATATATATATATATATTTATACACACACAGACACACACACACACAGTTTAAAAGCAAAATATCTCTCTCTCTATCTCTCACTCTCTCTCTCTCTCACACACACACACACAGTTCGAATGCGCCCGCGAGTCTCTCTCTCTCTCTTTTGCGCGCACACACACACACACACACTCCAGCATTGCAATGTTGACATCGCAGCCTGTTCATTATGCTGCGTTCACACCAAACGTGAATAGAGCGAAATTTATCGCTATTTAGACTGAATAGATGATGAAGGAATATTTTGTGTAAAAAGCGCCTATTTAAGCCAATCTGTCATTATACTCTTTTGTTGAAGTGTTTTCCATGAAGAATATGAATTTTGAAATGAAACTAACGGCTGCACGGGCATTCATAACACACACACAGTTCGATCGCGCCCCCTCTTTCTCCCTCTTTCTCTCTCTCTGCACGAAGAATATATGAACCGATGAGATCTATATGTGTACCAAGTTTCAAATTATTACATGCAAGCGTGTTTGATTTATAGACCCAGTTTTCGGAGCCCCTTCCAGGGGGCGCTGTCGAGCCCCCCTGCCACGCCCGGGTACCAGCTTCAGCCCGGCCCTGATGGCCGCGGGTTCTGACCCGTGTGCAAAGTTTCAAGAGTTTTCGAGCACGTTAAGAGCCCCAAAAGTGCCCGAAAGGTTGACAGAAAAAGAATAATAATAATAATAAATAATCCTTAGGAAAACAATAGGGCCTTCGCCTTTTCAAGGCTTGGGCCCTAATAAGGGTTTTAAGAGTATAGGAATAACTGGCACACAAAGGAATGTGGTATCTAGGCACTCCCAAAGGTGTAAATTCCTGAATGCTAATTTCCACTGTTCTTCGCAGATGGTCAAACTTCTACCCCCAGTAATGGTGGGGGAATACAGTAAGTTTCCACTAAACTCTAGTTTTACATTTCAAATAAGGTCTGGCTATATAAGGAAAATGCAACGAGAGCTCAGGGCTCTTTCTGTATTTCAGATAGCCTGTGAGGATTAGCTCGTGTAGTTCTTAAATGTTGGGTTTGTATCTATTTCTCTTATCCTAAAGCATTTGATGTTCTGTATTGATGATCTTTGAACTGATTATGAAATTGGCATAATACTTTTACCTGAGATAATAAATTGTTATATTTGATTATTCTAACAGACTTTGACTTCATTTCCATTGGAGTTAAAAGGAATAGTCAAACATTAACGTATATTTAATGATGCACAGATATCATTGAACAACTTTTTCATTTTTATGGAGTCAGATGAAACGAGTTAATACATAAGATAATATGTATTGCATTTAATTAAAAATCCCTTTGCCATGATGGGAAGAGGCGGAACACGCGTGAGACCTTCACCTCTAATCGATACCGCCATTGGATCGAATTAGACGGCCTTACAAATTCAAACAATTGAAGTGGCTCAACACAACAAATGTTTCAAGTGGATTCCCGAAATTCAACTGAAAATGAGACTTTTAATGACGTCTGCAGTCTTAAAATTGTTGAACCCTTTCATGGTAAGCCGTTTTGCTGTTCTAACCTGCTGCAAACGAGATATATAACCAGACACCAGCTTCTGGCAGCGTTTCTGAGGTATCTTATCACATTCCTCATGAGCAATGGCCTCCAGTTCACTAATATTCGTGGGTGTGGGTGTTGCAACTGCCTTCTTCAAGTCTCACCAGAGATTTTCTATGGGGTTCAAGTCAGGTGCCTGTGATGGCTACTGTAGTGTAGAATCTGAAATTCTGTACATTTTGCCATAAACCTGATTTGCAATGGGGGTTGAATAATTTCGATTACAATTGTGTGTGTGTGTGTGTGTGTGTGTGTGTATATGTTTTCTGGGTTATTTTGTCATAATTTTTTATTCAGTTTATTGTAAAGGGCACAGGGGGTATTACCTCCAGGCACATAAATATTGCATGGACAAGAGATGATGTAGCTATGAAATATTAAATATCAAATTCTGCAGGTCTGCTGATGGATCTGAATCGCTGCAGTGTGTGTGTGTGAATCCCCAGAGTCGTGTGTGTGTGTGTGTGTGTGTGTGTGTGTGTGTGTCTTAGGATACACGCAGTGTCACTCCAGAGCAGGGGAAATTACTTCTTGCATTACTGTACATGTCAACAAGTGTGTCTGTGAAATGAACAAACATTAATCTGTAATAATATTTGGTTTAGTGCCATGCATGTCTACAACAAAAAAAGTTTCTCACACTTTATTGTACTTTTTAAGATTGTTTAAGCCCTCTCACATTGAGTTATCTGGATATTTTTTGAGGTTTAATTAGCTTAATCTACTGAACTACTCTTCATATTGTTGACAGCATATCTCCTTTTTTTTTACTGTAATGATCATCTCATCTGTCAGTCATTTGAAGGGGAGGTGCAGTGCCGGACAAGACAGAGCCAACCCTGGCTTACTGCATTGATGATATGCTCTGCATTGATGATATGCCCTGTGCATTTCATTTTCTTTTTCATGTTTGATCCTCCTAATTCAGTGACATATCGATTAAACTAACGTTCAAATGCTTGGGGTCAGTAAGATTTTGTTTTAAGACAATAATATTTATATTTAAATATTGCATATTGCATAACATAAAAAAATTACAATGCATAGAATTTATCAAAAGTGACTAAATATATTTATCATGTTACAAAAGATTTATATTTCAAATAAATGCTGTTCTCTTGAACTTTCTATTCATCAAAGAATCAATGATCACGGTTTTCACAAAAATATTAAGCAGCACAACTGTTTACTACATTGATAATAATAATGTTTCTTGAGCAGCAAATCAGCATATTAGAATGATATCTGATTATGTGACACTGAAGACTGGAGTAATGATGCTAAAAATGTAACTTTAAATATTCAAAAATAAATGTATTTATACATATAAAAGTTATTATTATTATTATTATTATTATGTAAATCCTGCCATATTTTACAGTTTCAGTTGTGATCAAATCATGTGGCACAATACACACATTTTTTAAATTGGATTTTTTAATGTTATGTTGATGATTTGACCCAAAAAAAGTAAATTATAAAAATGCAAAACCGTAGCATTTTTATTTGGGGTCCAAAATCCTAAGCCCACACTGTATAAATCTGACCCTAAAAGAGATCAGAATGTCATCAGAATGAAATGAAATATTGTTATGAAACCCAATTAATTCTACATCCCTGTTCAGATACACATAATCATAAGTCAGTGTAATGCAATGTGATCATGTTGAATACATAGCGTCAGTAGGGGTCCCCGACACAAAGCTGCAGTAAATGAATCTCTGATAACCTTGGCTGTGAAGTCAGATGCTCATGACATGAGAGAGATAGAGAGAGAATGCTGTAATGGAAACAAGGCTGCTAACAGGGGTTTAAAAGGGCAGCTGACCCCTGTGCTATATCCATCCCTGTGACGGTCAGATCCAAGCAGACCTGCATACCGTGAGGCTTAAACATCCCCCTGTGCTTCCGCTCTCTCTGCCGTCAACGTCATCGCAAGACTCCATCATTCCCACAATTCCTTGCCTGAGCAGCTGCAGATGCCCCTGCAGAAATGTTAGTGACTCAAGGTGACAGGTGTAGGTCGACGTCACAGCGAGATGGTCTGTGGGGCCTTACATGGTGGTGAAGCACACATTATACATCATCTTGATGTGAAACAATGAATTTATTGAATGTTTTTATTCATTTCTATTCCATAGTACTCTCAAATTCCAACATTAACCTGCCAGGTCGAGAGGATCAAGGCCCAATCTCTCCGTCGTCACAGTTACAGGATAAAAACGCCAACAACCACACCTCTCCCAACTCTTCGAACCCGGCCCCCGTCGAGAACGGCAACCAGATCTCCAATGGTAATGGCACAAGAGGTTTGGGGTCTTATTTATGAACCACGAATGATTCAGCAAATACATGTTTAGAAGTTTAGGATTAAAATGTGAAACCACTGAAATCACACTTGCACATGCTGGGTTTTGAGATATATTTCCCCATTCAAACATTTGAGATATATTTCCCCATTATTTCAAGCTTAGTCGCATGTCATTGGCCGCCCCAGCCTTGCTCCAAGGTTTGTTTACCACAGACAGCACCAATGACTGCATAACCTTTGCGTGACACACCACAGACAAAAAGACCAGCGGTTTACGTGCATGAGAATATATTAGAGATAAAATGAGAGAATAAAGGAAAAGGAAAGAATGCCAGATTGAGGGTGGTTAGTGGAGAGAATGGGATTGGAGAAACAGACATGGTAAGATGAAGTGAGTTGACCCAGAAGCTATCACTGAGGCAGTCTATGATTAAGGTGAAAGACCCTGGACTTGATAAAGTACTCTCCTAAAGAGCCATCAGATGGCTCAGGGTCTCTCCGCCTCCCTTACACAAACACATACACTCACTCTCTTGGCCTTTTGTCCTCTCAGTGAGGCTAATATCTGTGTGTGGGGGGGTAAACTTCCATATTCCACATGAGGGGATTTAGCAGAGAGTGGGCGGAAGTTTTAAACACCCAGCAGTGACCCATACACTTAGTCATTATATGCCTGCATCTTGAAGATAATGGTATATGAACTAATGTACATTTCCAGAAGGAAACACCAGTAATTCGGAGGCAGCAAAAGAATAGCGTTAAAGTTTTATGTAGTTCAGCTCAGGCATATCTGTTGTGCAAAGGCATTAAAAAAAATATAAACACTGATAAATACAAATATTCAAACTTTATGTTAAGTAGAGGTTGTAACAATACCCTCATGTCACGATTCGATACATATCACGATACTGAACTTACGATACGATATTATTGCGATACTTTAAGACATATGGTAAAATGTTAACAAAAAATGTACTGTTGATTAAAATGCTAAATTTGTTATTACATTGGGGTTGTAAATTAATATGCTTGGACTTGGTGCTGGTATCCCAATGCACCGAACAATGGTGACATCAAAATAAAAATATGATTCTGAAGCTGAAAATACAGAATTATTTCAGATGAATATGCTTGCACTCTGTCACTGACTTGACACATTAAACATCATGTAGGCCAGTTTTTAATGGTAACATAAGACATTTGGCATTATCAGGACCCACAAATATTCCCCCATTACATTATTATACATTATATTCAACATTATATATAGTATAGTATAGTATAGTATAGGACTGACTTTAAAACTCTGTAAACTTTTTTCTCACACAGTAATTTAAATTTTGGGTGAACTATACACAATACAGATTGCCACAATCCACAATATTGTTGCATTTTTGTATTGTGACACAATACATTGTTACACCCCTAATGTTTAGTACAGACAAAAATAAAAGAAATGTGTAGACTGAATGGAGGATTACAATGTACATTGAAGCAGCATATTCCAAGAAGAATGTTACATTTAACATCCGCATATTTCTCTCTCAATAGGAACGCTGGAAGACGATGGACATCCGAAGTCAAATGCATCCAGCACCTCGGCGTTACACAGGCACATGGACAGCCACCACACTCAGGTGAAGCATATACACAAGCACACACTCTCTTGTGGCATCTGTCATCTACTCTTCCATGAGGAGAAGGTCTCCAGTGACCCCAAATGGCAGATGTAATCATGGGTAATGAAAGTGAGAGCGGGTCCCATGTCATACCAGACTCAGCACTCTGCCAAATGAAATGAGTGAAGGCTTATCTGGAGATCGTATTCAGAGGTGCATTAGAGGGGTGGTGCTTCAAACAGGCTCTCCTCCGCAGGAACAAGCCGAAACCATCACTGTGTGCCCTCTGTGCTTCTCGGCATCTCTCTGTGTGTCCTGAAAGCAGGGTTACCCTCACCAAACATTAAAACTTAATGAGGGTACTCAGAGATACAGAGAACGAGAGACAGACAGAGGCAGGAAGCTCTCAAACTTAATGTTATGGTTTGGGAAACAAGAATATTTCTTATTCTATTCAATATTTTTTTTTATTCTACTTAGTCATTATTCGGTTGCACTTACCAACTAAGAAAGTACTGGGTAATATAAGATAACTACATGGGTTAGGTTTAAAGGGGTTATTACCCAGTTATTGTAATTACTATAAGTACATAATATGTACATGGCGAACTGGACTGTAAAATAAAATAAAATTTTCATTTACCTGCCTCTAATATTATGGTGGGTTTTTTTTTTAGTACTGTGATGTTTGGAAATTCACCATGATAATACCAGTTTTTTTGTTTGTTTTTTGGAACCATGGAACATTTTATTATTATTTAGTTTAGACAATGTAAACTTTAATATTATTAAGTTGTGCATAACATAATAATGGAATGTATTTATTTAATTATTTACTATGAAAGGTCAAACGGGACATAATTAAATGAAATCTAAAGATATATATATATATATATATATATATATATATATATATATATATGTGTGTATAACACCTGAATATAAAGTTATAATTCTAAGTATTTAAATGTAAAGATTTATAAATAAATCTTAGATTTACGTATATATGTAATTATAAGACTGGATACATGCATTTAAAGGTGCCCTAGAATGTTTTTTTTATTTTTATTTTATAATGTTTCCTGGGTTACCCTTATAATGTTAGTATGTTTTTTAGATAAAAAAATATTAATAATTTAGAAATAAATGGCATTTTTCCTAGCCTGCTTTTAGCCTCTGATTTGAACACTCTGTTTGAAGGGGCGTGTCTGCTGTGGGATTCAGTGTAACCGCGGCCACTGCTGTGATTCGCTGACATGCTTGCATATGAAATAGCTACGCATTACATGTGAAACTCTCTCCCGAATACTTTTACTACTGCTATTATACGTTTTTACTATAACAGCTATCGAGATTAACGAATCGTGAGATGTTTTTAAAGTATTTAGATCTATTCCCATCACATAAAATGTTGGCGTGATGAGCATTGAGCAGATGACAGTGTGTTGATCGCGAGAATGAAGATCTTATCATTGCAAAGCAGTTTCTGCACTCTCTCTGCTTTCACCAATGCAAACACGATGATGTAAATACAGTAAGAGCTTCGTTGTGCAGTAACGTGCGTCATTGATTTCATAACGAGTTTGGCAAGTGTCCAGATAAACTCGCGCTGTGTGGAAAGATTGTTCTTTGATCGCTTTCTGTATATAATTTGTTCACAATTTAAAAACGATTATTTTCATCCTACTAAAAGAAACGATGTGAAGCTGATATTTTAGTCACTGGCTTGACTTACTGATGCATAAACAGTATTGAACGATTTTGAGAGAAAGATTACCTGTCTGAACTTGAACAATTACACATCAGAAAGTGTTGCTTGGTAGCTCGATCCGAGGCCAGCTCTGTATTGGCCCAAGTTGAGGAAACAGTCGGTGAAATGTTTGAAAATTTCCAGAGAAAATAAAATTAACCCATTGTTTCTTCAGAGGCTCAGATGAAGGAACTAAAAAATACTTTTGTGTTCATGTGTACATCCACACTGAGCAACTGCCATGCTTCGGCTGCGCAGTTCCGCCTGGCATTGAGGGCTGGCATTATGCAAATATTTGGAGGCGTACATATTAATGATCCCGACTATTGCGTCACAGTCGGTATTGTGTGGAGAACCGACCGTTTTTCAGGGGTGTTTTTCATAAACGTGAATTAAATGAGAACGCGAAAACAGTCCATTTTGAGATTCACTCTATGTCATGTCCATGCACTGAACTCTTGTTATTTGACTATACCAAGGTAAATTCAATTTTGAATTATAGGTCACCTTTAAATTTGAATATACTTATGTCTAAATTAGGGCTGTCAGTTAAACGCGTTATTAACGGCGTTAATTTTTTTATCACGTGATTAACAGTCTTTTTGGCCTAGCAAACTTTGTCTTTTTTTTTTTCCACATGCTTGCGCCGCGCGAGGACGCTTTGTTGCTTCGTCGACCAAAGCGCAAGCAGATCTAGCTTGACCGGAAACAAAACAACAGGCACGCCGCACACACTCGTTTGGGCTTGCGAGCCGGTCAAATAGTTGGTTAGATATAAATGTTTCACATATACTGTTTTAAATTATTACAAATCATCATAAGATATGAAGAGCATTAAAGATAACATTCATATCAATGAAATTAAAGAACATTCGAATCACATATTCGAAACAAGAAAAAGAAAGAAAGAAAAAAAACAATGGAAAGGAGGTATACATGTATAATTAAAATAAAGAAGAGGAACTTAATTCTTTTGAAACACCACTTGATGGCCAAGAACACACACACACACACACACACACACACAGCTGATGCGAATTCTCCGCCCCCTCGTCAATATCAGGACCTGTCGGTATTTCTTTCACCCTTTTATTGATGAACAGTGTTACATTGTGTGAGAGATTATTTGCTCCAAGTGAGAATGTTAGTGTGAAATTGAACACAGTATTGTCAATGTTGTTTTCAATAAAAAAAAACTTTTGCACAAAACAAGCCGATCCACTTTTCCATGTTGATAAGAGCATTAAAATGACAAAAAATAATGGGACAAAAAGAAATCAAGAGACATTTGGAATAGATAAAAATGTGTGATTAATCGCGAGTTAACTATGACATTAATGCGATTAATCGTGATTAAATATTTTAATCGTTTGACAGCACTAGTCTAAATATAGATTCACATTTTAATATATAAATGTAAATATATATGATTTATAACTATATATATATATATATATATATACACTCACCTAAAGGATTATTAGGAACACCATACTAATACTGTGTTTGACCCCATTTCGCCTTCAGAACTGCCTTAATTTTACGTGGCACATATCTCTGTGCCATCTTCATCTGTTGGCCCATATTGATAGGATAGCATCTTGCAGTTGATGGAGATTTGTGGGATGCACATCCAGGGCACGAAGCTCCCGTTCCACCACATCCCAAAGATGCTCTATTGGGTTGAGGGTGACTGTGGGGGCCATTTTAGTACAGTGAACTCATTGTCATGTTCAAGAAACCAATTTGAAATGATTCGAGCTTTGTGACATGGTGCATTATCCTGCTGGAAGTAGCCATCAGAGGATGGGTACATGGTGGCCATAAAGGGATGGACATGGTCAGAAACTATGCTCAGGTAGGCCGTGGCATTTAAACAATGCCCAATTGGCACTAAGGGGCCTAAAGTGTGCCAAGAAAACATCCCCCACACCATTACACCACCAACACCAGCCTGCACAGTGGTAACAAGGCATGATGGATCCATGTTCTCATTCTGTTTACGCCAAATTCTGACTCTAACATCTGAATGTCTCAACAGAAATCGAGACTCATCAGACCAGGCAACATTTTTACAGTCTTCAACTGTCCAATTTTGGTGAGCTCTTGCAAATTGTAGCCTCTTTTTCCTATTTGTAGTAGACATGAGTAGTACCCGGTGGGGTCTTCTGCTGTTGTAGCCCATCCGCCTCAAGGTTGTGCGTGTTGTGGCTTCACAAATGCTTTGTTGCATACCTCGGTTGTAACGAGTGGTTATTTCAGTCAAAGTTGCTCTTCTATCAGCTTGAATCAGTCGGCCCATTCTCCTCTGACCTCTAGCATCAACAAGGCATTTTTTCACAGGACTGCCACATACTGGATGTTTTTCCCTTTTCACACCATTCTTTGTAAACCCTAGAAATGGTTGTGCGTGAAAATCCCAGTAACTGAGCAGATTGTGAAATACTCAGACCGGCCCGTCTGGCACCAACAACCATGCCACGCTCAAAATTGCTTAAATCACCTTTCTTTCCCATTCTGACATTCAGTTTGGAGTTCAGGAGATTGTCTTGACCAGGACCACAACCCTAAATGCATTGAAGCAACTGCCATGTGATTGGTTAATTAGATAATTGCATTAATGAGAAATTGAACAGGTGTTCCTAATAATCCTTTAGGTGAGTATATATATATATATATATATATATATATATATATATATATGTATTTTTTAAACAAATCATAAAAGAGACTTGTTTAAAGACTGTTAAAGAAAGACTGATGAATAGCACATCAATGGGTTAAATCCTGTCCTTACATAATCTTGGATTAAATGATAAATATATGACCTTGACCATAAATAATACATGGATGATTGCCACCGGCTGCCAGGTAAAAAGATCCAATGAATCAAGGCGGAATCTTCCTAAATGTCTAGCTTAAAGATAGCTTTGACCGTGACATTCATGGCATGGCATGAGCAGTATACAATGTATGTGACTGTCAATCACTAACAGGAAGACCATATTAGGAATAAGGAAGCATACGTAGAGGACGTGAAGTTGGTAGTTATATATATATATATATATATATATATATATATATATATATATAAAAAAAGTATGCATACTAGCGTAGACACACACACACACAGAGAGAGAGAGAGCCATACAGTAGCTGGAGAACACACCATCTGTTAGGATGATGGGATTGAGGACAGATATATGGCACTGTCACCTGCTGACAGCAAAGAGAGAATTCTTTGATTTATGGCAGTCAAATGCCCATTTTATAAGCTTACGTGCTTTGTAGAGAGATCCACAACAGACTGCACTGTCTCGCATAAGTGTATCATCATCTGAATGGCTGTGTTCCAAAATCTAGTGAGATACCATGTAGATGCCATAGACGGAGTCCCGACAAAGAGCCTGTTCTAAAAGTTCGTCATTAACATTGCACAACGAAAAAAAAAAAGATTTTTGAATAGAGTTTTCGAAGTTGTAAATAAAACGATCAAGTACGATTTGCTAGAAAATACCTCAAAAGTTTGTGTTTAATTCATTGTGTTGTGTTACTTGCAGTTTTTTGTGAATTGTACTCGCAATTTTTCTGTGTACCTACCTCCGAAATGACCTAATGTTGGCTAAAACAGAGGTGACCGCATATATCCTTTGCAGAGAAGGCAGTAACAAAATGCATTGCAACAGGCTTGTAGGACAATAGAAATCCAAGAAGGCGGACTGAGTCGTAAACATAATACCATCCATTAATGAAAATGATCAATAAAATGTCCAAATAAATAAAACAATGTGGAAAATTAATACATATAATTAATATAGTCATTTAATAAATACATTTTACAATTGTATCCTCTATTATATCTATATGTGCTGTGTTTTATGCTTATTGTGAGTATGTTTTCACATAGCGACATACTAATGTCAAATCAATTGAGTCTGACACTTTTAAAGTTGCATGTCAGTCCAAATGGAATCTGATCGTATTTAGCAAGTGTGAACATAAAAAACAAAAAATAACATCAAAGCCACATTCATTTGTGGTTTGAAATCCTATTACAATTTCATTTCTGGAAATCCGTTTCAGTCTGACTACTCTGATCGGATTTAACATAGCATTTTTTCCCTTATGTCATTTTCTCACGCCACGTAAATAAACACGTCAGACGTCGTTGCGTAAATAAGGTTGTGTTGTGGTCGATGTGAAAATTATAATACAATGTAGACATCTCAGTTGTCCAGTAATGGGGTGTCTTCACTTTCACTGTTCATTTCTGCCACTGCTTCATTAGATGTGTGTCATATTGTAAGACAATCCCTCCATGTGGTTTCTGGCGTATGCCTACCATTGCAACGTTATTGGCATAGAAAGCAACGCCTACATTCTGAAAACTAACGAGTGCCATGGGACACAAAAATCGGATCTGAACAGTTGGACAGTCAATCATTTAGATCAAATTCCAGTCGGATTTGGACTTAAAGTGTGAATGTAGTCTCAGAATGTACAGCACACACTAAATGTTGGACCAAAGATAGAATATTTCAGGTATTTTTTCGGTCTCATAATTGTTCCATGTCTGCATAATCTCCTTGCTCTACTCGCCAATTCATACTTGAGTCCCAGTAATGGAAATATGCTTTCATAATAATTGAAAGCGAGAGACCACCACAGTGCACCTGTCACTCTCTACATGTAATTTGTGGGCCCCTGCCAAGGGCCCCACATTATGGAACGTATGCTGGCCTGTAATGATTTATGAATATGTATAATGCTGTGGCCCTGAAATACTCTTCCATAAAGTGGAACACACACTTGTCGTAAACGCGTGTGGGCCAGTACTTTTTAAATGCAAAACAAATAACCACTGTCATTCGAGCTAAGCGGAGCAGTGTAAGGTTCCTAAGAGGTGAGCTGGGGTCCTCTCTCGCTCTCACTCAGCTGCGTTGTCATATTTCCCAGCGCTGAGAGCTGTGGATTGTTTGTCCATTAAAAAGGAAGCGTCCTAGTTTCTCTAATGGCATTGGCATCCTGCATTTCCAATCCAGTTTGTTCTGGCACAGGGAAAGAATGACAGAAGTCTGTCATTATCCTAATGAACATAGTGTAACCAGTCCTTCCCACAAAAAGACATTTTTGGGTTTACCTGTGAAGAGTCGCTTGAGAAACCACTCAATTATATTAGCTATAACAGTTCATTTGATTTATTAAAACAATTGCATTTAAGACAGATTATTATTCAAATCCTAATTATTAGTGCTTTTTTAGACCTTGCCACACATAATGCATTGTATATATCTATCATAAAAAAGAGAACTGTCGCGCTTAAAGGGATAGTTCACCAAAAAAAAAATTATTTTGAAGAATATGGTTAACCAAACAGTTAATGGACCCCATTGACTTCCATAATATATATTTTTTCCCATACTATGGAAGTCAATGGAGTCCATCAACTGGTTGGTAACCCATTTTCTTCGAAATATCTTCTTTTGTGTTCAGCAGAAGAAAGAAATTCATACTGGTTTGGAACAACTTGATGTTGAATAACAGAATTTTCATTTTTGGGTGAACTAACCCGTTAAAGTGTGCTGGTCCAATCTCCAATGGTTAACTTGCCTACAAATAATTATGGTCGTTGTTTACAAGCCGTATGAATGAACACATTCTATAAAAGCCGCTTAATTTAATTCTGATTTATGCTATCACAAGCTGTCTTAATTCAACAGTCTGAAGTTATTTAAATTATGTACACTGTTCAAAAGTCTGGGGTCGGTAAGATCTCTTATGCTCACCACGGCTGCATTTATGGGATAAAAATACAGTAAAAACAGTAATATTGTGAAATATTACAATTTTAAATGTTTTCTATTGTGATGACAAAGCTGAATTTTCATCAGCCGTGATTTGGTGCTTAAGAAAACGTTTCTTGAAAACAGTTTTTTTTTTTTTTGCTTTTGCTTAATATTTTTGCAGAAACATGATCCTTTTTTCAGGATTCTTTAGTAAAAGAACAATTTGTTTAACATGGGAATATTTTGTAACATGATAGATTTCACTATTGATTAATTTAATGTGTCGTTGCCAAATAAAAGTATGAATTTATTTAAAAAATAAAATAAAATCTTACTCGCCACGAACTTTTGAACGGTAGTGTGTACATGATATTACAACATACTGTACATAGGAACAGGATGTCGTCAGTTAGACACACACCACATCGCGCATTTAATTTCACATGCAGACATCTGTATTGATTTTAATGGCGCAACCTAGTTTGGTTTCACATACGTCTAACCAGACCAACCTCGCACATTTCTCCACCTTGAAGTCTTGAGCATGTATCGCAATGTTGGGTTGTATTTTAGAAAGGTAACAGGGTAGAAGCACTTTGCATTTCACTAATGACACCCGAGACGCTTTGTACCTCAAGAAGCACTGAATGCCACAGGCTCTCTGGTTACCGGATCCCATTCTGTCCTCGGTTTCCTGCCTGTGTCACATGATAGGGGTCAAGGTCACAGGACTGCATTGAAACCAGGAAGTGAATGTAAAAAAAATAATAATAAAAAAAGACTGATACATATCTACTAAATATCTTTAAACATGTTGTTGTTGTACAGATGCTGAGCTCACCTAATAAAACTTAAATCATTCAATTGAATAATGAATTATTCACAGTGACAGAATTGCCCCCTACCGAGGGAAGTGAGCTACATGCTAGTACTCTCTGAAACTGGACACTAACCTTTCAAACCACATCAACTAGAGTATATGCTCACTCACAACCAATACTCAGTCCTCTGGTAACTTTACACTGACGTTTCAGATTCGCCGCGCTGTGCCAGATACGCTCTCTCAAAACATCGAACAAACCGATGCTAAAACATCATGTCCACCATCTCGGTGTTGATGCATTTAGCGATGTGGCATCAAACACCACAAGACCTGATCTGTACCGGTAAAACCTAGCCTGACTTCGTTATACTCGTATTCTAGTCAGAATGTGAGTCTGATACTGCTCCATAGGGCTTTGATTATGAGGCGTGTCTTAACCGAACCAAGAAAAAAAAAACCTCTGCACTCAATTGGATAGACCTACTACAACCAATCAGAGCAACGCAGTAAGGGTTTTTTTATGAGCTACGCAAAGTTGTCAACAGAACTCAACTACTCGCACGCTGGAAGAAGTTGTAAAATAATGAGTGTTGATCTTTTACTTGGTCCTAGATGAGTGCGACCAAAGGAGAAACCACAACGACCACAGGGTTTTCATTGCGTCCCATCTTCTTAGCGACCATCGGAGCCAGCTGATAAAATAAACTTTTGCCGAATCCCGTAGTAAGGACGGCTTTCCGATCGACAAATGCCTTGATTGCAGTTCTCTGTTGTTCTTTTAAAATGAATGCGCTGTCGATTTCTTTTACAACAGACGCAATAGCGAAATCTATACATCTCTATTCTCCAGCTGCAGTCATCTCTGAGGGAAACCAGTTCAACCCAAGCGCTCTTTGATAACGTGAGGATTACGTCCCTGCAGATCATCTGTCCATCATCGTATAAAGCCCGCCCTGGCAATTTGATTGGCCGACCATTTCTGAACCTATCATAATTACTCCTCAATGGATCGAGTCCAGACCGAACTTCCCGACCAAAAAATGTTGTGGGCGGGGTTCGGGCTGGCATCCAGGCTAGGTAAAACCTGTCCTTTTATCGAAGGCCTGACTTGAGGAAAAACAGATGGCAGTGACGATGTGCTCTCATCACTCAAATGTAACCCCACTAGGGGTCATCCTCAAAGGGACGCTCTACCTCTTAATGTCCTTATGGCACTCGGAAGCAGGAAACAGCATTTTAATGCCTCTTATCATGTATTAGCACATGCCTGCTTCATATTCCCCCAGCTCTCACTCCTCCTCTCGTCTGGTCCATCCGCTCCTTATTGATCCACATTGTAACGTCCCATAACACGCGGAAGATCATGATGTTTAATTATTGATCAGCTTGGTTTCGCCGGAGATTGAGAGCGAGAATGAGGCGAGCACAATCCGGCCTTATCAGCATTCAGATCCGCAGGGTGCAGAAGATTGCTTGGAAAATGACAGCAGGAGGAATGAAGTGTTCCCGGACAAGCGCTCTTGTAATAGAGTAGTCTTGCTCCGTGTCTGTATGCGATAAGGTCGGAAGAGGCATTTTCTTCTGACAGATCTGCTGTGCATCACGCAGGCCTGTAGATGTTGACCGACTGGAGATACAGCGTGGCCCCATGAGGAATTTAGACACTTAACCAAGACTTTCAAATGTATGAATGTCATTGGTAATAATTCAATAGCAAACCAAGGAGCATCTGTTTTGAAGAAAGATGGCACAAACGCATCCATCCGTCCATCCGTCCATCCATCATTCTGCCTGTCCGTATATAAATCATAAAACAGTATATGTACTGTTCAAAATCAAAATATGTGGATGCTCTTTTTTAATAATGCATATTTTAGAATATTGTGGAAAATGAGTACATTTTAATATTCTGAATTTAGCATTATTTGTATTGTAATTTATAATTTATTAAAAGCCCTAGGGCCCTATTTTAACGATCTGAAACGCAAGTGGCAAAGCGCAAAGCGCAAGTAACTTTGTGGGCGGATCCCGGCGCTGTTGCTATTTTCCCGGCGGGATAAATGCCTCTTGCGCTTGGCGCAAATCTAAAAGGGGTTGGTCTGAAGTAGCTTCATTATTCATAGGTGTGGTTTGGGCGTAACGTGAAATAAACCAATCAGAGCGTCATCTCACATTCCCTTTAAGAGCAGGCGCGCTTGTTCTAAAGCGGATTCCTATTATAACGGCGGATTTGCCAGGCGCGCGCCAGGAGCGTTCACAGCCGAGGAGAGCAACGTTCTCGTCAGGGCCGTAAAACACGGAGAAGTGACATTGGGGATGGAGAAACCCACCCAAATTAACTTCTGTTAAACAGGTGTATGATAATTTGGGTAAATGTGTAAGCTACATGTATGTTTTATAATAAATTGTCTATCTATCTATCTATCTATCTATCTATCTATCTATCTATCTATCTATCTATCTATCTATCTATCTATCGTAATAATGTATGATTCGCAAAAATGAAAACTGCTGCTTAGATGAGAGAATCAATGTGTATGCGCGTTGTGCGCACGCTGGCTACATTGATTATGGCCAAGCATACGCCCTTAAAATAGCATTATGAACAACGCGCAACGCGCCACTGACTTTAGACTAGTTTTTTTCTGGTCAGTGGCGCAATTGTTTTATAGAACAGCAAAATAGCATGAGGGAAAGTTTGCGCCGGAACTCGCCTCCTCTTTGCGCTGAACCGCCCCGGGGAGCGCAAGTGTATTTCTTAGTTAACCGACGTGCGTCTGTGGAGGGAAAAGTCCGCTTTGCGCGGGTGCAAAATAGGAATGATACATGCGTCAGTGTACAAAGTCATTTGCGCCGAGTGCAAGATAGGTCCCCTAGAGTGTGACATCATACCATGTTGCTGATATTCATGGTTTTATCAAAAGTAATTTCGCATGCACTCCTTTAGTGGATCATGTGATTGATTTTATATTTTGAATGTAATGAGTCTAATGTGACTTAATACATAAATACATTTTCAGGCTACTATAAAAAAAAATTAAAAAAAAAAAATTCAAAGCAACCTTGTACTGGAAATCATACAATCCAGTTTGTTGTAGTTTCTTTAGCATTCAATCATGTCTGCACATTTGCTACAGGTAATCACAGGTATTGAGCACATGATTTCATGTTCTGAAAAGAATGTAAGAAATGCTATATGTGTTTTGAATGCTTTCTCTCTCTCTCTGTCTTGTCTTTCCTCTCTTCCAGAGGAGTCACCTCAACTTCTCGCCTTTCGGTGCGGGGGCGGCGCTGTAGGCAGGGGGGCTGAATGAGCCCTCAGGCCTGTATAGGGATGGGGTGAGTCTGGTCTATAGCACAGTACCTCACTGGCTGCCCTGCACCTTCCAATTCCCGTCTTTTACGTTTCACTTTTTGCTTCCCATGCTATTAAAGGAAACTGCAGCTCTGCAACATCTAGGATCCGCTCTTGCAATGCTATAGGGACACAATAAATATTAAAAAAAGAATTCAATTAAAAATGACTGTCATCATTTGGTCATCTACTTATGCTGTATAGCTTTCTTTCTGTATTGAAATGTGAAAATGAGCTGCAGTTTTTGTTGAAATTTCTCCATTTCTCACCGCTGGTTCTTCTTTCGTTGCTGCGTACATGGCGACCATGCTCTTTCCTTGATCCCTCATTTAATCCAGTCCCTTTTTTGCGTTCTCTGCCTTCCTAAGTTTATCTTATTTATTTTCCTCTGAAACAGAGGCTCTTTATGAAGTTTGTCCTCATGCTGAGATGCTCATTGTTGCCTGCTGAGTCATGCCTTATAGGGAGTGTGGAGCAGAGCCACGTCTCTGCACTGAATCAATGACTCTTATGTTTCAATCACAAACAAATGTTTACATTTGCCACACATACGGCCAGCCAGTGTGTAAAGGGATGGCCACTAGTACTCGATTTCAAATGACAATAGGGTTTCACTTTATTTTGATGGTCCCTTTAACACATTCTGTTGACTATAAGTTATGTTGCGCTTACATGTCTACTAACCCCCATTAGAGTGTTAGTAGAGTATTAGTAGACTGGTAGGGTTAGGGTCAGAATTGATTGACATGTAGGTGCTAAGCTACTTGGGACCATCAAAATAAAGTGTTACTGACAAGTTATTGATGATAAAAACAGAATAACTGTGACTTTTGTCATCTTTAAAACTTTTCACACCAATTCAAATCCAGTGTATAACTATACACAAATGTGCCAAAACAAACTCGGTTTCATTTGAGGATAATGGTGTCACTTTCTGATACTTTGCCTTAGTTTGTTAACTTGATTTAAAAAGTCAACAAAGATTTTGCTTTAGCAAAATATTATAATAATTGTATAATATTGTAATTAATACAAGTAATTTGAATAGCAATAGCACAATTATGTAAACTGCATACATGCATATGTGTTTTTTTTAAAGTATGACTGTCATTGCATTAAATAGAAAAATTTAAATCCAAGTCAATATTCTTTTGAACAACAAAAGCACAGGCACACTTTGCAAGCATAAGTTTACAAAAAGAAGTTTATTAGATATTAAGATGTTGACTTCTCAAGTAAACAAATGCCCATCCCTGATATATATCTCAGTACAAACATATGTGGTTGTTCTCACAAGACATTCGTTGTTATCCTTGAACTCTTTAGCTCACTTTACCACAGACGTCCTCGAACTTCATGCCTGTAAGCTAATATAGGCTTAGGAGTCACACAGGGTGTCAGATCAGCCTGTAAAACCTTTAAATGATCAGGGGCCTCATGTACAAAGACTTGCGTTGAATTCATACTAAAACATTACGTACGGACAAAGCTGTAAATGTGCGTACGCACAAAAAAAAAGCAGATGTATGAATCTCTGCGTACGAAGGATCCCACGCATATTCTCTTTGTACATCCCAATTAACGTAAAATTGAGCGCACATGCACGAGCACAACGCCCCACCCAGTCTCCTCCCCCAATTAAATTAATTTAAATATGGTAATTAGTCCAATTTGGCAAAATAAACCTGCAAGAACATGGCTAAAGCAAGCAAGAAACGAAATTTCACTGAAAATGTATTCTGTGTGAAAGTGTCATTAATTCCTGTGATCAATGCTGTATTTTCAGCATCATTTCTCCAGTCTTCAGTGTCACACGATCCTTCAGAAATCACTCTAATATGATGATTTGATGATCAATAAACATTTTTGAGTATTATCAGTGTTGAAAACAGGTGTGCTTCTGCATCATATTTTCGTGGAAACCGTGATATAGTATTTTCAGGATTCTTTAATGAATAAAAACTTAAATCAAACAGATATAGACATCTTATAATCTTTTGTAACATTATAAATGCATTTACTCTCACTTTTAAACAAATTCAATGTGTCCTTGCTGAATAAAAATATCACTTTCTTTTTTATCTTTACTGACCGAATTAATGAAGTTTATTTTTTATTCCTAGTTAAGCCAACGCTGCCATTGCTAGACGGGTTGTATCAATTTGCACATGCTTTATGTTCTTACTTAATTGCATAATAGAATATTTTAATAAAACTCGTGTGACAATAATATGTCAAATAATGTATCAATTACAAATTATAAGCAATATCTGACAGCTGGTGGTGCGATAGAACAATTCGTAGTGTAATGTTTGCCACTTCACTTTATTGCCTCTATGAGTCGCCAACGGACAAAAATCACGACAAATATACGTACGCCAGACATGAAGTTTACTTGGAGGAACGCACATTCTTAAGTTAATTTCACTGGCCGTGAACGTGAAAGCTGACGTACGCCGTGTTTTTGTGCGTAGGCAGTGTTGATGCATGAGGCCCCTGGACTGTCCAGGTTTGTCCTACCTCAACCTGGACTGAAATGCCTTTCAAGGTTTTCTCAGCTTTTTGATGTCCTCAAATTGTCTGAAGGCTTTTCAGGAACATGAAGAGAAGCAGCCGAGGAGCGTTCGTTAGTGGATTATGGTTAGCCATGATCCTAGCCTTTTTAATTACCTGTCCTTCTGCGCCCATAGGATTTTAATTACTGGTGAAGAGCATGTACTTGATGCACCAAGCCTGGGATTTGTATGTTCATGTTTGTCTTTGAGAGAGTGCGACATCGCCTAAGACATGCTTAAGAGTTTCTCCGAAGATACTAAAGTGCATTAGGGATACCGTCACTCTGGTACCAACGGAACTTTTCAATCTGTTTACTTACCATGTGAAGGGAGACCATCCTCCAAAAGACATCACATGAACTCAGATTTCTTTTGTTAGGTGACTTCCAAGCATCGTTGCTCTGGATTCCTCAGTGTTTTCGACAGCTGTATTCCCAGTCTGGCTTATGATGTTCCTCTACAAAGCAAAAGAGAAGCAAAAAGATGACAGTTGGAAGCCAAAACAGTTAGAGAAGAACTGGCAGTGTGTTTGATAGTTAAACAGTGAGAATAAAATGAATAATTGGGCGTAAATGCACATGGAACTCCACAGAATCTTCAAAACTGGAACATCTGCAATTCGTAGAATTATACAAATCCTTCCATGTAGGCCTGTCACGATAACAAATTTTGCTGGACGATAAATTGTCCGAGAAATTATTGCGATAAACGATAATATTGTCATTCCGAGACCATTTACATCTAAAATAATGATAATGGCATAATAATGCAGGTACACCTTTTCAAAGATCAATAAACTTTTATTTCTAAAGACTATTTAACACTGAAAATGGAAAACATTTTAAATATACACAATAAATGAACAAAACAACCAAAAACAATAAAAGCAATGTCTCTGTTAACAAAAAAAAAACACTTGAATAAATACCAAAAACAGTAAATAAAATGGATGTAAACAAAACCCAACCCTAAATTATTTGTTATTAAAGCAAAGTGCGCTCTCTTAATTATTCCTAAAAAGCTGACAGTTCATCGTGATCTCACACATCTCTGTTATTATCAATAAAGCTGACTGCAAAATGAATCTTTCATAATATCCACACTTTGTTTGTTATAATTAGAGGATTTGCCAGCATACGGAATTCAGCACTGAACAAAAAGTCCGTTTTGAGGTGTGAGGGGAGGCTATCTTAAATTCTTCTGATTGGCCATTGCGTTCAAGAAATCAACACATATGTCTGTGATTGGCTACATCGCACAACGCTGCAAACATGTTATGAATAGAAACTCTGGCCTGTAAATCGTTTCTATTTTGTTTTATTTGTTATTGTTGCTTTTCTGCAACAGATAAAAATCTATTAGTTTTTATATGTTTTATTCATAGATATTTCTAGTTTGCGGGAGTCCCGCGAATCGTTTTATTCTCCCGCAAACCGCACACACAGAGTGAGTGCATTACCGCCCGCGCTCGCACTTGGCCATCAAGTCTAATGCCGCGCCGCACTCTATTGCGTTGGGAGTACACATCTCTAGATCAAGGACCCGGCCCGAGGATAGTGTCGGGCCGGGTCGGGTCAAGTTCGAGCTCGGGCAGAGAATCTAAGCTCTAGTTCAAGCTAAGGAACCGAGAGTTGTCATCCAGTCTCTTTGGTAGAGAGAGAGAGAGACACGAGGAAAACAAACAAGCATGCAAATGGAAATTATCGCGTCCGGAAAAATTATCGAGCTCATTTTTTTTATCGTGCGATTAATTGATTTATCGACTATCGCGACAGGCCTACTTCCATGTTTGTTTATTAAGTATTATGGCTAATTTTATAATGCTTTCAGATATTAGTATTTTTATCTGAAAAACTTTAGTATACTTAGCTCCATTTAATACATTCTATATATTTAAATTAATTTGTCAGATTTTCAAAATCAGCACAGAAAAGAGTCTTTTGATTTAGTGTGTGGCTACAAAATAGTACCAAAAAGTAAATCTTTTGGACATGGCATCTCAAAATATTTTTGTACCATGTACTAGTACCACGGAGTGCTGTGTAAGTACTATGGTATAAATACAGTAATCGTTTGAGCAGCAAAAGAAACATGGTCATATTTTGGTCAATATTTGTGTATGCTAACACATGGATTCTCTTACAGTTTTCACAGTATTTTTTTTTTTTTTTTTTTTTTGACGATATGCTATGAGAAAATTTGGAATTTCAAACCCATGAATCCCATGGGTTCTTGTAGAGGGGCGGGACAGGATAAGAGAGGAGGAGAGCATACTAATCTTCTTAAAGGCTGAATAGTAAAAGAGCCATTGGAGAATCCAACTGCACATCTGTACGGCCTGGACAGAGAGATTAACACGCATATCTCTATAGACCACAATCTGAATTCACTCCCCAAAAGAATATCGAGACCTTTATACCCCTCAAGCTGGAATAAGGAAGGGTGTACCGATGAGGCAGGCCCATTGAAGTTTGAGAAACAGTTATGCACAGTTCTTCTCAACTGATTTTGTTTCAAGACCCAGATTTTACACTGGGCATTAAGTGGCTTTAATTAAGTTATCATCATAAATTAAAATTTCTTTAAAATCAAACATTGAAATTTAATATTACATTCTACATAGGCCAAACTAATTGCAAAATTGTTAATTTGCTGGATAGGATGTGTCTTGGGATATATCTTGAATTTATGCATGTAGGCCTATGCATTCATTTAGGCCAAGTTATGCTTACTACCTTTATTTTACAATTGAAAAATATATTTCCCCCTGGTTGTAAGTAAAAATATCCAAACATCTTCAAAACCAAATTGTGTAACATAACACTTGTTTTCAGAGAATATATTGTGATTGTATTTACGTATTTGTTTTCTAAATAAAAATATTTTCCAATAGTACAACCAAGATAGCAAGAACTAGTATATACTACTATATATCTAGTATATCTAGACTTGTTTTCTGAGAATATATTTAGAAATTTCTACACTTATTTTTCAAATATTATGCTTAAACCAAGAAAAAAAAATGAATGGTGTAAGATAATGAATTTAAAAGTATGATTTAATTAAGATTATGAAAAGATTATGAAAGAAATTGTCACAAAAAAAAAAACTTTTGTGACAAAAAAAAAACTATTTGTGCTTCTTGAAAACACAGTGCTTCTTGACACCTTTGTTTCACGACCCAGATTTTACCCGATAAGTTATCATATAGAAATTTTAAAAAGTCTTTAAAACTTTAGTAAAACATTGAAAATACATAGGCCAAACAATCAAATAATCAAAATTGTTAACATGCTGAATTGGACCATTTTTGTTTCTTGAATGCAACAGTTTCATCCTCTCAACAGTCAATAATTCACACAACAAAGCACACCGTGGTCGACGATAAAACTTTATTGGAAGTTTGATTGGACATTTTTTTTCTTCCTTTTAAAAGTTCATAAGCCTGTTTATTTCACTATCTTAATTAAACACCATAGTGAGTTCCATGATCCTATCAGAACAGACGTGACACATTTTTAGCTTGTGACCCACCAGTTGAAAACCACTGCAGATGCTAAAGACACTTTGAGAAATGTTGAAAAGCATATGAGCCATAAAAAGCCATTTTATCAGTTGTCATTACTGCCAACTCAATATGAATAGTATCCAGTTTTGCTGTACACAGCATAGATAAGAAATAGCGAGAGATAGTATCTCATATAAAGGACAATGAGGACAACGTAAGAGGCGGAGAAAGCAAGTTATGTGTTCTGCCGAATGCCCCAGCAGAGTGAGAATCCCATAATATGCGTGTTAATAATGATTCCCTGACCTTTGCCCTTTGTATCAAGATTGCTTTAGTAGGTGTCAGGGCTAATGCAGTGCAGTTCTCGCTGCAGAAGCCTCATGGATGATAAGAACGTGATGAGCCTCACATGTCCCCGCTGACCTTTCACTGCGCTGACATTCAGGCATGACCCGTATTGAGTTCCAGCCCTCTATCTCATGAAGGGGTGAGCCAGGCTCGGGTGAGCCAGCCACGGGCCGCCCCTTTCCCCAGGGACGAGGTATTTCCATGTGTCCTCCCCTTCTTCTAAGCCTACTGACCAGCTGCCCTTATTTACATACACACTTTCAAAATTACGGCCCTTCAGTTTGGCACATGCTGTTAGTGTGTTGTTTTAGGATTTTTAAATTGTATGCAGTTGAAAATAGAGATGTATGCTTTTCTTAATTTTCTTATATATATATATATATATATATATTTATATTAGGGCTGTCAAATGATTAATCGCGATTAATCGCATCCAAAATAAAAGTTGTGTTTACATAATATATGTGTGTGTGTACTGTGTATAATTATTTTTAATACATAAATACCCACACATGCATGTGTATTTAAGAAATATTTGCATGTATATACTGTATATAGACTGAATGTAACCTATATATAATGTATATTTTATATAAATATAAACATTTTATATATAAATAACATATTTTTCTTAAATATATACATGTGTGCATTTATATACAAAATAATTATACACAGTACACACACATATATTATGTAAACAAAATCTTTTATTTTGGATGTGATTAATCGTTTGACAGCCCTAATATATATATATATATATATATATATCATGAATATTTGAGGTTTATTTATCTTATCATACTGGCAAACATTAAGCTTAAAACAAGAGGAGAAAAAAATCAAGAAAATCAAATTAATTCGAGATATATTCTCTGAAATTTGTCTATAATATTTGCTTATGAAATCATTCTTTTTTTTCCAAGGATTTTTACTGCCGTATTTTGAACTGTAGGTGTTTATCCATGTGCTTTATCCATGGATTTGAACACTAGCGCGTAATGGGGTCCGTTTGTTGTCTGGAAACCTCCAGAGACACCGTCTCATCTGAATTGCAAAGGCTGAATCGCTGAATATTCTGTCAATTGATTGTCAAAGAACTGGATGTCCCCGATGGTTTCAGAGGCTAGGCTAAATTTAGAGTATAAGTGGTCATGTAGCCCGCCTGTCTGTATCTACATCTCTAAGTGTGCATGTGTGCCCTTTGATGAAGCGCATTAATAATGCAAGGTTAAATATAATGAGTTTTTTTGGCTTGAATATGAATAGCTACATGTGATCCAGGTGCTTTGTGTGTGGCTTTGTGTACCGTCCAGATAGCATTACAGGTGTGAATGCTGTGATTGACACAGACGTTGTGCTTGGTCTTAATGAGTGTGCGTGATTGACTGACTGTGTGTGTGTGTGCACGATTTGTTCGGTACACTGTGTGCCATCTTTGTGCTAGCGAAGTGATGTCAGAACTGAGAGTAGACAGATAGGTGTAAATTATGGATCAGTACTTTCGAGCAGCGTACGTGGGTGTCCAAGTCTGTAAATGGCCTGGATTCCTAGAATACGCTGCTGCTGTACTGTAACATCGCCACTGCACTCTCACACTGTTTCTGGATGAGTTCCCTCTCAGAGCGGACTGGAGTGGTAAAATAGGCCAGGGGCATCCCGTTACGTCATTTGAGATAGTCTAACAACAGTATCCACTGTATGCTTGGCCCCCGTATCTCCCTAAACGCTCTCCTCGTGCAGAGAACAGGAGGATTATCAGCATTAAACATACATTCCCCCTAGTTATGACATGAAGGTTGTCATAAAATTAGCATATTAAACATATTAGTTACAGTGATTTGGACTCCGAGTACAAAATTCCTGGTCCCCAACTCTGCTTAAATTTCTCACCATATATATTTAGGTATTTATTTTGAAATCTGAAATTTGATCTTGTTTTAAGGATTTTTCCTGGCTTTGTGTTTTTTTGTTTTCTTCATTCTGTTGGATTCTCATCTAAGTGCTTTATATGGATTTGGACACCAGTTATTAATTGGGGCCATTTCTTGTTTGGAAACCTCCAGACAAACCATCTCATTTGAATTGCAAAGTCTGAATCGCTGAATTATTCTGTCAATTGATTGTCCCAGACTGTTTTTATTTTCTTATGTCTTTTACATTTTTTTTTGTTATTATATATATATATATATATATATATAAAAATCTATTTCAAAAACTGAACTGTAAATTTCAAATCTGCTGTTTGGTTATTTCTGTTATATTATTCAGCACATTAAACGCGTATCCAACACTTACAACAGAGATGCTACAGCCGGAGCAACCTTGCTCAAGGGCAGTAATTGGTTCAGTCTAAGGTTCGATCCAGGTTAACAGCCCAGATTGGTTCTTGCTTTATGTACAAAAGACCGTTTGTAAGGATTCTGTAAGTTCCACTTATTAACTTGACCAATAACAACAAATGACAGTATCTTGTTAAGCACTAGTTCTGCTGTTACTCACTCCTCTGATGTCCTATTAGAGAGAGAGAGAGAGAGAGAGAGAGAGAGAGAGAGAGAGAGAGAGAGAGAGAGAGAGAGAGAGAGAGAGAACAAATGGACAGGGGGCTTTCTCTTTGACCAAACTAAAGCCATGTGACTTTCCCTCATCCCTGCATCTGCCATGAATGGATCAGAGGCACAGCAAGAGGTCCTGTTCCATTTGTGGCATTTACCAGCTGCAGATGATTGGGATGGATTGATTTATCGGTTTATTGATTACGCTTGTATGATGGATGGGAGGCGCCCATGGTTGGGTTTTGTGTTTGTGCGTATGTTAGGGTTGCCAGTTGCATCAGGCAGCAGCTTTTAGGAGAGGTGTTTTTCTTTTCTTTTTATTCTTTTAACATCAATAGGCTCTCCTAATCTAGGTACTTGCACTTTTATTATCTTTCTCAATTCATCCATACAATGACTTGAAAACACCTCTTCTATGATTTGTCCTATTCTTTACCATGGACACTCGTATTGTATGACACATAATATCTTCGCTCAAATCATTGCTCCACCAAATGCTGGACACGTTTCATTTCCTGCTTTAGCTGCTTTGTGCTTTACCTATTTGGGTTGTTTTACTTTTACGAGCTAAATTATATTTTGGATCATTGCTGTTCTGTATCATTGGTGGTAAGTAGTATAGATCAGGGGTAGCCAAAACTTCTTTTGAATGGCTACCAATCCTGCAGAGTTTAGCTCCAACCCTAATCAAACACACCTGGACCAACTAATCAAGGTGTTGGAGACCACTTGAAGATAGCAGGCAGGTGTTTTGGATCAGGGGTTGAACTGAAGTGTGCAGGAAAGTAGCCCTTCAGGAGCAGGGTTGGCTACCCCTGCTGTAGATCCATCCATTATGCACCATACTAAACATGACCTTTCTGTCATTTTCTTAGGTGCTCCAGAGGCCACGTGCATGTGGAGATCAGCGGGCCACTCTGCAGGAATTATTGCGCTGGCGGAGGAGTGTTTGTGACGGTCGACCGGACTGGCAGAACGCTTGGCTTCACACAAACACCTCACCCACCCTAACGGTGAAGACCAAGAGTCCCAGAAAGAAAGCATCACCCTAGAGATTGTGGTCTTCTTGAGTTAAATCCCAGTCCTTAGGCCTGATGGCCTTTATGTTTTGCCCTTTCCATAGGGGTGACGTCCTCTAAACAGAGCCAGACTCTGAACTCAGGAGAAGAGGGCATCCCAATTTGTTCTTGTTCCTCTCTTCACTTCTTTTGAAAGAATCAAAGGTTCCTTGGACAATTTGCTCCACACGTCTCTCCAACTAATGACCAACTGGGACCAAATAACATGCAGCCCCCAAAAGACTACCAATCTCTGTCCTGAAGAAACAAAGGGGACATGGCTATTATAAATCCCATTCGCAGTGTCCTGAACATCTCGCTGTCTGAAAGTTAATCACATCGCTTTGATTGCAACTCATGGACGCCATCTTAGGCTGTGCAAACATATCTCAACTGTGCTACTGCGTGCTATAGTCTACATTGTGAGCCATATTTTAGTTTTAAACCCTGGTGCTGGTCGCTCCATATGTGGTTGTTGTTGCCTGGGTTGGGTAAAAAGTGCCAGTTCTGTTCCAACTCAAGCACTCGAGGCACATTGACGCGACAGACCTTAAAGTTTACAAGACAAAAACTTTGTGTTGACCTCATAGGCCTAGCTTTGTGAACAAAGTCCTCCTTCAGGTTCAGAAAAGCAACTACACCTCACGCTTTTTCAGGTGCTTTGGTGACCCTCCATCAGCGTTGGCAACCATCACACACAGGTTGAGACCTTGTGAGGTCAGGGTTCAGGGAAATTATCAGTAACAAGTCCACAACATTTACAGCTTCTGGACTACATTCATCGTTCACTGTAGGCTAATGTGCGCACACTTCTGCAACATGAAACCAAGAGGTTTCACAAGACATACAGTTGACGAACTTGAAGGCACCTGATTTATATCGAATGGTTAAAGAGCACAATTCTCCAAATACACCTTTAGATGGAACAATCATTACTGGTGGATGAATATTACTGCCGATTTGACTCAGACAACTCCCGCATCAAGATTTCTTGGAATTTTCCTCAAAGGTGCTTATGTACGAATGCTGGGTTGTATTGTAACATGTTAGTACCTTAGTAGACGATCTGTACAAACAGCGCATGATCTTTGGTCCCCCTGAAGCTTCAGAATATTCTCTTGTAGTTCTTAATGTGTGAAGGTAAACACAGGTCTCGAGGCATTTGATTTATCCATGCAGTGTGCACCTACAGATTTATTACCTGAAAGAACTTGGGTAAATATTTTTGGACTTTTAACACTGGGTTCACACCAGGAGCCCCACCATAAGCACAGCCATGTACCTGACGTATACAGGTATACGCTTTTCTGAGAATAAGCAGAACTTGACCTTCTGGTTCTGGTTGTCCTCAATATGACTGAATAGATGGGTTATGTACAGATTGCAAATGTTTTATGAGTATATTGGCAAATTATTGTCTTTATAATGGAAAGTTATTCCCGAATGTTCAAGGGTGCAATGACAGAAGGACTAAGGTGGTGGGTTTTATAGTGTGAATATTTCATGGTAAACTCTTTAGCCGTACTCCATCCATATAGGACTGCGGTAAATCTTTGAAATGTATAAAGATATTTAATTTATTGTACAGAACTTTTGTGTTTGTGCAAGTACGTTTGAGTTGCACTTTTCCGCTGTTTCATTTAAGCTCCATTAAGAGCGTCACTTCATGTCTGTTTACGTCCTGACTTGCTGAAAAAAGGTTCGCGTCACTTCATGTCTGTTTACGTCCTGACTTGCTGAAAAAAGGTTCCCCAAATGTTACACCTTCTAGAAAAAGTTATTTCAACTCTGACACAATGATCTATGTCAAGTTCTTTCGTCTCAATATTTAAATGTCAATCTTAATATTTAACATACATTAAATCTGAGAAAACAGTGACTTAATATGTATGGTCAACATAACCAGTGTTGTTTAATGATTGTATTGAAACAGTAGGCTACATTATTTTCAATGTAAAACATGATCTAAAATTCACTCAAAATAACAATGTAGAGGTGATTTTTAAGACCCAGTCATACTTTCTGACTCTATAAATCGTTACAAACCGCTCTGAAAGAGGCTGCCAAGGCTTATGTTTCTCATATCTTCTAACTCATATCTACCCAACTAATGTGAATACTCCCTTCCCCATTCCATTGGACAGTGGTTTAAGCATCTTTCACTGCTGTGCAGTCCTGCAGATCAGAGACGCATATTAAAATCACTGTGCAGGCCGGTCCTGATGGAGACCGGAACTCACTTCATGGGTTTGCTCCACAGATTTGGAATGGCTGCTTTGCATCGCTACTGCTTAACAGGGTTACGACACTATTATTTGAAACATTAATTTATTGAAAAAAAATGCTATTTTATAATGTCTAGTATTGACATGCCATCAATACTACAAAAGCAAAAAGAATGAAAAGAACTGTACAGTATGAGCCCATTTTTCTACTTTGTTGTTAAAAAGGAAACGTATGTTAAAGCATGAGATCTCTCTTACTTACACACCCCATCTGTCTGTTTTTCTGTACTTAGTCTGATACAGTGTAGAGATATAGCCTTCATTGGATCATGCCCTTTGTCTTAACTGGTGCTGTGAAACCACCCAGACATGCTGTTATGAACTGCTCACCCTCCAGCCCAACACGGCCTTGTTATAATGGACTTATTGATTTGATAGCAAAATAATGGCCAGTAATGGTTTGGTTAAGCTTAATATGTTGTGAACATCTCCCAGTGTTGTAGTCAGGACCAGCTCATTCGAGTCCAAGTCATGACCATAACCAGAATAGGGTTGAGTTCAAGACCATGTTTTCTTGACTCGATCTCGACTGTTTTCTGGTCTTGACTCGGACTCAACTCTCTTTTGGTCTAGGTCTTGACTCCAACTCGAATGAGCTGGTCTCAAATACAACACTGACATCATCTCAAGACATTCAGATTCCTGTGCTTGCTCAAATATGCAGAGCTCAACAAAATATTAAATTACCATGGCTGTTACTGTCTTTTGTAGTCAATGTGAGGTTTTTTTTTGTTTTTTTTTGTTTTTTATCATTCTGTAAATTATATATAAACATGCCCGTTACTTCAATACATGTTTGTGGGCAAAGAAAAAAAAAAGATGTCTTGGTAAATATTTTGTTTTGAAATGTTTTATAAAGTTCCTGTACAGCAATAAAGCAGTGTCAGTCAACTGGCAAAAAATCTGGTCATTTCTTAAAATGGGGGGTGGGGCTCTCTGGCTCTCTTTACCCTGGCTCTCTGTTAAACCCCAGCCTGGTTTACACCTGCTATTAAGATGCGTTTTGGTCGATCGGATCACATGTAGACGAGGGACACATTCCCGTTTACACCTGGTGTTTTAATCTGTCTCTTTTGTCCACTTTCAACCATTTCTGTCCTGATTTCTTCGAGGAGAGGGTCTGTAGGCGGGTAAATGTATGTTTATTTTTTCAGATCTTTTGATCTAATGGACAAAATAAGCATGCGCAATTTACATATGAACGTGCCTGGAGACGACAGGAAAACATAAGGAGAGCAGAAGCTTTCATTTTAGCTCCCAGACCGCGCCGAAAACGGTGAGTGCGTATTAGAAATCAGGAATGGTGAGAGAACATGGTAAATGTTTGGTATGTTTTTTGTCTTGGTTCAAACCAAAATTATGTTTTCAGCCAACAAAGTTTAAATCCCATAATGTTTAAGTGTTAGGTCAATAGGTGGAGAGTAGGATGTCTTTTGTAGATGTTCGAATACGCTCGACCACATGAGCATTTACACTACGAAAGCAATCCAGTCAAATACATTTTCGACTACCTCTGGAAGTGGTCGAAAATGGACAAGTTCAAAACAGTGTTCACTTGTTATCCTATCCAAAATGCATCTTATTACCAGGTGTAAACAGGGCTTCAGAGTAGGTAAAACCTGTTTTTAAGTATAGTGTGTGATAGAATGTTTGTAATAATTTTGCTAGCTATATAAAATTATGAATATTGCAATTATTGCATTCCCGCTCAAAAATAAGAATGGAAGGATGGTTTAACAGGGTGGGAGTGGAGGTTGCGATATTGAATTGTCACAGACTTGTATTCATGTTCACATTCTGGCTTGTTTTTGTTAATTAAAAAAGTGAAAACTAAAAGAAAAAAAATAATGGGAAGTCTGTGTGCGCCATTTAACATTGTACTAAAACAAACTCAATTTCTACAATGCTACAACGTAAATAATTAAAAATAATTTATTTTTAGTTTGCACAATAAATACTTTGTTCTTGGCAACAAGTTTGGATACCATTCAAAAATTTGGGGTCGATCAAATTTTAATGTTCTCTTGTGCTCAACAAGGACTTTTTTCAGGAATATTTGATGAACAGAAATTTTAAAAGAACGGCGTTTTTATTTTAAATCTTGTTTGTAATGTTTTTGCAGAAATAGACATGAATATCTTTCCAAAAGATAAAGGTAACACTACATTAAGGTCTCATTTGTTAACATTAGTTAATGCATTAACTAAAATGAACTAACAATGAATAATACATCGGTTACTGTATTTTTTTAATCTTTGTTAAATGTTAGTTAATAAAAATAGTCGTTCTGTTAAATAAACTGTTAAGTCTTCGTCGTCGGTTAGGAACCTGGGTGTGCTCTTTGATACCAACCTTTCTTTTGAAAGCCACGTGTCTAGTATCTGAAAAACTGAATTTTTCCATCTTAAAAATATATCTAAAATACGCCATATGCTCTCATTGGGAAATGCGGAACAATTAGTCCATGCGTTCATGACCTCAAGGCTAGATTATTGTAATGCTCTACTGGGTGGTTGCCCTGCACGCTTAATAAACAAACTACAGCTAGTTCAAAACGCAGCAGCTCGAGTTCTTACCAGAACCAGGAAATATGACCATATTAGCCTAGTTCTGTCAACACTGCATTGGCTCCCTATTAAACATCATATACATTTTAAAATATTGTTGATTACTTACAAAGCACTAAATGGTTTAGCTCCGCAGTACTTGAGCGAGCTTTTAAAGCATTATAGTCCTTCACGCCTATTACGACCTCAAAATTCCGGCCAGTTGATAATACCTAGAATATCAAAATCGACTGCAGGCGGTAGATCCTTTTCCTATTTAGCACCAAAACTTTGGAACAGTCTTCCTACCATTGTCCGGGAAGCAGACACACTCTGTCAGTTCAAAGCTAGACTAAAAACACATCTCTTTGACCTAGCATACACATAATACATTATAGACTTCTATAATTCAATGTTAGGCTGCATAGATTAGGTCAGCCGGAACTGGGAACACTTTCCTTAAATCTTGATGTACTCATTACATCATAAGAAGAATGGCATCTACGCTAATATTAGTGTCTTTGTTTTATCCCGAGGTTTTCTCGCAGCCTGCCGGATCCAGGCCGTGTCCAGATCTGACGAAGGAGCTTTGCCTGGACCCGATGACAATGCAGTGCTGAAGTGTCAACTATCCACTCCCTATGGAGGATCCCTTTCCCACTCTACAGATAAAGCGTTGTGAATTTCGGTTCGAAATTCCGAAGTGATAAAATAAAACAAATTCTGTATCAAAATTTATAGGCAAGACAAGTAGTTTGTTTTAGGCATGGGTTGTATAGAATTACAAACCTCCACACATTTTCAAAAGCACATAAATAGAATCAATTCTGAATGTGCATGTGAACGCCGTCAGCGTTAATCACAGTTTCGCGTTTAAAGTCTGATCATTTCGACGGAGGTGAATCAATCAAAATTTACTTTAGCTGGCAATAATATTATTCAAGAACCGCTATAAAACCAAAACAATCTCTGTTACCTTAAATTATATGTTTATCTCTGTAAAGCTGCTTTGAAACAATCCATTGTTAAAAGCGCTATGTAAATGAAGATGACTTGACTCGTTCATTGTATGTTTACAGTGCAGTGCATTAACTAATGTTAACAAATGTTGACTACTGTAAATAAAAACCTTGACCGCAAACGTTTAATTGTTTGTGTATAAATGCTAATCACACATTAAATTTTCACTATATCTCCCAGTCCTACAGAAGTTTTACACTGACCGTTAACTGGTTATTGTTGGTTATTTGCAAACTGAACATTGAGGTCTAGATTACAATCTCACAAACAGACAGAAATAGAGGCCTTCCTTCCGCCTGACCAAAACAGCAAACATCCGGAGCTGTTCCCCAGCACACAGGGCATGTAACCGGTGCTTATGTGAGCGTGTAATATTGCATAATGTGGCGATTTGAATGAGTGGTGTGTGTGTGTTTACTGTTAGACAGTGCAGGGCTGGGATCAGTGCTTGTGTAAGCTGATTACACTCTTATCGCTCACTGGACCATAAAGACAAGCAAAGACTCGTAAATCAGACCACACAGAACAACAGGAACAAACGCTATCCAAGTCACATGTTCAAAACAACACCGCATGCTACACAACTGTGAGCTGAATTTGAAAAAAATGCAATATAACCGTTATAAAGAGTTAAACAAATATAAAGAGCTAACACACAAATGCACATATTCAACACCCAAACATGTATTGTGAAAAGCGCTATACAAATAAATGTTAAATGAATTGAGTTAAACAATATTTGATGCCAAGCCATCATATCCTTTGATTCATGTCAATCATTGAATCATGCATGCCAATGGAGTTTATCCTTTCTGTGGAAAGAGCCAATAATGGATGGAGGGGTTTGGAGATCTCTGAGGCTTTTCATTTACTGTATATGGCAATTTACAAGACTCGTATTGATTAAACATTTAGGCACAGCCTTTTACCTGCCATTATTCCACAGTATATCAACAGCGATGGTTTCAAATGAAATTGCTTAGATTATAGTGAACATTATGTGATCTGAGCCTGACAGGTTCCTCCTCACACACACTTGCACACCCTTTTAGAGCAGACAGGATGTTCCCGTTTGCAGGACGCCTATAACAAGGGTAAGAGGAAGATTTTGTCTCATCTTCTCCTGCCATCTGCCATCTGTGTTGACATTTCACAGGGTGAGGAGGAAAGGCATCTCTCTCCCATTCCGGATAGGAGCTGGATTTCCAGGGATTTTCTTCCAATCAATCGAAACTCAGGGATAAAAGGAACAAGTACAGATGGCGAGAGCAATCAAGGCAACAGATGACCCTCACCACAAGTGGCCATTTAATTCAAACTTTGAGGAAATCCCTGCTCGGCTTTTTTCAGAGGGGGGAATGAACAAAACCAGAAGGACATGGTTTACAATATTTTGGACAAAATTACCTGCAAATTTTTGTTTGTGGCATAACATTTGTGGAAAAATATAATTTGTTGGTAATGCAAGTTAATTGAACAATTTTGCTGCCATTTTACTACCTTCAACCACACTCTTTCCTAAATCCATCCTCTACAGACAGTCAGCCAAAAGAAGCAAAAGATTCATAAGCATATAGAGACTGCATCAGAATATGCATACTTTCCTAATAGTCAAGTCAAGTCACCTTTATTTATACAGCACATTTTACAATACAGATTGTTTCAAAGCAGCTTTACAGTGTTAACAGGAAAATAATGCAACAACGTTTGTTTTTGACTGTACAGCAGAAGAAAATGGCATCGTATTCCAGCTTAAGTAAATTCAGTGATAGTTCTTTTTTTTGTTGTAAAAATGATATTAATTTAGTTCAAGTGTTGTCATCGTCCAGCTCAGTTCAGTTCTCATATAATGATGTCAATGCAGGCAGATCAATAATATTGTTGAATATTAACTAATGTATAGTAGGAGAAAAAAAAAAACATTTTTGAAAAGAGTAGTATGTCCAAATTCACATTACTCATAAAACATTAGATGAAACCTGCGCAGATGACCTACTAATTCTGACGAGATTCTGAAGTGTGCATCTGATGGACACTTCATCCCATTAGTCAAAGGTGTAGGTGTAGATTTTGACATTGGAGGGGACATGAAAGCAGTAAACACTTAACTCTTTCCCTGCCAGTGATTTTAAAAAAAGTTGCCAGCCACCCTCAGCGTTTTTGATAAATTTCATGGTCCCTAGACTATTTTGTTGTATGAATATATGAATAAGCAATTTATCAAAATATGTTTTATTCCAGCTTCATGCATTCTTTTTTTTATCAACACTTGTGGTTAAGTTTCATAAAAAAACAATATGATAACATGACATAAATTACTTAAAAGAATACCTACTGACAGATTATGAGATTTTGGATGCCGCCAAAGTGTTTTTGACTCTTGACGGAAGTTTTCTGATTGGCAAAAAAGAAAAAGAAAAAAAAGTGTGGGCCACTCCCATGACTTAGTAAAGATTAAATATTTAAATTAAATCTGGCAGGTTGTAAGGACTTCTTATGTGGAAAAAATATTCCGACAAAGTAAAAGATGATTTTTTTGTAAAAAAAAATGCATTAGAGTTTGATTGGATGTACAACTTCATTAAATTATTATTTTATTATTTTATTATTCTATCAGAAAATAATTGTGACCTGGAAACGGACACGGACTCGGGTGCGCACTTGTTCAGGAAGTAAAGTGACCTGCGCATGCGTTTTAGCTGATTATGATGCATTTAGTTAAATAAAACATGTAAGGGATGATAGTGTTAATGATTTACCTTGGGTATGAGCGAGAGTGAGTGTATTCGCGTACACACAGCGCGTGGAATCAGGGCAACAAATTAATGGAAATCCAATGTCTCCTCAAAAGAGTCCGTTTGCAAGCAGAAGAAGGCCAGCTTATGCGACACACACAGTAAACCTGTGTTGTTCACTCAGCTGAGCATAATGGCACCGAATTAATAAAAAACATTCTGTAAATAACAAAGCGTTCTGTTTCCAATCACGCGCCGTGCACGTTTACGATGACGTAAGATGCACGCAAACGCACCAGGGTTCGATAGAATCAAGTTGAGTGTAAAACCAGACCAACGCTCCGGGGGCGCCGGGAACATTCGCGCTCGGGCTCAGACCGCAGCAAACGAACCCAGTGTGAAAGCACCCTGAAAGCAAGCACTTAAGTCAGTCAGAATTTTGTCAGCCGTAGTGAGGAGAATTGGCTCTTCCACAGAGGAATAACCCTGGCAGCAAACAAAAGAACTGAGCCTTAAGCAACCCTTCAGCTCACAAGTGTGCGAGTTACCATGTGATGCGGTTTAAGGTTAAATCAGATATGATAATGTGTGCTAGTGAGTGTAGTTTACATCAGAACATTCCCTTGCCATATGCATGCTTACGGCAACACCAATACAAACCTAACACACATTATTATTGCAAAACATCACTGAACCTCTAGGAATGAAGTTATGCGTGCAAGTTATTGATGTGTGACCACAGATTGGATCATGTTAAAATTGTCGACTTTCCCACAATCCACCCATTACAATAGACGACACGCATTGGCCAAAAAAAAAACACACTCCCACTGAACGTAGACACAAATAACATGCACGGACACGGCTGGAAACTTCCGCTGATGTGCATCCCCTGAGGCTTAAGGATTGTGGGCAGCTTTAAACTGGCTGTTAGCTGCCCTTAATGTCTTTTAGTAACAGCTGGATAAAGACAGTTCACATCCTCACCCATCCTTATAGCCAGTCATTATCCATATGTCAGTGAGCTTCTCTGAAAGGGCATTCTAACTACAGGTCAAAGGTCATCAGAGATGGAGGCATAAATGAAGCATGCAGGTGTTATGGATGACAATGATATGGCCCCGTGTCATTTGACAGTCTGTTCCGCTGCTGTTAATGAGCAGTTTGTCTGTACGGCTTAATGGCTCATACTGTTACACACCATGAGACAATAAAAAAAAGATACGGGACACGGAAAGTAGAGAAACATTGTTAAAAAGACCGCATGCTTCGGTCAAACCGTTTTAACAATGCTAAGACAATTGTAAGAACACAATGTTGTATGGTAGAGAGGGGTGGTGATGGCGCAGTGGATAAGACACATGCCTTTGGTGTGAGAGACCCGGGTTTGAATCCACTGCAAGACACCAATGTGTCCCTGAGCAAGACACTTAACCCCTAGTTGCTCCAGAGGCGTGCGACCTCTGACATATATAGCAATTGTAAGTCGCTTTGGATAAAAGCGTCAGCTAAATGAATAAATGTAAATGTAAAATGTAAAGGGAGCGCTGTTACACACCTTCTAAAACAGTACAGCATCTCAGAATCCAAAAATATGCAAAGAAGATCTGCGTAAACTGTGGCTGCGTTTAACTTTAACTGCGTTAAACTTCCCTACGCACTTTCCATTTTGAAGAGCATTCAACTTCGTCAAGTGGGCAAGATAAGTTTATTTAGACAGACCCTCGGGGCTCAACCCCTCTATTTTGACAGAGGGGTGTAACGGTTATCAGTTAAAAAAAACAAGTGCCGTATGCTCGAACATGACCAGTCATTTATGCAGTCATCACCTGGGTGTTCATAGCGAGTGCAGGCGAGAGTTAAACAGCACACGTTGCTATGCGTTTTAACTAAACTTATTTAAGCTTTTCCAATTTAAACATTCAAGAGCAAGCCGCGAAAGAGAACTCGCGGACAGTGAAAATATTTTTATGTGTGCGTGTGCATGCACTCATCCGAAGCGCGCACAAGCCTCAGACAGCGCACAAATAGTGAGTTATCTTGCAAGTAGGCCTATGTCCATTCAAGTTGCACTTGAATGGACAAATTCAAACAAAAATTATGTCAACCAGCTTTTGTAACTTTAATAAGGATTCATCTTT
Organism: Rhinichthys osculus; assembly: GCA_029959095.1. Classification (NCBI taxonomy): domain Eukaryota; kingdom Metazoa; phylum Chordata; class Actinopteri; order Cypriniformes; family Leuciscidae; genus Rhinichthys; species Rhinichthys osculus. Next base: position 32,883,637 of record JARWKJ010000008.1, read on the forward strand.
AATGTATATATAGTCAACTATGCAATGTTATTTTACATTTGATTACTTTATTCAATTTCTGTACCTGATAAAATGTTAGACCTACCTGAAAAACCTGAAAAGCACTGTTTATTTTATTTGTATCTTTGCTCTTATTGTGTTTATTTGTGCTGTTGCTTATTAGATTTTTTATTTATTTATTTATTTTGACAGTAGTCCTTTTTTCCATTAACATACTGAATCGTATAGAAACCGTGAACCTAAAACCGTGATACAAACCGAACAGTGAGCTAACAGTTGCACCCCTAATTTAGACGTCACAGCAGATCGTGATTCATTTACACCCACCCCACACACTAGTGTATGATACTGGAGTTATTTTTACATTTAACCAGATATAATACTTGTAGCTACCTTAAGCTGACAGTTATAGTTTATTGTATTGATATTTTGATTGTGTAATTTTTTTTTATATATTTTCTCCATCAGCCCAAGCATACATGGAAGCTTGTTTCCGCCACAGAATGAAAAATAAAAAAGGTAATTGCGACTTTATCTCACAATTCTGACTTTCTCTCACAATTGCGACTTTTTATCTCACAATTCTGACTTTCTCTCACAATTGCGAGTTTACATCATGACTTTATTTTTCACAATTGCGTGTTACAAAGTCAGAATTGCGTGAAATAAAATCGCAATTGCGTGTTATAAAGTCAGAATTGATTGATATTAAGTCGCAATTGCATGGTATAAAGTCAGAAATGCATGATCTAAAGTCGAAATTGCGTGTTGTAAAGACAGAATTGAGAGATATAAACTATTCTGAGGGGAAAAAAGTTAGTCTTTTTTTCCCTTAGAATTGGCCTGATAACGCGAGTTTATATCTCACAATTCTGAGAAAAGATGTCGGAATTTTGAGATATAAACTCGCAATTATGTGTTATAAAGTCAGAATTGCGAGATAAAAAGTCTCAATTCTGTCTTTTTTTCTCGCAATTGTGACTTTATTTCTCAGAATTGTGACTTTATATCTCGCAATTGCGACTATTTCTCAGAATTGCGACTTTATATCTCGCAATTGTGACTTTATTTCTCAGAATTGCGACTATTTCTCACAATTCTGACTTCATATCTAGCAATTGTGAGATAAAAAGTAGCAATTATTATTTTTTATTTTTTATTCAGTGGCGGAAACAAGCTTCCATACATACAGGCCTATAGATTGGTGCGTGAAACAAATTCATCAGGGAAAAAAATGTAAATAATAAATCAGCTCGATTGCAGATTCCAAGTGATCAAGGGCTTAGGACGTTCCATTTGAAGACATTGCAAGGGTTCCGTCAGTAGTGGGCACTCGCGCAACGCAAGCAATGACGTACAATGTGCGTACAATGACGAGTGAACGAAGCGGAGGGAAGTTAGCAATGGAAGGGCATTAAAAATGGACTTAAACAGGACATAAGGAGCAGCTAGAAGATTGCTTATGCACAAGTGATCATCAAACATTTAACAGCATATAAATCAAAACTGCCTAAAGTTATCAAGTAAAATGTCAACCCCCCTAATTGGTATTGGACTGTGCAAGCTTTGGGGGTGTTTATGGACTCGATCTACTGAATCTATTCTCAGTTTTTTATTCAAAATGTGTTTTTTTTTTTTTGTGTTCTTTTTATTAACACCCACATTCACATGTTGATAAAAAGAAAAGGCAAAGGTGCAGAGCTTTTAAAGCAAAGGATCTGTCCTTTCTTTTGATATAGTATTTACCGTTTACATAGTCATAAAACAACATATTCTGGAGGCCATGAAAGTTCTGTGAATATGATAAAAAAAAAGGCTGGCACTGGCTGGCAATTAAAAAGTAAAATGCTGCCGTGGAAAGAGTTTTTGTACAATAAACCATTTTGGTACTTTCTTTGATGGGCCACACTCATGTCCAAAGTAAAATCTGGGTCCTGAAACAAAACCAGTTGAGAAGCACTGGTCTAAGGTAAGAGTGGATGAAATATTGATAGAGAAACAAAAACATTAATTATTAAAGAGTTTTACTAGAATGCTCAAGGCAGATAAAGAGAGACCCAGGTCTCCTTAAATGACAAAACTTGTGCTTTTCTTTCTCCATGATGAACAACAATCAGTTGATCATGTCTTTACTTACAGAATGACATTACAGGAATGTAAGCAAACTAAAAATAAAAAAAATAAAAAATTCCTTACATTATGCATGCTGATAACCAGCCAAGGAATGTGCTGCTCGATGTTTGAGGTTGAATACTTCTCAGAATGTCACGGGTTTACTTTAGAATGTGATTAGGAATACTAAGAGTCTCTAGAATGCTGTGAGTTTGGCTATTGTGGCATTTCCTGAATGCAGCTGCTAATGCGTTAAGCTGAAAGTTGTAAGCTAACACATATGCCATTTCCTCAAGTGTTTTGTTAATTGTCAAGGGGAATCAACCTTTCCTTGATAATATAAAATGATTTAGGACTGGTTACACAGACATGGCTTAGATTAAGCCAGGAGAAAGTCTTCGTTTAATTAGGACATTTAGGTAGCTTTTATGTAGAAAAAAAGTGTTCATGTCTTAGAAAAAAATATATATATATATATTACTGGTGTGCATTTTGAGACAAAACAATGGCACTGACATTATATCAATGCAAGTTGCTTTAAAACAGCTCAAACATGCATTTTAGTCTGGGATTTGGCTTAAGCCATGTTTGTGAAACCAGGCAATATTGCACTATGAAAATATAGGCCTAATAATTACTCAAACCCAGGGCCTACTCAAACCCATACTACATTTACATATGTGCATGTCAATGATGCATTTTGAGTGCTAAATTGAAATGAGGTATAAGGAGATGTAGAAACTGATCATACAAAATAGCAGGCTGTTGAAATTTATCTCTAACAAGATTTCTGGTCATCTGATCTAAGTGGTTAAAGCGGCACATTTCTGCTCAGATTGTTTTATGATCTTGTCACATGGAGGCTTTGCAGACAGGCTGTTTTTAAAGGATGCAGTGCAGAATGTATTGGACCTGACAACATACATGCAACTTGTGTGCGCAAGCGTTGTTTCTCATTACACATTTGAAGAGAATGTGTACACTGATTTGTGTTGAAATCGAGTGCATTAAGAAAGCAAGAGAAGGAGGAGAGCAGAGAAAAGCAAATGTAAAACACTTTTTTTGGACGAAATGAGAAATGTTAAGAAAATACATCTGTCACAGGATGTGAGATGGAGTGGCGAAAAACAAGTCAATTACAAATCTAGGGGAATTGGTTTGTTAGTAATATTTTGTGAAATACGTTTTCAGTAGTCCATTAAAAATCAGCAAACAAGAACATCAGTAAAACATTTTTAGAACATATTTTTATTTAGTTATGGAAATGTTACTTCTAATTGTTCTCTGAACATTAATGCCATGGGGAAAAACTGGCATATATAGATATTTTTAATATTATCTCATAATTTGGCAGCAGGTATATTAGGCGGCTGTCACTTTTAGGCCTGACGCACAGATCCATTATACTGTTACACATGAGTTTTCTTTCTCAACTGTTTACATTCACTTAAAACATAACTGACTGTTGCGTGAATACTCGCCAAGACCAGCATTTTGACATTGTTTTGTGTGTATTTGACTGTAAGCACAGTAAGCAGCGAAAATGAACAAAATTTAGTACTGAAAGACGGCTTTTTGTGCGCACTTTGGGTGTGAGCACAAAATCTGTGCAAAGGAGTAAAATCCCCTGCCGAAATGAAAGCCCTATAACACCAACAATATTCATCCGGAGCAAATGAAACGAGTGAGGGGAGGCAGGTTAGTATGTAAACTCCCTGTCGGAGAGATGAGAGCGCGAGGAAGCGCTGTTGGTATCATGTATCTATTCTGCGGAAAATGAGTATTGGAACGTAGCGTTTCAGATATTTCAGTATCAAAGCAAAAACACCTTCTGTGTGAATGCCTTGCACACCACTGCTGAAATCCACCTGCATTTGGCGGGTTGTCGGGTGTGGCTCATTCGTACTAATTCATATGACCTCACTCGTACAAATTCGTACGATTTTTACTAATTCGTACATATTTAACGAATTACCAAATTCGTATGAATTCCTACGAATGACCGACCCCTGACCCCGCCCCTAAACCTACCCATCACGTGGGTTTAGAAAAATTGTACAAATTCGTACGAGTGAGGTCCTATGAATTAGTACGAATTAGCCACCTTTTAATCACTCGTACGAATTTGTACGAATTGGTCGTGAGATAGCGTTGGCTTATCACACCACAGGAAAATCTGACAAGATAATCTGTAGAACCATAAAGATAATCAGGATTCAGGACTTTACCATATGGATTGGTGGAAGGGGAGAGTTGGGCCCAAAATTGTCCTGCTTATCTTGTAGTGTGTGGGTGCCTTTAGCTGGGAACCTGAAGAGCTCACATGCTTGGCTGCTGCTACAGTAAACACGCCATTGTCAGGCACGTGATTTGCCACTTTTACCCAAATGAACACGCGCTGACTGACCGGTATTACCAATGTTTTCTCGCTCGCCATCCCCAAACGAAAACTCATTGGATCTGCGCAAATCACATGACGCAAGTAACAAGATTTTGTTTTCTAAATTGGGGAGTGGTTTTCAGTCCTTTAAGTGAAAGAAACGCTTACCAGCACATATCTGTTACATCAGTCACAAAGCCTAAACACTGAATGCCTCACGTGAAAGGACATGAAAAATCATAACTATTTTTAGTGAATGCGGAGACACGTGGATAACATTGTTGCTTACGTGAGCATTGTTTTGAAGATGTTCTACGTGAGTCGCTGGGCCTTTAAGTACTTCTTTAATATTGGATTAGGTGTATCTAAAATGGCATCTAAATATCTTTATGACACTTGACCTGTTGAAAAGGAGGGACTGCTGATGGAAAGTATCTTCACCCACCAGGCACCAGCTATAAAATCTTTATTTATTACAATGCGTTCATCAGACGATTGAGTTAAAGGAAGTGTAGTCGTCAGTTTTCAGAGTTTCAAATTAAATCAGTGCTCTGTAAAAGGCACAGTGGATTCATTTATTCCTAATGCGTTTCTTCAGTTGACTTGTTTTGGGAGGCAAGAGGCTTTTTCTTCCATGCCTGTCAAGCTTTATAGTTGTGTGAGGTGTCAAATTTTAGAGTTGTGTGAGGTGGTAAATTAAATCATTCCGATTGATGAATCTGAACGCAGTGTTTACATGAACGATAAATAAAGTGATTGGGTTGATGTGAGCGTTTATGACATTATGAAATTTTATTTAACAACAACTGCCGCTCGTTCTGTGCGTCATACGTCAATTATCCCATTTCTAAGTCATGGCCCATTCACAGTCCTTTCCAGTTTCAGATTTCAATCCAGTCAAATGTTTACATGTCCTCTCGATTGGATTAGAAAAGGAATAAACCACCACTTTCAATCCGATCGAAATTTCATCCAGATCGAGTTCAATCGGATCGATTAAGGTGTTTACATTAAGGCTTTTCAGTCCGATTGAGCTGTCAATCCAATACTCATGGATTATTTGGCTGCATGTAAACGTAGCCATTTCTTTTGAAGCAATTATGCTTTTGTAGTTCTTTTTTTACATTTTCAACTTTAGTGTGCAATGTTTTGATGTTTGAGCATGAAAAAGGTCTATAAAGTTATTTAGCACAAAGTCCACTATTACTGTATATAGTTATTCTCTATGTCGGTAACCACTGGTGTAAAACTGCTAGGACAGTCTCAATTCATTGTTCATCGGACATTGAGTTTTTGACTGTAATTTGCAGGCCTGAGTTTTTGACTGTAATTTGCAGGCCTGTCTACCTACCCAGGGAGTTTGGCTGTGTTATTATTACTGCCGTGTACGTGCCTCCCAGTGCCAACACGAGGGTGGCTATGTCGGTTCTCTACCAGACCATCAGTGAGTTGCAATCCACTTATACTGAGGGGATCTTCATTGTTGCTGGGGATTTTAACCAGGCCAACATGAAAACAGTTCTTCCACACTTCCATCAGCATGTGGATTTTGCAACTAGGGGACAGAACATATTGGATAAGGAGTATACTAGGCTTGCTACGGTAGTCGGTGTTACCGGTGTTCAGGCGCAACACCGGTTTCATCACTTGTCCACCGCGACACCGAAAAAAAAAAAAATATATAGGCATATATTTATATATTTCACGCAATTACGCAGTATCCGTTTTTTTCTGTCACCCGTTGTATGATCACGCTCTTATTAATGTGAATGATATTAAGCGCAACAAGACTAAAAAGACCGCGCTGTCCTGCCTACACACACACACACGTGCGCGTGCGCCCGACCCACAGAAAAGACGCGCGTCAGTATAGAGTTCTCTAGGCGTATACTAGGCTTGCTACGGTAGTCGGTGTTACCGGTGTTCAGGCGCAACACCGGTTTCATCACTTGTCCACCGCGACACAGAAAAAAAAAAAAAAAATATATATATATATAGGCATATATTTATATATTTCACGCAATTACGCAGTATCCGTTTTTTTCTGTCACCCGTTGTATGATCACGCTCTTATTAATGTGAATGATATTAAGCGCAACAAGACTAAAAAGACCGCGCTGTCTTGCCTACACACACACGCGCATGCGCGCGCGCGCGCGCCCGACCCACAGAAAAGACGCGCGTCAGTATCGAGTTCTCTCTCGGGCTTGAACAAACCATAACACACAAATTATGCCAAAATGTCAGTTTTGTCGAGTGTCCTCATAAGAGCAGTCTTAAATGATTTAAATAAAGTCTTAAATTAACGTAGAGATTTGTGAGAAAATGGGACGCGTGTCGATCGCGTCTCTGTCAGCAGCTGGTCTTAAAGTGTCATTAAAGTTAATCAAAGAACAAAGGTAAGAGAGTAAATGACTCACTCAGACCCGGAGCCAGGAGGATTATTACACCGGCAGCCTAATAATCATGAATGCACACTGCTATCTTTAACACATCTCCGGCGAACGGCTTCTTCACGCAAAAGAAAAACTATTCATGAAGCGCAGTGAAATTCAGCAACCTATGGCGTTTCCTGATGGATCGAGGTTGTTCGTTAACTTAATTTTATACGTGCAACTCACGTAGCCATATGACACTGACAACGTGCTGACAGACAGGACCGAGAAGGTAATATTTAATATGAAACAGTCTCAACTTTCAAATTTGGTCAGTCAAAGAAAATTAAACAATAGGCCTACCGTTTTGTGCCTCTAATGTGTCGTGAGAGATTGCCTCAGTTAAAGACAAGTTCAAATCCACCGACGCTAATGTATATAAGTGAAAGTGAAGTACACACTGCTGCACCAGCTTTTTATAAGCGATGTAAAAAAATTAGTTTCGTTTTCAAATGAGCGGCAATTCAGCGCACAATAACAAAACAGTGTTGCTCCGCAAGACCATCATTATGCATGCATGCCCATGCAAACGCGCGCATTTTACATGTGCCTTTAAATGAGCGATTTAAAAGCCCCCACCGGATATACCGGTATTACCGGTGTTGTAATACGTCGATTAACCGGTGTGAAAAAATCCTCACCGTCACATCCCTAATACAAACATCAAAGGTGCATTCAGAGCAGCCCCCCGCCCCCAACTTGGCTCGTCAGACCATCTATCCGTTATGCTAATTCCCGCATACAAGCCCCTGCTCATCAGTGGGAAACCTACAGTGAGGCAGGTGAGAATATGGTCAGAGGGGGCAATGGAGGCACTCCAGGACTGTTTTGATTGCTCTGACTGGGACATGTTCAGGACTGCTGCCACCTACGGCGGTCATACGGACATTGATGAGTACGCCATGTCGGTGTTAGCTTACATCAGCAAATGTACAGAGGACGTTAGCGTCATGAAGACCATCATTACCCGAGCTAATCAGAAACCCTGGGTTACTGCAGAAGTACGCAAGATGCTAAAAGCACGGAACACTGCTTTTAAGTCTGGCGAAGTAGAGGCTGTGAGAACAGCAAGAGCCAATCTAAACCGTGCCATCAGGCTGGCAAAGCGTTCTCATAGTAAAAAAATCCAGGACTCAACCAACACCAGCAACATGTGGAAAGGTATAAGGACCATCACTAACCATAAGGTAACACCTCATCCAGGAGGTGAAGCTGACACTGACCTTCTCAATGAACTAAATATTTTCTTTGCGAGGTTTGAGGCACTAAATAGCACTTGTGCAGAAAAAGTAGTTCCTGATCAGCAAGAAAAAGCACTCTGCCTGGAAATAGCTGATGTACGAAGGTCTCTGAGGAGGGTAAATACCCAGAAAGCCCCAGGCCCTGAAAACATTCAGGGGCGAGTGCTCAATGTTTGTGCAGATCAGCTGGCCTGTGTTCTGACGGATATTTTTTACATCTCGCTAGACCAAGCCATAGTGCCAACGTGCTTAAAGACTGCCACCATCATCCCAGTGCCAAAAAAATCTCGAATCACCTCACTAAACGACTACCGGCCCATCGCACTGACTTCCATCACAATGAAGTGCTTTGAAAGGCTGGTTAAAGACTACATTATCTCCAGACTCCCTTCCATTTTTGATGCTTTCCAGTTTGCCTACCGGCCAAATCGCTGCACTGCGGATGCCATCTCCTCTGTCCTGCACCCGAGTCTTGTACACCTAGAGGAGAAGAACACGCATGTTAGGCTGCTGTTCCTGGACTTCAGTTCAGGTTTTAATTCCATCATTCCTCAACATCTGGTAGACAAACTGGGACCCATGGGTTTCAGTACACCCTTGCGGAACTGGCTGCTTGATTTCCTCACTGACCTCAATCAGTGAGGGTTGGACAGAATACCTCTAGTGTCATTACTCTCAGTACAGGCTCCCCCCAGGGCTGTGTCGTGAGTCCTCTGTTGTTCACTTTGATGACACATGACTGCGTCCCTAGGCATGCCACAAATCACATCGTAAAATTTGCGGATGACACAACGGTGGTAGGCCTAATAAAGGATGACAAGGAACTGGCCTACAGAGAGGAGGTGGAGCAGTTGGTGGGCTGGTGCAGAGATAACGGGCTGGTGCAGAGATAACAGTCTGATCCTGAACGTCGAAAAGACCAAAGAACTCATTGTCGACTTCAGGAAGAACCAGCCCAGCCATTCTCCACTACTCATCAACAACATAAAAGTGGAGGTGGTTAGCAGTATACAGTTTCTGGGTGTGTTCATTACTCACGATCTTACCTGGTCTGTAAACACTGCATCACTGGTGAAGAGGGCACAGCAGCGGATGCACTTCCTACGGAGGATGAGAAGAGCCCATCTGCCCCCGCCTATCCTCACCACATTTTACAGAAGCACCATAGAGAGCATCTTGACCAGCTGTATCTCAGTGTGGTGTGGAGGCTGTAGTGCCTCTGACTGGAAGGATGTAAGAAGGGCGGTGAAGACAGCAAGGAGAATCATCGACACCTCTCTTCCCTCCATTCAGGACATTGCAGAGAACCGCTGTGCCTCTCGGGCCAGGAAAATTTGCGGGGACCCCTCTCACCACCACTACAGTCTGTTTAGTCTAATGGCCTCCAGAAAGAGGTTCCGCAGCATGCGGTGTCGGACCTCCAGGTTTTATAACAGCTTTGTCCCCCAAGCCATCAGACTGTTGAACACTAATAAATAATACTTAGTACTGCGTACTGCTGGTTTTTATACTTGATTACTGTCAAATATTGAGATAGATATTTAGATGGCTAAATTATTTATTCTACTTTGCTATTTATATATTTATTATAATCTGTTTGTACAAATTTTTGGGATGAACATTTACACTGCAAAATTGAAACTGTAAGAAATGTGTGGCCTATGCAAACGAAATTTCGTTCTGTACACACTTGTTGTATTCTGAATGACAATAAAGTCTGTCAAAGTCAAAGTCACTGTTTCGAAAAATAATTCAAATTCTGGAATCGGATACTGGTTTAAAATTTCGATTACTCTTATCGATTCCTTTGTGTGCATTTTAATATGAATTTAAATCATTCAAGCACGACAAGATTTGCGCACTGGTTTCTGTGCTGCACACACATCCAAAACGACGTGTGCACAGAAAGCTGCCTCTCATGCTGTATAGAACGCGATACTGAGATCTCTTCCGCGTCTTTTTGCGCTTGAATGGACAAATACACAAAAATATGCCAAAATATCCTTGTAAACACAGTCGGTTATGTCTTAAGTGAATGTAAACAGTTGACAAAGAAAACATGTGTAAAAGTATATTAGATTCTTGCAGCTCTTAAAGGGACACTTCACCCATTTGCATTAAGCTTTCCATTGTTAGAAACCCAGTCATACTATTGAATGGTCGTGCAACACGCTCTCATTTTCCCCTGAGACGAGAGAAATCCACTATTTACCTTTTTCATTTCCTCATACAATGATGCAAAAATCGTCATTTTACGTCATTGTCGGAGGAAGTGTAAGAGGGGGGGATTTCTGTAAAGAATACAGCACTAGTTCCCACCCTTTCAAACCCGCCCATAGGGGGTTGGACCTAATGCGCTAACAGAGCTATCACAGATCAGTGGGTGGGACTTACCTTGTAGATACTGAAATCAATATCAGCCATCTTGTTTATAAGCTAAGCTAACAAGCGCTGTGGAGATAGGAAGTTATGACAATGACGGAAGAAACTAAACATGATATGGAAGAAGAGGATTTTGAAATTCTGCTGCTCGAATCCGATGTTCGTGGCTATTTTTACGAGCCGCAATATAGTGAAGAGCAGCTGAGCCTGATGGAGGAACAGGAGGCGGCTGCTGCGGCTTCTGCAGCCGAGTCAGAAGACCTGCCTGTCGCGGACGAGGAGCCCGGACTGGCTCTCGCGGACTGCTGGTGCCTGTAGTGTGCTCTCGCTGTGCGCTACGGACACAGATAGAGTCCGTCTGCTGCAGAGAATTTCAACGATGGCAATTTCTCCTGGACGAAATCTCTGAATCAGACGAGCTCACGGACGTTTGTGTTGTGATGTGAACCATCCTAGTTTCGCACCGCATATGTTCTGACTGGAACATCCAGGTATCATGCAATAATTCACCATATAGAAAGAAATACAAACGAGGAGTAATTCGCTAATGAGTTTGCCAATGTAACGGGTTCGTTGTTGTGGGAAGAAGGAGGCGGAAACCGGCGAACATTTAGACAGTAAAATAAACAAATACAAAACAAAAGTATAAGCCAGCTGGCCACACACAACAGAAACAAACAAAACATAACATAAAATCAGGCCTGTTCCTTTTATGCCTCCGCTCCTCCGTGAGAGATATGAGACCGCTGCGTCTCACAGGTGTCATTCATTATCACTCACGCCACCGGCCTCGCGCTGTCCTCTTACGTCCCTCGCCCTCGTCCTGCTCGCCACAGCCAACTAACTAGACATTTTGTGTGAAATTAATTTCAAACTCTTTTGGCAGCTAGCCTTGTAGACGGAACGGAAGAGTGATTTCTTTTCTCGGATGTTTGCGCTGTTCTGGATTAGTGGGAGTGGCTTGCGGAGCAGTGCAATGTGGTGCATTGTGGGAGTTGATGTCTTACTTACAAATGCGCCCAAAAGTTATGTTCTGTCTTTTCTCGGTCAAGAGGGCACCAAATTCAAAATTCTTTTACATTTCGACTACATATATGACCCACTTTCAATAAAGATTAATGTTGAAATGGGTGAAGTGACCCTTTAAAGTGACAGCAGCCTTATATTCCTGCTGCCATCTCTTTAATAATGTCAATCAAACAACAAAACACAGAGAAAATTCACTCAATGGTCTTGACTGAATAACTTTAGTAACTATATTTATAATGTATATTTATTAATAAAGTGCAGTGTTATTTTACATTTGATCACAGATTATCTACCTGAATACCTGAAAATCTTAAAACACTTTATTTCAAGTATATTTCAATTATTATTATTTGTATTACTGAGTGTTTACTCGTCTTTAAAAATGCTTGAAATTTATATTAGTTAGCCTAGTTGATGGTATTTTTTTACACCATAGGCAAAAGTTCCCTGTGTAAGTGTTCTTTAGCCTGTTTACTTTTGTTCATAGTATTCAGCTACAATGAAATGTTTTGCAATAAGACTTAGAATAAATGTAAATGATATCCAAGTTGTTGGTTTTTTTTTTTTTTACTTATTGGAATCGAAATTATGAATTGATCAGAATCGGAATCGTTAACATTCACAATAATTCCTGCTGCATTTGCAAATAAAGGGGGCAAGGCCTGGTTGACTTGCCTTAATAGTGTGTTGAAACTTCTGATTATGGTAAGGGGTGTGTGATATTTCCCAAACACACTTGAAGCGGTTGACCAATCACAACAGACTGATACAGCCGAGCAATAAGAGCTCATTGCGCTTTTCGGAAGGAGGGGCTTCATAGAGACAGACTGGGAAGAGACTTGCTGCAGTAATATAAAATCAACACTGTTGGGAGATGCACAGACTCAGGTAATTCTCTCTCTCTCACTCTCGCTCTCGGAGTTAGCAACAGAGGCTTGGGATGAGATGTGTAGAAATTAGTTCAACACACAAGAGCGTCCTGACAAATGTCTTGATTTAAACCTCTGAACAATGTCTTGAGGCATGGTAACCGTAGTATAAGCGGAATAATTGTCTCCAGTCCATTGAATTATTGAAAAATAAAGCACACCTGGGGTTTTGCTTTGCGTCGTGGCCGCATTACCACCTCGATTGTGCATTATTTTTAAATAATTCAATGACCTGTCATCAATTTTTCCTTATATTACCAGTTTTCTGTAGAGACTTTGAAGGGACTAAAATATAAAAGACAGTTTTGGATCCGTTTAACATGTTAACATTTGTTTTTTTTGTTTTGTTTTTCCAAACATTGCAATAATTCAGTTCTTTAGCTTCTAATAGAGCTTCACAGAGCAACAACAGCTTAATGCAGAGTAACATGAGGAAAACACTGATGCAAAATTACATCAGATATGAAAACACATCCATTCCCCAGACACCGGCAACATCAGACTCACAGAAATATTTGATATGGCCCTGAGGATCATGGGTAAAAGTGTCTTCTGCTATTGTATTGTCTTCTAAGCATTAGTTTAAGAAAATAGGTGAAGCTATCAAAGCTCAATTGTTTAGATACGGGAAGATATTAGATATGGGATTTTTCTTTCAAGTGATTGTTTTTCCATTTTAGTTGTGGTGGTGTAAACAGATACAGACATTACGTGCGTGTGCGTGTGGTAACAGAATTTCTTGATGTTTGTTTCATGTCTTTTGGTTTCTTTCATACAGAACCACAATGACATGAATCTCCAGCCTGGCATTTCACCCAGGACAGAGGTCAGATCACACGCACAAACAATGATTGCTTAGATCATTCTTGGTCTTTGTGGACAAACGCTTTGGCAATGTGATTCACTCTGATGTTTGTAAGATTGTGTAATGTCAGTTTCAAAGAAGGAATAAATGTGAATGTTTGTGTTTCTGTTTATGCATGCATTGAAGATTTTGCAATGGCACTAAAATTCCACAACAGAGGCAATTAGATGAGGCATGTTACAATATGCAGTTAATTATCAGATACACCTGGGTCAATACAGTAAGGCAAAGCTGGATCTACATTGTGTGCCTTTAGCCGTATAGCCCAAAGCTTTGCTTTTGTACTATTGTAGCTTTACATCAAAAGTTTTCACTTGGTCTAAAAGTTCACTTTGAAATATCTGCTTGGATTGTTTAGGATGATCAACTAATTGTACAGACCGAGTTCAACTAGAATGCTTATCTATTTTTTTTTAGTTTGAATAGATAAAACACTAGGGGTGTAACGATAGCCTCAAGTAACGATTCAACACCACAATATTATACTCACGATGCGATATTATTGCGATAATCAAAGTGAATAGGCTTGGACTTGGTGCTCCTAACCCATTGCACCGGACAATGGTGACACCAGCATAAAAATATTCATGCTTCTGAGGCTGAAAATTACAGATTTATTTTTGATGAATATGCGTTCACTCTGTCACTGGCTAGATATACTTAAAATTATGTAGGCCACTTTTTACTTGTAACATAAGACATTTGGCATTACCAGGACCCACAAATATTCCCCCATTGTATTTTTATACATTAAATTCAACATTATATAGTTTAATGTAGTACTGACACTAAAACTCAGAAAACATTTTTATTTTGGGTGAACTATACAAAATACATACTGTCACTATCCACAGTTGCATTTTTGTATTGTGATACATTGTGACACGATATTGCTACACCCCTATAAAACACTGTTTTTTTATTTTTAATTTTTTTGAGGACTATTAAAAACCTAAGAAAAACCAGCCTTATGACAATTGGTCAAGTCAATTTTGAAAATACATGTCTTTGTATAGCCCTGTGATGGACTGGCCATACGTGTTGCTCTGCCTACGACCTGAGACACAAGAATAAGCTCCAGCCTCCAAGCGGCCCTAAAGAAGGACAAGTGGTTTGGAGAATGAATGAAGGGATACATGTTTTTTCTATATGTAGTTATTGTACTGCCTCCATTTACTGCAGACCTGCATGGCTATTGGGTGTACAGGGTAAACTCAAATCACAAGCCATGCGTGTACATATACACCTGTCACGCGGCCAGTATTTTTCAAGTGTTTTGAAGTTTTCCTAAAGTAATTAGTTTTATGACTCTCTGCTTGTGACTTGAATGTTGTCATATGGACAAGGGCGGTTTCCTGTGAAACACACGCACAATGGTATGGGTGAACGAACATGTTTTTTGTGCTTTTATGTTCTCTTTGACATGTTTTACAGGCATATACACTCACCGGCCACTTTATTAGGTACACCTGTCCAACTGCTCGTTAACACTTAATTTCTAAGCAGCCAATCACATGGTGGCAACTCAGTGCATTTAGGCATGTAGACATGGTCAAGACAATCTCTTGCAGTTCAAACCGAGCATCAGTATGGGGAAGAAAGGTGATTTGAGTGACTTTGAACGTGGCATGATTGTTGGTGCCAGAAGGGATGGTCTGAGTATTTCAGAAACTGCTAATCTACTGGGATTTTCACGCACAACCATCTCTAGGGTTTACAGAGAATGGTCCGAAAAAGAAAAAACATCCAGTGAGCGGCAGTTCTGTGGGCGGAAATGCCTTGTTGATGCCAGAGGTCAGAGGAGAATGGCCAGACTGGTTCGAGCTGATAGAAGGGCAACAGTGACTGAAATAACCACTCGTTACAACCGAGGTATGCAGCAAAGCATTTGTGAAGCCACAACACGCACAACCTTGAGGCGGATGGGCTACAACAGCAGAAGACTCCACCGGGTACCACTCATCTCCACTACAAATAGGAAAAAGAGGCTACAATTTGCAAGAGCTCACCAAAATTGAACAGTTGAAGACTGGAAAAATGTTGCCTGGTCTGATGAGTCTCGATTTCTGTTGAGACATTCAGATGTTAGAGTCAGAATTTGGCGTAAACAGAATGAGAACATGGAACCATCATGCCTTGTTACCACTGTGCAGGCTGGTGGTGGTGGTGTAATGGTGTGGGGGATGTTTTCCTGGCACACTTTAGGCCCCTTAGTGCCAATTGGGCATCGTTTAAATGCCACGGCCTACTTGAGCATTGTTTCTGACCATGTCCATCCCTTTATGGCCACCATGTACCCATCCTCTGATGGCTACTTCCACCATGTCACAAAGCTCTAATCATTTCAAATTGGTTTCTTGAACATGACAATGAGTTCACTGTACTAAAATGGCCTCCACAGTCACCAGATCTCAACCCAATAGAGCATCTTTGGGATGTGGTGGAACGGGAGATTCGCATCATGGATGTGCAGCCGACAAATCTGCGGCAACTGTGTGATGCCATCATGTCAATATGGACCAAAGTCCCTGAGGAATGCTTCCAGCACCTTGTTGAATCTATGCCACGAAGAATTGAGGCAGTTCTGAAGGCAAAAGGGGGTCCAACCCGTTACTAGCATGGGGTACCTAATAAAGTGGCCGGTGAGTGTATGTTCATAATATAATAATATGAATTACTATGTTTTACTCAATATTGCATACATTATAAATATACCCATACTTAAAGGTGCTCTATGTAACTTTTCTACTAAAATGAATCCATTTTTTTATTGCCTGTGTGTGAAGGGGTTGTAATCACACATTAAAATGATCCACTTGTCGAGTTTTGCTATTACCTCTGAAGGCCAGTATTCCTATTTCTATGTGAAGTCTCCGGGTCGGATTTACCGCGAAATCCAACGGATGTGACGTGCATGCGCGCTCCCGAGCCTCTTTCCTTATATACAGTCTATACGGTCAGGGAGTTACGTCCGGTTAAAGGCGCACGTTTTTCGGCTTATATCTCAGTCAATCTTTGATCAATATTCCCAAGACTCTAATCGTTCGTAGTGCTGGACGGGGCCTTTCGAACGAGCCCACCCCCGAGGTCCAACTCGCCCGGCTCCCCGAGTTATAGCCGTTCGAAATCGGGGGTCCCAGCGAACGGCGATCCGGTAGGGGGCATCACCGAGGCCCGCCACTCGAGCATTCGGGCAAGGGTTCCCCTGGGACCTCCTCCCCCGAATTTGAGCTCTCTGGGTCTTTGCGTTCCAGAGATACGAGCGATTTTCTTCTGAGATAGTGACGTCACCGGCGTCCGCAATTTTGCAGCGCGCCCAATGGTTTTCTGCTAATATCTCCGCGAAAACACCACCAAAAACTATGGAACGTATATGGTTCTTTTCAGCTCGACTAGATGGTCCCAACGAGCTCGGTGCTCGCCGAATCCGTCAAGTATTCGCCGAGATATTTGCGTAATAGACGGTATTGTCTATGAGTTCGAGCAAGAGCGCTCTTGTAAAATTTGGTTGCAATCTGAAACATCACCACTAGAGGCCGCTAAAAGTTACGTAGAGCACCTTTAATGTGATCTGAATCACATTTTCTGACACATGACACATAACTCTCCATGTTGTCATCTGATTTGCTTCGGCTACAATCAAGTTGCAGATATATTTGCACCAAAATACACAAAATAAATTCGACTCGCTGCCTTTGACGTCAACAACGAAATATTTTGTTTTCTCCCTTTATAAGAGTTGATCGATCTATTTTTTTTTCTTCTTCTGAAAGCTTAATTATATTATAGCATTGCATTACTTGCATTTGGCATTGTTTTTCCATGCATGCTCCCCATGACCTTGTCAGAACAATCTTGCAACAGGCCAGTTTAGAACTACTGCATTGCATAAAGTAGGCCATATGGGTCAAAAATGTTTTAAATAAATACTAAATGTGAATATTTCTTTTATATATGATATAGCCTTTTTTAAGATTTACATACGAATATACACTTGGACTAGTGTGTGGTTGGTGTTGCTAACATGTGCATTAGATTAGGAATCATTTAGTGTAATTATCACTTAATATGCATTAGCTTCATATTCATCCACACGGTTTTAATTTGAGCGGTTTTAGAGCCTTAAGGCCCAAGAACGATAACTAGGCCTATATATTAGAGTCCACATCAATGCACAATATAACTTTGTTTATCCAAAGAGCGCAGTGCAGTTTTGTCTTCTGCCACTTTAAATTCTTGAGCTCTTTAAAACAAGATGGATTCTGATTGGCTGTCAAAGATTTTATCGTTCTCAAAGTGATTCCAACGATATCATTTCTCTCTAGCGTTATAGTTTTTGTGTGGACTGTTATTCTTTTACATTTAGAACGATTTTTTAAATATCCTTATTATATTTTTTATAATTATCGCTATAGTTATTGCATGTTACTGTATTATTATTATTATTTTGCATTATCAGAGACCCAAGACAAATTTTGTTTTGATTAAAAAAAATAAGCTACCATATAATGCACATTTATTGTGTGAACACAAGCACATCAGCAGATGCAGTTCTAAATACAGGAGTATGCAGCTGTTTTTATGTTGTACTTCACTTACAGCTGATTGGAGGCCAGTAAACTCCACTGACCCTCGTCTACCACTCACACTCAAGCACACGACTGCACACTCTTCACCTTATTCATATACGGCCTGTCAAGTTCAGGCATTTATATTGCTGTTAAGGTTCAATATATGTTATCACGCATGAAAACACTGCAACACCAGTTTCAATAAATGTCCAACCTCGGAATTTCAATAAACCTCCTTGTATTTGTTACTGCCTGGGTTAACGGTGGAACACAAGTGCTGACAGAAACTTATTGGTTTTCCAGCATCACCAACATGCTCTGCTAGTGTGATAGCTTTAAGCGCTATGCTCTTTTGATTTTATATTTTTTCCTATCAATCTATCAGTCATTTTTCCATCCTACTTTCTTTGCAGTTGGATGGCTCTGAAATTAGGATGGCACATAGCCTAAGCTAAGCTTTTACAAATTGGATTAGCACTTAAAACGCATCCAAGAACAAGGGGGATGCTGATCATGATAAGATGTTGGGGAATTTGTGTAAGCATGTCAAATTTGAGGAACAAACGAAAGATGAATCTAACTACAAGGGGCTCAAGTGAAAAGTTATTCTGATTGCGTTTTTAACTCTGATCTTGAGTTTCTTTCATTGAAGTTGTTTGCTGACTTGAAAGCTGTCTGCATGTGCATTGCTGCACGTGTGTGTGTGTGTGTGTGTGTGTGTGTGTGTGTGTGTGTGTGTGTGTGTGTGTGTGTGTGTGTGTGTGTGATAAGCCAGGCTGAGAGGACAGCAAAAAAACAGAGTAGCCTAGCCAACAACCTCATTGACGTTTATCCTTGGATAGTAAAATGTGCTAATAATACAAAATATTGCAGCATTTAGCAGTTTTCCTTGCATATCTCATGTGTCAAACAGAATTTAGCCACAGCATCATCATATTTAACACAACAAGTCAGTCTTAATCTCTCAATGAAACTGCACCTGTGAGAAAAGTGTATTCCTCGTACTTTGGTGTGTTTTGGTGGCTTAATGTGTTTTTTTCCCCCCACATATTTGTCACCCCATTGTTCTATTTCTATTTTCATCAGTCTTTGCTTTAGCCATTCTACTAATTATATTTAACTTTGCAACTATGTCAACTACCAGTTATTAGAGACTGTTTGCTAAATAGTAGATATCTGCTAACTCTTTATTTTTACTTGTACTGACAATAAGTAACTTTGCAACTACATGTCAACTTATTCTACCAACCTCCCTGGCCAGACTGATCTCATGAAATGGCGTATGTATGACACGCCAATTCGTATTTCCATTTTTGGCGTGCTATCAACACGCATAATCGCTTTTCAGCGTGTTTATCAACGCCGTTGACTTAAAGGGATACTCCACCGGTTTTTCATATTAAACTATGTTATTCCCTTAACTAAGACGAGTTGATACATACCTCTCTCGTCTCAGTGCGTGCACTATATCGCTCTGTATTGCCGCAAAACTATGTTAGCACTTAGCTAGCCCAGTGCATTAAATATGGGCCAAAAAAGAGAAGCGACCAAACACTTCCTCGTTTTCCCTATTTAAACACAGTTACTCGAGTAGTGTAACTCGACCTAGGCTGGTGACACAAAATAAAACGTTGCGCTTTTCTAAGCGTTTAAAATTGATGACTATATTGTATGGCGGAATACCATAACAAGTGCTTTTGAGCACTTCGACTTGGCGCAATAATATCTTCACTCGTGAAAAGTCCTCGAGAGGAACCGGCTCCCGCTTCCTCTCCCCCCTCCCTCTCATTTCCGTCAAAATCTCTCGTTACATTACTGTATATATATAAATATATGACCTACCCCAACCCCGTCCCTAAACCTACCCGTCACTGGGGTTAATACTATTTATGAGTATTCCCCTACCATCCTAGGAAAAAAAAATATTGCTCCACAGATAGATATGAATTTTGCTTCATTTCGCTCAGACATTTAACGGCGTACACATACACGCGGAATCACTCGGATGTTTAACGGCGTAGACATACACGCAAAAGATGATGGTTCGTTTCGGCGTGGACGTACACGCGGATAGCTCAAAATGCGTATAGATAACACGCCACTTGACTTGAAAGTGGCGTGTATGTTTATGCAAAGTCATGATGTTATGTTGCCCTGGCAGTAACATAAGCCCCTTTCACACAGCGCTTTGAACCCGGCAAATTGCCGGCAAATCGCCAGAGTGCCTTCTGTGTGAACGCAAACACGACCCGGGATTGATGCCGGGTTGGGGACCTAGTAACATTGCCGTGTGAAAACAGGCTAGTGAAACGGTACGTAATGCGCTAGTTTATGATCGAATCAGAGAAAAAAAATGCACAAGCGTGGTTTCTCCAGAGAGAAATCGCAGCTCATAAGCAAACTATACGCGTTGCTGAGACATTACATGTCACATCGATGTCACGTATCTTTCCGGAACATACACGGGTTGTGTGTGAACGCGCTCTCTGATTCCGGCAAATCACTGGCAGTGTGAATGAAGCAAAATCAAACGAGCCTGGGTCAAATCCCGGGTCGCTTTATCCGTGTATTTTCCGGAATCTCTGTGTGAAAGGGGCTATTATAGTGTCAGCCCAGATCTGGTACTTGTTGAATCCACATGTACTAACCTTCAACTCTCAGTCTACTAATAATTTTAATGACTGGTAGTTGACATGCAGTTGCAAATGAATGAGAGTTAGACCTAGTTGATATGCAAAACTAAAGTTAGTAGAATGTCGAATGGACTATCAAAATAAAGTATAACTGAAATCAGCAATTCAGCATGGGTCAGAAAATCATTCTTATAACTGAACTCAAGCCGTGTCATGCTATGCTATCCTAAATAAAATTATTGCCAAAGCCAATTTTACTCTTTACATTTGACTTCGAGTGTCCGTGGACTATTCCCAATTTAAATCAATACACACATGTGTACAGTACATCTCCCAGGATGGTGCTTTGACCTTTGAATGCAGCTAAAGGGCATCAGAAGTGTGACTAGCTGTGAGACCCCAGCAGTGGCCCAGGTGGCATTTCAGGACTGACAGTGAAGTGGATGGAAAGCACGAGGCAGACGAGACTGGAAGTGTTGGAGATGGATGTGGATATGTATCCTCAAGAGTGAAATATGACTGTGCACTTAGCAGTGTTTTTGTGGTTCGATCTCACTGATGTTTGTTATGCTAAGAATGAAAGTGAAAGAGATTTTGATTGCGTTTAAGCCACATGAAGACTGCAGCAAAACAATTCCACCCCGCCCAGTTCACTTGAGTACATTTCAGTGAGTACAACAGATCGTTTTAAGAACAAATGCAATAAAAAAAATATAAATATACACAGTATATGAAATATACAGTATGTAATGTGGAATCTTCTATATTAAAGGACCTGTAATGGGTCAAAATCACTAGTGAACCATGGCACCTGAACCTTGGCCCTCTCACCCTCTTCAAATCAGCCTAGCTTACGGTGTCCTCTTAATAAACCCGCATAAGTTACATTTGACAAGAAATGCAACAAACAATCAGCACAGTGAGTTTGAGAGTTATCACAACAATAAAACAAATGTATTGTATCCTCATTTACATCAAAACCTCATTACAAATAGCCTAATTGCATCATCACACAATCGTGTGTGCATTTCAGCACAATATGGTGACAAATGGCCAGGTTGCAAAACGTATGACACAAAACCAGAAAAACCCAAAGCTGACACATGACAGCACTCAGACCAAAAGCAAATTAGCAACAGACACTTCCGCATCAAAGACAGTGAACGGTCGTGGCATTTTTACAGATTACAGATTGACCAGTAAAGTAATTCAGCAAAATTTCTGTTTTCTCAAATAAGCTTAGCATAAAACATTGGCATCGGAGACCAGAATAAAAACGGTTGGCATGTGACCTATTCGATTTATAAATAACTTACCCAAAACAGCACAATTCCAGCAGTAAAACTTTAGCTTCTTGGTTGATGCTGTCATCCAGGGGTATCGCTTTAACTGCTGGGGTTGAAATGCTTTAAAAAGCTTTGGCTTTCTGCAACAAATTAAGCTCTGGTGTAACTAACGTTAGGTCTTCCTTTGCCGATTAACTCCAGCTTTTCTTTAAAAGTTTATCTAGCAAACCGCGTGGATAATAAATTAGCACTGTGCTCCTCACTAACATCACTTTTCTTCTTCTTCTTCTTCTTCTTCTTCTTCTTCTTCTTTTTCGGTTATTTTAATGGCGGACTGGTGTCAAGAGCACATGTCGCCACCTACTGTTCAGTTTAATTAATCGTATTCCATGCCTTTATAATAATAATAATAATGATAAAATAAATTAGAAAAAAATTACTTGCGTTTTCTATAGGCGCTAGCAATTTTATTGTTTGTTTTTTTCCTGATCGTGTTCCCACAGAGGACGGAACTTGTCATAAACTTAGTGATAAGCCCCACCCATTTAGAGGTACGATCTGATTGGTCAATTTTCCTGTCATTTGAAATTAGTCTCTCATTGATCATTGATTCACAGCTGGACCAATCAGAGACCTGAAAGCGTTAGGTGGAAAATTCTAATAAGGAGACAATGTGCTGCTTCTTTTTTTTTAATCATATTTTTGTTGAACATAACAGAAAAGCATTAATAACTGAAAGATTTACAAACAAGACTGAGCTTACATTCAATCATCACATCATTCTCAACAGTATGTTCAAGACAAAGAAAAAAGAAAGAAAAAAAGAAAGTAAAAGAGATGAAAAGTAGTATAAAACCAAAATCTTCCAATAAGGAGTAAGAAAATGTCCTTCTACACAACACAACAAAAAATGAATTGGCATTTCCTCAAAAAGATTTAGAAGTTTATTTTCAATTCATGAATTCCAAAAATAACATTAAATCTGCTGACTTTTTAAAGTAGGCTAGTAGCCTATTTCATTTTATATATATATATATATATATATATATATATATATATATATATATATATATATATATTACAAAAGTGTTGAGGGCCCTGGCGGTTCCCCTTAGCACTAAATAAGTAATAATTGGATCTGACGAGTTAATGAAATTTAGTTACTCACCACTTGCATGTAACTTTATTAGGAACTGCAACATTATGTGGTTAAAATGGAACTGTGATAGTCTGACCCTCACTGATGTGAGCTATTCAAAAAACACATACAACAAATATTTTGCAAATAATTTGATTATTTGCCATGCAGTTTGATGCCTCCATTATGCATAAGGCTGTGTTTAGTGAGCCTGATGCCATCTGACATGTTCACATCTTTGATCTGCTCTCTCAGGTATTTCCTTGGTTTCTTGTGAAACTCAAAGAGAATTTCTCAAGTTTCCACTGGATTCACTGGAACAAAGCAGCGGGATGATTTGCATTTAAGTGGCTAAATGTAAACCTCATGAACAATGTTTACGACAGGGTTTCTGCGATGAGAAGATTAGGTTTGCCTCCTGGGAACAGACTGATGTCATGGGAAAAACGAAACAAGCAACCACACCTGCTAACACACCATGGAATGTTACGACTGTAAAGACCAGCTTGTACTTGGACAGGAATCTTTGCAAAGGTGTCAGTTAATAAAATGTGAAATAAATATACAAGATCAAAAGTAAGACAAATGATGGTGTGGTTGTATCCATGTTGATGAAGATGGTTGTCTTTATCATTATTTTGATTATGATTAGTAGCAGTACAGTAGTATTGCTATTTGTATAGTATTTACTAAAGCAAGCATTACTACTGCTATTGCTCTTACTTGCGGTAACATTAGCAACATTTTCCACCAAAAGAGGTCCACTGGCGGTCCACTTATGCATGAAGCACTACTTACACAGACGTCACTTTCACACAAAGCAGCTTTCTGTTGGTCAGCGAGGAAAATTTACTTCAAATCCAATGCATAATCTGTGTGGGGACATTTCATGTCCTTACGTCAAATTATGGATCGCATGGATTCCAATTGAACTGGATGACTGGATTTCAAAAGAGCAATGGTACAGAAAATGTGACCACAACTTTAACCCTTTACCTGTCACCCCCCCCCCTCCCCCTCCCCCTCCCCCTCGTACCTTCATACCTTCATTTTTGTTTGGAAGATGAACAAAAGTCCTATTGATTTGGAAAAACATCAGGGTGAGAACAGTAATCGATGGCAACATTTTAATTTTCAGGTGAACTAACCCTTTAAGTGCTGTTCAAACAAAGACAAATGTTTGGCTATATAAAAAACCTTGCATGCAATTTGTCTGTTCAGATCAATGTGAAAAAATGATATGTGAATGTTGGTGTCTGAACAGATACACTGAAATATAAACATTGAGCACTCACATTTGATAAACGGAAGCTCAAACATGCTTGCTTGACATGCAAGAAGAGCTTTACCATATTTGAGTGCTCTATGTACGTTTGCTGATCAATGTTTACATGTGAATAAAATTATTTGTTCACGTGCCTTTGGCAAGTAGCATGAGGATCACAGATTGCTCCAGTATCTTCCATGATGTCAGCAGCATTGCATGTCCGGGAGCTCTCACACTGTGTTCAATATTTATACGACCCAGCCTAGAGGACTGACTGCAGAATACAAAAGAAAAGAGGAGCCCCAAGCATGTACCTCACTCACCTGTTCTGATCGTTTCCATTTCTTATCTAAACACCGTCCTGCTAGGAGGAAGTCTCCCGAGTGTCACAAGCAATTAAGGTTCCCAGCTGCTTGCGGCCTCATCTATTTACGAGTACCTCTGCATGTCCTCAGGGAGATTGCTGGACTGTCCATACAGCCTTCCTTAAATGGCATAGACATTATAGGAAGCATAACCTCACACTTCATATATGAAGGTATTTATTAGTGCTGTCAAACGATTAAAATATTTAATCGCGATTAATCGCATTAATGTCATAGTTAACTCGCTGTCAGGTTCCTGTGCAGGTGACCGAAGACGAGGACACAGGAACTGCAATATAGTTGATTTATTAACAAACTTAACTTTCAGGAACAAAGGAAAGGAAAGGAAACTCCAGGACTTCAATACTCAAACAACCATACAAGGACGACGACCAACAAACACTGAGGGAAAACACAGGGCTTAAAAGAACTGGGACTAATGGAATTATTAACTGAACACAGGTGAAGAAACTGAACACAAACGAGGAGCGGGAAAAACTAACAGGACTGAACCAAAATCAAAGACAGGGGGAAAACAAGATCACAGAACATAACTAAACACATAGAAAACGTGACAGAACCTCCCCCTTCCCCGAAGGCGCGTCCTCGAGCCGTATAACATCCAAAGGGGTGGGAGGGTGGGCGCCCTGGAGGCTGACGAGGGCATGGTGATGCAGGGACGGGAAGCCTCCAGTGCGGAGCTGGTAGCTTGGGGAACCGGCTGTGGACGTGGCCATGGCGGAGCAGGCTGTGGGCGTGGCCAGGGCGGTGCAGGCTGTGGGCGTGGCCATGGCTGTGGGCGTGGCCAGGGCGGTGCTGTTGGACCCTCAGGCGTCCAGGGCGGAGCTGTCGGACCCTCGGCGTCCAGGGCGGAACTGTCGGACCCTCGGGCGTCCAGGGCGGAACTGTCGGACCCTCGGGCATCCAGGGCGGAGCTGACGGACCCTCGGGCGTCCATGGTGGAGCTGACCCTTCGGGGGGCCATGGCAGTGAGGACCCTTCGGGTGGCCATGGCGGTGAGGACCCTTCGGGTGGGCGCCCCCCCAAAATTTTAATGGGGAAATTGACAGGAAAAGGGGGATCCGGCAGCAACGAGGGTCTTGGGCTGGGCAGGACCAGCGGTGAAGGAAACTCTGGGCTGGACAGGACTGGCGCAGGATCAGCGGGCTCTGGCGCAGGATCAGCGGGCTCTGGCGCAGGATCAGCGGGCTCTGGCGCAGGATCAGCGGGCTCTGGCGCAGGATCAGCGGGCTCTGGCGCAGGATCAGCGGGCTCTGGCGCAGGATCAGCGGGCTCTGGCGCAGGATCAGCGGGCTCTGGCGCAGGATCAGCGGGCTCTGGCGCAGGATCAGCGGGCTCTGGCGCAGGATCAGCGGGCTCTGGCGCAGGATCAGCGGGCTCTGGCGCAGGATCAGCGGGCTCCGGGCTGGTTAGGATCAGTGGCGAAGGTCTTGAGCTGGGCGGAACCAGCGGTGAAGAGGGCTTTGAGCTGGGCGGAACCAGCGGTGAAGAGGGCTTTGAGCTGGGCGGAACCAGCGGTGAAGAGGGCTTTGAGCTGGGCGGAACCAGCGGTGAAGAGGGCTTTGAGCTGGGCGGAACCTGCGGTGAAGAGGGCTTTGAGCTGGGCGGAACCAGCGGTGAAGAAAGCTCAGGGCTGGACGGGACCAGCGGCGAAGAAAGTTCTGGGCTGGACGGGACCAGCGGCGAAGGAAGCTCTGGGCTGGACTCATTGGCCAGAACTGATGTTCGTGTGGCCCACACATACAGGATCGCCGCTGACATTACAATCCACGCAGTGTCCTCTTGGATGTACTCACAGGCGACGGGCTCGAGCTCAGGCTCTGGCGGGCAGGTGACGGGCTCGAGCTCAGGCTCTGGCGGGCAGGCGACGGGCTCGGGCTCAGGCTCTGGCGGGCAGGCGACGGGCTCAGGCTCTGGCAGGCAGGCGACGGGCTCAGGCTCTGGCGGGCAGGCGACGGGCTCTGTGCTGGATGGGACCACATGCACCTGGCTGACGAGCGAACATGGACTGTGGACTGTGGATTGACGAACATGTCCCCCTCTACGACCTCCCCGAGTCCCAGAAAATCTGGCCAAGCGGGTTCCCACAAAACGTTGCTTCCAGATCTCCATCTTCCTTTCTTTTCTTTTCTTTTCTTTTTGGTTGGTCGTTCTGTCAGGTTGCTGTGCAGGTGACCGAAGACGAGGACACAGGAACTGCAATATAGTTGATTTATTAACAAACTTAACTTTCAGGAACATACAGGAACAAAGGAAAGGAAATGAAACTCCAGGACTTCAATACTCAAACAACCATACAAGGACGATGACCAACAAACACTGAGGGAAAACACAGGGCTTAAAAGAACTGGGACTAATGGGATAATTAACTGAACACAGGTGAAGAAACTGAACACAAACGAGGAGCGGGAAAAACTAACAGGACTGAACCAAAATCAAAGACAGGGGGAAAACAAGATCACAGAACATAACTAAACACATAGAAAATGTGACACTCGCGATTAATCGCAATTAATCACACATTTGTATCTATTCTAAATGTCTCTTGATTTCTTTTTGTCCCATTATTTTTTCTCATTTTAATGCTCTTATTTTAAACATATTTAATGCTTTTATTGAAAACAACATTGGCATATACTGTGTTCAATTTCACACTAACATTCTCACTTGGAGCAAATAATCTCTCACACAATGTAACACTGTCCATCAATAAAAGGGTGAAAGAAATACTGACAAGGTCCTGATATTGACGAGGGGGCGGAGAATTCGCATCAGCTGTGTGTGTGCTTGGCCATCAAGTGGTATTTAGACTGCTGTCTTGCTGCGATCGCGATGATGATAGCTCAGTTCACAACGACAAACCTCACAGATCACTTTGGTCTTGTCAATGGAACCATTTGGCAACTTTTTAAAAGTAAACTTTTCATTCAGAATCTTATTGGCATCCATTTCGGTGTCTCGCGCTCGTCATCCACTCAAAACGTAACGTTAACCAACTATTTGACCGGCTCGCAAGCCTAAAAAAGTGTGTGCGGCGTGCCTGTTGTTTTGTTTCCGGTCTAGCTAGATCCGCTTGCGCTTTGGTCGACGAAGCAACAAAACGTCCTCGCTGAGGAGCCGAGACTGAACTCAGGTGTCTACCCAGCGGAACAGCGGAAGTGGCAAGGAGACGTAACGTCTCCGTTCCCTACTCAGGGAACGAGGGTTACATCCGTAACCGAGACGTTCCCTTTCGTAGTCACTCTGAGTAACGTCGGATGACGGAGAATGGGGGTCCCCGTGTAATCACGCCACCTTCACAGCTGTCTTCCAGTGCCCTGCGAAGTCTGACCTCCCTGTCGTGATATAGGCACGGGGGAATGAGTCCTACTTAACACAGGAATACCAAGGTACACTGGGAAGCATATCTCAGGGGAGATATGCCGCAGCATGCCTACCCGTAGGGAGGACTTAAGAATACACATATGGCCCGAGGGGGGCTTCATATGGAGGAACACTGGAGTGACCAGCTCGTGGGGTGGCAACTTTCAACCCCAGGAGTGGCAAGGTGGCTTGCCGAGGGAACGACACATGCTCAAAGAGGCTTACAGTGGAAATACACATGTGGGGGTTACTCAGAGGAGGAACCATGCACACGGAGGCACCTAGCCGACGCACAGGCAATAGACACTGGTGCCAGCGTCAACAGTGCTGGAGGAACTCAGGGCTTCAGAGAGGAAGGCTCACCAGAGGAAATATCGCACGTATCCAGTCCGTGGAGTGGAATGGCAAGCAAGCGAAGACACCTAACGGCTCCCATGTTAGCTTGAAAAAGACAGTACATGGGAGGAGACTGGCTCCACTCGGAGATTGTAGAATCTGGCGAATGTGTTAGGTGTCGCCCAGCCTGCAGCTCTGCAGATGTCTGTTAGCGAGGCGCCATGCACTAAAGCCCAAGAGGACGCCACACCCCGGGTGGAGTGGGCGGTCACACCAAGGGGACACGGTCGACCTTGCTGCTGGTATGCCAAAGCAATGGCGTCCACTATCCAGCCTTTCCCTTCAGCTTCCCACCATAACAGACAAAGAGCTGGTCTGAGGTCCTGAAACACTGCGTCCTGTCTACGTAAGCACGGAGAGTGCGTACTGGACAGTAGGGATGGGAATCGAGAACCGGTTCTTCTTTAGAACCGGTGCCCAGTGAATCGATTCCTTGGAACCGTTAGTATGCCTGCTTAACGATTCCGCTTATCGGTTCTGCTCGTTGCAAATGTGTCATGACGTGACACACGCGCTGCGTTGTTTTGGTTCAGAACGCAGCAAACATGGCATCGAGGCAGAAGCGCTCTAAAGTTTGGTTAAAAGACGACAATATATGAGGCGCCGTCTAGAGCTTAAATCAAACTTCATTCACGCACACATAGGCTATATGAAACACTTGCACACACATATACTAGGCTACGTAGTCAAACATACACGTATACTGCTGAATGCGCAAACAAATACATATGAAATGCACACCGACACACCTAAAGTCACTCACGCACATACTGTACACGCAAACTCTACACACACGAGATGCGCGGAACTCTCCAGGCACATACTCATATGAGACGCGCGCGCGCACACACACAAACTCTCCACGCACATACTCATATGAGACGCGAGCACACACACACACAAACTCGCGCACATACTCATATGAGACGCAAGCACACACAAACTCGCGCACATACTCATATGAGACGCGAGCACACACACACACACACAAACTCACGCACATACTCATATGAGACGCGAGCACACACACGAACTCGCGCACATACTCAGTATGACGGCGCCTCATAACAATACAGTCACTTGCTACCATAGACTGTAAAAAATAGCTTGCAACCCTATTTGTTTACAGCTTGCAACACGTGTAAAATTTCCATTTCGTCAAATGGGGTAACTACCTCCAATAGGCTATGCAGAAACATTTGGCCACACAGCAAGCCGTGTAACATTATACACTGATGAATGAGCGCTGCTTTTAAACATTTATTTAAAACAAAATTGATTTGACAGAATTTCATTTTCTTAATGGCATAAACAGACTTTAGTCCCATGAAACTTGAAACTGGAATGTCACTGTTTCTGTCACTTCGACTTCCCCGAACAGGCGAACACGCGTGCACGTGCGCACACATCCCTTTTGAAGTAAAATTTAAAATTGATGATGCAGTACATGTAATGCATATGGAATTGAACTGAATCGATGACATGATAATCGTATTTGAAACGAACCGAACTATGAGACCAGTGTAGGTTCACACCAATAATACTCTGTGCTGTGTCTTCTGATCAGATATTAAAGCGAGTTAATACAAACAAACAATTGTACTTATGTCACCCAATGAGAATCGATAAGAGAATCGATAAGGAATCGAATCGATAAGCAATATCGATAATGGAATCGGAATCGTTAAATTCTTATCAATTCCCATCCCTACTGGACAGAGCAGTGCCAAGGCTGGGTCTGCCTCCTCCCGGGGCAGCGCTTGCAGGTTCACCACCTGGTCCCGGAAGGGAGTGGTAGGAACCTTGGGCACATATCCAGGCCGGGGTTTTAGGATCACGTGAGAGTGACCCGGCCTGAACTCCAGGCATGCTTCGTCAACGGAGAATGCGTGCAGGTCCCCTACCCTCTTGATGGAGGCCAGTGCAACCAGGAGCGCTGTCTTCATTGACAGGAACTTGAGCTCAGCTGATTGCAGAAGCTCAAAGGGAGCCCTCTGCAGGGCATTTAACACCACTGAGAGGTCCCAAGAGGGAACGAGAGGATGGCGAGGAGGATTCAGTCTCCTCGCTCCTCTCAGGAACCTGATGATCAGGTCATGGTTCCCAAGAGACTTACCTTCAACTGCTTCGTGATAAGCGGCGATAGCGGCCACATACACCTTCAGGGTGGAGGGAGACAGCCTTCACTCCAACCCATCTTGCAGGAAGGAAAGCACGACACTGATCGAGCATCTCCTGGGGTCTTCTCGGCGAGAAGAGCACCAGTTGACGAAGAGGTTCCACTTCAACGCATAGACATGTCTCGTGGATGATGCTCTAGCGGAAGTGATGGTAGCCGCCACCGCTGGTGGCAGGGTACTCAAACCTGCCTCGTCCCGTCCAGGAGCCACACGTGGAGGTTCCAAAGATCGGGACGAGGGTGCCATAGGGTGCCCCGTCCCTGAGAAAGGAGGCCTTTCTCAGAGGAATTGGCCAAGGAGGTGCTGTCGCGAGGAGTATCGGTTCGGAGAACCAGGTCCGGGTGGGCCAATACGGCGCAACCAGAATGACCTGCTCCTCGTCCTCCTTGATCTTACACAGGGTCCGTGCGAGAAGGCTCACTGGGGGAAACGCATATAAGCGGAGGCCCCACGGCCAGCTGTGCGCCAGTGCATCCGTGCCGAGCGTGCCCTCGGTCAGGGAGTAATACAGGGCGCAGTGGGATGAGTCGTGGGAGGCAAACAGGTCTACCTGTGCGTCCCCGAACTGGTCCCAAATCAGCTGGACCGACTGGGTATGGAGTCGCCATTCGCCGGAGATGGGCCGAAACCGTGACAGCTCGTCGGCTGCAAAGTTCCGATCTCCCGGAATGTAAATAGCACGAAGGGACCTCAGGTGCTTCTGACTCCATAGGAGGAGGTGGCGTGCGAGTTGTGACATACGGCGGGAGCGTAGACCACCTTGACGGTTGATGTACGCTACAGTCGCGGTATTGTCTGAACAGACTAGTACGTGTTGACCCACGAGCAACATTCGAAAACGGTGCAGGGCAAGGCGTACTGCCAGCAACTCGAGGCAATTGACATGCAGAAGGCGCTGGGGTCCTGTCCAGGAGCCCGCGGCAGCACGTCCGTTGCACATGGCGCCCCAGCCCGTGGACGAGGCATCTGTGGAGACAACAACATGCCTGGAAACTCGTTCTGGAGGAACTCCGGCCCGTGGAAAACTGAGGTTCCTCCACGGGGTGAAGGTCTGACGGCAGGTCGGAGTCACTGGGACTCAGAGTGTGCCATGATGCCATGCCCACCTCGGGACTCGATCGCGAAGCCACAGCTGAAGTGGTCTCATATGAAGCAATCCGAGTGGCGTTTCCGCGGCTGCAGATGCCATATGCCCCAGGAGCCTCTGAAACAATTTCAGTGGGACTGCACTCTTGCCATCGAACTGTCGAAGACAAGTCAGCAGTGAGTGTGCGCGCTCGCTCGTAAGCTGAGCGGACATGGCGACCGAGTCGATCTCCATACCGAGAAAAGAGATCCTCTGCACGGGGCAGAGTTTGCTCTTCTCCCAGTTGACCCGAAGGCCCAGACGATCTAGGTGCCGGAGCACAAGGTCTCTGTGTTCGCAAACCTGATCTCGAGATTGAGCTAATATTAGCCAGTCGTCGAGATAATTCAGAATGCGAACCCCGTGTTCGCGTAGGGGAACAAGGGCTGCCTCGACGACCTTCGTAAAGACGTGAGGAGACAGAGCCAGCCAGCTGCTCTGCCAGGGGTCTGGCGACAGAGGACATAGGGGGACGAGAGCGGCGAGGCCCGGGGGCGTCGCGCACTGTCATCCGGCTCTGTGTGCTCAGTGATGGACATTTTGGTTCTTTCTTTAACCACATTAGGGTGCTGCCCACCGTGGGTGAGCAGAGGGGAGTGGAGAACAAAAGATTCTCCCCCAACCCTCCACCGAGGGAAGGAGGGGGCCTGCAACCACCTCCTGGGAAAAAAACGGTACCATCACTGAGCAGCCCGTCTCAGGAGCGCCGCTTGGCCTGGCGTTTTGCTGGGCGCGGGGCTGGAGAGGGCTGGGGCGCCTTCCTGCGGCTTCCTCCACGATGCGGCCCGGGTGAAGGCTGCTGCTGGGGCCGTGCGGGAGGGGCGGGAGCCACAGGAGGGCGCCCTCGGCGGCGAGCAGGCTGAGGCATCTGTATCGACGGCTGGGTGGAGGCAGCAGCGGGCCGTCGGGGCAGAATGTGTTTAATCGCCTCAGACTGCTTCTGTGCGGTTGAAAACTTCTGGGCGAAGTCTCCAACCGCTCCGCCGAAGAGGCCGGCCTGGGATATGGGGGCGTCGAGCAGACAAGTCCGCTCAACGTCCCGCACTCGGCCAGGTTCAGCCACAGATGACGCTCCTGGACCACAGAGGTGGCCATTACCTGACCCAAGGAACGTGAGGCCACTTTCGTTGCTCGGAGAGCGAGGTCAGTGGCGGCACGCAGCTCATCGAAGAGCTCGGGGTCAGTCCTGCCCTCGTGCATATCTCTGAGCAGCCTGGCCTGGTAGACCTGCAGGGTGCTCATCGCATGCAGGGCAGCGGCCGCCTGTCCTGCAGCTCTGTGAGATCTCGCCACCAGGGTAAACGAGAATCTACAGGCCTTGGACGGGTGCTTAGGAGTACCACGAGAAGAAGCACCCTAAGGACACAGTTGCATCGCAACAGAGCGTTCAACCGGGGGAATCCCAGTGTACCCATGGGCGACAGCACCATCGAGGGGAGGAAAGGCGGAGAAAGCTGTCGAACGCTCACAGGAGGTCAAAGGAGCTTTCCATGACTTCGACAGCTCCTCATGCACCTCCGGGTAGAATTGAATTGGGGTTGGCTGTGGCCGTGAGGCGGCAGCCGCACCCAAAAACCAATCATCCAACCGCGAGCGCTCGGGGCAGGGCGGAGGGTTCCACTCTAGCCCGATGCTCGCAGCGGCCCGGGAGAGCATGGCCGTCATCTCGGGATCTGACACGGGCAACGCTGGCACTCCCGAGGAAGGCAACGCAGCCGCATCATCACTTCCCGATGACTCTTGCCCGCCTTGTGATGCCGCGATCGACATTGAATCCTCCTCTGGAGCGCCGAATGAAACACGCGGGGCATCCGCAGATGGACCCGCCTGAATCACCGCGGCACTCGCGGGTTGCAACACTGTAGAGGGGGGCGTGGTCCGAGGACGCATCGTCGGATTGTTCCACACCGTCACCCTCAAGTCACCCTGTCCACCAGCCGAAGTACCACCTCTCGTGGAGTGTGTAGATCGGGGTGTGGATGAGGGGACTCTCTCTCGAACGAGATCATTGAGTCTCGACCTCAGTGTTGCGATGGTCATGTTCCCACAGAAGGAACATGAGTCATCCACAAGCGCTGCTTTAGCGTGCTCCAAGCCCAGACACGCAAAGCAGCGATTGTGCCCATCAAAGGAAGATAAATATCGACCGCACCCAGAAGAACACGGGCGAGACATCTTTAAAAAGACGTGTCACGTGCAGCTCTTTTAGAGAGGAAAAACTCTGCGATGCTGAGGCGACCAGGGAGAAACACACAGACAGCAAACCACTGCTCAGATCGCAGGCAATGTGAAGCTCGCTGGATACCGCCGTCACACAAACACCGGAGAGTTCGCTCGTCTCGAAGAGATGAAGTCACTGATAGAAACTCAGGATTTGGCTTGTGGAGTGAAGAGATGCTTTTGGCTCCGAAGCGAAAACTTGATCTGCTTTTGCCGGTATCTCTCCTTAAATACCCACGCGGTGGGGTGGAGATACGCTATGCAAATTCCGCAGACCCATGGCATTTCATTGCCATTGGCTCGTTTTTTAATACTCGAAGATGATAGGCTTTCTGGCGAAACCCCCATTCTCCGTCATCCGACATAACTTGGAGTGACTACGAAAGG
Source organism: Rhinichthys osculus (assembly GCA_029959095.1). Taxonomy (NCBI): domain Eukaryota; kingdom Metazoa; phylum Chordata; class Actinopteri; order Cypriniformes; family Leuciscidae; genus Rhinichthys; species Rhinichthys osculus. The sequence continues at coordinate 32,917,963 of JARWKJ010000008.1, forward strand.
GAACTACAAAGTTTGCTAGGCCAAAAAGACCTAGTTAAAATGGGTTTGCGTTGACGCCGTTAATAACGCGTTTAACTGACAGCCCTAGTATTTATACCTCCTCTATTTTGTGTTGTGGATATGTAACCACTGCAATGACCACATATTCTGAGATTGTTACCGTAGATGAAGGATTCCAGCTTCTGTGTGCTTTCAAAATCTGTGTAATGTAATGTCTGGCATGTTATTAGTTGTGCGTTGTTAATCTTTCAAGCCCTGTATAATGAAATGTAACTGCCTCTTTTTCCACACCTTATTAACACGTTCTGTGTCTGTATAATATATTAACTCGTATCAGTCTGATCTCAGTGGGAGGTTTTTCTTTGTGCGGCATTCTACATGTGAGTTCAGCTGTATCATGGTAGAAACTTAATTTACTCAGTGTAAAGCTATTATAAATTAACCTTGATATTAGAAAGGGTGTAAAATCCTAATAAATACATCTATATTACATTTAAATGTATTCATAGACACTTTTGTCCAGCACACAATAGAAGTGAAGCATATTTGTGATTTATGATGAGGACTTATTACAATGTGTTTTGATTTACTTGGTTCTGATTGGACAAATATTTCTGTATAATGACCACTCATGTATAAATGACAAGGAACAGGAAGAGCCAGCTGAGGGCAACACCATGGCGGAGCTGACAGAGGGAAGAACCAAGGTGGAGTACTGATGGCTCTCCTGGACGAAGCCTTGGGGCCGATCGATGAAGGCCGAGCTTGGCGAGCAGAAGCGAAGCCACAGGTAACTGGGTGGGACAGGATCATCCAATGGGTGACTTAGAGCGAATTCATGGGTGGAAGCAGGCACTGTGAAGAAGTTGATGAGCCAGAGTTCCTCAGCTGGCTCTTGAGAAGACTGCCCCCACGGCATGAACTCAGGGATGGACATGGTGATGAGCTCTGGCCCTGGGACGGATGTGGCTTCCGGTTCTAGCTCCAGGACAGATGCTTTTGCTTGCTTTGGCTCCGTGGGTGGAGGCGGCTCTCGCACATGGTCCATGGTGGGCGTTGGCTCTGTTTCCGTGGCGGGTGTGGGTGTCATGGTCAGGTCCGTGGCGGAAGATCTCTTGAGGGAGAGGGAGAGGACGGGATCGGGAATGGTCCGAAGCCGGGACCCCTGGTTTGCTACTTGAAGCGAGGAGCATCCCTTTTAAAAAGTTGAAGCATTGTTTTCTTCTTGTTAAATGATCATGATTACAGGATCAGAGTGGAGCTTCTCTCACCAGTACCTTCAACTTCAGTGGTTCCTTTGATTTCTCAGTTTAACGCAGAATCCAAAAGGTGACGTTGAAAGTGACATTAGTCTACTATAAGTAATCTAAGGTTAGAAGCTAGGAGCATTGCTTCACTTTTTGGGGGAAAAATATAATATTTTGTAAATCCTGTTTAGCTTGGCTTTCAAAAAAAAAATTGTGGCTACATAAAACACTGATTTTAAGACCAAAAAGAAGCCTCTTTGTTAGCAGTTAACTGAATAAATACACAGTTGGTAAACACAAATTCTACTGTGACCAGTGCACATTCAAATCAGTTCTAGTAGGTGACCATTACATCAACCAAATTAATGTTCAAGTTTATAAGGTTTATAATGTGCTCCTCATGCAGCCATTTTTAGATCGTTGCTATGTCCCTGGTGAAGTGTGATATGGAATGCTGTATGTGATAGATGGAACATAACAACAATTGGCAAACGTGGAAAGAGGGGGGCTTTACAAACAGGAAATCCTGAGGAAAAAATCAATACAATCACTCAAGGCCACCATTAGATACCCAGGCAGAGAGCAGGCTGGGTGGTGCCATTGAGGTAGAGAGAGAGGGGGAAAGCATGTTAGAGCCACCACTAATACCACACTGACCTGTGTTTACCCTTTTCCCTACACCTGACCGCTATATTGTTCTATATCACACACACTATGCTAAAACCCTTACCCTTCACCCTAACAACATTGTGGGATAATAAGTTTAGAACATAAGCTTTAAAACAGACTAAGGGTTAAACAGTGGCCAAAGTGTCTGTGCTGATACATAGACTCTGTGGCTTAAAGGTTATTAACACCAGGAGTGGAAAATTCATCTATCCAGACATTCATTTTCCAAACCCCTAATCCTATGTTTATTTTATGGTAACATTTTATTTCAATAGTCCACTTTAGACATTCAGCTATCTATAAGTAACGTTGCAACTAAGTCAACTAGCAGTCATTAGATTATTAGTAGACTGTCTGCTTAAACTTTATTTTGATGTTCCTCCAACAGACATTCTACTGACTATGGGTTAGGGTTGTCAACTTCTAACCCAAACCCTAACACCAAACCCTAACCTAACTGTCTACTACAGTCTATAAATACTCTAATGAGAGTTAGTTGACATGTAGTTGCAAAGTTGCTTATGGTTTGTAGAAGGTCTAAAGAATCGAAATAGAGTGTAACCTAGTTTACACCCAAAAAAGCTTGGTTTGTCCAAAATGGCATATCTGTTGGAAATCCTGATTCATTTCAATGAATCCGTTCATTTAGATGGTTCTTGTAAATTAACAGATTCTAAAAACAATCACAAAGTCAATTTCCTATAAGGAATTGCATTCTGCCTTCAAGTGCATGTGGGAAGCTTGAATCACAGCGACGGTACACATCCAAGTCGAAACATAACACGGAAGTAGCCTAAACAAAATTTTAAATATATATATTGTGAACAATATATAATAGATATTATTTTAAGGCCAATTCTCCCTGCGCCAAAAGATGCCGACCAACGCGGATAGTTAAAAGTATGTCACATCTCAGACATTCCACGACCCGACAAGTGACTATTCAACATGTTCAATTCTCGAAAAACAAGCTCTGATAGACGCTGACAGGGATAACATACTGACCCGACAAAACCCGACAAAGTGTCTTTTGCCGTCTGTCTGTGTACTGTGAATTGGCCTTTAGATTGAAATATTATGTTCATCACTATGTTTCTGTTTCACCCCATATAAATGAAGGTGCATTATTGCAGGGGTGTCCAAACTCGGTCATGGAGGGCCATTGTTAGACATCACACATTGTCAGCACGTTCAGAAAGGCAACGCCTTGAAGTTGAAGACAGACAGTCACCGAGCGCTGCAAACAAACAGCAGCCACATTTTAACATCCTCCTGAACAAAAACAACGAGCTTATGCTGTGTTCATGCCATGCCATAACAGAAACTACTATATGGCAACCTGTGACGTTCTACCAGGAGCTGTTCACGTCCTCAGACTCAGATTTATGAGTTTTTATGTCAAAATTATCAATGTCGAAATTAAACTGCTGTAGTCAGGTGGTACAAGTAAGTGCTCTGTAAGTTGTTTGTGTTCATTATTATTGTAATGTTATGTGCTTTGAGACATGAGGTAATATAATGCTGTCTCTCGTCTTATGATGCTTTGCAGACTCTGCTTTGGGCGTTCATGTGTTTTAAAGGAGGCGTGGCTTTGGAGACGCTCGGAGCGTGGGATCTCATGCTTTCAAAGCTAGCTCGCTATTGCTATCCTCTCCGAAAATTGCCAATCCTCCCTTTAAGCAGTTTTAAGGCACTTAGCTACATTGTGTTGACTTGTATGTAGCTGACTATTTACTTTTCTTTTGTCTTGTGTTTCTTGATTGAGCCTTATTTTTTAGAATTCCTGAACCTTTTTTTTTTTAAATGCCCACTTAGAAAATGTTTGAAATACCTCAGGTAATTCTCAGACTGTTATTGTCAATAATAGCCAATAGGAGAGCACATATTTCAACTTGAGTGTCAGCTGAGGCAAGCAATCGTTGAAACTGTCAGACTGTCGTTTGACACAAGAGTCAGCCATTACAGCGCACTGCAGCCGTTTGTTCAGAACATGCGGAAAACAGGTGTGATCATTTAAGGGGTGTCAGGATCTGCTTTCATTCGAATAGTTATTTAGTTGATTAGTTCTCCCTATAGTCTTTGGACTAATATCCCAATCACACACTCAGAAAGCAACTGACAGCTGATAGCAAAATGAACCACGATGACCCCCAATAACACCATCTTCCCACCATATCATATGTGACCAGTCAAATGTATCAATCCTTCTCGGTTCAGCTTTCTCCAATTATCCCCTGCAATCACAAACTTGCATTCACACATGTGCACACTGTATCGGGCCGCTACCATTGAAGCAGTGTACTTTCTTTTGATTTATTTCTGTTTTTATGAGAATGGCTAGGAGGCCATTTTGTGTAGGTTGAAAGGTCCTCCATTACAGCTGAGTGGGGGCAGGGGGTAGTGTTATGGTGTAGGGGTGCAATTGCTCTCAAACTGTCCCTTGATGCTGTAGTAATAACGGTCCAGCCCACCCTGGCCATCCTGGCCTCTTCAGCCATATGGGTCTACCTCTCTATGTCACCTTTGTTGTAAATTTGCCCCACCCCATGTTAGTCGTTCTGAACAGCAATGGCCCTTTTCTCATTCTCAAAGCCATCGCTCCCTAAGGAGCAGTTAACAGCAAGTGTGTTTGCAGGAGATTACCTGAAAATGTCAGATTACTTGTAAATGCCAGGGGAAGAAAAGTTAGGGGTTTTCCAATACTGAAAACGCTCCCAACCGCAATCAAATTGACAAACAACACACAGAGTCCATGTACAGTCACCTAAATAGGTGCCGCAAACAGGTAGACCCACTTCAGCCGACAACAAAAATAAATCAATATACCTGCAGTGAAGCACACAAACACAGTTCACACACATACAATCTTGTGCACCAAGAAGCTAATGAAATATGAGGGAGGTGACAAGTCCGAGGTTTTGCTCTACAACTTGGGTTTTCAATCCTGGGGGGTCCGTGGAAAAGATATAGAAAATATAAGAAACTAAATGTTCCTATAGCATTTCTAACTTTTTTTTTTTTTTTATGATTTGTGAAGCATAGTTAATTGTTTGCATGGAAATTAAGCAAATTAAGTACATTAAAGGGATAGTTCACTTTGAAATACATTTTTGATATGTTTTAGCTTACATCAAGGGCATCCAAGATGTAGGTGTCTTTGTTTCCGCAGTAGTTTCAATTTTGATATTTTTAGGTCAAACTGTTCTTGTCTGTCAGTCATATAATGGAGGTCTATGGTCACCACCTCAAAGAGCATGCGCAGAGAAGTCCAAATTAAACATGATTTAATGACTCGTAAATTTAAGTACACATTGATGGCTTAACATACGAAACGAGTTGTTTGTGTGAGAAAACGAACAGTATTAATTTCGTTTTTACCTCTTGTAACCACAGCCACGTCCAAGTGATCTGAGGGCGCGGGCGCTTCGGTCTGTGCGTTACAAGAGGTAAAAACGATATAAATACTGTTCGTTTTCTCACACAAACCGCTCGTTTCGTGTCTTAGGCCATCAATGTGTACTTACATTTACGAGTCATTAAATCATGTTTAATTTGGACTTCTCTGTGCATTGAGATAGTGACCATAGACCTGCATTATATGACTGAGAGACAAGAACGGTTTGACCTAAAAATATCAAAATTGAAACTACTGCGGAAACAAAGACACCTACATCTTGGATGCCCTTGAGGTAATCTAAAACATATCAAAAATTAATTTGAAAGTGAACTATCCCTTTAATTTACCAAAATTTGACCACACTTCAGATTAGGGTCCAATTCTCACTATTAAAGGAGAACTCCGGCGCAAAATGAACCTTTGGTCTAATTACACATTGTTACCTAGTCAACCGTTATCTGACATTTGTTTTCATGATTATCGAATGTAAATAGTTTTATCTCTAAAAACAGTTTAGCCTATAAAGCTAGTATAACGCTAGTATATTGGGCATAGATCAATGACAAATAAAAACCGCTTGTTAATACCACTAACAAGGCTCAAAATAGCCCCACACTAGCACGGTAGCATAATGAGGGTCCCTACCTTCAAACCGAAGCATTGAGAACTTTGTCAGTGTCCAGACAGTTTAATAAGAAGATATTTTATACATACAGTCAACTTCGCGCATACAGGCAGAAGCCATCTTTGAAAAACAGTCTCTACCAGTTGATTTACGAACACCGATCCAAGTGCGCTGGTGAGATGTGAACGAGCTATAAGTTGTGATAAGGTGAGCGCGAACAGCAGGCTTGGATCGGCGTTCGTAGATCGACTGGTAAAGACTGTTTTTCAAAGATGGCTTCTGCCTGTATACGCAAAGTTGACTGTATGTATTAAATATCTTCTTATTAAACTGTCTGGACACTGACAAAGTTCTCAATGCTTCGGTTTGAAGGTAGGGACCCTCATTATGCTACCGTGCTAGTGTGGGGCTATTTTGAGCCTTGTTAGTGGTATTAACAAGCGATTTTTATTTGTCATTGATCTATGCCCAATATACTAGCGTTATACTAGCTTTATAGGCTAAACTGTTTTTAGAGATAAAACTATTTACATTCGATAATCATGAAAACAAATCTCAGATAACGTTGACTAGGTAACAATGTGTAATTAGACCAAAGGTTCATTTTGCGCTGGAGTTCTCCTTTAACTTACCTATGACTTTTGCCTCAATAAGATTCTAATTACTGCATATTAATAGTTAGTAAGGTAGTGTTACGTTTAGGTATGAAATTGGGATGTAGGTAATGCAAACTGAGACTAGTCAATATCCTAGTAATATGCATGCTAATAAGCAACTAGTTCATAGTGTAATTTAGACACTACACTAAAGTGTTACCAAAAATTATTACTGACCCCATACATTTGAATGGTATACCATTCAAATATCTGGGTCAGTAAGATTTATTTTTTATTCTACAAGGATGCATTAAATCGATCAAAAGTGACAGTAAAGACATTTCAAATAATGCTGTTTTATTCGTCAAATAATCCTGAAAAAAATTATATTACATTGTCCACAAAAATATTAAGTAGTACAACTGTTTTCAACATTGATAATAATAATATAATATAATAATCATATTATAATGATTTCCGAATGATCATGTGACAATGAAGACTGGTGTAATGATGCTTAAAAATCACAGCTTTCACATCACATGTATAAATTACATTTTAAAATAGTTATTAAAATAGTTTAAAAGTAAAATATTTACAAATTAAATATGTAAATTAAGTGTTTATGAGAAAATGTAGCTTTTTACCCTTGGGTTGGCTGAAATTCTGGTTGGGATCCCTGGCTCTGTAAAGGTCAGAACTCCCTGCTTTTGAGAGAGAGATGCGAAGAAGAGCAATTTAGCTTTCAACTTCCCGAGGGATGCAGGACATTTCCTGCCTCTAATAAGCTGAGTGTACAACATTTTCCTGCAAATGCTCATCTGAAGCCCCTTTAGGCCAGTTATGAGGCTCTTCATCAGCAGCAGCACCAAAGCTGATGGTGACCAGCATCAAATTTAGATTGCTGTAAAATTTTCCTATACAAGAAAACTTAATCGGCTCTTGTGTGTATCGCAAGTGCAGCACATTTGAATTCAAGAAACAAAAAACAAGTTTGGAACTACATGAAGGACAGTAAGGGCCCTATTTTAACGATCTAAGCGCATGGTCTAAAGCGCACAGTGCAAGTGCACTTAGGGCGTGTCCGAATCCACTTTTGCAAGTTTAACTATGGGAAAAATGGTCAGCGCACCCGGTGCAAGGTCTAAAAGGGTTGTCCCTATTCTCTTAAAGGAGAACTCCGGCGCAAAATGAACCTTTGGTCTAATTACACATTGTTATAGTCAACCGTTCTCTGAGATTTGTTTTCATGATTATCGAATGTAAAGAGTTTTATCTCTAAAAACTGTTTAGCCTATAGCGCTAGTATATAGGGCATAGAGTCATGGCAAATAAAAATTGCTAGTTAATACCACTAACAAGGCTCAAAATAGCCCCACACTAACACGGTAGCGTAATGAGGGTCCCTACCTGCAAACCGAAGCATTGAGAACTTTGTCAGAGTCCATTTCACTGCGCCGTTCGTGTCTGGCCCGGGGAAGAGACGGAATTCACTTCACCGAGAGAGAGTCCAGAAAGCAAGGTAAAAAACATTCTGTGTGTGTTGACAGGTTTGTGCACACTAGTTTAACATTATAGGCCTAACAGTTAGGCTACTCGTCAACATGGCAGTAACGAACTTTACCACGGCAAACTGCGCTAACGTTTAATTTTACAGACTTTGTTAGATTATTGAATTGAATTGTTAGATTATTGAATTATTGAAATAAACTAATGTGAAATTCTGTCTTGGTTGTTGCCAGAGTTGGCCTACTGTTGAGAAAATAACCTTGTATGTTGTCTAACAAGTTTTATGGCCAGCGTACACCTTTCTAGTTTTAGCATTGCAAACTATAACATATTATTATATATATATTTTTTAATGGAATTTGATATTTACTGCAATTTTGTATGTGTTTAAAAAGGCAACTGCAACAAAGCGCCGATCGCGCCAGTGACGTCTAGCAAGATTCCTGAGGTAAGCTTAAACTGTAATTGAAATCATATATAAATATATTTTGACATAAGTTTGCTAAAATGATTAGCATTATGTGATAAGTGCTTTGGAACCACTTGTGTAGGTAGCATACAATATCTTATAAAATCTCTATAAAATTGGCTAACTTTATATCAAATAGGCTAAGTGACCTTTGCATCATGTCTAACATTAGATTTATTACACAGAAAATTAACCAATCAGAAGATGGACCATTTTCTATGTTCAGTCTCACCAGATTAAATGTATCCAGGTAGGCTAAGCATTGCAGTAAAACTCTCACTAATTCATTCATACCAAATCTAGTATTTTAATAACTCAAGATTATATATATATATAGGATATGTAAGTATTAAAATGTAATCTGGCATAATTTAATTTAGTTAATCTGAAATGTTTGAAAATGCAATTGACAAAAAGATATTTACAAATAGGCTATATATTCTAAAGTTTTAGTAAATAATAATAAAAATGTATGAAAAAAACTAATATGGATTTTTCCCCCCCTCTCTCTCTCTCTCTCTCTCTCTCTCTCTCTCTCTCTCTCTCTCTCTCTCTCTCTCTCTTATATAGTGTTGGAACCGGGATCTCCTCTGAAGGACTGAGTACATTTGTGTTTGTGGACACGCATTCAGACCAGGGAACATTCTGATGTTGTCAGTCAAGTTCTGAACAGGAACCAATCTTTGGAGAAGTTCATTTATTCACAAAGGTGGACAAAAACATTGTGTTGGCTTTTTAAAGAATATTTTGATGATGACTTTTACTCCTATGCTGTGGAAAAGATGGAGGAGTAGACAGTCAGACATTGATAATGTCTGATAATAAGAACTGTGTTTTGCCCTGTGTTGGACATTTCCTTTTTGACTGCTTAATGTATTTATATTCTGCAGTTTTATGAATGTAATGGGTGCTATTTCATTATAATAATTGTATAAGCTGAACAACCAATGCCTCTACAATCATTTTGTCAAATGCTAACGTTTTGTTTAGGATTTTATGTACTTTTTTTAACAGTGTGTGCAGTGATGGACAACACATAATGTGTTCATTTAACATGTTTACACATCTTTGTGATAACCTTTCTGACATATTTACTTTGTTAAAATTAACACAAAACCCTAAACTCACCCATTAATGTACAAAAATGTAACATAATTTCCAGCATTGGCAGACTGTTTATTTTGTGATGTATATGAAATGTTTTAAATAAAAAAAAGGTGTTTTGTAATAATTTTGTCTAATTGATTTGAATGTCAGTAGTACTTAAAAAGTAGTAGAATAAAAATATAAATTAATTCTATATTAAAATTATGAAATCTAATTTATATTTAGTACAAATAAAAGTAATTACAGTAGTGTAACTGATTAGCTTGATTTTTACAGTAATGCACTGTATTACACAATTACACTACCACGTAGTTACTGTAAAACTGAAATACGGTATTGTACTGTAACTCTTAATTACAGTAACTTACTGGCAACAGTGTTGCCAGTAAGTTACTGTAAAAAACGCTTGAAAAGTCTAACAGTGTATTTCAGTTGCCTTAAAAATAGCAACGCGCCAACAATGTGCCTGAACACACCTCGTTTTCAGACCAGCACGTCCATGCACGCACAGATGGGCGCAAATGCATTTGCTATTTAAACAACGTGGCGCAGGACGTGAAAATGATAACTGCATCAGGCTGAAACTAGCAAAAAACACTTGCGTCGCGCCTGGCGCTGCATTGCGCCGGGTGAATAATAGGGCCCTAAATGTTAATTTTTTAAAAAATTTTACAGGGCTGCAGTTTCAGGCCAAATGGATGCCCTACGAACCCCACCACAGCATAGTGTCCCGCTTGGTAAAAACTGCTGTTTGTTGCCCCCCGGGGAGAGAAGATGGTGACACCCCCCTTGGTAGTTAGTACCTACGCAGGGCCGCAGGCTGCATACTCCACCTATATTGAGCGACGATACTGATCACTGGTTTGTTGTGAGAGGATTTAAATTGGATATTACTAACTTGGATAGTATCTCTCTTGGGAAACTGCCACTAACATGAGCCATGACTGACTTCATCAAGAGGCCTGTTAGATTGTACGCAGCCTTTTCTGTTCAGACGCCAGTATTGATCTGAACCATTGTTACCTCCAGCTGTTTTGGGAAATAGCATGCAACACAGGCCTTTATCTATAAACAATATGATGATAGAGGCACATAAAAATCATTCAGAGTGACATGTAGCAATGGAAGGCCTTGCGCACGGAGCTTGTGAACAACACACTTGGGCAATACATCTAAGGTCAAGGCTACAGTTACCAAGGAAACAAGACTATATTTAATGAGCTGCCTACTGATTCATGTGTTCAAACAGCTTTATGTCTAATGTTTTATGGAACATAACTACTTAAAATATGGACTCTATGCATTGGGAAAATATATGTGTTGTGATATGTTTTATATTTATACACTGATTTATACTCATAAATACTGGCACATTTCAGCCCAACAAAAGCTCCCTTCTTCTAGTCCATGCGAATGTTGTTTATTGGATTTGTGTTGATTAATTTGCTAACATTAACCCTTGCTTATAAAAGCTCATTATCTCTCTCTCTAGTGGTTCTGCTACTGCCAAACAAAAACCCCAGACTTCACCATCATCGCTGCTGCCCGTGCTCTGTCAGCATCATCACATTGTGCTAATCGCTCTGTTAATTAGTTTAATTGTTGAAGACCTCGGCAGTGCTTCTCAAAAGCTGCTGACGATTTACGGCATGCTAAAAAAGAAAGAGCTGCCGGCTTGCTGCTGTCGATCAACCCAATACCAGACGCACTCAGACAGTGGTGAGATATCTGCCAAATAACATGTCCGGTCAGACACTGTGGGATCTGAGGGCCATATAAAAAAATATGGTGTCTTCCCATATGCATAATGATTTTGATACTCTTGATACTATTTTGATACTTTTGATATTCTATCCCCTAACCCTAAACCTACCCATCACAGAAAACTATCTGCATTTTTACATTTTCAAAAAAACATAATTTAGTCTGATTTTTAAGCTGTTTTCCTCATGGGGACCAAAATATGTCCCCACAAGGACAAGGATTTCAGATATTGCCATCTTTGGGGGGATATTCTGTCCTCATAACGCAGGGTTTACCTGGACCACACACACACACACACACACACACACACACACACACACACACACACACGCACACACACACTCTTTGGATTTCCATGTTTTCTGGGAACATTCCATAGACATGGTAATTTTTGTATTGTACAAACTGTATATTCTGTTGATTTATAAGCTAGGATCAAATATGGGGACCAATGAAAAGCAGCTAAATTATTTGCTAAATATATATGTGTGTAATGTGTATATATATATATATATATATATACACACACATCTCAATTGCATCATGCTGCCCAAGTTTGAACTATTAAGAATACTGTCCCTCAATAAAACTGTAGTTTTGATTTGGTTTGTTACAATAGCTTATCCTTTTATGGCATCCATTCACTGAATATAATGAATTTTCGTGGCTTATATTGTGTGTGTGTGTTGGTGTTTTTAAAGCATGCCTTAAAATTAAGTATGATCATACAAAAAATTGTGGCAGACACACGTGCTTGAGGAGGGGCTTGCTGGGGCCCTGTGATTGACGGCCCCTCAGAGCAGTCGGGAGAAACTCTACTCATCTTTAATTGAAAATTGAGACAGTGCTGAAATGAAAATATTGATTCATTCATGGGGCCTGTCTGGATTTGTGGGAAACAGGAGGGAGATGGAGTAGGGGTGGAAAGAGGATTGTGGGGAGAGCGCTTCCATCGATAGATTCTTGCATGAGCTTGAGTAGATCCCGAAGAGTGTGAGAGAGAGCTTTGGATAACATTCAGATGGGAATTAAAAGAACATTCTGAATGATATGAAATGACAGGGAAAATAAGGCATATGATTGTATCAGGTAATTGCTCATTGGGCGTGTGGAATGAGGAGTGTTTTGCTTGTGTCTTACTACCACCGGAGCAGAGCTTGTGCTTCTAAACAGCCAGAGAATATGATCTGAGTGACAGCAGCCCCTCAGTGAAGCTCTGGGGTCTTCAGATATATCACCACAGTAATGGACTACTGCCTAATTACAACTTGTAATTGATTTCATTAAGTTTTTAATTGAATCTAAAGACAATTAGAATAGGGGGGTGTTCTGAGATGAGAAAGATGGTTAATGAAATGTGTTAAGCAGAAACCAGGTGAACAAATCTAACAGTATATCTGTAAAACCAGTAAGCTTTTCTGCTCTAAAATCAATGGGACAGGAAGCAATTACAGCAGAGATCTAATGTAGCCATGAAGCAATGAGCCAATTAATGCTCACAGCCAATAAGCATGATGTTATAAGATGTGAAAGTACTGTGCTGAAAAAAATCTAAAATCATCAGGAACATGATGAACATCATTCTTCCCTGAGCCACTGGACGAGGATATTTTGCAGTCAAGTTGACACATGTATTTTTAATTTTATAGATTTATATAATTTATGAATTATAATGTGTGTTGGACAAAACAAAACAAATGATTATAAATAGTAATAATAATTATTATTATTGAATGACTGCTGTCACAAAAGGTCAACCTGCACCATGAAAATTTTCATTAAAGACGTCAATCCTATTTTTATGTTTCATCAAGGATTGTCTAGACTCGTGTTGTGTATATCTCTATGTATATATATATTTTCAGCTGGTACTTACAGATAACTTATAAAATCATTATATTTTATCTTCAATTACAATACCATAAATGTCCGCTCTCAATCACCCATCTAATTAAAATAATAAAGGTCATCGCTTTATTGCTGCATACATTTCTGTCTTGACATTTACAAGCTTTCTGTCATTTTAAATAGCTTTTATCTGACTTGGAAATAATATGTATTTATTTATTTTTTTGCTTAGTAAGGCAATGATAACCCATTGTGGGGAAATAAAAAGCTTTGTGTGTATGATTTGTTTTATGTTGGTTAATGGGTGAGTTGGATTTCCCATCTTTCTGATGCTCCACACTTAAAACAGCCATTACAGAAATGAATAGCTGGCACTGTCCAATAATGCATTTTGGCAGAAACATGGAGCAATTTTACGATCAGACAGTCATCATGGAAATAAAAGTGGGAGAGATATAGATAACAAGAGATTTGGGACGAGACTGTTGAGCTTTAGCTCTGTTTGTTTAGTCCATTTGCCCATTTACATTCTCTTAAATCTGTTAAAATACATTTGTATTGTTTTTCACTTTCTCTTTCTCTCCATCGCATTAATTACAACTCTTAATGGATCAAATTAAAGGGATAGATCACCTAATAATAAAATCTCACCTAATAATAATAAAACACCAAAAAGGATAAATAAACCAGTGTGGAGTGCAATAAGGAGTAGACAAGAGACAGAGATGCGTCGAGTCAGCTTTACTCTCCACTTCAATAAATCAGAACTGTACAGCAGTGAGATCGACACAACAACGTTAAACCGGAAACTCAAACTCACTTCTCCTTTGCTTAAAGGTATATTCCCTTGGTGAATGTCTCTCAGTGTTATTTGTGGGTCACCACACAGGCCCCCCCAGAATTCACCCATAAACAAGTCCAAACCGAACAGGTACCCCCAACAGAACATAGGACGCTATTCACCAGTGCTAAACAAAACAGTCCAGCTCCTAACAGTTCCTATGAAAAGTCAACGTATAGGGGGGCGAACCGGGCGGCCCACACCGGCTGCGCTTAACAAGAGAAGGGCAAGGGGCTAGGGGCGGGGCAGGCACATGGTTCGAGGCTGCCGCAGGCGGGCGCCCCCACCGTGGGGGCGGGGCCAACTGCAGAGGTTCGCCAATATCCACATGAGCAGGCTTGAGCCGGTCTATAGCCACCCGCTCAGGCCTGCCTCCCATATCCACCACAAAGTTCTTAGACCCTCCCGTCAGGACACGGAAGGGCCCATCATAGGACCTTCACTCCAAGGACCTCGGCAACCGCAGTCCAAAGCTCCGATGTAAACTGCGGACCTCGGTCCGAGGAGAGGTCGGACGGCGTGCCAAAACGGGCCACCCAAGCCATAATGAACGCCCATGCCACCTCAGCTGATGTAGTGGAGGCCAGGGGCACCACTTCCGGCCACCTGGTGGTCCTGTCCACCATGGTGAGGAGGTAGGTGTAACCACGGGAGGGGGGAAGTGGGCCCACCAGGACCACATTCACATGATCAAAACGCCTCTCTGGCACTTTGAAGGGTGCCAAAGGGGCCTTGGTATGACAAGCCCAAGCCTTGACTTCCCTCCGCAGGCCCGGCCAGACGAACTCGGCCCCCACCAGCTTGGTTGAGGCCTTCACTCCTGGGTGGGAAAGACCATGTAAAGTGTCAAACATCTTACGCCTCCAGCCAGCAGCTACTATGGGGCGCGATTGGCCAGTGGAGACGTCGCAGAGGAGTGTAGAGTTGGCAGTGTCAAACACCACATCCTCCATGAGCAGCGCCGTGGGAGCCGTCCTGTAGGCTTGCACCTCAGAGTCCGCGGTTTGATCCTCAGCCATAGCTGCGTAGTCGAGGCCCAAGTGGACGAAACCAATGATCGTCCGTGAGAGGCAGTCGGCCACGAAGTTGTCCTTGCCGGCCACATGCTGAATGTCGGTGGTATCCTCGGATATGGCAGAGAGCTGACGCTGCTGGCGACCAGACCATGGCTCCGAAGACTTGGCCATAGCCAACGTCTGCGGCTTGTGGTCAACGAAAGCCGTGAACCGCCGGCCCTCCAACAGGAAACGGAAATGACGGATGGCGAGGAAAAGAGCCCGAAGCTCCCTGTCGAAGGCGCTGTATTTCCTCTCGTTGTCCCGGAGCTTCCTGCTGAAAAAGGCCAGCGGCTGCCAGGCTCCGCCCACCCACTGCTCACACACAGCCCCAACGGCGTAGTCCAAGGCGTCCGTAGTCAGAGTCCCTAGGGCAGTAGGAGATGGGTGCGCTAGCAGAGCAGTGTTGGCCAGCGCAGTTTTGGCAGCATCAAAAGCACCAGTCATCTCCTGGGACCAATCCAACACGTCCGCCGCCCACCCACCACGCAAGGCATCGTACAATGGTCGCATGAGCTGAGCCGCATGGGGGAGGAAACGGTTGTAGAAGTTCACCATATCCAGAAACTCCTGCAGGGATTTTATAGTGCGTGGACGTGGGAAATTGGCGACGGCGTCCACCTTGGCCGGGAGGGGGACGGCCCCCTGCGGTGTGACGTGATGGCCGAGGAAAGTGATGGATGACCGGTCAAACTCACACTTGGCCGGGTTGACGATGAGACCATGCTCACTGAGCCTGCCGAACAGCTGCTGGAGATGCGTCGGGTGGTCGTCTGCGGACGCGCTGGCCACGAGAATGTCGTCCAAGTACAGGAACAGAAACGGCATGTCTCTCAGCACAGAGTCCATAAGGCGCTGAAACGTTTGCGCTGCCCCTTTAAGGCCGAACGGCATCCGTAGGAATTCGAAAAGGCCAAAGGGTGTGATGACCGCTGTCTTGGGGACATCCTGCGGGTGGACAGGCACCTGGTCGTAACGGCGCACCAGGTCCACCTTTGAGAATATGGTGGCGCCGGCTAGGTGGGCGGAGAAGTCCTGTATGTGCGGCACAGGGTACCGGTCGGGGGTTGTAGCGTTGTTCAGGCGACGGAAATCACCACAGGGACGCCAACTGCGATCGGCCTTTGTCACCATGTGCAGGGGGGAATCCCACGGGCTGTTGGAGCGGCGCACGATGCCGAGGTGCTCCATAGTGGCAAACTCCTCCCTGGCGATCGCGAGCTTGGCAGAGTCGAGGCGCCGAGCTCCTGCATAGACTGGTGGGCCCACCGTAGTGATGTAGTGCTCCACGCCATGCTTAGCCACCGCGATGAAAACGTGGGTGTGGTGATGTCAGGGAACTCAGCGAGAAGGCGTTGATACAGGTCCCCTGTGGCAAACGTGTTCGACAGACAAAGCGCCCCCGTCCCCCCCAGTGTACAGGGGTACGAAGCAAAAGAGAGGGCGTCGATCAGGCGGTGGTTTGTAACGTCCACCAACAGCCTGTAAGCACAGAGGAAATCCGCCCCTAGGAGCGACGTAGACACGGCGGCCATGACGAAATCCCAGCCGAAACGCCGCCCGCCGAAACACACTTCCACATACCTTGTGCCATAGGTACGAATGGGTGTGCCGTTGGCGGCATCCATCGGGGGTGTCCACTGGCTTCGCCGGCAGGATGCTACGCTGAGCCCCCGAATCGACCAGCAGCCGCCGGCCGGACAATGTGTCAGTAATTAATAACAGCTTGCAGTCCCAGGCAGCGCCCATAGCTGCTAATGAGCGCCGGCCCTGGCTTTTCCATGGGCTCCAAAACTGCAAGGCTGGCGACACTGTTTGGCCTTGGCCCCAAACCTTGAATGGTAATAACACCACCCGTCCTCACGCTCTCGGCGGGCCGTCACCGCAGGCACGGTGTCCGGGTCGTCCGCCGCGGGTTGAAACGGGACAGCCGCGTGCAGGGGGGAAGCAGTGCGTGGACAAACTGTTGCCGGTTGGCGGGAAAAATCCTGTCTGCCTCCACAGCAAGCGCTCGGTAGTCTCTGGAGGAGGGTAGGGTGGAGCTGGCCAGTGCGGTGCGCACGGGTACTGGAAGCTGCCGCAGGAATATGTGGGCGAAAAGGAACGCGGGATCCGCCGCGCCCAGCACCGCTAGCATCCTCTCCATTAACTCGGACGGCTTACTGTCGCCAAGGCCGTTCAGGGACAGCAGGCGATCTGCCTTCTCTAGCTCCGACAGTTCAAAGAGGTTCAACAGAAATGTTTTGAGCGCGTCGTATTTGCCGTCAGCTGGCGGAGCCTCTAATAACGCCATAGCCCTGGCTGTTGTCGAGGCATCTAAGGCCGCTACTACATGGAAATATTTTGTAACGTCCTGTGTTATTCCTCTCAGCTGGAACTGTGCCTCGATGTGTTGAAACCACGGCCGCGGATTGTGCTGCCAAAAGTCTGGTAACTTGATGGTGGCCGCGTATATAGCGGCGACATTAGCCGCGCCGCTAACAGCATCCGGCGCCGCAGCAGCAGCATTTTCGCCACCGTCGTTGTGTGACATAATTCAGCCGTATCCAACTCGCGTCGGGTCACCAATGTGGAGTGCAATAAGGAGTAGACAAGAGACAGAGATGCGTCGAGTCAGCTTTACTCTCCACTTCAATAAATCAGAACTGTACAGCAGTGAGATCGACACAACAACGTTAAACCGGAAACTCAAACTCACTTCCCCTTCCCTTAAAGGTATATTCCCTTGGTGAATGTCTCTCAGTGTTATTTGTGGGTCACCACACCAGCAACAATATATTTAAGATTAAAATTTAATATTAGTATATTAATATCCTCATTAGAATTGGGATGCCAATAATTTTGGCACAAATATTTTGAAGAAAAAAACATCTATTGATTATATATCCCACATTTATATTTTGTATATTTTGTATACAACTATTTTGGATAAAAAATTAAGAGAAAGTGCAAAAATTAATTTTCACAGTCAGTTTTGCTCATATTTACCAAGGGTGCCTATATTTGTGAAGCCCACTGTACATGTTTCAACAGAAATGAAAGTATGTTTATACACTCACCTGAAGGATTATTAGGAACCCCATACTAATACTGTGTTTGACCCCCTTTCGCCTTCAGAACTGCCTTAATTCTACGTGGCATTGATTCAACAATGTGCTGAAAGCATTCTTTAGAAATGTTGGCCATATTGATAGGATAGCATCTTGCAGTTGATGGAGATTTGTGGGATGCACATCCAGGGCACGAAGCTCCCGTTCCATTGGGTTGAGATCTGGTGACTGTGGGGGCCATTTTAGTACAGTGAACTCATTGTCATGTTCAAGAAACCAATTTGAAATGATTCGAGCTTTGTGACATGGTGCATTATCCTGCTGGAAGTAGCCATCAGAGGATGGGTACATGGTGGCCATAAAGGGATGGACATGGTCAGAAACAATGCTCAGGTAGGCCGTGGCATTTAAACGATGCCCAATTGGCACTAAGGGGCCTAAAGTGTGCCAAGAAAACATCCCCCACACCATTACACCACCACCACCAGCCTGCACAGTGGTAACAAGGCATGATGGATCCATGTTCTCATTCTGTTTACGCAGCCCATTCTCATCCCAAGGCGTCATCTAACTGACGCTTTTGACCATGCGTCAACATGCCGATGCACATGGTACCCCTTAAGCTTCAATATGAGACGCGCCTCCTAGTGGTCTAACCCTAACCCTACCCCAGACCTAAACCTACCCATAACGGAAGCGTCATCTAACTGACGCTAAAGGGTGCCATGTGCTTTGGATTTAGACGCATGGTCAAAAGCGTCAGTTAGATGACGCCCGAGGATGAGCGTCTCATATTGACGCTTAAGGGGTACCATGTGCGTCGGCATGTTGATGCATGGTCAAAAGTGTCAGTTAGATGACGCCTTGAGATGAGAATGTGTTGGTTTACGCCAAATTCTGACTCTACCATCTGAATGTCTCAACAGAAATCGAGACTCATCAGACCAGGCAACATTTTTCCAGTCTTCAACTGTCCAATTTTGGTGAGCTCTTGCAAATTGTAGCCTCTTTTTCCTATTTGTAGTGGAGATGAGTGGTACCCGGTGGGGTCTTTTGCTGTTGTATCCCATCCGCCTCAAGGTTGTGTGTGTTGTGGCTTCACAAATGCTTTGCTGCATACCTCGGTTGTAACGAGTGGTTATTTCAGTCAAAGTTGCTCTTCTATCAGCTTGAATCAGTCGGCCCATTCTCCTCTGACCTCTAGCATCAACAAGGCATTTTCACCCACAGGACTGCCGCATTCTGGATGTTTTTCCCTTTTCACACCATTCTTTGTAAACCCTAGAAATGGTTGTGCGTGAAAATCCCAGTAACTGAGCAGATTGTGAAATACTCATACCGGCCCGTCTGGCATCAACAACCATGCCACGCTCAAGATTGCTTAAATCACATTTCTTTCCCATTCTGACATTCAGTTTGGAGTTCAGGAGATTGTCTTGACCAGGACCACACCCCTAAATGCATTAAAGCAACTACCATGTGATTGGTTTATTAGATAATTGCATTAATGAGAAATTGAACAGGTGTTCCTAATAATCCTTTAGGTGAGTGTGTATACAGTTGTAATCGAAATGATTCAACTCCCATTGCAAATCAGATTTATTGGGAAAATGTACAGACTTTTAGCTGTTTGCAATGAATAAATCAAACAAAAGTAATTGAAATAGCTCAACACAACAATTGTTTCAAGTAGTTTCAGCAAATTTAACTGAAAATGCAACTTTTAATGACTTCTTAATGACATTAAGATATGTGTGTGTTTGTATTCATTAAAGTATGGTTGACCATAAATCAGTCATTACATTGGCAGAACACTTTAAACGCATTTAAAAGACAATAGAAGTAATAATGAAATTACAGATATACTTAATTTCTACTTAAGTGGGTCAAAAACAATCTAAAGTTCAGTTATATTAAACTGAATTTAATATGAATTTAAACTATAATAGCCTACAGTTAAGTGTTCCTCTGGCGGGCCCATTTGCCATTGCATGTTTAAAACAATAATATCTTAGTAAAAACCTAAAGTAATATTGCAAAACTATATATCATTTGAAAGCTTAAAATCTCTAGTTTATTTGGTGGCTGTTATCTAAAATAAATTACAGAGGAGCAGTAATTTATCAATTTGCAACAAGAATATTTCATATTCATTAGGAGTATTTAGGCCTTTATTTTGAAATAACAATAAACACGAAAAATCATGAAAGATTGGTAGAAACCTCAGTTTGTTTTCATGCCATGAGTTCAAAAGATAACACCAATTCCATTTTATGAGAAAAAAAGGTCTGAAAATGTTTTAAATATAAAGAAAAATGTATGGATTCTCGATTTCTGATTGGCTGCGAGCTATAACGCTATAACGTAGTCTTTTATGCATTTATTAGAGGTTGAATTCAAATCAAATACTGCCAAACCACCCATACTACTTCTGAATAGGATGTCTACTTCATAAATTGTATGAAAATTATGGAAATACATGGTTCAGATCACTCAAAACATATATGAAAGTGGAGGCGCCCTTATATGGGCAGTAATGGAGTCTAGTGAAAAAGTTGGGTACTGCGCCCAAATAAAATCTTACTGAAAGCTCATTTTTTTACATATCAACCTAAAATTTGGAATACAACTTGTTCAGATTCTTGTGTTTAATTTTCTTGCAGTTTTAGAGTAAAATATATTTTGTAATATATATATATTTTATATAAAATATTAATCATTATATTTTTACATTACACCATTTCATAAACTCAAACTTTTATAACTTTTTTTCTGATTCATTTTTTATCATTTCTAGACTTCTACAATAATCTGGAAAATGTCTTCTTTAAAACAAGATCAGCCATAGGTCTATATTCCAAAGCATTCCTGAATTACAACCATTTCAGTTTGGATAGTGATTTTTATGTCTATGCAAAAAAAAGGGGGGTGCCAGTTAACACAACATATTATTTTACTGTAAGTATTCTTTTTAAAAGTATGATAAAGTGGACTTTATTATAGAAGGACCAGCATTTGGGTAATATAACCCAGCAGTGTGGACACTTTGTTTTCAATTAAAAATAAAAAATAAATCATGAATTTTCAGTCTTGGGTGAACTGTCTTTTTTTTTTTCTTTTTTTTTTTCTTGTCACACTAGTCTTGTCCATTTATTTATACAGTTTTCAAAAGCAAGAGCATAAAATAAGACATTCAGGCTTTAGATTAAACATTTATGATGTCTGAATGGGAATATAATGGTTTCGGTTATGGTGTCCTCTTCTACATTTCAGATAATGTGATTGCCATGACCATCATTATGAAAAAAGCACAAGTATGCAGGAGCAGTGTGTGTGTGTGTGTGTGTGTGTGTGTGTGTGTGTGGTCAGACAGCCACTTTCTTTGTTCTGGTCCTTATTATAACACATCATTATGCTGTCACCTCATAGACACACACAAGAG
Source organism: Rhinichthys osculus (assembly GCA_029959095.1). NCBI lineage: Eukaryota > Metazoa > Chordata > Actinopteri > Cypriniformes > Leuciscidae > Rhinichthys > Rhinichthys osculus. The sequence goes on from JARWKJ010000008.1 coordinate 32,939,582, forward strand.
AACAAGCCTACATTTTGAAGCTGACAGGGAGAATGAAAATGTAAATTGATGTATTGATCTAACTTTTGTTCTGAGGGCTGTGGTGTGTGTGTGTGTGTGTGTGTGTGTGTGTGTGTGTGTGTGTGTGAAGCTTTCACATGTTCCAAAGTATTCCACACAATCAATATGAGTGTACAAATGACATGAATATCTTCATCCTGAGCTCATTTGGCCCGTTTATGTACATTAGCCTGTGTTTGTGTGAGTGTCACTATTATGCTTGCTGGACACATAATAACAGTGAGTGCACAAAACAACTGTTAACCCTCCATGAAGTATGGGAGTTTCCCAAGAAGAGGGAAAATTCGGAGAAAGAGGAATCAATGTGTGTTTCCTGAACACATGCACCTGTTTGGCAGTTTTTGTGCAAATAGGCTTTGTGTGTGTGTGTGTGTGTGTGTGTGTGTGTGTGTGTGTGTGTGTGTGTGTGTGTGCGTGTTTTTGTGTGTGTGTGTGTGTGTAGTCCAGGTACGTTCTGGGGATTTTTGGTCCCTATCAGGAAAAAAGCTTATAATACTAAATTATGTTTTTTGAAAATGTAAAAATGCAGAAAGTTTTTTTTTTTTTGATGGGTTTAAGGGTGAAGGGACAGAATATACAGTTTGTACTGAATAACAATCATTATGTCAATAGAAAGTCCCTATAAAAAATGGAAACCCAACATATATGTGTGTGTGTATGAATGTATGTGTGTGTGTGTGTGTGTGTGTGTGTGTGTGTGTGTTGCAGGTGACACTCTGTAAAGGCCTTTCACATTAACCCGTAATGCCATTGACATTTATAGTCCCTGATGTCTCGTGGAGGTCATTGATGGCTTTCTCTTTAAATGCCACATTGTAAAAACGACACTTTCTTCTCTCTCCTCTGCAACCCTTTAACCGCCAGCTATCTGATAAAAGTAGGATTATGACTGACCAACATCCATGAATACTTTGACCTTTCACCTGTCCATTTGCTTTTAACAACTTGTTTTAACTGCGCCTGTCTCGCACATAAATATCCCGCCCTTTAGAATTCCATCCGCAGTTTTCCCAGCAGAAACTGTAATTTATAACAGCGTAAAATCCCTGTACATTCCTGAACGCGAGACCAACGTTTATGTCTAATTCTGTGAAAACCTTCAGTTTCTTGGTAGGACTCTGGAGAAGGTACAACGGTTAAGTTTGTCCTCAGGTGGAGTGCTATTGGAAAACAAGGGATCACGTATCAGTACATTCATTCACATCCTGACTTCATTTGGAAGCCCATTTTCGCCATGGATTAATATATATATGTAGCCCACATAAACTGCACAGGGCCAAAGTAATTGTTGTGATTCTCCATTCCCCTAGATGGCGCTGCTTCTTGTTTATTGGCTGAGCCACTTTATGTTGCGCAGCTAAAGAAGATGAACAATCTTTTATTTTTCTCTTTTCCTACCCTCTCGTCAAGTGCATCGTGAGATGAAGACAGAGTGAGATAAATATAGGCTGTGTCCGAAATCTCCCACTACTCACTATATAGTGGACTATATAGTGAGCTCGCCATATTGTAGTGCGAATGTATAGTGATGATTAATATACCCTATATAGTCCACTCAATGTATCCCAGAATGCATTTTGAAAAGTAGTGTACAACCGATGGTCACTAACCCAAGCCCTACATCCCATCATGCATTGCGCTGATCGTAAAAGACCTATCAGGATCATCTTCATCTTTAACTTACAATTTGACGACGTCTCGCTAGCGTTTCTTTTGCTAATCCGCAAAATCTTCTGAATCACGAGAACAAACAAACACACAAAAAAGATTAATATTGAGTGGCATCTCCACAGAGTCTAAAAGCTGTTTTATTCAGAGTATTATGAGCAAGATATTTGATAACGTAGATCTGTTTTTTTTCCTAATGTCGACAGGCAAGAGAAAACGGTGAGGCGCGAAAATGAAAATATATGAAATATGTGTATTAATTTTATTTATGTTTATAAGTTATAATCATGTGTGGAGTAACGCATTATAACAGAAACAGACAGAAATTACTTTTAATTTTACAATTTTGGAGAAATAAGCTCAATATAATGTAATGTATTTATATATATTAAAAACAAAATCTATTTAGCCCAGAGCTGGCTCGGCACCAGCTGACAGATGATGGCGCGTTTAATCAACGGCGCCGAGAGACGATCGAGTTGTGTCCGAAAGTGATGTTTCTATTATGCTGGTGAGCTCAGCTCACTATATAGTGCTCTACTCCCTACCCCCTACATAGGGGTTAGGGAGTAGTGGTTTGAGTGGAGATTTCGGACACAGCCATCGTGAAACATAACACTTAACACACGGGAGAAATAATTTTCAATGTTGATATTAACGATTGTTTTTTGTGTGTGTGTGCATATTTTGCCACTGTTGAGAGAGAGAGATTCTACGGCGAGCCAGTGACCCAGTGATTCTGCGATTCTGTGACTCAGCGATGCTGGAGTGTGACTGTAACCAGTAGCCATCAACTCGCCAAGCTGGTGGACTGCATGTTTTTGGATACATCATACAGATAAGATTTATGAGATCTTATTATCACATACTGCCCGGGTAGTAATTTGAAACAAGGCCTTTTATTCAACAAACCACACAGGAACGGAATTGAAACTCAACTGAGTTGAACATTGAACTAATTGACTGGACTGATTTTTTTTTTTTATTGACTGACAATTTTGGGGGAATTTGTTATTGTTGTTTCCTATGTGTGTTTCACAATCCTTGTGGAATGTTAAAATAAATGTTTTGATATTGCGTTTGCTATTCAAACAGAGGTCGTAGCCAATTCATTTCAAGAGCCGAACATCCAGTATGGCAGTCCTGTGGGCGAAAATGCCTTGTTGATGCTAGAGGTCAGAGGAGAATGGGCCGACTGATTCAAGCTGATAGAAGAGCAACTTTGGTAACACTTTATAATAACTGCATGCTATTAATAATTTGTTAAGCATGAGTAAACAGTTAATTCAACATTTATAAAGCATTAATAGACATTAATAAGCAGTTTATAAATACAGCTATAAACGCTTTTTTTTCTTGATTTATAAGCATATCTATAATGTGTTTAATAATTGTATTTTCATACTTTGTTAATGATCAATTAATAATTTCTAAATGAAGTATAGCATTATTTACAAACAAGAGTTGTCAGTCATTCATAAGATCACTTAGAAAGTGTAAGTAAATGTAGTAAATACAGGTAGTTATAAAGCATTTAGTAGTGGTCAGTTAACTATTTTGTGAGGATTATTCATGCTTTGTAAAGCATTTATAAAGGAGATTTAAAGGCGCATCAATCTTCTAAACAGTAAAATGTAACAAACACAACACAGTAATACAGAACATAGAAATATTTAACAGCCTTTAAATCTCCTTTATAAATGCTTTACAAGGCATGAATAGTCCTCACTTTAGATGAGCTCACAAACATAGTTAACTGACCACTACTAAATGCTTTATAACTACCCGAATTAACCCTGAATTACAGCATAAATACATGTTAATAAAGCATTTATTAACACACTAAGTAACCATCACTATATGTCTGAATAACAAGATGTATGAATGTACATTTAAATAGTTTATTAATCATTTACTTACACGTTCTAAGTAATCTTATGAACCACTGAAAACTCTTAAATAACTGGTTTATAAAAAATGCAATTATTCATAGAAATAATAAATTGATCATTAATAAAGGATGAAAATACAATTATTAAATAAATTATAGATATGCTTGTAAATCAAGAAGAAAGCATTTATAGCTGTATTTATAAACTGCTTATTAATGTATATTAATGCTTTATGAATGATGAATTAACTGTTTACTCATGCTTAACTAATGATTATTAGCGTGTAGTTATTATAGTGTTACCGCAACTTTGACTGAAATAACCACTCGTTACAACCGAGGTATGCAGCAAAGCATTTGTGAAGCCACAACACGCACAACCTTGAGGCGGATGGGCTACAACAGCAGAAGACCCCACCGGGTACCACTCACCTCCACTACAAATAGGAAAAAGAGGCTACAATTTGCAAGAGCTCACCAAAATAGGACAGTTGAAGACTGGAAAAATGTTGCCTGGTCTGATGAGTCTCGATTTCTGTTGAGACATTCAGATGGTAGAGTCAGAATTTGGCGTAAACAGAATGAGAACATGGATCCATCATGCCTTGTGACCACTGTGTAGGCTGGTGGTGGTGTAATGGTGTGGGGGATGTTTTCTTGGCACACTTTAGGCCCCTTAGTGCCAATTGGGCATTGTTTAAATGCCATGACCTACCTGAGCATTGTTTCTGACCATGTCCATCCCTTTATGGCCACCATGTACCCATCCTCTGATGGCTACTTCCAGCAGGATAATGCACCATGTCACAAAGCTCGAATCATTTCAAATTGGTTTCTTAAACATGACAATGAGTTCACTGTACTAAAATGGCCCCCACAAACACCAGATCTCAACCCAATAGAGCATCTTTGGGATGTGGTGGAACGGTAGCTTCGTGCCCTGGATGTGCATCCCACAAATCCCCATCAACTGCAAGATGCTATCCTATCAATATGGGCCAACATTTCTAAAGAATGCTTTCAGCACCTTGTTGAATCAATGCCACGTAGAATTATGGCAGTTCTGAAGGCGAAAGGGGGTCAAACACAGTATTAGTATGGTGTTCCTAATAATCCTTTAGGTGAGTGTATATATACAGTATATAAAGGGTAATTGCACCATTTTATGTCACATTGCTGACATTATATCTCACAATTCCAAGTTTATATCTCACATTTTTGAGTTATCATCTCACAGTTCAGACCTAATTTTGTGGATGTAATGGTCAGTCTGGAATGGTTCACTAAATGTAGTTATGAAATATTAATGTGAGGTGGTACCGTAAATTCGCGATTCAAAATTGTGATATAAACTCATAATCATGATAAATAAAGTAAAAACTGTAAGTTATAAACATGCAATTCTGAGAGAAAAAAAATATTCTGAGATATAAATACAATTCTGAGAAAAAAAGTGAGAACTGTGACTCACATACTGTAACTGTGAGATATAATCTTGACATTGCGACAAAAAAAGAGGCAGAAGAGTGCATATAAACTCACAATTCTGAGTCAGAATTCCAAGATTTAAACTCTCAATTCTGAGAAAAAAGCTTGTACCTGCGAGATGTTAACTGAGAATTGTGAAATATAAACTTATAATAGAAATAAAGTCAGAATTGTGAGATAAAATGTTTTTTATGTTATATTTTGTGGTGGAAACTGGGTTCCATAAATACCAAATAAAACAACCAAACAAAACTGTAACTGACCTGATAATTTTGAGAAATATTTCTCTATAGAAATACAAAACCTGTTTTCTAAGTAATATTGTTTTAATTGGTAAGCTTTTTTTCCCCTGTGTGCTCAATATCACTTTCCATCCTTTTGTAATAACCTGAAGCCAGCTATATCATCCTCCAGAAAGTGACATTACTTTGGTTTAAATATAGCATCACAAACACTTAGTAGTTTAGTTTTAAGTTAATTAGAAATACATGAAATTAATTCTGTGATGTATTGTGGTAATAGTTGGTTTGTTTCACTGTAAATCCGTTTGATATAATGACTGAAGAAGAGCTTCATGAATGGATGTTGATGTTGGTATGTTGCATGTGATGCACAGCAGGTGTGTTTAGGTTGCATTAGTGGCTGGATGAATGCATAGATGGGTGAGTTGTCTTTGTCACTCACGGTGTGAGATGCCATGCATCATTAAAGCCACCTTCACATTTGTTGAGAAACAAGAGGAGGTTAATATGTTCCTGTCAATCAAATCACACCTCTCATGCACATGTGGTTTTTAACCTTGCTCTATAACTCTATAACTCCTGACATGAACTCATAAAAATGTCCCTATGCTTTCCATATGTGTTATTTTTTATTTCTGCATAAAAGTCACTATGGTTTTTTGAGAGTGCAAGCTGAAAATCAGGATGCTATGTCAATGAATCCTGATGCAGAGCAATATTTCTCTAACTCCAGGGATTTCTCATCGCTGGCAGCATCTGCTGCAGTGGCAGGTCTCAATGTCTTTTAAAGTGTGTGTTGCCACTTGTCCAGAGCCTAATTCGTTTTTTTCCACATGATAAGTCTGATATCAATCCATCACTAGCAGCTATAAGGTATCAGTCTGGCCATCGCTGGCTGCTCATATAGGAAATCATTGGCTCGGTGTAATGACCTTCTAATGGTTTCTGTGGGAAACGGATGATCCATCAGCGCGCGTTAATTAAAAACGACCCCAACAGGAATGAGCTCTAATTGCCTGAGATATTTGAAGGAGGGTTTCTTTAAATGTACATGATTGTTTCCTCTGTCAGCAAAGCCTTTTGAGCGATTTATTCTAATCCAGAGTTCATCTGATGAGACAGCAAAGGAAATGACACCCAATCAACACTGCAATGGTAAAATGCTCCCATTATAATCAACAAAACTGCACACTGCAGACATGTGTGTCTCGACTGTACTTGTTGTAGACTGCTTTATTAATGGGAGCATTCTTGTTTTGTCGCATAGAGCCACTAGACGCCATGTTAATTGCAGTTCACACATTTAGGCTTTAAATCACTGGAGGTTGGAGAGTTTCTGAGTTGTTGGTTTCTAGTGGGTATTTTTACTATGCAGTGGTATTCAATTGTATCAGGCAGCGGATCACTACAATAGAGTGGTGCAGGGATTACGTTAAATTCAATTCAATTCAATTCAAATTTATTTGTATAGCGCTTTTCACAATACATATTGTTTCAAAGCAGCTTTACAGAAAGTGCATTTCAGAAATGTACATAGAAGAATATAGTTAGTTAATCATCATGTATTAATTTAGGGCATAACATATCGCCGGTGTTGAGTCGTCTCTTCACAGGCGTCGAGTCGTCTCATCGCAGGCGTTTAGTCATCTCATCACAGGCGTTGGGGCATCTGAAGTCTCCGTGAGAGGCTGGATACAAACTGGAGCTGACGAACGCTATTTACCTCGGGACTAGCGTCCCGAGATAACAGCAGAAAAGCAGATGGGAAATAATTAGCGTAGCTGCTGTTCATAATATTAATGCATTTGATCTGATTCAACAGTAGTATAAAAGGTAAGCAATATGTGAATGCTTGGCTGAAGAGATGCGTCTTTAATCTAGTTTTGAACTGGGAGAGCGAGTCTGAGCAACGAACAGTATCAGGAAGGCTATTCCAGAGTTTAGGAGCTAAATCCCTCCTTTAGTGGACTTAGATATCCTAGAAATGACCAGAAGCCTCGAATTTAGTGATCTTAAAGAACGCGATGGATTGTAGGGCGATAGAAGGTCCATTAAATACACAGGAGCTAAACCATTTAGGGCTTTATAGGTCAGTAGTAGTACTTTGTAATTGATATGGAACTTAATAGGTAACCAGTGCAGAGATGATAAAATCTGTGTTATATGATCATATTTTCTTGACCTAGTAAGAACTCTAGCAGCTGCATTTTGGACTAACTGTAGCTTGTTTATTAAGGATGCAGGACAACCAGCTAATAAAGCATTACAGTAATCTAGTCTCGAGGTCATGAATGCATGAACTAACTTTTCTGCATCAGAAACAGATAGCATGTTACGTAATTTAGCAATGTTTCTAAGGTGGAAAAAGGCAGTTCTTGTAACAAATGAAATATGATTTTCGAAAGACAAGTTGCGGTCTAGTATAACACCCAGGTCTTTTACTGTAGTGGATAAGGTAACAGGACATCCTTCTAAATTAAAGTTGTATTGTAAGAGATTTTGTGGGTAGTCTTTTGGACCAATAAGTAATACCTCCGTTTTATCTGGATTTAATAGCAGGAAATTACACTTCATCCAGCATTTTATATCTTTAAGACATTCTGTCAATTTAGATAAGTTAGTGTTTTCATCTGGTCGTGATGAAATATATAATTGAGTGTCATCAGCATAGCAGTGGAAATTAATTCCATGTTTTCTTATAATATTACCAAGTGGCAGCATATATATTGAGAATAGCAGAGGGCCTAACACCGATCCTTGCGGCACTCCATAGTCTACTGACGTTATCTTCGATTTTTCCCCATTTAAACAGACAAAATGATAACGGTATGATAAGTACGATCTAAACCAGCTTAATGCCTGTCCCTGAACACCAGTGTAGTTTTGTAGTCGATCCAAGAGTATTTTATGATCTATAGTGTCGAACGCAGCGCTAAGATCGAGTAGAACTAGTATTGAGATACAGCCTTGGTCAGAAGCTAAAAGTAAATCATTTGTAATTTTAACTAGCGCAGTTTCTGTGCTATGATGCGGTCTGAATCCTGACTGAAATTTTTCATATATCTCATTTTCTTGCAAGAAAGAGCACAATTGAGCGGACACAATTTTTTCTAGTATTTTATACATAAATGAAAGATTTTAAATGGGTCTGTAATTTGCTAAGTTATTTTGATCTAATTGCGGTTTCTTAATAAGAGATTTTATAACTGCCAGCTTGAATATTTTTGGAACATGACCTAAAAATAAAGACGAGTTAATAATATTGAGAAGAGGCTCTTCCACTACAGGTAACACTTCTTTCAGTAGTTTAGTGGGTATTGGATCTAATGAACATGTTGTTGGTTTAGATGCAATGATAAGTTTATTTAGCTCCTCTTGTCCTGTAGTTGTAAAGCGGTGTAGTTGTTCTTGAGGGGCGATAATTGAGGCTGAATCATAAGACACCATAGAGGATTGTACATTTACAATTGTATTTCGGATGCTTTCTATTTTCTCATTGAAGTAATTCATAAAATCATTACAACTATACTGTAACGGAATATTTTGCTCTGGTGATGTCTGTTTATTTGTTAGTCTAGCCACAGTGTTAAATAAAAACCTCTGATTATTTTGGTTATTTTCTATTAGTTTGCGGAGATGCTCAGCCCTGGCTGCTTTTAGAGCCTTTTTATAACGTGACACACTGTCTTTCCACGCGATTCTAAAGACCTCTAAATTAGTTTGTTTCCATTTACGCTCTAAGTTACGAGTTTCTCTCTTGATAACATGTGTAGTACTATTGTACCATGGTGCTTTAGTTTTCTCTCTAACCTTTTTTAATCTAATTGGTGCAACAATATCTAATGTACTAGAGAAAATGGTGCTCAAACTGCTAGTCATTTCCTCTCGTTCATCTGTTTGTTTGGGTTCACTGAGCAGCTGAGATAGATCAGGTAAGCTATTTGAGAATCTATCTATAGTGGTAGGAAGGATTGTTCTGCCTGGTCGATAACGTGGCGCAACATGACAAATTTCAGCAGTACGTATTATACAAGTTACCATGTGATGATCAGTGAGATCGTCACTTTGCGGTATAATATCTATATCGGTTAGATTGGTTCCATATGATTTAATTAAGTCTAGTGTATGATTTAGACGATGAGTGGGACCACTGATGTTTTGTTTGACCCCAAAGGAGTTTAATAAATCTGTAAACGCAGTCCCTAACGCATCATTTGTGTTATCTACGTGTATGTTAAAATCTCCAACAATTATTGCTTTATCGGTATTGACCAATAGATCGGAGAGAAAGTCTGCAAACTCTTTAAGGAAATCAGCGTAAGGTCCTGGAGGTCTATATACAGTAGCCAAGGCTAGAGATAATAGGGATTTCTTTCTTACATCTAAGAGCGTAACGTTTAGCACAAGTACTTCAAACGAATTAAACCTGTGACCTGTTTTCTGAGTAACATTAAAAATATCTCTATAGATTGTTGCAACTCCGCCGCCACGACCGATCAGACGGGGCTCATGCTTATAACAGTATCCTGGCGGAGTGGACTCATTTAGACCGAAATACTCGTTTGGTTTAAGCCAGGTTTCAGTAAGGCAAAGTACATCAAAGTACACAAAGTTTCATTTACAATAACCGCCTTAGGTGTGAGCGATCTAATGTTTAGAAGACCTAGTTTTAGAAATTGTTTTTGTTCACTGATATTTAGATTTTCTGTTTTAATTACAATAAGATTTTTCCTAGATCCTACACTAGATTTATTGTTTGGCCTCACTAGACGAGGAATAGACACAGTTTCTATATAATGTTCTACACTACTTATATCAATTAAGTTGGGACAGCAAAGACTATGATTTGGACTTTGACTTACTAGTCAGATGGTGTGCAACGTCTTGGAGATGTTGTCCGACAGAACAGCCGCTCCGATTCTGCTGGGGTGCAGGCCATCAGCACGGTAGAGCCTAGGTCGCTCCCAGAACAGATTCCAATTATTTACAAAGAGCAGTTTCTGTTCATTACACCATGACATTAACCATTCATTTAGAGCAAATAGTCTACTGAACCTTTCTTGTCCTAGTCGGTACGTGGGAAGCGGTCCAGACACGATGATCGTTGCCTCAGGCGTCGTGCTGCGTACCGTCTCGATCAGGCTCCTGTAGTCCTTCTTCAGAACCTCCGTCTGCCGCAGCCGGATGTCGTTCGTTCAGCACCACAGGTCCGACGCGCTCTTCACCGTTAAGGATCTCGGGAACCTGTGCGGCGACATCAAGAACACGAGCACCAGGAAAGCAGTGAGTGTGCACCTTACCCTTACCTGAGGTAGCGCGGACATGACGGACCATGGAAGTGCCGATGATCACGGCGTCGTCACGTTCCGACTCGCGAAGAGGGGAGAAGCGGTTCCGGGTGGAGATCTCGAAGACCGGGAGGGGCGGAGAGGTTCTTGCTCTGGTCCTGGCTCGTGTCTTCCGCTGTGGGATCACCCAGGGTCCATGGTGTTGTGTCGGAGCCGGAGTGAATGAAGCCAGAGATGATCGCGTCCTCCTGGGCAGAGAAACGCACGGAGTAGACGAAGTCGGAGTCAAAAAGTTACTAACCACTGACTTGTGAGCATCGGCGCGTGACGTTTCAAGCGCTGATCGCCGATCCCGCAGCTCGGCTTGCTTCTCCAGCAGACCACGGATCTGTTTCTCCACCGATTCCAGCTCCACTCGTACCGAAATCAGCTCGAATGTGTCCTCACCTGCACTCAGAGGTAGAGGTCTGCTACCCGACCCGAGCCTGACGGGTCCCGAAAAATGTGCGGGTTTCGGGTCAGGTTCGGGTTAATGTTAATGAACAGCCTCGGGGTTCGGGTCAGGTTCGGGTTTAACTAAGAAAAAATAAATTGGCTATATATAGTTTGCGTGCCGTGTGCTTTGCCTGCTTGCTGTGTTGTGGTGACCGGCACGCGAGAGAGAGAAAGTATAGGCTACGTGCGCAGATGTACAAAATGTGCATACAGGCTCTCTCTCTCAAATATAATGATATATAAATATAATTTTTTTAATTATTTGTTTTATTTTATCATATCATTCATATCACAAAACTGTTTTGCGCATGTGCTACCGCTCTCGCGCGCTATTTCAGTCACAATACAGACAGCCGACGACAACAAGCAAACCATGAGTCTGATAAAGCAAAAAAATTACTTGGTTTTTACAGCAGTAAGTTTTTTCTCTTACTGCTGTGCTGCCTTGCTTATAGGGCCGCTGCGCTTACATGTATTTGTTTAGTATGTCAAGCAATCATTAAATACAACATAGCATATTGCAAAAATGGTATTGCTGTTAGAAACAGAATGGACCTCGGGTTCGGGTCGGGTTCGGGCTTAATATGTAAATGTAATTGTCGGGTCGGGTCGGGTCGGGTTAAATGATCGCGGGTAGGCAGGATGAACTGCTGCCCAGAATCGGTCCAAATTCACTGGCCCGATTGGGCCACAAAACTGCCGGCATTGGGCCACAATCAGGCTGACAAGATTTGAACACTTGCTCGGTACTGAGTCGAGTCTGGGTACTAAAACAAAGCCAACACTGCCAGCATTTGGCCACAATCATGCCAACAACAATGTTACACTTAGCCGGTACTGGTCCAAGACTGGGTACTGAAACAGAGCCGACATTGGGCCACAATCATACCAACAAAGTTACACTTAGCCGGTACTGGGGTCTGAGTCTTGTTTGCTAAATTAAAAACATATACTTGTACTTAATCTTATACATAATTAAAAACATTTTTGTGTTCAGTAAAATTCTAAAATATGTGTATTACAGACTTCTGTGTTTTGTCGTTGTTTATGTGTCGGTGTTTGTTTTGTTTGCCATGTGCTCCTTTGTTTGTCATGTCTTTGCCCCACCCCCTCATCTCCTTTGCATTAGTCTGTTTGCTTCACCTGTTGTCCCTTTTTACCCCCTTAGTTTGCTGCCCTATTCATCTCTCTTGTGTGTGCTGTTTTGTGCCAGATGTTTGCCTCTGAGCTCACAACACCCAGTTAGTATTTTTCTTTTTCCTTCTCTTTTGTCTCCAAGATTCTCTACCTGTCCTGCATTCCCTTCTTGTCTACCCCTGCCTCACGTAGTTTGCCAAATCTGGGACGCTGAGGTTTACTTCTGACCTGGTTCTGTAAGGCTGGCCTGTTGGATCTCTCCATGCTGCAAGCCAGTACACCTACCTTTTTCATGGTTTCTCTAGTGGTCATTTTGTTGACCTCCTGACCTCCAATCTGGAGGTCAATCTGATTGTTGCCTGTCCCGCTATCAGTACCAGCCCCTTCTGGTTTATTTTGCTTGCTTTATTTTTTTCCCTGCTACTCCGTGTCTTTTTTTCTTTTTTTTCCTGGCAAAAGATTGTTTTTGTTCTGACCCTCATGGGCCGTTTTTTGCTGAGTTTTTGCCTTTTACTAATAAACCTTTACTATTCATCTGCATTTGGGATCTCTCTCTGTTACTAGTCCTAACACTACGTTTAGATTTTGACTTTTGCTGATTGTAAATAGACTTTAAAATTCATGAACGTTGCGTTCATTTGTGAGAATTATCGTGATGAAAATATGTCACAGACCTTATATTCTGCAATATTCCAAAAGCCAATTTAAGAATCTTTTGTCGACTCGAGGGAACCAGGGTGATGCTAACTTCCGGGTTGGCCTACAAAAATACGTCGTCCACGCACCACTTTATATCACTAAGGGACCATAAACAAAAACTTTTCATGAATTTTGGCCGTTCATTTACACGGGGGCCTGAAAACGTGAGCTTTTAAAAATGGGTTTCAGAAGTGCAACTTTTTTGACAATGATACCGTTATCGTCTCCATGTAAACAACAAAAACACAAATTTGTGAAAATGGTGACGTCATGTGAATGCATGTTACGTGTTCAGTCTATAGGCGCTTAATTTTTCTTTACAAATTGACGTCGCCAACTACAGGCCCGACAGCATAATGCAGCGTTTTTAGTTGTTTTTGTAGATCCATGTGAACAGGGATTGTTTTGACAACATTGTCGTCTGTACACGAAAAACAAACAAAGGAAAAATGTTTCCGTTTTGAGTGCATTGTTGTGGTGTAAACGTACCCTAACATATACTAAGAATGTTTGAAAGAGCGAAGAAAATGCAAGAATGCAAGGCCCCTGTGCATCATTATACGATTAATGTGGCTTAATGTAAAACCAAGAAGATCATAATTTTAATTTCCATCATCCTAGATTTTCATTGCTAATATTGCATTGCATTGCATTGCATTGCATCGCTTGTCTTGGATTGCCAGCCTCATTTTCTTCTTCAGCCTGAAATCGAACAACAAAACAATGACAACACAAGTCATGAAGGAGAACTAGCACTGGCACATATACATCTTTTTATTCTGCTCAATTATGTTATAATAACAAGATCTTATATCACCAACAAAAATATGTGTTCATATTTCGTAAAAACAAAAGTGTTCCCCTGTAAAAACTAGATCTTGTTATTATTATTTGTTCCTTATATAAAAGATATTATGTTAAAACAATGTTTTTTTTTTAATAATGACAAAGAGTATTATATCGTAACAACAACATAGTTTTCTCATTATAACGATTTATCTCATTAAAATGTCATTTTTTAACAGCTGTCATTTAAAAACTGTGCAAACTGCTGTAGGCCTGCTGTACGACACCCTACGAAGTTATTAGGTTACCGAGTCAACAGTATTTACAGTGGCACATTACTGCCATATACATATATTTTATTGTATTTTTTCTACTCTATTATGTTGTATGATGTTTCATTAACAAAGTTCAGGAGGAACACGTTCAAATTATCTATCCACTCAGTACGAGAGAAGGCCTATACATGGCCAACTCACCTATGGTCCTCGCCAATTTTCAGCATGGGAGAGTTGGGTGAGTGTATCTGTCAAACGGAGCGCTACGAACAGTGTGACGTGTTCACTGAGAGGATACTATCACAAGAACAGTAAATTGGAGATTTTGTATATTTCGAGGTGTTGCGAGAGAGCCAGGGAGAAATGACAGCGATGAGGGCGGTGTGTCGCTCTCCGTGATAACATGGATGAGTGAGATTAATGACTGTCGTTGCTCTGATTTGTGGCCTGAAACATCAGCAGCATCTCTTGATAAACTGAAATCCTGCACTCGTTCAACCCTTCACTCCCCTTTCTCTGTAGTGTCTGGGACAGTACCATTCCAGCAGACAGGGTCCTTTACAAAAACATCCCCATGGGTTCTGTGGAAAGGCCTAAGCTGATACACACACACACACACACACTCACAGCATGCATTAGTATGCAGCAGGCATTACTGGAGGTAGCCCTTTCTCTCTCTCACACACACACACACACACACACAGACGCTGGTGACAGTTTGTCTGCTCAATACTGTCTGGGTCCTCCAGTTATTCTCCACTTATTGGCTGTTTGTTCTTTATAAGGTGGATCTGATACCTTTATATACAGAAAACCTGAAACTCCCTACACCCTAGATACTACACAGAAACACACACGAGCATAGACTTAACCTTTATACACACATAAAAACAGAGAACAAATGAATCACACTGATGAAGTGCTGTCACTGTGAACGCTGCCCAATAAATGTGGTGGATTTTTAATTTAGCTGCTCGCCCACTCTCTTTATCTCTCTCTCTCTCTCTCTCTCTCTCTCTCTCTCTCTCTCTCTCTCTCTCTCTCTCTCTCTCTCTCTCTCTCTCTCTCTCTTTATAATTGTTTTTCTGAGTTGTCTACCAAAGTGTTTAATTTTTAAAGTCAACATGAAATGACATTAATTTTACTTCAGTGAGGTACACTAATATATTTTAAAACAAAATGTATTACACAAAGCATTAACTTATATGTTAATTTGGTGGTCAAGAAACATTTCTTATTGTTTGACAAAAATTGTGTCGCGTTTGGTGGTCAGTCTGTGTGTAATAAACAGTTTTGACCAACGGTTTCCAATTTTTATGTCATTTCTAGCGAAAAAATAAATTTTCCCTTCGTTCTTTTTGTCATTTTCTTTTCCATCCAATAGTAATTTATTTTAACCCACAATCACACTCAATAAACAGACTTTTTTTTTAATCTTACTCATTCCTTACTAAAAAAAAAAAAAAAAAAAAAAAAAAAATCTCATTCATTGGAAACTAAGCCACTAGCTTTTAGGCTTTTAGAGCCCCTGTAAGACAGTGGCCTCCAGCATGGAGCTCGCATGAATAATGAGCTGCCCACAGAGAACATTCTATAAATAGACTCGATATTAATGCTTAATGTCCTAACTTAGTACTATCATGTGAAGACACTTTCAGTCAGCATAACAACATTTTTTTTCTGTAGCAAATAACCTACCCTGCTTTTAATTAGCAAAAATGGCT
This sequence comes from Rhinichthys osculus, assembly GCA_029959095.1. NCBI lineage: Eukaryota > Metazoa > Chordata > Actinopteri > Cypriniformes > Leuciscidae > Rhinichthys > Rhinichthys osculus. The sequence continues at coordinate 32,955,335 of JARWKJ010000008.1, forward strand.
TTCAAGCTCTGATTCATTTGCATAATTTCTGCATGGTATTTTCCATATATTAAAATCGCTCAAGATGACTCGATTGCACCATGACGACAATTTTCCAGCAAAAAAACCCAAAAAAACATACTTTTTCGAAGTCCTCCTACGGTTCATCCGATTTCAATGAAAATCGAATCAGATCATGTACAGACTATGCTGCCAAAAAAGTTATCAAAAAGTTTGATACACCCAATTCTCGAATAACGCGCAAACGAATTATATGAGGAACACGCCAAATTGAACGCGAGGCGATATCGCCACAATGCTTTAGCGTATTCAGACCAAACTTGGTACATGTCATCCCAAGCAAGGGACACAGCACCACCTACTGGTCAAGATATATGAACAATTGCCATTGCTTATAACTTCTGAACGGTTTGCCTAAAATTCATAAAACTGGTCTCCTCTGCTGAGTTTAATGACATCCAGTTTACCCATATTTACTATTGTGTGAATCTGCCATTTTGAATTTTGTCCTAAAATGCTGTATTTTAAAAACGCATTAGCGTATCTTAAAGAAACTCGGTATGTGTCAGCGGGACCATGCCCTAAAGGTACTCAAAAAATTATAATGAAATTTCCAAAAATGCTATCTTTTGATTAATTTGACCTATTTTATTAGCAACTGGTCTTGATAGATTCCTTGGGTCATGGTGAGAACAATGATACCAATGATTCCATATTAGCTCGAAACTTGCTGTCCGCCATTTTGATTTTTTTTTGAAAACCTGCTTTTTCGAACTCTTCGGCTGAATCCGAAATCGCCCATTAAACCCTCATTCACTATTTCCTACGTTAGCCCATAATACTGTTCACTTGAAGGAGTGAATGAAAAGGAGTGAGCGAATTAGGGCAGCCTTTGAGCGTACATTGGGTGTATACTCGGTATTGCAGTGCAATGTGGGATGGAATGAGTGTACTCAATTCAGCCTTCCCGTTGGTCTGATTTTCACCAAAATTGTCTCAGATCATCTTCAGACAATGCCGACAAAAATATATAATTTTTATTTTAATAGACAAAACAGTTCTTGAGTAACGCATCAACGAATTTGTTGGCATGATGCCAAGCTGATTCTGTGGCTGTAACTCTGCAACGCTTTGACATATTGAAACCAAACTTTTAATGTGCCAATGTCACCTCACACTGACCACAACATAACAATTTGATAACTATTTGTCAAAAGTGATAAGAAAGTTAGTCATATGCCAGTGATTGAATTTGTGATTTTTTTTCTTCAATTTTTTGATTCAAATGATCTAAAAACATCTTTAATTGCTTATTGTTGCTGTTTTTCTGAAGCTCCCAGCCATGCTAACATGTCACATTGTTCCTTTTTTGTGCTTGGCACAGATAATTGCTGTTTGCAACTATATTTTCTCAGTATTATTATTTTCATGGTGATTCAAAGAAAAATAGCAGCAGCATGTGTTTGCCTAAAAAATATGGATAACACCTGCCAAGAAATTACAAACATACAAAACCTGTAAAACTAGGCAGGAAGTAACATGTCAAATTGTATGTATTTCAGTGAACTGCAATGTGTGTGGATCAATAATCCAATGTCGTCTTCCAATGGCGACCATTCCTCCAGTGACCCCTGCCCACAAGATTTGTGTTTATGGTGACTAACTTTACTTGGGTTCAGAGCATCTGTGCGTAAGGAAACACTTTGCTGTGTTTCAGTGTTTACCCAACACAAAAGCAGGAATGCTGAGTGAATAATGTACCCAAATAAATGCAATTACAGACATAGTGCTAGCTCTTAAAATACACTAAGGCATATGATACAATCATGCACAAATAATGCGTTAGTCTGAAAATAAATGGCATTGACGTTTTACGAGGCTTGGAGAGGATTTGAAGCATTTTTAAACCTGTGCGTCATAAATGTAAGATCACATGCCCACCACACTAAATTCTGTTTGATAATTAAGTCATTCTGGGCTATTTTCGGTGCATATATTGGTATCTGTATTATGCGTTGATCATTACATTGATTTATAGGCCAAATAAAGAACATGCATGCTGTCTTAATGCACACTGCTAAAACAGATCTGTCAACACCTAAGGTTAGCATTAACAGTGCTGGAACAACACTTGAATTCCAAGTTGGATGTTTCTTTTTTCACACCTTTAGTTTGTCCTCAATTTTCTCACCATTTTTATAATAGTTTGCCACTGTGCAATATGAATGTAATAAATTCATCATGTATTTAATACATCGGTGTTCTCTTAATCTCATCTATGAGATTGCTAATGAAGAGTAGTTTATAAATTTATCCATTACTAAAAAAAGTAATAATAATGGAGTACTCCAGATATTATAAAATGTCGTCAAATAAACAGCATTTTCTAAAGTTATTGAACAATTTTTTTCCTGTACTGTGGTACAGTTTTTTATGCATTTACAATAAAAAATGTGGTTAAAAGTATTTGTGTATGTTTTGACAATTTTGTCATTTATTGCACCTTCCAGTATATTTTCACTGTACATCACCAAAGTGGCCCCCCCGAGGGTCTTTTTAAATCAAGCCAAACATATTTTTGCATTGCTATTCACAAACATTCTGTTGTTTCAGAAATAGTTAATAAACGGAAAAATATTTGTCGACCGTCATACACTTTAGTACAAAACAAAGCATGTTTTCCTTTTTTTAAAAAGTGTTTTGTTCTGCTCAGAAACTCAGTAAAGCAGATTTCAATGACCTGCTTCTGTCCTCTGATTGTTTACATTACAACATAGTTTCCATCTTTGGCACAGCTTGGATACAATGTGCGTTAGCGATGACGTCCGTCAAGGTGCTCTGAAAAAGGACTTTTGTGCTGCAGTACATGAATATCTTAATTCCCTGCATTCATTTTCATGCCAATGTCTGATTCTTGTGTGTTGCCGAATGACCTTGAGTCAGAGTTGAGCAGAACTCAAAAGCCGCAGAGATTTTGATCTAAAACACGTGTGTGTGCGACTCTGTACAGATCTATTGAGAAGCAGCTCAACCAGGGCTAGCACTAATATCAATGGAGCAATAGAGCAGGTCCGTGTGGGCAGGGCATGGCAGAACAGAGCAGATCCCTTTGCCAGGGCCAGCTGGCACAGACCTGTGAACATTGTCCTGTTGGAACACTGAGTTCCATAATAAAATGCAGAAACATTACCTAAATGTCTTAAGATAGATTACTATGTTTACATGCACCGATTTTCGTAAACCCACATTGTATACGATTGTGGATTCTGAATAGAATGTTTATAAGTACCTTTCATTTTCTGTTTACTTGGCAATCACATTTGTTCTTAACAAAATTTCTGTGAATGTGAACAGTTGCATTTTGAGTCAACGTTACCGACGTTTACATGTCTTTGGTCCGTGTTGAGTTCATATATCATTCCAGCTGCACCATAGTTTGTTTGTAAGCGGACTGAGACCCATGTTTTCAGCTCTCGGTCTGCTTGTTAGGTGCGCACCAGGGTTCGGATGGCAGCGTTCACACTTGAATGAACCGCACTAAGGGTGTGTTAACACAAGTAGTTCGGTTCGCTTGGTTCATTTGTTCTGGAACAGAAACTCCCCCCCCAAAAAAACATATAGTCTGGTCACAGACTATGATATGGAATATGTTCACAACCTGATTGGTCGGCTTTTATGACAAATATTTCATGACGGAACTTACCGGAAATCCAAAACAATGCTGTGTGCTGGGCTAAATGTGCTAATTGTATGTGCGTAGCCTATGATGGCATTCTGACCAGCTGAGAACTCGTGAAGAGCTTAGGAAATGTGTAAAGGAATCCCTCCGTCACACACACACGACACCTGTACTGAACTGTAATGGGCAAACTCGCAATGACGAGAAAAAACCAGCCCGTTCTCATCCTTTGGCGTCATACATGTGACGCTTTGTACATTTCGTTGAAATCTTACGCACATGGCATCCTTTAGCATCAATATGAGACGCAGAACCCAAGGCGTCATACAGGTGACGCTCGTCTAAATCCAACGCACTTGGCATCGTTTAGCGTGAATATGAGACGCAGATCCCAAGGCATCATAACCGTACCCTACCCCAGACCTAAACCTACCCATAACAGTGGTTGTTATATTGACGCTAAAGGATGCCATGTGCGTAAGATTTCGACGAAATGTCATATGGCGTCACCTATATGACGCCAAAGGATGAGAATGCGTTGGAAAAAACAGGTATGCTTGAGCATTCTGTCCTTTTAGGGTCTCATCTTCCTGCTTTTGGTTTGTTTACATGTCTTTGGTCCTTGTTGCGTTTATATTTCAATCTAACCGCACCGCACAGTTAGTTTGGAAGCGGACCGAGACCCATCTTTTCAGCAGTCTCGGTCCGCTTGTTTGGTGCGCACCAGTGTTTAGATGGCAGCGTTCACACTTATTCAAATGAACCGCACTAAGGCTCGGTTTACGTGTTCTCCTTTTTCCAAAGCGCTAGGGCGGTTGCGCTCCGGAGGCGTCTGTCGTTGCTGTGCTTGGTTCTTGTCACGTGACCTACGGTGCGCTTGCGGCATTCTGAAAAGTTGAGATGTTTTTATCTCGATGCGGCGCGGACGCGCTTGGAAAAAAAAAAGTGGCCCGTCGCTTCCATTACCGTGCGCCTACATTTGAAATAATGAACTTGAGTGCGCAAAAGACGCGATATGTAAACAGGACCTAACAGAGCAATCGCACCAGGGTTTGTTTGAATCAATATTAATATTTTATTTCAGCTTTATTTCAATTAACATAATTTATTTTTAGGTTTAGTTTGAGATAATAAAAACAACATAGAAATAACATAACACCCTTAGAAATGAATCAATATCCGACCCCGGAACTGTTGTTTTAAAAAATATATACTTAGAAGTCATCTGTGTGGTCTTCAGTAGAGGTCCACTGTCACCATACAGTACACACAAACTTCACACAAATCCCACTTGACAAGGTAAAATTAATTTTCTACCCTGGGGTTGACAGGCCTCGTGTTGATGTGCAGTAGGCATGTCTCGTTACACCGAGTCTCTGTAATGAATGGTACTCCATGTTCAAGAGCTCTGAGGGCCTTAACAGAGCACCCAGTACTCATATGACAGGGGTCAAACTTCGTCCTTCTGCTTATTAGATCATGCCAATAAGGCTTATATTTAGCACAATGTGCTCAGGGCTAATTAGAGCTCTTATTAAAAAAATTATAATTGATTCTCCTCCCACGAGATGGACAAGCAATGAATGAAGGGAGTGTAGTGTCCGGCCAAGAGACGATCGGGGGTCTCGGGAGGATGGCTGTCTCTCATACACTCATGGACAAGTATATGGATGGTCATGTTCACGCATATACATTAATATTCATGATAACACACATCATCATCTCATTTGTCTTTTATAATCAGTGATTAAACTGATTACTATTTGATGTGCTTGATTTGTGAAAGTGCTTTTAGATTTTGATTGAGGTCATATGTACCAGGTGAGTATGACACCCTCCTGTTGGCCTGTATTTTTCTCTTTCACTTTCCTTCTCCTTCCCCTTTTCTCTACTTGTTGTGCTCTTGAGGAACTGGGTCATGACTGGAAAGAACACAGTGTATCTTAAACACTTCCCAGGTTAGGGACCGCACACCGCACACCTGCACAGGACGGGGGGACACAAACCAGAACACAGGATAGGCTTAACAGCTCATATAGAAGTACTCACACAGGTTACAAACCTCAGGGTTTGCTGAAGACACCCTGCTTTTCACATGTCCTTAAGACAGGTGCTTTATTTCATTAGAGTATATTCTTTTCATTATGTTAAACTTAATGGACATAAAACATTCATGACCAATAAATAATATGACAAACAGCACATTATACAACACTTAAGATAAAAAATCAACGGGTTCAAAGAGTAAATTAGAGTAGATTAAATCTGATTGGTTCTTTGAAATGTTGTTAACACATATCAGCTGTAACCTGCTTTTGACATTTCGTCGAAATCTTACGCACATGGCATCCTTTAGCGTCAATATGAGACGCAGAACCCAAGGCGTCATACAGGTGACGCTTGTGACATTTCGTCTAAATCCGACGCACATGGCATCCTTTAGCGTCAATATTAGACGCAGATCCCAAGGCGTCATAACCGTAACCCTCCCCCAGACCTAAACCTACCCATAAAAGTGCATGTTATATTGACGCTAAAGGATGCCATGTGCGTAAGATTTCGACGAAATGTCATATGGCGTCACCTATATGATGCTAAAGGATGAGAAGGTGTTGATTAATCCATATACAGTTTTTCTGTCGCTTTATAAGTGTACTATGGTGACGGTTTTGCACTTTTTCTGTACGGCATATTTCAACAGTACAAATTTACACATTACTTTTATTTTTGCAGAATTCGTATTTTGGAAAGGATTTAGTTAAAAACGTGTAAATTATAGTACAATGTCATTACGATACAGAAAAGAAAAGAAAAAAACAAGGTTGGATATATGTATATGTGTGTGTACAGTATGTATCTATATAAGTATATTTACTATACTGTAAAATGCAAGTGGACGACTGTAACATGAAGCATTACAGTAAGATTACAGTATTACAGTAAAATGCACATTGTTGGATTATATACCTGTTCTGTCCATGAAACATTTGAATTATTGAAGACACATTGTTCCCAAAATTCAGCTGCACCCTTTGGCCCGCCTTAGCCATTGTAAGGCCATGATTGAGAACATGGTCCACAATAGTAGCCCATATTTCATCGGAAATGTTCTTGGTCTCTTACCTCTTCCTCTGTTTTGCCACAACACACACACAACACATTATAAAAAGCCAAAACAATAAACAGCATCCATAAATCCACAATTAAGTAAAACAACAGCAAGCTTCAGTCAATACACATTGTAGTACGTACATGTGATAGATTTTTAAACTGTATATTAAACTAACCATGTTTCTAACATCTAACCTTATTTAACATGCTAACACTTTGAAACACCGTGTACTAAAACGTTCTTTTCTGTGTATTTGAATGTTGAAGGCCTGCCATACCCCTGTTGAGTGTAAAAATAACAAATATGGGAAATGAAACTAGACAAATGTCTAGGTTTGAAAACTTGTGATTCTGAACCAATCAAATTGTAAGGAAAATAAGTAATCTATCATGTCATTTTGCCATACCCATATTCCATAAAAAAACTATTGTATTTGTGTTTACTGGTGGGCTTCTCAATGGAATTTGTCTCAGATCCTCCAGCCTTGCTTCTTCTTGGGGGAAGTTATCTGAGGAAATGTCGAGGACTCTCCCGGCCGTGTTTAAAGCATTTAGAGGACATTTGCTGAGGTCTGTCTGTTTCTTACTGGTGCGCAGCAGATCAGTTTAGGGAAGCAAATAAGTTAGAGTTAGGGAACTCGGCCAGTTGTCGACGGAAGACGCAGGAGCTAGAGTATAAAGGTTATTAAGTGTTGATTTGCAGACGCTTGGGTGTCGACGGGAGACACCCCACGTAGTTAGATTTAGGGATAAAATCTACCATATACATTTTTTTAAATATTTAAAGAAGGAATTGTTTCCAAGGGAGTAATGGCTTGAAATTCATTCCACAACCATGGAGCATAATAGGAGAAAGCTGATTTTCCATGCTCTGAGTTACCCCAGGAACCCCATCACCAGATCATCAAATGTTACTCGATTAAAGGTTCCTGGGGTAACATTTAATGATCTGGTGATGTAATTATTTCTACGTAAAGATCATCAAATGTTACTCAATAATTACATCACCAGATCATCAAATGTTACCCCAGGAACCTTTAATTGAGTAACATTTGATGATCTGGTGATGTAATTATTTCTACGTAAAGACAAAAGACTACTAATGCAATTTGTAACCATGCCCAGCAATACCTGTGCAATGAATCAATTCTGGACAGGACACATCTACCAAAAAAAACCCAACAACTGACAATTAGTTCAACCATTTTGCATTTAATGCAATGAGCTAATGCTTTGATGTTTTTGAGGGTAAGACTATTTAACAAAGAACCAGTATAGTTTGATCAACATGACAAATTGATAATGTACGAAACAGCAGACAATTGTACAAAATCAATTGCATGAATGTACCAAAGTATTGACAATTTGCTAAAAAAATATATAAATTGCTTTTTATGATCTGCACAAGTGACTATGATGTGGAGGTTAAAGGTCTTGTACACTATCTTTGTTGGAATGTGTGTGTAAGTGTGCACCTCAGTCTTCAGTCAACACGATTTCAGAGAACAGAAAGTACGGAGCTTAGAACAAAGCACACAAACACCTTGGGCCCTATCTTGCACTCTGCGCTTTTCCCTCCACAGACGCACGTCGGTTAACTAAGAAATACACTTGCGCTCCCCGGGGCGGTTCAGCGCAAAGAGGAGGCGAGTTCCGGCGCAAACTTTCCCTCATGCTATTTTGCTGTTCTATAAAACAATTGCGCCACTGACCAGAAAAAAACTAGTCTAAAGTCAGTGGCGCGTTGCGCGTTGTTCATAATGCTATTTTAAGGGCGCATGCTTGGCCATAATCAATGTAGCCAGCGTGCGCACAACGCGCATACACGTTGATTCTCTCATCTAAGCAGCAGTTTTCATTTTTGCAAATCATACATTATTACGATAGATAGATAGATAGATAGATAGATAGATAGATAGATAGATAGATAGACAATTTATTATAAAAGCAACATGTAGCTTACACATTTACCCAAATTATCATACGCCTGTTTAACAGAAGTTAATTTGGGTGGGTTTCTCCATCCCCATCTCTCCTCGGCTGTGAACCGCTCCTGGTGTGCGCCTGGCAAATCCGCCGTTATAATAGGAATCCGCTTTAGAACAAGCGCGCCTGCTCTTAAAGGGAATGTGAGATGACGCTCTGATTGGTTTATTTCACGTTACGCCCAAACCACACATATGAATAATGAAGCTACTTCAGACCAACCCCTTTTAGATTTGCGCCAGGCGCAAGAGGCATTTATCCCGCCGGGAAAATAGCAACAGCGCCGGGATCAGCCCACAAAGTTACTTGTGCTTTGCGCTTTGACACTTGCGTTTCAGATTGTTAAAATAGGGCCCCTTGAGTCATGACAGTAAGATAAACACAACCAGCTCATGACACCATCCTGAGTGTGTCTGGAGGGATCCGTGCCACCCTATGACATCATCTTTACAAATGCCAACTAAAGATATAACATGAACTGTAAACTCAGAAACACCAATAGTTGTTTTTAAGGGGACGGAACAATCTCTGTATTTATTCCTACACTACTAAAAGCCCCTGGTGTGAGCAGAAGGAGTGTTATTGTGTTGATTGTGTCCAGGCATATGCCTGTGGTTTCTGCAGTTGTGTGTTTCTGGTACATAGGTCCTCAGGGGCAGTGGTATGCCACACTCTGTTCTCAGTCACAAGCTGTGCCAGTGGCTGGCAGCAGTTTTGCCAAACACTTTGAAAAGGAACAGAACATAACGAAACTCAAATGTAATTCCTGTCCAATTTATTTCCTGCTGCTGGAAGTCCATGTTCCCTTCAATGTCAACATCCAAAGTTAAGCTCCTACTTTAGGAAACTTAGGGATGTATAGAAGATTCAGTGAGAGACGGAGCTTTCTCAAACTTTAAAGGGATGATTCACCCAAAAATGACAAATCTGTCAGTAATTACTCACCCTCATGTTGTTCCAAACCTGTAAGACTTTCGTTCATCTTCGGAACACAAATGAAGATATTTTTGATGAAATCTGAGAGCTGGCTCACTCCTCCATAGGCTTCTAAGGGATTGAAACTTGCCGGCCCAGAAAAGTTATTAAAGAAATCATTAAAATAGTCCAAGTGACTACAGAGGCTCAATCTTAAGTTTATCAAGCGACGAGGATACTTTTTTTATGCAACAAACAAACAAAAATAAACAAACTTTATTCAACTATTCATTTCCATCTCTGTGGGTCTCGAGTGAGTTCAGGTAGTGTAACAGCGCAGCGCTTCTGTGTTGTACTTCACACGTAGGCTCACTATTAACCGACGGTGGTCATGTGTGTGATGCGTGTATAACTTGTATATGTGATACGTGTATGACGCAATAACTTTTCTGGCCGGCAAGTTTCGATCCCTTAGAAGCCTATGGAGGAGTGAGCCAGCTCTCAGATTTCATCAAAAATATCTTAATTTGTGTTCCGAAGATAAACGAAAGTCTTACGGGGTTGGAACAACATGAGGGTGAGTAATTACTGACAACGTTTTAATTTTTGGGTGAACTATCCCTTTAACATTACTATTTTTTACCAGAATATCCAGTTCAAATGATGCAGAGTTGTCCGGGCTCCTCTGCACAGGGTTTGGGGCCACTCCAGTGCAGTGTAGAGTCTAATAGTTATCTTAGATTATTTTCCTCGAAAACAAAACTGCATGTTGAGCTGGCAACTCGCCAACCCGTCTGTGGTTTACAGGTCAGCTAAATAATGATACCTCTCCAACACAGCACGTTCCCTGATCACACACTCATATAGCCATGACAACACGTGCAGCTCTGTTGAGACCTCAGCACTTCTGCAGGTGTTTACAGGTTATAGAGTGCTACTGTAGCTCACCTTAAAAGATACGATCTCTCTTTCTTTCTGTTGCCCTATTCTTTCTTACTCTCTCTTTTCAATATTTGACAAATGTCAGTTGATTTTTGGCATGACCCAGCAGTCAGGATGACCGACTGGGTCAGAATAACCTCTCACTCAATTGCTTCAACATTTTCAAATGTCATAGCACAAGTAATGAGACCCACACTGTACATACCGATGTCAGGACACATCACTAATGACTCCTTTGTATTCAAGGAACTCTTCACCAAAAATTGACAGTTCTGTCATCTTTATTCACCGTAATGTCATTCCAAACCGGTCTCTTTTTCCAAACAAAAAAGTAGATGTTTAGCAGAATGTTTGAGCTGCTGTTTTCAGATGAAAAGTGTATATTATTATTATTATTATTATTAATAAATAATAATAATAATAATTCATTACATTTATATAGCGCTTTTCTCAGCACTGAAAGAGCTTTACATAGAAGGGGGGAATCTCCTCAACAATCACAAATGTGCATTGTGATTTGTGATTTTTACTGACAACACCATTAAACTTTCAGTAGTTCATGTATAATTTCAGGTTTTCTGAAGCCATATGATAGAGTTTTGCGAACAGACTGAAGTGTACGTCATTATTTACATAACATATCATTTGAAATTCACATATTCATACCTGGAACAACACGGCCAGTCATGTGACATGTGAGAACCAATGGCCTTAACTATTAAACTCATTTTAACTTTTCTCCCGCATTTGACAAGATTTTCCATCATTGATAACGTCTCGGTACTTCCTGAGTAGGGAATGGAGACGTTACGTCGTGACGATGAATGGGGTTTCGCTTAGAAAGCCTATCAACTTCGAGAATATAAAACGAGCCAATAGCAAGAAAATGCCATGGGTCTGCGGAATTTGCATAGCATAATTCTGCCCTACCTCATGGGTATAAAAGGGAGGACGTTGGAACCATGCAATTAAGAATACACATATGACCTGAGCGGGATGCATATGGAAGAACACTAGGGTGTCTAGCCCTCAAGCAATGCCAAAGCAATGGCGTCCACTATCCAGTAAGACAACCTTTGCTAAGAGAGAGCCTTTCCCTTCAGCTTTCCACCATAACAGACAAAGAGCTGGTCTGAGGTCCTGAAACACTGTGTTCTGTCTACGTAAGCACGGAGGGCGCGTACTGGACAGAGGAGTGCTAAGGCTGGGTCTGCCTCTTCCAGGGGCAGCGCTTGCAGGTTCACCACCTGATCTCGAGAGTGGTGGGAACCTTGGGCACGTATACAGGCCAGGGTCTCAGGATCACGTGAGAATAGGCCGACCCGAATTCCAGGCACGCCTTGTCAACGAAAAATGCGTGCAGGTCCCCTACCCTCTTAACCCTCTAGGCGCCATGGTCGAGTTTACTCGACAAGATGCGGCACTGAATAAAACGGCCGATTTTCTCAAATTGGGTGTCAAATTTTGTTCAACCTCCCCTCCACTGGATGGCAGACATGTCATACTTCATCCCCAAATAAAAAAAACGTCATGTTTCTATACAAAATTTTCGAGTTAGAGCGCATTGAATCAGTGCGATCAAAAGCGGAGCTAGTGTGCGAGTGAGCCATTTTATCAGATCCTCTCCGCAATCGCGGACAGTATTGTGGTGGAGACTTTGTCTAATACCACTGGGTATGTTAGACGAGGTTGAAGTATTCATAGGACAGTTAGGAGGCAACGTGGAGGCAGGGTGGGGAGTCACAATGACAATGACAGTAGTCCGAGCTGTGCACACTCAGCGCGCCGGCGAGGCAGATCTGGCCGTGCTGTTCGTATCATCTCACTCATGATCTGTGCCTTGCCGTGGCGAGTGAGCGTTTGAACTAAACAGGTCTTGTCTACTTGTGTTTGTATGTCATATGAATAATATATATGTGCCCCATACATGTAATCAGAGTGCCTACTGTATTTAGTAAATGGAAAATCTCTACAGCAAAAGACCAACCACTACATGCATTCGGTTTGTTTCTACCATTTATTAGTAATGATTTACACAGTTTGTTTACTACTTACTATATACCTGAGCATTCATTATTGTGCAATATAGCATCAGAGTTGGGTATAACGCGTTACAAAGTAACGCGTTACTGTATTCTAATTACTTTTCGTGGTAACGCAGTAATGTAACTCATTACATTTTAAATGTATGTAATTTGATTACAGTTACTGATGTCAATAAAATTAAGTTACTTGCGTTACAAATGTATTGTTAAGAAAAAAATATTTAGTAAAATGCATTTCTAATCATGTTTGGCCGGCTGCGTCAGCGTCAGCATGCGCTTTAATGAATTACCGGAGAACGCGCTTCATGAGGCACACACACACACACACGCAGCGCTACACGGTTTGGAGCACAGTCTGGCCGTTTCTCAATAGAAGTAGCCTACGCAAACTTCGGACTAGCGTCCTTGGTGGTTCAGACTTTCCAAGTTTGACTCAGGAGAACGAACTCCCGAGGACGAGAGGGCGCGAGTCCGGTTATTCTGCAAACGGAACCGCGGCGTTCTTGATCGCGTCACTCAGCTCGCTCTGGCTACTCCGGTTATCTCTTTATGTAGCTATATTTCAGGCAACAATAAAACGAAATATGTTAATAAAACACAGCTCTGCCTCTTTTCATTTAAAAAAAATCGTAAACATATTAATGGCCACACAAATGTGGTTCAGGCAACGCGTACGTTGATTATCTTCACTGCATATATTTATAACAACACGAAATATAAAACACAACCCTGCTTCTTTTTGTTTTCATTTTAAAAATATGAAACATTATTGATCATTAAAACTGACATTTAACAGAGACAGGCTTGTCATTTTATTTTATTATACATACAGTGAAGAGAATGTATAGTAAAATAAATATAAAAAATATTCTATATATTTTAAAATATATAAAATAAAATTACACAACCCTGTCTCTTTTTGTTAAATGTCAGTTTTAATGCTCAATAATATCCAGTATAAAAGTATAAGTAGCCTAAAAGGTATAAGAAGCTGTACAATTAGAAATAAAACAAACAGTTCAGTCAAACATAAGTCAGCTCTCTAATAGGCTACAAAGTTAAAGTCACCTCTCGATGCATCCTGGGTAAAAGGGGCGGATCAGGAACACATCAGGGGTCTTGAACTGGACTTGGCTAGATGTGAACTTTGAATTGGAACAGTACTTGGGCAGCGACTGATGACGTTTCACAAGTCCACAAGAACATATTGAGAAACAGCCTTCTCTTCTGTCTCGCATGCGCGCTCTCTCTCGCTCGCTCTAGATTCCGGGAGATTTGAACTAATTTGCGGGCATCAGGGAGCCGCTATCAACATGCGGGAGACTCCCGGAACTTCCAGGAGACTTGGGATGTCTGTATATATTAAATTAAATTAAATATTAAATTACGGAAAGAACTGATTTTCACTTTGTAGTGTATTCTTGTAGTTTTAATAGGTTTTCAAAGTAACTTGAAAGTAAAGTAATTAGTAATCTGATTACTTTTTACATGCAGTAATCAGTAATGTAATCAAATTACAATTTTAAAGTAGTAATTAGTAATTTGTAGTGGATTACTTTTTTTGAGTAACTTACCCAACACTGTATAGCATACAGAAGGTGATGGACATTTTGGGGGGAAAGAAGTGCTGCATTTTATCATTTAAACATGAGACTATTCATGAAAATTCTATAATCCAAGATTGCCACCACCATATGACGTCATAATATGCAAATTAGACCTACAGAAACTTTGGGTCATCCTTAATATTTCTCTAATTTACAGAAAGTCTCTATCTTTTATCACTTTTAAGATATAGCCTTTTGAAATTAAGATGTCAAAATCGAACGTTTTAGGAAAAAACAGAGGCTCAAAGGGAGCAGTCTGCAGGGCAATCAAAACCACTGAGAGGTCCCAAGAGGGAACGAGAGGAGGGCGACGAGGATTCAGTCTCCTCGCTCCTCTCAGGAACCTGATGATCAGGTCGTGCTTTCCTACGGACTTACCTTCGACTGCGTCATGATATGCGGCGATAGCAGCAACATACACTTTCAGATGCTTGATGCACGCGGCTGCCCGAGGGAGCATGGCTGTCATCTCGGGATCTGACTCGGACAATGCTGGCACGCCCGAAGGCGATGACTCGAGCCCACCTTGTGATGCTGCGACGGACAAGGTATCGTCATATTGAGGTTCCGTGACCTCTGGCCAGGACTGGACAGGGGTTTCATCTGGATTACTCACGGGTTGCGGCATGCAAGAGGGGGGTGTGGGCCGAGGAATTATCGTCGGCGCTTTGTTCCACACCGTCACCCTCAGGTCACCCTGGCCACCAGCCGAAATACCACCTCTCGTGGTGTAGATCTGAGTGTGGGTGAGGGGACTCTCGCTCTAGTGAGCTCATGGAGTCTCGACCGCAGTGTCGTGATGGTCATGTTCCCGCAATGAGAACATGAACCATCCACAAAAGCTGTTTTAACGTGATCAATGCCCAAACACACTAGGCAGCTATTGTGCCCATCGGACTGGGAAACCATCTGCGTGCACAAACTCTATAATGAGAGGAAAAAAGTCTCTGCAGATGCTGAAGCGACCAGGGATAAACACACGTCTGGCAATCACTGCACAGATTAGCAGGAAATGTGAATCTCGCTGGAATTCGCCATCACACCAACACCTGGAGAGTTAGCTCGTCTGAAAGAGTGAAGAGAAGATCTCAGAATGGCTTGTGGAGTGAAGTAATGCTCTTGGCTCCGAAGCGAAAACATATCTGCATGTTGCCAGCGTCCTTCTTTTATACCCACGAGGTGGGGCGGAGTAACGCTATGCAAATTCCACAGACCCATGGCATTTTCTTGCCATTGGCTCGTTTTATATTCTCGAAGTTGATAGGCTTTCTAAACGAAACCCCATTCGTCGTCACGACTTAACTCGTAGTGACTACGAAAGGGAACACAATGCTTCCCCACCATTTACCAGTTTTTTCTGGCAATCCTTGTTTTTACTGTTATTTGATAGGGGGCGCTGTTACGTATCTTCTGAAACAGTACATCAACTCTGATTCCAAAAATAAGCGATATCAATGTCTTTACATGGAACACCCTAACTGCTTGATCATTTAAATTTGTTTTACGCACCAGTAGGCCTTTATTTATGCTTGGGCTGTTGAAGAAAACATAAAAAAATTACACAAACGAAAATAACAACATAATAAACTATAACAGTCAGCTTAAGGTATAGCTACAAGTATTATATGGTTAAATGTCAAAATAACTCCAATATCATACACTAAAGTTTTGTGGGGTGGGGTAAATTATGAGCAACCTGCTGTAATGTCACAATCATGTTGTATTGTGGTCTATGGATGTGTCTGAAGTTTACATATTGAATAAACTCACTCCCTCTGTCAAAACAGAGGGGTCAAGGGAATGTCCAAATACACTTTCCTCACCCACTTGACAAAATGGTGACGAAGACTCCCCCGAGGTGAACTATACATATTGAAGAACGGCCATTCAACCGAGACTGCAGTACTGTTAGTCACTGAAGCCCTGCGGATTGAAAAAGCGGATTCCAAATCATCAGTTCTCATTCTCTTGGATCTATCTTCTGTCAGCCCTCTCATCACAGGCATCACAGGGATTTCACTCCACTGGTTTGGTCTTTCAGGGTTGCCTGGAGAGAGGAGAGATCCAAAGCACATCAACTGATCACTGGGGTTCCTCAGGGTTCAGTTCTTGGACCCCGCCTTTTCTCAATACACACCACATGGGACCCATCATACAGGCACGTGATTTCTCCTACCATTGCTATGCTGATGGGTTTATGGTTGGGTGGTTCGTGTTATTCGTTTCCTCATTGAGACTTGCATGGAAAACAAAACACTCAGCGATCGGTCCGGGAAAGTGAGGCACAACAGGTCTAGGAATCCACTGGTGTGGATCTCAAGGGTTTGCTTCCCCTAGTCCAAACACAGCAGTTCAACTGGCGGTAAGTCCATATTCGAAGTACTAAATTCTTGAGGGTCCATTTTCTGTCACGTAATGGTAGTCACAAAGATGATAAATGCGTTAAATAATCTTTCATAAGAACACACAGAAACACCACTTAACGAGAACGGACAGAGTCTAAATGAGAACTCAGGGTTTAAATGCATATTACAAAAAAAAGGGAACAAATGAGATAATTGATGAGACATCAGGCGAACAGGATAATTAACTAAACGAGGGAAGGAACTCATGAACATGAACACAGACCAACTGACTGAAACAAAAACATAATGACACATAAAAAAGAGCATCATTTTACACCATTATATGCATTAATCATATTACATTTGGCCTCGCCATTGTGCGTTGGCTCTAAAAGACTGAGATTATGAGCAGTGTATTTTTAATCCTTCAAATATTCGATTATGCATTGTCAGGTCTGGTTGAACAGAGAAATGAAGCTCAATTTAGCTACATTCACTTACAAATATTATCCAAATGTAGTAGACTAATAGAAAAAAAAAATCAGTACTGCCCTCACTAATTGCAGCAGGGCTGCTGTTTGTGTGATGTTCAGCTTTGCTCAGAAAGGTTGCTGACTGTCGAGGAGAGTGTGGAGTGTGTTGTTTTGCGCAGTTGGCTGATGCAGGTGCCTGCAGACATGGCTGGCACTCAGCCAGGTATGGATTACAAGCACAAGAACAAAACGAGAGAAAAAGCAGTGAGAGAAAAAGAGAGACAGAAAGAGTGCAGGCTAGATTGACAGTGCATAGAGATAATGAGTGAGAGAGGCAGAGGTTGCACCTGTAACTGCACCTGCTTTTTTGGCAGGACTAGGCAGACAGGGAGAAATGTGTTAGCAGTTTGGCTAAAAATAAATAGCTACCCAGGTTCAGAGTCTGGCCTCAAGTATTAATTTCACTGCCGTTTGATCTTAGCACAAGTGAACCTCATCGGCATCTATTTCAAGACCTCTGTTTGCTGTATGCTGATCATATTTTTTATCCTTTCCGTATAATACATTTCTTAGAACATACTGTGACAGAGACTGTATAACATAAAAATGAAAATTCATCCATTCTAAAACCACACACTGCTATTATTGTATATTTTGGAAAACACTTTCAAGCAGCTCTTCCACACATTGGCATTTAAAAGTTTTCCCAGTCAAAGACCAAAAAGGACAATAAAACATCAAATCAATAGTCCCAAATCCCAATATTGATCTACTTCGTCACCTTCACCAAAGCTCTGAAGTGCACTACAGATGTCATAAGAAGTTGCGCCAATACTATTTTGGTTGCGTCAATGGAAGCACTTTTAGAGAGTTGTGGTTAATTATTTGTATTTACATATAAATCATTAAAAAAAACTGCCATCATCAATTCACAGAACACTGATCGTATAAACACTCAACTGAAATGCAATTCGGGCACATCGAATATGGTCAACAGAAATTTCAAAGATATCTTTTGGCTTCAGAAGACTCTTAATCTTAATACAAATGGTATATGAACTGCTTTCATGGTCCTTTTTTTATCACTATGGACTGCGGACTATTATTCAAAATTTCTTCTTTTGTGTTCCATAAAAAAAACAAAAAAAAACAAAGAAGAAGCATATTTTTTGGATCAACATAAGAGTAAATGGTGGCAGAATTGTCATTTTGGGCTGTATAATTAAATATCACCTTCTTTTCATCCTGAAACACTACACTAGCTTTCACATGTCGCATGTAAACAGCTACCTTGACTCGGAAAGAGAAGGTTTTTTTCAGACCACAATTGTCTCAGCACAGCTTCTTTATAGAGCTCGCTGCTCACACTGAAGAAAGCCAGCTGTAAACATTGGAAATCAATGTGCCCAGATAAAGCCCAAAGCTTTTACCAAGCCCAAATGGGGTGCGATGATGTTACAGGAAGGCTGAAAATATGAGTAAGAGCCTGTGTAAGACAACTGGGGTGCTTGCAGAAGAAATGGGAATAAAAGCGTACAGTAAGATCAGGCCTAGAGGTTAGAGACACACGTGATTTAAAACCTCATTTGGGCCATGGAAAATGCATTTTCCACATTTCTTCCTGTCATTTCCTATCCTCTTTCCACTATTGATTTGAGGATTTTTTTTTTTTTTGGGGGTGGGGGGCATAATACCTTGTTAACAGTGTATATGTGTTTCTCCTTTCTCCCCCCCTCCCCCTTCTGCCCAAGTGAGTGAATGTCTTTTGATTCCCTCCTTCCCAGCCTTATCTCTCCCTGAGCCTGCCACACTTTTCTTTCCATGGAAAAACTGAGGGCTCACGCAGCCTGTAGAGTTTGTTTTTTTAATCAGCTGTGAGAGTCACACTGTCACACGTGTGTATTCTCCATTTTGAAAGGAGCTCTTTATCGTTATGAGCCAGCTGCATGTTGGGAAATTCAAGCAGAGGGTTTTTGGGAAAGCAGTGAAGTGCTTATCATGCTCAAATAAAGCCTCAATAGCACAGCAGGAGAAAGGAAGAAAAATGTGAGATGAGGACGTTTGCTCTGCGGGTGGGCATTTCTGAAAACATTGTTTTTGTGACAATTTCTACTCACTCAAGCATAATAGAAAATAAATTGTGGCCCTCGCTTTGGCATATCACATTTGATTTGTTAATTGTCAGGTTTTTTTTTTTTTTTAAACAGATGTCTTTCTCATGGGTACTATTGAACAATGTCTATCTTTAGATTATATTATAGTTTGTGCTGCCCAGAACTGAATATCTGCAACAAATCTCTCCTAAGGATAATTGTACTGTAATATCAAGCCCACTGTTGTGTTTGTGTCATAGGTTTTAAAATTGTGGTTTGTGGTTGTTAGAACAGAAATGAAAGCGTAGCGTAAGTTCTGCCAGGAAGACTTAATTGTTACGTCATTTATTACCTTCTCATCTATCCAATCGCGTTCTAATAAGTGAAGTATAAAAGATCCATACTTACACTCGTCTGAGTTCGCAGATGCTGACGCTTCCACTTACCACCATCCTCCCCAGCTCCACCAAGATGGTCTTCCCTCCATCCTTCCCAACCACCACCAGGATGGTCCCTTCCAATACCCTAAGGGGGGTTGGCTGCGCCCCTGCCTTCATCTTCAGGCAGGGAATGCAGAATGCGTACCCTCGGATCGCGAATTATGGACGGGGCCTACGCCAAAGAACTTTATTGCATATATTGCTTGCTGGGCTGTTAATAAAATGCATCTATCTATCTATCTATCTATCTATCTATCTATCTATCTATCTATCTATCTATCTATCTATCTTTTCTTAATTTGTCAATAACAATAATAATGCATATATATAATTAATTATAATATTATTTAAAATATTATAATACAAATGTGTAATTCTTTATAATTAAGGATATTGTTTTATAATTAATTTTATTGTTTTATAATTTATATATTTATAAAAATAAATCACTTTTTATGTATGATTAATACATTCACGTTTCACGCTGTTCATGTTTCATGCGATTTTAATCTGTGTTTGTGAAGACTCTTTTGATTTTGAACACATGTTATGTCTGATCATCTGTGCTGTGAATTCCTCTTTCTCTGAAGTTGAGCCAGGATAGGACACTGACTTACGCTTTGTTTTGATCTACTGCTGACTTCATAAAGGCTTCCCTCTCACTCTAAACAGAAATGGTCTATTTACATGTTTAGGCTAGCATGGTAGTTCTTAGCTTTTTGCTTTAGATAGATCACCCATGGTCCGCAACCTGTTCACTGATATCTGACACTGACTCTGTCCGATGATACAACAGCCCTTTTGGGGCTGTAAAGGACGGGAGTTACACTTTAATGTTTTTTTTTTTTAAATAACTCAAACAACAGTGCATATAATACAACACAGATGAAATTGATATCCTAATCCTAATCCTAATCCTGCATACAATGATTGCTTGGAGCTTTTTGGAGCATCATGATGAACACCATGAGGATGTCCATGACCGAATATCAGTCTCACTGTCTCTGCATACGTTTATTGGGCTGTCTGTCTAGCCATTCAGCCGAGGGTTCATCTCGATTAAATCAAAGAGCACGCAGTATTCACAAAATCAAATCAGCCAATAGAGCTAAATGAATCATGGGAAGCATAACCTTGATGTTGGCTCTGCATACCCATGTGTACTGTGCAAGTGTGTGTTCTTTGTCCATGGCCCTTGCTATTACTGTAGGTCTTGTCTAATCAGATTACATTTTATACACTCCTTGTCATGAACCTGCAATAAGCACTTTTATAAGCCCTGTTTATGACACTCGCAAAAACATGCATTCAGTGAAGACAGTGGTGCTTATTGTAAATGATATAGATCAGTTACATTAAGTCTCTCGTAAAAGGCTCCCGCTAATATTATTACAGCAATATTTCTGGCAAAATGGCTTTACTGATTTGTTAAGGAGTTTGTATGTCTGTGAGGCTAAAGGACAACATATTATGTGTTTGCGTGCTTCACACTGAATGGCATTTGGACACTCGTTTATGAGAGAATAAAATCTATTTACAGCAGTGAGTTATACTTTCTGCTTTTATATCTTGGGTATTTTTTTTTTCATCACTGACCATTATTGGTCATTTAGATCAACAACATTTGAGATTGTATTGCTTAGGAATTGGAGAAAATGTGTGCTGGTTCACTTTTTGTCACCCAAAAAAAACACCCACTTTTCATTGTGAGGGGTCATTATAGGAATAGAGTGACATAATATCACAGGCATGCAGAAAAACAGATCT
This sequence comes from Rhinichthys osculus, assembly GCA_029959095.1. Classification (NCBI taxonomy): domain Eukaryota; kingdom Metazoa; phylum Chordata; class Actinopteri; order Cypriniformes; family Leuciscidae; genus Rhinichthys; species Rhinichthys osculus. The sequence goes on from JARWKJ010000008.1 coordinate 32,976,738, forward strand.
GTGTGGTCCTGTAAACAGTGAGGAACTCAGAATGGAAGGTCAAGTCTGTGGAGAACATGCTGATGTGAAAGGCAGATGCTTTTGAAAATGCGCATTTGTGCTAGAAAGCCTGTACTGCAGCATAACATGACATTAAAGGTCCCATATTGTACACCTTTCTGAAGTTTTATTTTAGGTTTTGAATATATTAAGAATATATATTTGCGGTATAAGTACCAAAAACCATCTCAATATATTTTTACAGCTCCTTTCTCATGAGCTCTTTTGGGATGTCTACTTAATATTCATGAACCTCTCTTCTGATTGGCCTGTTGTTTTCTGAGTGACGCACGGCCAGGCCAACCACAGGTAATAGGGTCATGTATGCTGTAGCCTGCTGTGGCTTGGTGATGCTCACAAGTAAGGTAAATAAAACACCTGTAATGATGGTGATAAATTATTTGTTAATAAAGCATAAACATTCACAAACCACTGTTAATTTACAGTTTTTCTCAGTCGCTTTGGTGCATTTCGCAGATCAGGAACGAAATTCTCAAAACTACTTGTTCAACCTCCACATCATCTAGTCACTTGTGCACATCATAAAAGCAGTTTCTTTCGAACTCTTTTGAACAAGTTGCGAGTTCTTTGGTACATTCATCCAATTGATTATGTACAATTGTCTGCGGTTTCTTACATTATCAGTTGCTAATGCCATGTCGCTCAAAATGTATTAAATGGTTCTCTGTGCAATAGTCTTACCCCTCAAAACATCTAGTCATTAGTTCATCTTATAAGTCATTAAATGCAAAATGGTTGATAGTTGTCATAAACTGTCATATTTTCTACACATTTCCATTAGACTTTTTGTAAATGTGCCATGAATTGATGAATTGTGCAGGTGAATCTTGACTTTCACTAATGAAGAGCATGTAGATCAACCAATGAGAAACCAGTTCTCTGAAATAGCTCAAAGTTGCATCTCATGAATATTCAATTGGCAAGCATATATAAACAGAGGACAACATAAGAGTTACAAATTCTGACATGAACATCCAGGAAACGATCAGGGTCAACAGCCGAGAGGAAGAGGAGTAAGGGTGCGTGGTGGAAGGGTACAGAGGCAAAACAGAGGAAGAGGCAGAAGAGGCCAAGGGCATAGGTGTATATCGGATGAAATAAGGGCCACTATTGTGGACCATGTTGTCAATCATGGACATACCATGGCCGAGGCGGGTCGAAGGGTGCAGCCAAACATTGGGAGATGGACCGTATCCTCAATAGTTCAAACGTTTCGTAGAGAGAACAGATATGTCAACCAATGTGCAATGTACTGTTATACTTGCTGTAATGATTCATAATACTGTAGTACATTTGTATTTTGCAGCATACAGCAAATATACTTTGTACAGATACAAACTGCAAAACACAAACACACATGTGTATTTTTTATATATATTTGTGTGTAGCACATCTTTTCCCTATTTTATGTGAAAAATCATGTTTTGCATTTCTGCATTTTGCCATCGAGGAAGTGCCATCATAGACGACAACTATGTCTTTGAAAACATCCAATCTGTTAGCATCTCAACTATTGACAGGGTGCTGAAGACACCACATGAGCATCAAACAGCTGTACCCTGTATCTTTCGAAAGGAATAATGACAGAGTAAAGGAGTTACGGTACTAGTATGTACAGGTAAAATATGTACATACAGTAACTACAACAAAATTTTATAGTGATATCTAGTACAGTAAGCATAACCTGTACACATTTTCTATGGCTGTAGAAGAACAAAAGCACAAGCAATATGTATAAATTTGAGGTAACTGTATCTTGTCCAAAATGAAAATGGATGTAATTCATGAAACTAATTTTGTGTGTTCTGGGATACAGCGTATAATGGAATTGGAGTCAAGTGAACCATCTCACAACTTCATATATGTGGCTGGCTTCAACCTGACCAATAGCAGAAGGCGTGGTCGAAATGTCATCGGCCATATATAGGGCCATACTACCCACAGCATCTCCTCACCTTCTTAGAGACCATCTACAGGACTCTCATCCCTGATGATGAGAGGGGTCCATTTCAAGATGATTTACCAAAGTATGTGGTAATTTGGGATAATGTGAGATTCCATCACTCAAACGCCATCAGGAAATGGTTTGTGACCCACTATAGGATGCTGATGGAATTCCTCCCACCTTATTCTCCATTCCTTAACCCAATTGAGGAGTTCTTCTCAGTATGGAGGTGGAAGGTCTATGATCGCCAGCCACAAACTCAGATGACCCTGCTGGGTGCCATGGATGTAGCCTGTGAGGACATCACAGACGCCTGCAGAGGTTGGATAAGACATTCCAAAAGATTTTTTTCCACGTTGCATTGCAAGGGAAGATATTCGTTGTGATGTAGATGAGAGTCTGTGGCCTGACAGACTGGCACGTCAAAAGCATGCAAAAGCATAGTTCTGCCTAAGGGGTCTTTCCTGTGTTTGCCTTTCTAATGTTGTATTTTCGCCTTTGTGCCCCTATTTATTTATTTATTTATTTTTCTATATCACAATAATATTGTAATGTTTTTTTTTTTTTTTTTTTTTTTTTTAGACCACTAGTAAAAGTGTAACTGTGAATCCTATCCAGTCTCTTTCAATCAATAACTCATGTACAGTAGTGTGTAAATTTGTACTTTTGAAATGGATATATGGCATACAGAGGAAGCGCAGCTTTGTACATTTCAGTAAAGATCGACTGGTAGAGACTCTTTTTCAAAGATGGCTTCTGCCTGTATACGCGAAGTTGACTGTATGTATACAATATCTTCTTATTAAACTGTCTGGACACTGACAAAGTTCTCAATGCTTCGGTTTGAAGGTAGGGACCCTCATTATGCTACCGTGCTAGTGTGGGGCTATTTTGAGCCTTGTTAGTGGTATTAACAAGCGATTTTTATTTGTCATTACACTATGCCCAATATACTAGCGTTATACTAGCTTTATAGGCTAAACTGTTTTTAGAGATAAAACTATTTACATTCGATAATCATGAAAACAAATCTCAGATAACGGTTGACTAGGTAACAATGTGTAATTAGACCAAAGGTTCATTTTGCGCCGGAGTTCTCCTTTAATAATTCCTAAAAAGCTGATATCTCAGTTCATCGCGATCTCACAAAGCTCCTTTATTATCAATGAAGCTGACTGCACAATAAATTTTTCATCAAAAACTCAGTTTTGAGCGGTGAGTGGATTTTATCTTAAATGCATCTCATTGGTCATTGCGTTCAAGAAATTAACACATATGCCTGTGATTGGCTACATTGCTCAACGCTGCAAACATGTTATAAACAGAAACTCGTTCTGGCCTGTAAATCGTTTTTATTTAGTTTTGGTTATTCTTGTAGCTTTTGACATATGAATAACAATTTATTTGTTTTAGATATTTATATTTTGCGGGAGTCCCGCAAATCGTTTTATTCTCCCGCAACCCGCACACACACAAGTAGCTTACGCCCGCACTCGGCCATCAAATCTAGTCCCGCGCTGCACTCTGTTGCAATGGGTCCCGCGGGAGTGCAGGTCTCTACATCCATCGACTGAACAACATTTTCTCGACATGTTTCCATGTTGTTGCTCAGCAACAATGTTGTCTGGGGGTTAGGCAAAAGGAGTGAGCGACGGTGGGCAGTGCTCGGGGTGGTGACGGAAGGTGGTGACTGAGTAGTTCTAACATCACATATTTACGGAAGTCACAACGGCTTGTGAAAAGGCACAGGTACTGTGTGCAAATTTTGTCTGTGGATTGACTGTTTTGATTTCCATTACACGAGAGTAGATGTTAAAACTTCATGCTGATTTGTACTCGGCTTTCGCCAAGATAAGCAAAACTAAGACGTAGCTTTACAGTAAACTATGCTTCTCCATCCATTTACGCTTCTTTCCATATGGTGGTGTGACTCCCCTTCTGTCCGGCGTTAACGGCTGCAGTGTACTTGGCGCGTCAGCGCACGCGACGGCTGCAACTACAGGACCAGCACGACAACCGTCTGGATTGAGACGAGTAGGGGACATCTCTAGGGTCTTCAAGGGGGCACCTTCCGTCCTCAGTGTTTCGTCGACTAGCCCACGACACCTCAAGAGGGCTCGACAGTGACTCTGGCGTCCCAGAGTCACCCCCCTCCGTCCCCCACTCAACTCAGCCCAGCTTACTGACCTCTACATCTCTCCTGCTGCTGAGAACTAACCACAATATCTCCGCAACCCAACCATACGCGCCAACCCGTTTGACTAAGGCTGTCGAGCCCCACTGGTGCATTAATATGCAGTTTCAGTGGCAACGGTTCCGTATGGCTTACCACCTACCACAAAACACAATATCTGCCCAACCACCCGTCATTCACGCAATATCCACAGGAACGTATACAAATAAACCAACAGACTCTTCAAGTTTTCAAGAATTCCATGAAACCGTAGCGTGGCGGCCTGTACACAGCTAGCTCGAATCTTTCCTTCTCAACCACAGCCAGTTGCTGCTCCTTTCTGCTGCTTCAGATATTTATCGTTAATACAATACATCCAATTTATTTCAATCACACATTTTACTTGAATCTTGCTGATTCCACAGATAGCCATATTTAAAGCATTTTTTTTTATTTGAATAAATGTAATGTTTTCACAATTGACCGATTTATGCTGATCCTAAGTTTAATAAAATCTTTTTGAAAACATGATTATTTAAATAAATTGATGCAAATACTGAACGACATGAGAATGATGACATAATTTTAAATTGTGGGTGAGCTATCCTAAGTGTTGGGTGACTAAAGCACTAAATACAGATTCGCATAACTCAAATAATATTCGGAGGTAGTGGAACACACATTCAAGAAAGGAATTGCTGTGATAAATCACAGTTGCTGAACTGAAATTAAATTGAACCCAGAATATCCCTTTAAATTGTGGTAAATCTAATAATGCGGTTCATTGGTGTTTATTGATGCGTGTAGCATATACAATTATGTATTGTACTGTATTGATGAACTGTGTTTGTGAACGTGTTTGAGTGGACTGTGAATGCTGAAAACATTAGCTGTGAAATCTACTCTTCTGGAGTCGGGCCAGAGCGCTGTGGGTTCCTAATGGGAAGAAACAGCTTTCAGGCCTTTCATTATTCCAGCAGTTTCCTCCAGATATCCAATGAGAGTTGAGGGGGAGGGAGAGATGGAAATCTCCTACAATCATGTGCTCATTACAGTCCCTCTTTACATATATTACATGAGGATCTCTAAGAGCGGTGGAAGCGTATGACTTTCGTCTCATTTTAGGCTGCATAAATTAGGTCATCTGGGAACACTTCCTACCCCCAATGTTGTATGGTAAGAAGCTAATATTACTGGCCGTGTACACAACATCATTTTCAACTAAAAACGGAAGACTTTTTATGCGTTTTGGCCGTTCATTAACACGACAACTGAGTTTTGGTGGCCTGAAAATGCAAACTTTTGAAAACGGGTTTCGAAGTGCAAGTTTTGGAAAACGACAGCCTTATCATATCCGTGAAAACAAAAACAAAAAAACGTGAATCTGTGAAAACGGTGTTTAGTCTTTTTCTTTTTTTTTATTGAAAGCATACAGATTTTAACAGTAAGAAATAAGGGGGACATACAGACATCATCACAAGTGGTTATAAGAATTACACAAATCAACACAATATAACATTGTGTCATCATGAAACATTAAAGGTTCCAAACAACAGACTCAAGGATGATATTTGTTTTCGAAGCCTTTGTGTTCAAAGGTGCAATATTTGTTCTGGGAAATGCTAACTTTAGCCTGCTAGCATTGAAAGCATACGATCCCACCCTCCCTGCAAATCACCGTCCAAAGCCACGTCTCCTCCAAAACACACAAACGCTCACATGCGACCAGAGACAATTTTATTGGATTACATCATGTGTCATTCACCGATGACAAAACTTTACAGTACAGTGAAGGGAGAAAAAGAAACGTTTGCTTGCATACATAAGCATGTGAAGTGATTATGAAATTACTCTAGTTGACTTTTACTCTGAGATTAATAAAGTAGTTCAGAAGTTGACCCATTGACATAAAGGAAAGAATGCACTGTATTTCCAGCCCGTTCTCATCCCAAGGTGTCATACATGTGACGCTTTTGACATTTCGTCGAAATCTTACGCACATGGCATCCTTTAGCGTCAATATGAGACGCAGAAACCAAGGCGTCATACAGGTGACGCTCGTCTAAATCCGACGCACATGGCATCCTTTAGCGTCAATATGAGACGCAGATCCCAAGGCGTCATAACCGTACCCTACCCCAGACCTAAACCTACCCATAACAGTGCGTGTTATATTGACACTAAAGGATGCCATGTGCGTAAGATTTCGAACGAAATGTCATATGGTGTCACCTATATGACGCCATAGGATGAGAATGTGTTGGTATTTCAGCTTTATTCATATGTGATTTCAAGACATATAGCGGCAACATAGTCGAATCTCACTGAATTATCTGCATAGGGCAAAGTCAGCGGTCTATAGAACTGTACTGTCAAACCTGAAATGTAGATACTTGCCACTTATTGTCGGTTCAGAAGGAAAGTTAGGTTGTCTGCCTGCATTCTTGCTCTTTCTGCACATTGACGTGAAACGCGCTGATGACATATGATGTCTGCGTGAACAGGCTGCGCAGTGTGTGCAAACAAAGATGTCAAAGAATCATCTGTAAAACTTTTATAGCACATCGTTGTCGTGTAAACGTACCCTTAGTCTCTCTGTTTATCCCAAGGTTACCGTAGTCAGCCGTATCCGGTCCGTATCCTGATCAGATGGTGGACCTGCATCTAGACACGACCACAACACAGCCCTGAATGTCATCAGAGACCGTGCCCACTAGATGATAACCCATGAAGGCCTAGTCGACAGGACAGAGTAGATCCTCAGCAAAGACCAAAGAAGAAGCAAAGAAGTTCTCTGCTCAGACCCTATGGCCAGCTTCAGCTCCATAATGGCGCAATAAATCTAATCTTCAAGCAAAAGGATTTGAATGCCTCCGATCCACAATCTGATTTCTGACTTGTGTTGCAGCCTGAATCATAATGACGCAATGTTTGTTCGTTGACCAGAGGAGAACTGACTTCTTGACTGCACTGTAAAAAAAATTCCGTAAAATAACGGTAAAAAGTCTGGCAGCAAAGTTGCCAACCACTTACCATCAAATTACAGTAAAAAAACGTAAAATTATTTTATGGAAAAAGTTTGTTTTTTGAAAACGGATATTTAACGTAAACATTTTCTGTATTTTTACAGTCAAACAGCTGTAGAAAAAAAAATCAAAAAGAAAAATTAAATTTCTTTTAATATATAGTTTTTCTGTGTAAAATAACAATGAAATTATGTATAAGACAATCTCTGATTATGGCTTTGAACTGTGATCAAAATAATCCACTTCACGAGCGTAGACTGAACTCAAATCTCCCGCTTGCCCTTGACACAGATCCAAACTTAACGACAGAACTGACCAGCTGACTGTTGTGAGCGGGACTAAACAACGGAAAAGTAATGGCGGATAATTTGAATCTGCGTCATCGCGCGCCCGAGCACACACACAGTCACACGCACACAAAGCCACGCAATGTGCTGCAACACAGATTTGGAAAAATATTCATAAAAGACATAAAACAAACATGAAATTAGGGGAGAATAATACAAATGATGATCAAAATGAGCATATATTTGCAAGACGAGATTAAAAGACTATAATGATTCAATAGGCCTGCCTACTGTAGCCTGTATGTATAGGCTGTAACCTTAAAACTCACTTTAACACCCACACGCTTAATGATCTTCAAGGAAAACATGTTAAATGACTGCTGTTTTCTGCAGTTATACCTTCTTTTCTTTGTTTTCTAATTTCATAGAAATAATCTGTAAAATATTACTTAATATTTTATGTAAAATTACACCCTGTAAAAATACAGACAATTTCCTTTAAAGGTGCAGTGTGTAACATTTTTTGAGTATTTATTAACAGAAATGCAATATGACATCCATAACTATGTGTTCAGTGGTGTATAAAGAACTTACTTAATAAACCGTAATGTTTTTATTACCTTAGAATGAGGCATTTATATCTACATAGGCGCGGGAATCCCCTTCTATGAAGGTCGCCATATTGTGACGTCATGTTTCTACAGTAGCCGAACGCGAACAAACAATGCTACAGAGCGCGTTTCGTCACTACCTTGAGAGAGAAGCCGCAGGAAGCTAGAAGAAGCTAGTCATAAACACCGTGAGTAGTGACTTTTCCCTTGTCAGTGGTGTAAATATGTAGTTGGATTGTTTCATGTAACTTAATTCTTCTCCCTCGCTGTGTTATGGCTTTGCTATGTGGGGATAAATGTGCTGGTTAAGTTCGTGAGACAGCTGATTAGTAGGCTACTCTTGTCATTGACCGTAAAACAGTTACAGGAATCACCAACCCGTCGATCTTGGAAGCATTTTAAGTCGATCGAGTTTCCAAAATCAGAGAAAAAAAGCCTATTGTGTGTGTAGTAAGTGTGTCTAGGGGATGCGGAGGCGCGCGCGCTGTTACAATCACGTCATTTTTGCCGCACACACCTTTGGGCTCATGCGGACGCGTCAGGTTTAAACAAGGCTTTACGCTTTTACCAGCTCAGCCACAGTAACAGCTCATATTACAGCTAAACTTTGACTAACCTGTTAGAAAAAATATATAGTTGCATATTTTCATGTGGTTCTTCTCCCTCGCTGTATTATGGGTTTGCTATGTGGGGAGAATGTGCTGGTTACGTTCTTGAGACAATCAGCTGATTACTATTATTATATTATGTATTAAGACCCTTGATCCTCACCTGAAACTTTATCCATGATGTGGTTTATAATGGACTGTGGTACAGAAACTTGGTTTACGCTTGCTATTCTCTGCTGTCTCAGTCGACGATGTTTGTCCCGTTTTAGCCACCGTAGCTTCTTCGAAAGGGAGGGGTGAGCGGTGGGCTGAGCCCTTAGTGTAAACTCGCAACCGAACCGCTAGATGTCGCCAAAAATCACACACTGGACCTTTAAAAAAAAAAAGCACGTAAAATTGATGTAAACCCAAAATACAAGCAATTACCTGTAAATTTAACAGTGGACCTTTAAATTACAGCAAATATCTGTAAAATAAAAGACATTCACTGTATAATGACAAAACGGCAAAAATACAGGCCGTTACCTGTAAATTTACTTTTTTTTTACAGTGTGGGTCTGGTTCTTTTCTGTTTTTTTTTTGTTTTTTTTTTCTCCATTCTGTCACCTGATGGAGTTTGGGTTCCTTGTCACTGTTGCCTCTGGCTTGCTTAGTTGAGGACACTTAATATTCAACAATATTATTGATTTGACTGCACAACACTATTGGATGAGAACTGAGCTGGACGATGACATCACTGTTTTCTGCAGAACTGCTTTATAGAGGAAATTAACTCATTTAATAATTGATGATCCTTACAATGGAACTGAAATAACACTGAAATGACTTCAGCCGTACAATCACACTATTTTCTTTTACAGCTGCTGTTTGCATTCATGGATCATTGTCCTGTTATCACCTTAAAGCTGCTTTGAAACAATCTGTATTGTATAAAGCACTATATAAATAAAGGTGATTTTTTTGCACAAATAGATGCACAAATATAATGTATTTGTGATGTAAAGAGCCTGAATCAGCTCTAAAATGCAGTTTCCGTGATTACAGCGCGCGTCTCAATGTATGGCTTAATGCAGTTCTCCGTCATTTGATGAATTATTGCTGTCATAATCTAAAGAAATCTACACAAACATTTCTTTTTAATAAAATTCTCTTTTTTTTTATTCCACAGGCGCTAATAGTGCAACGGCAGGCAAATTGCGCTGTTTTGTGAAAAAGACTGTACGTATAATGAGCCTAATTTACATACAATAAAATTACACTTATACAAAGAAGGCATGTTTGTGCTGAAAATAATGACATAATTAAAATATTCAATCCTCAGAACTATTTCGAGGAATTAAGAACCTGGTTAGACTAAATTGTGTGTGTTTACAGAATAAGATCCAGGTTTTTGAACTAAACACTGCGCACAAAAGCGACAAAGCTGTTTGTTGAATTTGTCCCTTAAAGGGAAATTTCTGCCAAAAATGAACGTTCTGTCATCATTCATTCACCCTTATGTCGTTCCAAACCTTTCTGTGAAGACAAAAGAAGATATTTTGAAGAATGTTGATAACCAAACAGTTTTGGTGCCCATTTATTTAAAAAACAAAACAAAAAAAAAAACACATTTCTTAAAATATCTACTTTTCCAGAAGAATGAAAGTCAAACAAGTTTGGAATGAGATGAGGATGAGTAAATGATTACATAATTATAATTTTTGGCTGAACCTTCCTTTAATGTTACTGCATGTTTGCGAGGATATAGGAACACATGCTAGTGTTGATGTTGAGTCGGCTGTGTGTGTGCACTGATAGCGATCACAGGGAGGAAGACTTTTATTAGTCGCACTTGAGCAAACTGCACACATGGCCTCGCTCTCTCTGTTTATCATTCACTTAGTGCCACTTCCTCTCTTTGAGCCAGGCTTTCTCTCTCTCTCTCTCTGCTGTCTCCTGTTTATTCTCTCTCTCAACCTTCTCATATCTCGTGTCAAACCCTGGGTGCAGGAAGGAAGTTATTAGTTCAATGAATGAAAAAGTGAAAACAGTTGACAGGAAAAGAGTATGTACATTTTGTGTGCATTTGTGTGTGTGTGTGTGTGTGTGTGTGTGTTTGTGTTTTTGCCTGCTGACACTTGGCAGGAAGCAATGAACACTCCAGACCGGCTAATAGGAAGTCAGTAATATCCTTTATTGATGGCAGAGCAGAGAATGAAATGGAATGATAAATATTTATTTAAGAGTAAATGGATTATCTGCACAGGCCTCAATTCAATTCACTCAATTTACAAAATTTTAGTGTATCTAGGCCAGGACCTAACGAATATGCTTATAAAGCTGTAAAACGTAAATGTAAAATGTAATGTAAATGTAAAACGTTATTATATATGTGCTTTGCAAACATTAATACTTGTACACACTGTCACAATATGTTAGATGGTATCCATTCCTTTTGGACCTGCAAATTTTGGTCAGATGTCCTGGGAAATTAACAGGGATTGTAGCAGACCTCAATTTGTCCTTATCCACTCCTGTTGGGATATCTTTCTCATGTTAACCAGTGGTGGAAACGGCCGAGATTCACTAGGGGGAACCTAGTTGAGGATATATTTTATATTTTTAAACAAGAGAATCAGAAAATCCCACTATATTTATGCATGGAATTTGCATAGCTTTAGGAGGCTCTTACAAAAGATGGAGATCCGGCACAGTTTGACTTGGTAACTGAATAATTTTTTTATTTTTTATTTAAGCTGTCATTGTTTTTCCCCCGCAATTAATTCTCCCTGTCATGATTTTGCTGTGCCAGTACTCAAGGAATATGCTTACATAAGCTTTGAAACCTTATCATACCTGTTTTTATTGCGTAATAACACTTAACACATAACACATCTTTTATGAGTCGGTTAAATCCAGGATGCTAGTAAAGACCTCAATGACACCAAAACCCAACAAAAAACACACTAAGCTTAATTAAATGACCGTCTATAGATGTGTGTCGTTGAATAACTAGTAAAAGTTATCTTTCCCTCCATCTGTGTCTGCTTCCTGAGATTTTTTTCCTTTTATCTCAGGTATATTCGAAAGGTTATCCAGACAACAACGTAGAGTCGTCCCAGATCCAGCCCAAATCTGGTACGCGTTAAATCCACATGTACCAGATGTGGCCGGGATTTGGGCCGACACTATGTCGCTGTCTGGGTTACTGCTGTTGTGTGGAAGGGTTGAAGAGCATAAACAGCTGTGCTCTACCAGGCAAACTAAAACTCTGGTGCTTTCAGTTTGGTCTACTGCCAAGGTTGCTGTGGCCACTGACTGTGTACGAGGTTTCTTTGACAACAGTGGATAAGCTGGAAGCGTTAATAAGTTCATACATCAGGAAATGGTTGGGAGTTCCACGCTGCCTCAGCAGATTGGGACTTTATAGTAAAGGAGTATTGCAGCTGCCAGTCTCTGCTTTAACCGAGGAGTTTAAGTGTGTCAAGGTCAGACTGGAAATGACTTTAGTAGAGTCACGCGACAAATGTGTAAGGGAGGCAGCCCCTGTGTTAAAAACTGGTAGAAAGTGGTCAGCAAAGAAATCTGTAGTAGAGGCAAAGTCTGACCTTGAAATTGGGGATATCGTGGGACAGGTACAGCATGGAAGAGGGGGTTTTGGGCTCAGTTTAGCTCCTCCTAAATGGCACAAGGCAGGCCCAGCTCAAAGGAGGAAGCTGGTAGTCAACGAGGTGTGAAAGCAGGAGGAGAGGATGAGATGTATAAAGGCCATTTCCCAGGCCAAGCAGGGAGAGTGGATGAGATGGGAGAGTGTGGAACAACGCAAAATGGGCTGGCAAGACCTTTGGTCAATGGAAGAGAGTAGGATCAGTTTCCTTATTAGGTCAACATATGATGTTCTCCCATCACCGCAGAACCTAAACCTCTGGGTAGGAGAGGATCCCTCTTGTCCTTTGTGTTCATCACCTGCCACATTAAGGCACATTTTGACAGGATGTAAGGTGGCTCTTAGCCAAGGTCGGTTTACTTGGCGCCATGACCAAGTATTGCGATGTTTGGCTTTAGCATTGGAAGGCAAGCGTAGTATGACCAATAAGTTGCCGCCTGTTCTAGCAAAACATTACACGCAGAAGACAATATTCCTCCGCCCAGGCGAGCAACCACCAAGAAAAGGTGCTAACACCAATTCTCGCCCAGGACAACTGGAAGCTGCTAGGGACTGGAAGATGCTGGCTGATCTTGACCAACGGCTTATTTTTCCACCTCAGATTGCCACGACTAACCTACGACCAGATATTGTTTTGTGGTCTGGATCTGCACGCATTGTTCAACTGATAGAGTTAACAGTGCCATGGGAGGATGTGTTAGATGAGGCATATGAGAGGAAGAAACTGCGGTATGCTCATCTGGCCACTGAAGCAGAACAGCGAGGATGGAGAGTCCAGGTTTATCCAGTGGAAGTGGGTTGTTGAGGTTTTGTGGCACACTCTACAACCCGGTTCCTCAGAGACGTCGGATTCAGTGGCCAAGAGTTGCGTCGCACAGTAAATAACTTATCTAAAGCAGCAGAAAGGAGCAGCAACTGGCTGTGGTTGAGACGGAAAGATTCTAGCTGGTTGTGTACAGGCCGCCACACTTCGGTTTCGTAGAATTCTTGAAAACTTGAAGAGTCTGTTGGTTTATTTGTATAGGTTGTATAGTATTTACAATCATTACGTTCCTGTGTATATAGCGTGAATGACGGGTGGTTGGGCAGATATTGTGTTTTGCGGTAGGTGGTATGCCATACGGAACCGTTGCCACTGAAACTGCATATTAACGCACCAGTGGGGCTCGACAGCCTCAAACGTGTTGGGGCGTATGGTTGGGTTGCGGAGATATTGTGAGATTGTGGTTAGTTCTCAGCAGCAGGAGGGATGTAGAGGTCCGTAAGCTGGGCTGAGTTGAGTGGGGGACGAAGGGGGGTGACTCTGGGACGCCAGAGTCACTGTCGAGCCCTCTTGAGGTGTCGTGGGCTAGTCGACGAAACACTGAGGATGGAAGTTAAGTCCCCTACTTGGCTCAATCCAGACGGTTGTCGTGCTGGTCCACTAGGGAGACCACACTGTAGTTGCAGCCGTCGTGTGTGCTGACACGCCAAGTACACTGCAGTCGTTAACGCCGGACAGAAGGGGAGTCACACCACCATATGGAAAGAAGCTTAAATGGGTGAAGCATAGTTTACTGTAAAGCTACGTCTTAGTGTTACTTATCTTGGCGAAAGCCGAGTACAAATCAGCATGAAGTTTTAACATCTACTCTCGTGTAATGGAAATCATGTGTGTTCAGCGCTTCTTTGACCCAAATACTGCTCTGCTCAGATCAACAGAACTAATGCTGGCAGAGAGGGAAGCTGAAAAATACGTGCGCATCATTCCTTTTCCATAAGATGATAGTGATTTATATGGAGATGGACGCTGCCAAGAATGGGCTCCAGCATTCCCAAAACCCTGCATATGACAATATATATAAAACAATGAGAACCAGAACAAAACCAATGGTGTTTAGCTCTACACAAATGTCAAGAGTCAACACTAGATTCAAAAGTTGTATAATTCAACCAAAAAATATGGAATGGAGCACAAAGTGAATCAAATGTCAATTTTTATTGCTTGTATCAGAAGCTTAGGATCACTATTCCCAGATTTTATGGTGCTTTTTGTTTTTGTAACCTTTTTGGAAAATTGACAGCTGCTGGTCACTGTCTACTTGAAAAATCTGCAGAACTTCTCCTTTTGTGTTACATGGAAGAAGAATCCTATGGATTTGGAATGACATGAGGAAGAGTAAATTAATTTGCCATGTTTATCATATTTGATCAAACTACGTATGTCTTCAAGGAGCAAGATGGAGTGATGGACTGGAGACTGCTGCACCGCCACACAACTGTCATAAACTTACTCGATTCCCCAAAAAGAGTTTCTCAATGTAGTGTGTCTGCTTCTGAAAGAATTGATATCTTTTCCCACTCCTTCAACATATTATATTTTTCATCTGACTGAAAAACGATTGAATAGCCTGTTATTGAATAAACACTTAAAGCTTAACCTGAGTGTCATTCACTGATTCACACGATGCAAATCTTAAGTTTTTATTATGCGCTGTGGTTTTTCCCTGTTGCAGACTTTTCCTCCTCTATATTTTTTTCTTGTTCCTTGGGTATGTCTTTACCTCACTGCTTACACTCTGATCTGTTCCTCATTCCTCACCTGATAAGTTCTGGATTAGACAATGTGTTCGTGAGAGAGAGATCCTTTAAGAGTCAATATACATACCTGACAAAACTTTGAGCCTGAGGCCCGCGTCTACCTGCCACATGTCTCAGATTCACTGAATATGTTCATTATTCCTGGTATTTGCAAGCAGTGACACATATTTTGCTTTGAATACAAGCATTTGCTGAATGAATTAATGTGAAATGAGACATGTAAAATCTATCTTGGTTGACCACATTTGGATCGAATCACCTGAGATGGATGTGGTAAACATGGCCACGGTGTCCCGATGCGGTTTTCCATCTTCAGGAATGCTGTCAGGAATGTGTTTGTTCTTGTCCAGTGCTACAAAAGAGAGGGAGGAAGATCAACACTTCAACAAATGAAATAATATAAGCCAAGTCTGCGGCCAGGATTGGCAATAACCCATTCATCATACGTGTGTATTGAGCTTGTGTGTCTGCTTTTCATTAAGCTTATTTTTAGGCCAGATGTTAAGCAACTATCCTGTCCTCTCTCTCTCTCTCTCTCTCTCTCTCTCTCTCTCTCTCTCTCTCGCTCTCCTTGTTCTCTTATGCCGCAGGAACGATATAAACTTTTTTTCCTTTTCTTTTCTAAGGAAATCCCTGAGTTCAATGGAGTTGAAAGCCAGTACCCAATGGACTTCATTGGAGGTTAGGATCAACTGTGGTGAACTGTCATATAAGGCACATGTTGATTTGATTAGTGTTTCTTGGTATTTGCCTTATTCAGCCTTACCTGACACTTCAGCTCACAAAACACTCTTAGCGATTATCCTAGATCAAATGAGGACTCACGCATGACAGAAGGACACCACAGGTTAAATCTGTTTAACCTTTTTTTCTCTCTTTTATTTAAAAAAAAAAATCACAAGAACTAACCTTTAAAAGTAAAATAATTGAATGGGTGGAAAATATCATTATGATATATATATATTTTTTTATCTCTAATACACAATGGCCACAATCAATCTTTTATTCAATACCTTTTTTCATCCTCCTTTTGCCAGGATAACAGCTCTGAATTTTCTCCTATAATGCCTGATGAGTTTGAAGAAAACATGCAACAGATCAGAGACCATTCCTCCATACAGAATCTCTCCAGATCCTCCAAATGTTGATAGACTCTCCTCTTCAGTTTTCTTTAGGGTTCAGGTCAGGGGACTGAGATGGCCATGGCAGAACCTTCATTGTGTGCTCAGTGACACATTTTTATGTTGATGTTTGTTTTGGATCGTTGTCCCGATGGAAGATCCAACCACGGCCCATTATAAGATAGCTAGCAGAGGCCGCCAGGTTGTGATTTCTTTTTTTATCTGTTGATATTTGATAGAATTCATGATGCCCTGTGTCTGAACAAGATGTCCTGGACCTCCAGCAGAAAAATAGGCCCTCGACATTTAAGATAAAGCTGTATATTTAACCGTGGGCACATGGGCACATGGGCACATATATTTAATACATGGGGTACTTTTTATGCTTGCATGCACCAAACCCATCTCATGGGTTTACTGCCGAAAAGCTATTTTTTTAGTTTAATCTGAACATAGAACCTGTTCCGCTTGAAGTTCCAGTTGTGGCTGACAACTAAATATGCTAGATTTTATGTAGATGCTGTTTGTTTGATTGATTGATTTTCTTTTTTTAAGAAAATCTATTTTCTACAATTCTCCAGCTGTGATCCTTGGAGCGTCATAAGACTCTTAAACTAAACGGTTTTCACAAACATATAAAGCAGCATGACTCTATAAAAAACTTTTGAATGGTAGTGTATTTATAGTAGTTTTACTTTAAAAAAATGAAATAATAATAATACAAAAGATTGAGATGTGTACACTCACATGTACTGTTATTGCTTATTGGTGGATGGTTACACCACACGACAACTTTCAAGTCATTAAATTGAAACTTGAAAAATGGTATAAAAAAGAGAAGAATTTGGCAGTGGTTTTCCGTTTAATTATTGTGGCCTAAAGGACTGTCAGGTAAGGACTTGAGTACAGCACTAGCAAAATTGGTTCCGGATTGTGAGCAATATTTACTAGCCTCGTGATCTTCAAAATCTCTTGCAATGTTGATTATTTGTTCCGCCCTTTAAAAAATTCCTCATTATGAGCACCACCCAAAATGACTGTGGGAAGGAAAGATGCTTTTCTCAACATCCTACAGTAGTACACAGTGATCCAGCTCACCATTTTTCTTTCTACTAAAAACACAAATAAAAAAATCACCCAAGGCCATTATTTAAAAGGGCCAATCCCTCTGCCAGGGGCCTCAGAGAGAGCCATTTGTCCCTGTAAGGAAAGACCGAGTGAGGGATGGGGGCCAGCAGCCTGCCTCTTTTGTCTGCCTGCTCACACAGAGGACATCCCAGATGGATGAGTGGAGGGAGGGGGGATGGGATGGGATGGGACAGAAAGAGGGATACAAGGAGAAGAGAGGGACAGACAGTCAGAGGGGCCGCTTTCATCGGATCCATCATTGCTCCTTCTTTCATGCTCAAAACCGGAGTGTGTGTGGCTCATCAATTCCTGCTCTTCTCTTTGATATTCAGTGAGCCATTTACTCAGAATGGTGAGTGATGTTGCAACACATATCAGGTTAAAGAAGCAAATGGCTGTGCTTTGGGACTCTAGTCCGGTGTATTGAATTATGCACCGCCTGTGGTATTTTTCAGTGCCGCCTTGTTTAAAAGGCTTAATGTTAGCTTTGGTACAAAGAGGCTCCATTACAAATAATCATTCATTGGGTCATCAAAACATTGAATCTAAAAAAGTCAGTACAGTACCACTGTTGGTATCAATACTAAATCAGTAGCTCCATCTAAACAGATGGAAGCTACTGTAGATAGATTTTCCTATCAACAGGACTTTTTACTAAACCAGTAACTAGACATGAAATCGGTCATGTACATGCAGGTAAGGCCTTAAGGTAAGTAATCTTTAAATCATGTACGGTGATACAAACCTTTTAAGTCTAGGGAGAGTAAAGCGTGCAACATTAAAATACTGAACGTGTACTGGAAAAACATCTCACACAAACCAGTCTAATTGAAGTATGTTGAGGATTTATTATAGTGAGAAGCAAGGTGTAAAGAATACCTCAAGATAATTAATTAAATAAGTGTACCATTTAGACACAAATCATAACCAAAGAAAAGGTTCACAAAAGAAAGAGGTAAAGAGAAAAGAACTGGACAGTGCCAAATCAAAGAAAGAAACAAAACCAAAAACAGTCTTGCTAATTATAAACAAAACAATTTATAATCTGACTAAATTGACATTCATCAAAAAAAAGAAAAAAGATCTTCAGGCAGCGTCAGGGACGCCCTAAATAAACTGCTCTTACAAAACGAAAAATACAAAAGATGGCACGTGTCGCTAAACTAGTGTTCTATACACAATTGATAACTCAGTGTAGCACCTGTATATTACGTGATATCTCACCTGTTCTTTTCTCTTACCCATTAAATAACAGGTTAAACAACCAGACCAACGGCAAAATACTCAAGAGAAAAGACGACCCAAATGGGCTTCCAAGTTCTCAAAGAACACAGTTTCTCAAACGTTAAATTGATACAGGACAAAAATGCGTCACAAACAAATCAAAGTGGAATCTCCCGCTTCCCACACAGGTGCGCTCTTTAAAGGCTCATAGTGCGCCCTCATTGGTGGAGCTGCGTTTCATCATCACGGAGCATTTCGATGACTGGCAGATGGATGAACCAATCAGGTAGCAGCATCGTCCTGCTAAGAGTGAAAGTAAAGAGGGGAGAGAAAAGGAGAAGGAAACAAGCTACAATAACAGACAAATAATAACAGGTTTAGGTCTGGGGTAGGGTACGGTTATGACGCCTTGGGATCTGCGTCTCATATTGATGCTAAAGGATGCCATGTGCGTTGGATTTAGACGAGCGTCACCTGTATGACGCCTTGGGATCTGCGTCTCATATTGATGCTAAAGGATGCCATGTGCGTTGGATTTAGACGAGCGTCACCTGTATGACGCCTTGGGTTCTGCGTCTCATATTGATGCTATGCCATGTGGGTAAGATTTCAACGAAATGTCCAAAGCATCACATGTATGACGCCAAAGGATGAGAACGGGCTGGAATAAACATATCATGTTTATTTCAATCCGATCTCTAGAACTACACTCTAGATAAAGCATCGGCTAACACATTTTCTGACCCTTTCTTATGCTTGATTTCAAGATTGTATCCCTGAACCACCAACGACCAACGCATAAGGCGTTGATTCTGGTTATACATTTTTGCAAGGAAAACCAGAGGGTTATGGTCTGAATAAACGACTATAGGAGCGCTCGAAGAACCCAGATATACTTCAAAGAATTGTAGGGCCAGCAATAAAGCCAAAGTTTCACATAATAATCTGTTGAAAAGGCCATACATGTCCATGTTGCGTTTTTTACTGGTATGAGCTGGTATAGCTGTTTATTATTCAAGCAGCTGCCTGTTATCTACTTTTGTAGGCTAGACAGAGCAGGCAGCCCTAAACAACAGGATGGTTGTCAGGTCAGAATGCAGTACTGGTTTACTACTGCATATTATTTAATGATGTATATATATAATTTAATTATATGTGTAATTATATACATATAATATATATATATATATATATATATATATAGTATAAACAGGTCAAACGTTTGATAATTTAGGTTTTTAAATGCTTTTGAAAAAAAAATTGAGGTCATGTGACAAACATTTACACACACACACACACACACACACACACACACACACACACACACACACATACTGTATGTATCTTCTTGACTTCCTGACATGACTTAATGATTTCATTACAGTAGCATACCGTACACTGCTCATTTGGCTAATAGTATGTCATCATGTATGTCATTTTCCATGTAATCGAAATTAAACACAGTGTACATACTATATCTTGCAGAGATAGAAAGATAGAATGGTAGTATGCTTTCCTAAACATATAGCTTGACCATGTTTTTTTTCTCTCTCTCTCTCTCTCTCTCAAAATAGAGTGTTTGCAAAAAAGAAGGAAGAAAGACACAATGCTATTAGACAATATTAAATCCAAACAAATGCACTTACACACTCGGAGAGTTACATAGTTTAGAATTCAGATGCAGAAAGGCTAGAATAAATATTTGAGGAAGGGGTGCTTCCGGCCCCGCGGCCATGCCTGTTTGAAGAACAATATTAGCTGTGTATTTAGCTGGAAGTCTATCCCAGTCAAGAGGGAGGAGATATAGCACAAGAACACCGAATTAAATTAATAGTCTGATCGATGGCGTCCATGTTGACATATCCTGAAAGATTGATATTGATGGCTGTTTCATTTGCAGTCATTTGTTTTCATTTCATTCTGTGAATGTGTTTACCAGCATCTGTTGGGAGAGTCTCTCTTGTGTGGCTATAGGGTGATGAGCGGGACTGCTCCTAATTATTTATTTGTCCCTCCCCCCAGCACAACGACTCTATAAAATATTCATTCCCCAAAGGCTTGATTCACACTCATCCACCCAGCCCCCTCCCAGGGGCGGGTCGCAGCTCCACACATGTGAATGTGTTTGTCTACATGCCTGCTGTTTTGTCTGTCTGTCTGTCTGTCTGTCTGTCTGTCTGTCTGTCTGTCTGTGTGTTTGTGTGTCTGAATGAAAAATGAAAAGTATAGATGGGGAATGAAATACAGCACTGATTCTTATAAGAAATGAGTTGAAACAAATCCCACAGCTTTATCTGATGGCTAGATCCTCACTAGAATCACTAGATCACCACTTTACACACGTGTCATTGGTTTATTCTGTTTGTGTGATCGAAATTATGCCATTACAGTGTCACAGCTGTTAAAACCACCTGTCCTCAGACCATGATACTTCATAGTTTGATATATATATATATATATATATATATATATATATATATATATATATATATATATACATACAGTATTAAACCTAAGGAAAGTGTTATAAATATAAGCGTTCATTTAAAACTATATTTTATAATTTAATTTTATGTCTTGACATATGGAAAAAGGTTCATTTAAAAAAATATACCTCTTTTTGTCAACAGTCATATTCATAAAAATCTAGGTGATTGGCCTCTGCTGATCCTGCAGCCAATGGGTTTGCTTGCTCAACATTTAAATAACCTGGTTCATTGTTTGCTAAGCTAGTCCTGCAGTGTGCTATCAGAGTTGCTCTGAAACCCACCACCTCCCCAGCTCCACCTGCCTAGATCTGCTACAGGACTTATGGATGTTGATTTATGCAGCAGCAGCATATCTTACATGCTCACAGCAGCGTGTGAGCATGTAAGATATGATCCAACACTTGATCCATTAATACTAACACTTTCCTTTCTCTTATCTTCTACTCTATATCTATAACAAAAAAATATATACAAAAAAAAATACATATACTGCGTTAGACCAAACTGCGAAGGGTCACAGCACTTGCATATTGTTGTCCCATTGTTAATTTAACTCCTTCTATTGCTCTCCTCATTTGTAAGTCGCTGTGGATAAAGGCGTCTACCAATTGATTAAATATAAATGTAAAATATAAATGTGTCTGTGTTTCTATTAGCAGTAGCAAGTCCTTACTTGCTACTGGATGAGGCTGGATGAGGCATTTAATGAATGAACAATTAAATTCAATAAAAAAAAAATGGGTGTAACTTTGGACAATATTTAAAGACAATATATAGTTGAGAGAACCTAAACCTGTGAATGCATCAAAGTTGTGTTGAACATTTATGTTTTCTCAGCAATTCCTTTAGGGTGTTGACATTGAGAGATAGAAAAGGATAGACATTTAATAAGAAAATTAAATATGCACAATGTTGCATAAGAGCATGAATGATGAAGACCTTTGAACATGCAACAGATTATTCTGAAATATATCTCTGATACATTGATACAAAATAAAAAAAATTGGTCCGTTGCCTCTTTTGTCCCAGAAATCACTGATATCCACATCAAAAGATGTGATTCATCATACGAGAGCTGCATGGGCCCTTTTTTTTTAACAATCTAAGCACATGGCCTAAAGCGTAGGGCGCAAGTGCACTTAATCCAATTTTAAGTGTCTGAATCCACTTTTGCAAGTTTAAAGGGTTAGTTCACCCAAAAATGAAAATTCTGTCAGTAATTACTCACCCTCATGTTGTTCCAACCCCGTAAGACTTTCGTTCATCTTCGGAACACAAATTAAGATATTTTTGATTAAATCTGAGAGCTGGATCACTCCTCCATAGGCTTCTTAAGGGATCGAACTGGCCGGCCCAAAAGTTATGAAAGACATTGTTAAAATAGTCCGAGTGACTACAGTGGCTCAATCTTAAGTTTATCAAGCGACGAGAATACTTTTTGTGCACAAAAAAACAAACAAAAATAACGACTTTATTCAACTATTAATTTCCTTCTCTGAACGGCCGTGATATTTCACGTAGTGATATTGCGTAAAGCTTCTAGGTTGCACGTCACACGTAGGCTCACTATTGGCCGACGCTGGTCATGTGTGTGATGCGTGACGTACAACCTAGAAGCTTTGCGTAGTTTCACTGCGTGAAATATCACGGCTGAACAGAGAAGGAAATGATTAGTTGAATAAAGTCGTTATTTTTGTTTGTTTTTTGCGCACAAAAAGTATTCTCGTCGCTTGATAAACTTAAGATTGAGCCACTGTAGTCAATCGGACTATTTTAACGATGTCTTTCATAACTTTTGGGCCGGCCAATACACATTGGCTGAAAAAAAAAGCCATCTTATTTCTGATTAACACATATAATACTGAGTAAATGCAGACAATATCTATAGATTCCCTTTTGGGCTAGGTCATAAGTAATGTAATGAGTCAGTAAATGCTTTGCTGCAATCCGATATATTTTTAATCAACAAAACACTCCCAAAACAAGTTCATTAAGAATTATTTGTTATTTGTCTCTTTGTATGCAATTAATTTTGTTGTTTGATCTCAGAGATAATGGCCTGGTGAAGCCTGGGAAATTGTCTTGTTTACTACATTCTGAAGGTAGTTGTGCAACTTTCATCAAGGAGGAAGTCTATTTCGTTCTCTCTCTCTCTCTCTCTCTCTCTCTCTCTCTCTCTCTCTCTCTCTCTCTCTCTCTCTCTCTCTCTGTTGCATGCTGGGAGTGAGTGTTGTGTGATCCAGATCCAACTCCTCCCACCTTACATATACCTAAACCTACCCATCTCCTCCCCCTGATCCCTAACCCCACCCCTAAACCTACCCATCTCCACCCCCTGATCCCTAACCCCACCCCTAATCCTACCCATCTCCTCCCCCTGATCCCTAACCCCACCCCTAATCCTACCCATCTCCTCCCCCTGATCCCTAACCCCACCCCTAATCCTACCCATCTCCACCCCCTGATCCCTAGCCCCAACCCTAATCCTACCCATCTCCTCCCCCTGATCCCTAACCCCACCCCTAATCCTACCCATCTCCTCCCCCTGATCTCTAACCCCACCCCTGATCCTACCCATCTCCTCCTGCGATCCCTAACCCCACCCCTAATCCTACCCATCTCCACCCCCTGATCCCTTACCCCACGCCTAATCCTACCCATCTCCTCCCCCTGACCCCTAACCCCACCCCTAATCCTACCCATCTCCTCCCCCTGATCCCTAACCCCACGTCTAATCCTACCCATCTCCTCCCCCTGATCCCTAACCCCACCCCTAATCCTACCCATCTCCTCCCCCTGATCCCTAACCCGACCCCTGATCCTACCCATCTCCACCCCCTGATCCCTAACCCCACCCCCAATCCTACCCATCTCCACCCCTTATATCTGGATCCAACTCCGCCCCCTGGATCTCGTGTACTGCAATGAGGTGCTACTGGGAATTAGGCACAACAATCGAAGACGTGCTCTAGTTGCGGAACATACAGTATTGGTCACAAACAGTGTTTGGAACAACGCCGTTTAAAAGAACGGCGTTAGGTAACGACGTTATTTTTTCAGTAACGGGGTAATCTAACTGATTACTTTTCCCAACGTTACAACGCCGTTAACGTTACTGGACGTTAAATGCGATTCGTTACCACGGGCGTCAGTTTGGTTTGAAATGTGCTGGGGACAGAGATGCATTCGGAAGTGCATTTTCAGAAAAGCTGGGTAGCCTACAACCTGTGCAGTCTCTCTGCTCAACCCGTAAATAAATCCATCGATCCACAATTGTTGTGTGAGTTCTTGAATGGTCTAGTGGTAGATCTTTCGCCAAGCGTGTCAGAGTTTACAGGTTCTAATCCTAGATTCAATAGTTTTTTTTTTTTCTCTCATCAAAACTGAATATGTTCATCAGTGGTTACATTCTATATCAAGCAGGGACACGGGACGGTTGAGTGCATTTTATTTTTGTGATTTCACCGGAATGAATAGTCTCCACAACGGCGATACATTGAAGAGCGCGTCCGAGTGAAGACTGCGCGCGCGCCACAAGAGAACAAATGCAGCCGCGGCAACGAGCGCTCAGCTCGAGTTCAAAACCAAAACAATTTAACGCTAGATCTCTTATTTAATAGCGAACTAAATGAATGCTCTGCTAGTTAACTGGAGATGTTTTATTTATTTGTTTCTAAAACTGGTGGGTACAAAATGACTCGTGACAAAATCACGAGTGCGTTTTTGTGCGTTACTATGTATTGATTGAATAAACTGTGTAATCCGAACGCACCCCTGGCTCACACAGCTAGTGAGGAGGTCGGTTAATAAGTGCAGTGAAGTGAAGTGCAGGATAAACCTCTTGCTGTCTGTCGACGTGCAATAAATATAGAAAGTTATGTACAACACCTGTCTGTTCTACTCATTTCAACTGACTTGTGAAAACTGCTAAAAAAAAATCAAAATTCTTTGACATAGCAACTTTTTTTTAACAGTAACGCAAATAGTTACTTTCCCTGATAACAAGTTACTTTTATTATAGAGTAATTCAGTTACTAACTCAGTTACTTTTTGGAACAAGTAGTGAGTAACTATAACTAATTACTTTTTTAAAGTAACGTTCCCAACACTGGTCACAAAAACATAAACTGAAGAATGAATAAGGCGGTTGTAGTGTTCTTGAAAAATGAAAATTTAATAAAATGATTGAAAACATTTTTGGTTTGAACGTTATTCCAACATTATTTTAAAGTCACCCTAACATTATTTTAATGTTCCCCTAATGTAATTTTAACTTTTCCAAAACGTTCCCCTACATATTTACTTCAATATTACCCCACTGGATGTCAATGTTGAATGCCAACCGATAGCACACGTACATCACAGAGACGTCTATTTGATGTGTGTGTTTACATCTGGAAGACGTATTTTTTAGAGTGTTTGCTCATCTGCAATACGTCTATAGGACGTTTCCTGTCAGATGTCAAATAGACGTTTAGAAGATGTCTTAAAGATGTAATGATTTAGAATGTATGTTAAACTGACATCTTAAAGATGTCTATCAGATGTTAGTAAACAGCAGATGCTTTCCAGATGAAGTGATCTTTAACAGACATCTTGCAGACGTACGTGTGCTATCTGGCGCGTTTCCCAAAACCATCGTCGGCCAACTAATCGCAATTTCCATTGAACTCTATTGATAACGACAGAACTTGCGACCATGAAGCACACCCCAGTATAGTATAAGGGGTATGGAAAATATGGACGCCTATAATCAGTATAATAAACCATATATTGTATTTTAATTATTGTTTAAATAATAAAAAATAATCCGAGCACATCAACCATCATATGAAAGATTAAATAAGATTACATTTGTCCATTAATAGCCTAAGATTTACTAGATTCCACGGGGTACACAGATTATAAATTTGTTCAGCACCAAATCATATTGACTTCAACACAAGATGTTTTTTTAAAATATGAAATGTATTCATTGACATTAAAAATACCCTTAAACCTGGTTTAATATTTTAGCTTTAACGTTGGATTTATCTGATCATTATAACACATTTGTATTGATCTAATTTCTACATTTTATTAAATCCTGTACTAAACTAACTCCAGTGCTCTGTATATGTCATTACACACACATTTGCAATATTTTAATTGAAAGTTTATTTAAATGGTTATAAAAAAATAATAACCTAGAAATAACCATTGGGGAACTTTCTGTATAAGTTATTTTAGGTTATTTAAAAACAACATCCCTGCAAAGTTCTGGGGACGTTAATTTGTGGTTGCAAAAAGTAACACCTAAAAACCGTTAGGGGAATGTTCTGCTCTTTCCCCTGATTTGAATAAGATTGTAGAATCAGTGATGAAAATACATGGAATGTACTGAACTGTACCAGCAGAAGAGATTTGGGTTAAAGAAATATCTAAAGGCAATAAGACAACGTTTAAAAAAAAAAATGTTCGGATTAAAGGTCGGAATGCAAGAAGCAAATTAAAATAGGATGCACATGGGTGTATGCATCTATTCTGGGGGGTTTCTTTCGACATCTCTGGTTTTTAGTCTCTTACCATGTTTTCCTTTAATGGATATCCTATAGTGTTCTTGAATATAAATGGGGATAGAAAAAGTAATAGGCTTTGTTGAAAAAAAAATATATATATTGAACCTAAATAAATTAATGTCATGTTTCTACAAGAAACTCATAGTGGGAGAAATGAAACAAGATTGGGGTTTGTGGTGGGATGGTGAATGTATTTTAAGCCATGGTACCAATTAAGTGCCATGGTACCAATTTGAATATGATTAAGATCAATATTTTATCTATATGTTAAATAGAAAAAGGATGTTGTTTCAAAGGTAGAGATAAAGTATGGTTTATCAATATTTATGCTTCTACTATAGGAAATCATGGAATAAGAATTGTTCAGAAGGTAGGAATGTTGTTAGATAGCCAGACGTAGCCAGACCTTCAGACTGACGGCAGAAGTTCTGGACTCTATCGCAGCTTATCTTGGCCAAGCACCGCCCAAGAGGACGTTTGACTGACAATTAACACAACCAATCAGAGTTCGTTTCGTTCCACGTCATGTTTAGGGGCGTGACAATTTAATGTCGATGTCCGACCGGTGTGCATCTAATAAATTATTCATCCAAGAACGTTGTGCAAGTTTACTGCAACAATGGAGCCGCGGAATTCACATACTTTTGAAAATCCAGCGTTTAGTTGATCCTGGTAAGCGCTCATTGTCACAGTTGTAAACACAATGGCTTTCTTCTTCTGCGAAGTTCTCCCGGACATCCTGTAGAATTCAACCAATCTCGACTTCGAAACTCCTGAGGTGTTTCCAGAAAAGTGTGCCATATGCATCAGATGTTCAGCCAACGGTCCGTGGGCGTGACGTCTGAGGCTGAAACTAGGATGGATGTTGCATGTGCCCTTTCATGTAAGACTGGAAGAATGGGCATGAATAAGCATTTATTTACAATGAAATTAAAATGAATTTAACTTGGAGGTCTTATACCACTCTATAGCCCACAGGTATTTTGGAAATATGGCAGACCTTTACTCTCTCTAGAGAATGGGTGATTCCCGATATGCTGATCTTAAAATAATCCTTATTTTTTAACGATCTTTCATCTACAGATTTGTGTGATCATCTGATGCAAATGGAAAGAAGCAGAAGAATTGGTTTCAGATCTGTACTTTTCACCCAAAGTTTGATAGATGATTTAAAAACTATAGCTACTCCAATATCAGTGAGAGACTTCTTAAAGGTTACCACTGTTAAGGCCTGCACGGAGTCATGTTTCCCTGATCTCAAGATTAGCTTGAAGCAGGAAGATTGGGAGGAAGTTTCCGGGAATTTGGTATCAATGAAAATTCCAGAGTTGGACTTTTTCAGAACTCGTCCTGCTATGTGTAAAAATTGTTTTGCAATTATAAGTGCTTTAAGTAAAGTAAATGGACTTCAGTGTTGGAGTCAGGCTCTTCCCCGAACTGAAGCTGGTGGTCCCTGTACAAAAGACCCATTGAAAGACGAGAAGGAGATATTCAGTGAAAAATTGTACATGGGATATTAGCTACAAACAGACAGATAGCATGGCTAGATTCCTTGGTAGGGGAGGGATGTCCCTTTTGTGGTAAACTTGAGACTATTTTTAGTGAATATTTTAAAGTTATTGTATGGTCTTATTAAATTAGCAATCTGGTGTACAAGGAAAAATAAACTGGAAGCAAGGAGGTAAGAAATAGACCCTGCCTTTATAGTTAATTGTTTTGTTAAAAAAAAAAAAAGATAAAAAAAAGGCTAACTTTGGAATATGCTAATTGTAATCTTACAAATAATGTGATGTATTTTTATCGTGTTTGTGGAGTTTTTATGTGAACCTGATGAATTTGGGGGATTTAAAGTTAAAAAAAAATTGACACAATTTTTGTAAGTAAATGTACTATACTGTTTTTGGAGATCTATAAATATTTTTGGGGGGATTTTGTCCCCCCTAAATAATTTTGTTTTAATGTATAAATATTTTTAACACATTTAACTGAAAAAAATAATCGCACGTGTTAACGTGTTAATTTTGACAGATATAATTTTGTCTATCCCAGTTAAATATGCAGGGCCTCTATATACTAGGCCTACATAAATGCATTTTTTTCTCCTAACATTTGAATTTGACAATTAATTGACAATGAATAGATTAAATTTGGAACAATAAAAATTTCAGATTTTTGATGGCAAACAGTTGTACCTCTGCAAATCTGAACACATTGAGACACTTCTTTTAGATCTCTAGATCTCTTCTGAAACTCTAGAGCCATTTATGAGAATACTTAGCTCTTTTTTTCAGGATAAAAATCTGTTGTCTACAAAGTCAACATCGCTCTCCATTTCCTAAAAAAAAAAAAAAAAAAAAACTGTGATATTAAAGAGATCTCATTTGTGATTTTTATTTCGTATGGTGATTGAGGTCAGTTATAGCCTCTTATGACCCTCTTTTCTATGCAGATCCTGTGGTTGTGTTATGGTTGTGTTATTTCTCTAGCAGTGGGCGAGTGAGAGGCAGGTTTTCAAGAAATCGTCCGTTATGAAACAGTGCAACACAATACTGACTGATCCTCTGATCTTGCCGTATCTTACCCAGAAAAATAAAGCTCACACAGTGTTAATGGGTACATACGTGTTTTGTGTTGCTGGGTGGCACAATGGCTGGTTATGAAAGATCAGACGTGCCCCAGAACTGACCCACATCTCTACTCTCATAACATGTTTTTAGTCATGTGCTGTGCTGTACTGCACTCCCATTCTGAACAAACACACACTTTGGGCCCTATCATACAACCGGCACAATGCAGTGCCAGGCGTGACGCAAGTGTTGTTTGCTAGTTTCAGCCTGACGCAGTTACCATTTTCACGTCCTGCGCCACGTTGATTAAATAGCAAATGTATTTGCACCCATCTGTTGTTTGTTGGCGCGTTGCTATTTTGAGGTAACTGAAATAGACTGCGCCATTGACCAACAAAAACCTGGTCTATAATCTATGTATTTTTATATATTTTTTTGTTATTTAAAGGGCGCATTAGTAATGTGCGCCTATAGGCGGGTGCAAAACATGTGTACACTCTGCTTATAGAGGGTATGCGCATGACATCACCGTCGGCCGGAGTGAATGCGGTCACGCCCACAAGTGGCAAAAAGACTGAGCAGCAGCATTTGTTTTCAGCGTGAATGCCGTGAAAATCACACAAAACACATCTAAAACGGGAAAGAGCTTTGCGATTGACTGTACAACTAGATTTGACCAGAAATCTGAGGTACTGTATATTTTTACAGACGACAAAAAGCTACAGAACAGACTATATTCTGCATAATTGGATGTTTTTAAATAAACACTGACAAAAAACTATACAAGTTTTAGGGCTGGACGATATGATGATATACAGTATAACATTAATGTAAGTGATCACTCGGATTTAGACCTATCTATATTGTATTTATATAAAACGTTTACAGGCAAATTGTCTTCATTTATTTCCCCGGCGTCGAAATCAGGCACATATAAATGTCAGGAAACACGATTCCTGGCTGCATGTCAATATCCATGGATCACTGGATCTTTGATAAGTTGTAAGGAACACTATATCGAGTCCAACTTTTAGTTTAAACTGATAATAGTTTGTTTTACTCGCGTTAACGCAGTTTCCCCTATTAACTCCAGTCACGCAGCAGCTCTTCTGCCACTCAGTCCCGCTGAGGGGGGCGTGTTCCGGCGGGGAAGTGACGTTAATGCATTCCCTCTATTACACACACAGGGACACGCAGCAGCACACAAACTAATCAAAATAAAAAATAAAAGGATTACAATGTAAAAGATTATTATTGTACATATCAAGATGGTGAAATCCGGCTTGTCCCGTAGATGGTCTGAGAGCACGCTTTAACCTCGCGCACGAGCAGATCCGTTTCCTCTCTGGAGAAGCGTTCAGTCTTTCTGCTTGCAAAATCCGTCATGTAAATAGTGAATCTGCCATGGCGTGAGCACAACTGGCTTTTAAAGGGAATGGGAGATGAGACTCTGATTGGTTAATTGCATGCTACGCCCAAAACACACCCATTACTCATTAAGAGAATAGGGACAAACCTTTTAGACCATGCACCGAGTGCGTCGACCATTTTTCCCGTCGTTAAAGGGTTAGTTCACCCAAAAATGAAAATTCTGTCAGTAATTACTCACCCTCATGTTGTTCCAACCCGGTAAGACTTTCGTTCATCTTCGGAACACAAATTAAGATATTTTTGATTAAATCTGAGAGCTGGATCACTCCTCCATAGGCTTCTTAAGGGATCGCAAGAACTGCATGCCTTAAGGAAATATATTTTTCAAACTAATAAAAAAAAGGCTATATAAATATTTATTTTAAGCACTTTCCAAAATTAAAATAGTTGGTTGTTGGTTATATAGATTTGAATTACATTATATTTGAAATTATATTTGAAGTATAATTTATATAGGGAAATGTATAAAAAAATAAAATAAAATAAAAATTACGGCAAATAACAGAGTACCCAACAAAATATGTTCTAAGAACGTTTTGCTGACGTTACCATTAAGTTATTAAAACCTTATTTCTGAACGTTCTCTGAACATTCAAAACGTCTAGTTTTTTATATATATTTTTTTTTAATTAAAAAAAATCTTGCTGATGCAAACATTAAGTAATTTCAACATTTTATAGTTTTGCGGATATTATGCTTATGTTACTTTTGAATGTTCTCGTAACATTTAAAAAAGTCAACTAACACGTTCCTGTCACGGTATACAAATCCATTTGCTTCCTTCTCGTCTCGTGTTATTGTTGTTGCATGAAAGCACGTGTGTGGTGGGCGTGAGTGAGTGTGTGTCATTCCTTGATCCGCTCCAGCTGATCATCATCTCATCACCAGCTGCAGCCGATCTCATTTCACTATATATGCTCACAGTGTTCTCATCTCCATTGTCAGATCGTTGTTGGATGTGTCCGTGTTCCAGTCTTGTGTTCCTGAGTCTCTCGTCGTGTGTACCTGTGGATTTCGTCTTGTTCGTGGATTATCGTCGGTTGGGAATTATCATCGCTTGTGGATCGTTTCTCGTCTGTCTTCACTGCACCACTTGGGATTCACCACGCTGACCATCGACGTCCCTGTGTCATCCTCCACGCCCGTGTCTTTCTGTTTGGACTTTCACTAAATAAAGAGTTATACCTGCTATTGCTTCCTGTTATTCGTTAAGTCATGACAGAACGATCTGACGCAACCATGGAAGCAGTGGGTACGTCAACATTTAGTATGGAGGACTTTGTGCAACACAGTATGAGAAGAATGGATTCGCAGGAGAAGAATCTGAATGACACGGGTCGTGCGGTTCAAACTTTGGTGACACAGGTGTCCGAGCTGACCCAGCAGATTCTACTTCTTCGAGCTCCCGCTGCGCCACCCACACCAGCCGTTCCCCCCATTCCACCTGAGATCCCAGCGCACAGCGAACCACGCCTACCTGTTCCAGAGAGTTACGCGGGTGAGTCTGCATACTGTAGAGCATTCCTGACCAGATGTGCCATGCATTTTGCTCTACAGCCCAGAACATTTCAAAATGAGCAGGCGAAAGTGGCATTTGTGTTGACGCTACTCACCGGTAAAGCAGCGCTGTGGGGGACGGCGGTGTGGGATAATCAGGATCCCTGCTGTGCCTCGTTCCCGGCACTCTCCGCGGAGATGAGACGGGTATTCGATCGTGCCTTCGCGGGGAGAGAGGCCGCTAGGGTGCTGGCCGACCTCCGTCAAGGTGAGAGGTCGGTCTCGGATTTTTCGATCGAGTTCCGAACCCTGGCGGCCGAATGTCAGTGGAACGAGGAGGCGCAGTGGGACATGTTCCTGCATGGGTTGGCTGACCGTGTCCAGAGGGAGATCTACGCCCTGGACCTACCAACATCTCTCAACGGCCTCATCGAACTGGCTCTACGGGTGGACGCTCGGCTGGCTAGGGTCGGGAGCAGAGCTTTGTCCACCCGTTCTACAGGAGGAGTCGAGTCTGCACAGTCTGTTCCTTTCTTAGGATACATCATCTCGTCTGAGGGAATGCGTGTGGACCCTGAGAAGGTTAAGGCTGTGGTAGAATGGCCAAGTCCAGATTCCCGTAAGGCCCTACAGAGGTTTCTGGGGTTCGCCAATTTCTATCGACGTTTCATTCGTAATTTCAGCCAGCTAGCCGCACCTCTGACTGCCTTGACCTCCCCCAGCACTCCGTTCAGGTGGTCAGATACAGCCGAGGCTGTATTTGCCAAACTCAAGAGCCGCTTTGTTTCAGCTCCCATCCTCGTTGCCCCTGACTATTCACGGCAGTTCGTGGTGGAGGTCGATGCGTCAGAGGTGGGGGTAGGAGCAGTCCTGTCCCAGCGTTCTCCCACAGACGACAGGATGCATCCTTGCGCGTTTTTTTCCCATCGGTTATCCTCAGCTGAACGCAATTACGACATTGGTAACAGGGAGTTGTTGGCAGTCAAGTTAGCGTTGGAGGAATGGCGTCATTGGTTAGAGGGCTCTGGGGTACCCTTTATAGTCTGGACTGATCACAAGAATTTAGAATACATCAGAACTGCCAAAAGATTGAACTCCAGGCAGGCTCGGTGGGCACTTTTTTCGGACGTTTTGATTTTTCTCTCTCGTACCGCCCGGGGTCTAAAAACATCAAACCCGACTCTTTATCTCGCATTTTTGATCCTTCCGAACGCCCGTCTACTCCCGAGTGCATTTTACCGGAGAGTCTATTTGTCTCCACACTCGTATGGGAGGTCGAATCGAAGGTCAAGACGGCCTTAGAAGGGGTAACGCCTCCGCCCGGTTGCCCACCGAATCGCTTATTCGTGCCGGAGGGATTAAGGTCTGACGTCATTCAGTGGGGTCATTGCTCCAACGTGGCTTGTCATCCAGGAGTTTATCGTACTAAGTTTCTAGTCAAGCAACGATTCTGGTGGCCACTCATGGCTCGTGACATTCACAATTTTGTTTTGGCTTGTTCGGTTTGTGCCACTGGTAAAACTTCCAATCGACCCCCAGATGGGCTCCTTCAACCGCTGCCGTTCCTTCGAGACCCTGGTCCCATATCGCTCTCGATTTTATCACCGCCCTCCCACCCTCCCAGGGTAACACAGTCGTTTTGACCGTGGTGGACCGGTTCTCGAAGGCGGCTCATTTCATTCCCTTACCCAAATTACCCTCAGCTAAGGAGACAGCGTTGACAGTCATTGACCACGTCTTTCGTTTACATGGCCTCCCGATGGACGTGGTCTCTGACAGAGGACCCCAGTTTGTGTCCAAATTTTGGCAAGAATTTTGTAAATTAGGGTTAGTTTATCCTCAGGGTTTCACCCCCAGAGCAATGGTCAAACCGAGAGAGCCAACCAAGATCTGGAAAGGGTGTTGCGATGTTTAGTTTCCAAGAATCCTTCCTCATGGAGCCAGCAACTTTCCATGGTGGAGTACGCCCACAACACGTTACCAGTGTCGGCCACGGGCCTATCTCCGTTTGAATGTAGTTTAGGTTACCAGCCACCTATTTTTCCCAGTCTGGAATCCGAAGTCGCGGTTCCCTCCGCACACGCCTTAATCCAGAGGTGTCACCGCACTTGGACTAGAGCCCGTGAGACTTTACTCCAAGTGGGGGCGCGCACCAAGGCGAGGGCCGATCGCCACCGGTCTAAGCCTCCCATATACGTCGTCGGTCAAAAAGTGTGGCTTTCTACTAAGAACATTCCTCTCCGTTCCGTCTCTAATAAGCTTGCTCCCAAATTTATTGGCCCATTCTCTGTCACCAAGATCATTAGTCCGGTGGCAGTCCGCCTTAGTTTACCTCCAGCGTACAGGAGGGTACACCCCGTTTTTCACGTTTCCAAAATTAAGCCTGTGTTTCGTTCACACAATAATCCGCCAGTCCCGGTTCCCCCCCCCGCCGCGTCTCGTAAATGGGGATACCACCTATTCGGTTAATCGTATTCTGGATTCGAGGCGGAGGGGACGCGGATTTTAGTACTTGGTGGACTGGGAAGGTTACGGTCCGGAGGAGAGAAGTTGGGTACCTGCTAGAGACATTCTGGATCACTCTCTGATCGATGATTACAATCGACAGGTAAGGAGTTCTGAGAACGTCAGGAGGCGTTCTTAGGAGAAGGGGTACTGTCACGGTATACAAATCCATTTGCTTCCTTCTCGTCTCGTGTTATTGTTGTTGCATGAAAGCACGTGTGTGGTGGGCGTGAGTGTGTGTCATTCCTTGATCCGCTCCAGCTGATCATCATCTCATCACCAGCTGCAGCCGATCTCATTTCACTATATATGCTCACAGTGTTCTCATCTCCATTGTCAGATCGTTGTTGGATGTGTCCGTGTTCCAGTCTTGTGTTCCTGAGTCTCTCGTCGTGTGTACCTGTGGATTTCGTCTTGTTCGTGGATTATCGTCGGTTGGGAATTATCATCGCTTGTGGATCGTTTCTCGTCTGTCTTCACTGCACCACTTGGGATTCACCACGCTGACCATCGACGTCCCTGTGTCATCCTCCACGCCCGTGTCTTTCTGTTTGGACTTTCACTAAATAAAGAGTTATACCTGCTATTGCTTCCTGTTATTCGTTAAGTCATGACAGTTCCAGGGGGGAAACAATGCATGAATATTTTATTTGTGCTAATGTTTTGACAACAATATTTAAAAACAGATAACTTTGAATGAACATTCTATTATTATTATTTTAAATTTGAGAATCTTGCCAGAATGTTTCCTGTTAGTTGGGTTTGTGGTCTGCTAACAAGAAAATAAAATGATAAAGATAATATCTTTGTCGTGTCACTCACATGCCAGTATTCACCCTTCTCATTAGCGACACACAGTTTTTTTTAACCCCTGTACTAGATCCTTACTGGGAAGCTTAAAGCATAATCGGTGCGCCAAAATATGAAATAATTGCACATTGAGTCATTTCTAAGGAATTGTGTGGGTAGAGACCCCGTGTGGACCTGCTTATCACTTGATTTGTTTGAATAAATCTGCACTTCTGGATAGGTTAGCGGTTCAGAATGATGTGATAATGGCTTTTGTGGATGGGTGGATGTGGTTGTGGGTCATCCGTTGTTTTTTGCGTGCTGGTTTGAGTGTGCAAGAGAGGTCGCAGTCTGGACTTAGCCCCCCGGAAACAGCAAACATTCCCACTCATCCCAGCCGGGCCTGGGAAAGAGCCACATGCAGGCTGCGGCCAAGCGTAAACAAGCAGGAAAGAAGGAAACAGACACAGAAGAAGAGAGAGGCCACATTCCATGACTTGTCTGAGCAAGGAGAAAGAAAGTGAGAGAGAGTAAGTGAGTGACAATTGGTTCATTACCACATATTTTCTCAAAGAGTTTCCTGTAAGCTCCTAGACGTCAACATGTTTGTTGGACACTGATGAGCCAGATAATGCATGAGAAACACATGAGGTTGTAAGCTGACACAGAATTTCATGAGAATGCGTGACTCACGGACACTCCCTTATCAGCCTGATTGATTTCAGATGTCTAGTTGTTTTTTGTTTTTTGTCCTCAACCGTTTTACACCCATCATTTCATGTTTGTTTTTGATTGTTTTCTGCAGATGGCTGGCTTTATGTTTAGGAGAAAGTGGAGTAATATCAGAGTTGTGTCTAGCAAACTGTGCACAATATTTATAGCATGACCATATATTTATAAAGGGACAATCATATACAGCTGCCTGCAATGAGAGGCTTTTTCTTTTTTTCTTTTTAAGCATCATTACCCCAGTCTTCGGTGGCACATGATCCTTCAGAAATCATTATAATACCCTGATTTGCTGCCAAGAAACAGCATATTATTATCAATGTTGGAAACCGTTGTGCTGAGTGATACATTTTTTGATGAATAGAAAGAACAAAAGCATTTTTTAATATTACATCTCATAACCAAATTAAATAGCTCGCTCAACAAGATGCAACTTTAACACGACCTTGCTAAATAAAATGTATTTAAAAAATATCATACTCCACCCAAACTTTTGACTAAAGGTATATGTCATTCATTTTTATTACATAAAGCATTTTGCGTACTTTGGGGTAAGATGTGCCAGCAGCTCAAAGGATGTTGAGCTTTTCCCCAAAATGCACGAAAAACGGTGGGAAATACTATTATAAAATCTTGAAAATTGTGCATTTGATGTTCCTTGAAGGGCTTATATGAAAATACAAATAAAGCTCACTGTTGCTGACTGATTTTCTGAATAAGTTAAAGGTAGGTTGATTTGTTGCTGAAAGTTGCTAAATGATGTTGTGATGCCATTGCGTGATGACGTCAATAATGACATAAGAATACAGAGTAACATTACTCAAAGGAACTGCCCATCTCAGCAAAAAATATGATGTGAAATGTGTTACTTTAGATGTTGCTGTTTTTTACTATCATAAACAACACGTTTTTTGTTGTTGTTGTTCTCTGTGTTTAAATGATTTGACAGAAATTATGTTTGTCTCTTTGAACACACATGACTGCTGCTAATGCTGCCTCTAAGCCAGGATATGCAGTTAGAAAAAACATTTTGACAAAAACATTTAACATTTTCGTGGCATTGGCCAATTTACTGACACAACAACTAGGTTTTGAAGCACGAATACAATATATTTGGGGTGAGAGACTACATTTTGCAGACAGGCAATAAAGTTCTGTTGTTCCCTCAAACAGTTGTGACATTTTCACTTAACAGTTTAAAGAATGCTAAGATTGTTTCGAAAAATGTGGCAAAGCGATTGAGAAAAACTGTAAAAGTTGTGCCAGGTACTGTTCTCAGCTGTGTTCCTAAGATTCACTAAATATAAACTGGGACAATACAATCTCTCTCTCTCTCTCTCTCTCTCTCTCTCTCTCTCTCTCTCTCTCTCTCTCTCTCTCTCTCTCTCTCTCTCTCTCTCTCTCTCTCTCTCTCACACACACAAGCACATTAAGTCATCTTGTTTATATGTTGAAGCAGGTGAGCTGTGGGCGGGGCCTATTTAAACCCCGCCCCACCCCGCTGCTCCACAGAGTTCTGGGAACAACAACAAAGGCAAAAGAGGAAAAAGAGAGGGGGGGAGGGGACCATGATCTCACCCCTGAATGCCGGCCAAGTTGATAGTGAGTCATCCCAGGTGTGCTCAGGTGTTTGTGTTTGTCTGTTTTCAGTCTCATGAGCTCTTTGCACATCTCGTGCTGTCTTTGTTCGTCGCATGTGTGTATGGAGCAACCCTATTACTCTGCCTGGCTTTTATCGGCATCTGTTTGCCAGAGAGATAGACGGACAGAGTAAAGGAGGCAGACAG
Organism: Rhinichthys osculus; assembly: GCA_029959095.1. Taxonomy (NCBI): domain Eukaryota; kingdom Metazoa; phylum Chordata; class Actinopteri; order Cypriniformes; family Leuciscidae; genus Rhinichthys; species Rhinichthys osculus. The sequence continues at coordinate 33,014,499 of JARWKJ010000008.1, forward strand.
TGAAAGAGGATGTCTTTGACAGGTCATCTGTCTGTCTGGCGAGTCTCTGCAGGTCAGATCTGGCCTGCAAAGTAGCAGAAAGCAAGCGAGAGACAGCAAGAGCGAGAGAGGGAGGGTGGCTTGGAGAGGACTAATCCCTCCGCTGAGCCTGCCTTCACAACAGAGGCAGAAAAAAACCCCATTATTCTAGCACTTACGCAATGCTGAAAGTCCTTTAACAGGCAAACAACATGAATCAGCTGAGAAACCTCACCACGGAAAACACCAGCACAATTACTGAGTGTAGCGCCCCCAACAGTTGTTTATGGGGGAAAGCTAACCTGTGTTCTTTTAATTCTAATTTGTTAATTTACTTTTAATTTGAATTCTTCAAATTCTAATATTATTTTAATAAGGGCAATTGATTAATCAGTGCTGTTGCTCTCAAATGAACCCACAATGATAAAATGGAAATGGAAATGAAAATGAAATAACAATAGCAACAACAATTGAAACAAATGACCACGCTGTTTACTGAATATAAAACAAAATGATAACACAAAAATATGAATTGGCAAACAATCAAAAGATGATTGACAGTGTAATTCCTAAACTAGCCGGCAAAAATATCCCCAAACCAAAAATACCACAGTTCTCGTTGCAGGCCTGAATCGACGCTCGGGTTCGTTGTAGCCTAAAACTCGTGGCTGCTTCACTCCGTGGAGCAAAATAAAATCAAATCAATGAGCTCACCACATACGTGTTGCGCAACAGCACCGTCCCCCCCGATCACTCGTGTTGTCTCGGTCCCGGTGCGACTCTCTCGATGGCGATGCAAACGAATGTCCCAGACTGTAGCTCCGTCTGTTTAGTCAACAAACAGGCAGTCTCTCGTCACCGCCGATCACTCACTAGCCGTCAGCAGCTCGCGTCAAACTTCCAACTGTCCTTAAACAAACTGAATTGAGCTCTTCGTCAAAGCACTGTTCATCGTTGAGATATCAACCGATAGTTTATCAGGATTAGTCACCCTAATCTACCAGATGTTACCAGATAAATATGTTATTCACATATTACGGTCTCTACTCCTCGTGCTCTCTGTACACTGTTCTCTTCCTTGTCTGACGTCATTCCTCTCTTCTTCGGCAATCGCACAACACAGCCAATGAGCATATGTAACTTTCACTTTATAAAATAAAGTAAACATCTTACATGTAAAATAAAGGTAACAATGTAAATTTCTTTTTACAGAACTGAAAAAATGAACAATATGAAAATAAACAAATTTAACAACCCTCTGACTCAGGTCTGATTTATTATATTACCCATTTTTTCCCCGGGTTACACCCTCCCCCTCTTAAACTGGCCGGATGTCCTCATTCGGACCCGTTTACACAGCAAGCAGATGCACATCATTCGGTTTTACCAATTTTAATGACCAGGCCTCTATGAATGATAGTTAGTGGTTCATCTCTAGATTTACCCGGTTCATCATAAGTAAGCTTTTGCACTGGTTTTATCAGTCTTTTAGACCGTATATCAGGTTCCCTAGACAATTTACTGACTGGCTTAGTTGTCAATACTGGGTCTTCATCAACCACTACTGTCATTTCAGGATCTTCATCCTGACTTTCACAAGTGCTCTGAACCAAACATTCCTCCTGCCCGGAAGTCTCATCAGCAGATAACCTAATGCCAGAAGAATCGTGCTCCTGTGGAGTGACCACCTTTTCTCTGTTCATCACAGATCTAATCTGATCTAACCCTCTACGAATCACTTCTCTACGATGAGCCTCATTTCTCTTTGGAGTGACATAATCAGAGTCAGAAGAATAATCAGAAAAATCAGTCTCCTCTGGACCCCCGTTCTCATTCTCTAGAGACATTCTCTCCCTCTTTTGACGAACCTTAGATCTAGTCACACGTCTTGCAGGAAAATCAGGTTCAACATCAGTTGTAGGGACCCTGACCAGATCTCCTATAGACAGGAGATGATCTCGGTGAATGGTCTTAATTCCACTTTTACCATCCTCACGTTTGATTCTGTACACTGGCACATGAGACAACCTCTCCATCACAATATAAGGCTCAGGAGCCCACTTGCTTTCCAGCTTGTGTTTCCCCCTTAGTCCTAAATTTCGTAGCAACACTCTATCACCCACCTCAAGTGTCTGAAAAGAAACTCGTCGATCATACAATCTCTTGTTTCTTTGATGTCTCTTGTTTGCCACCTCCTCTGCCAGCCGATGAGCATCTCTCAGATTTTCTCTCAACTTTTCCACATATCGAGAGTGGTTAACCTCCTCCACGTCAGACATGATCCCAAAACACAAATCAACAGGAAGTTTAGCCTCCCTGCCAAACATCAAATAATAGGGTGAATACCCAGTGGCATCACACTTAGTGCTATTGTAGGCATGCACTAAATGAACAATGTGCTCACTCCAGCGACGTTTTTTCTCTCGACTGAGAGTCCCGAGCATGGTCAGTAAAGTTCTATTAAACCTTTCGGGTTGCGGGTCACCCTGTGGGTGATAGGGGGTAGTTCTAGACTTACGGATTCCCATCAGATTCAGCAACTCCCGGATCAAACGACTTTCAAAGTCTCTACCCTGATCAGAATGGACCCTGGCAGGTAACCCATAATGAACAAAGTATTTGTCAACAAGAACTCTCGCGACCTCAAGAGCTTTCTGGCTCTTGGTAGGGAAAGCCTGAGCATATCTTGTGAAATGGTCTGTGACAATTAAAACATTGCTGAATCCTTTCGAGTCAGACTCCATTGAGAGGAAATCCATGCACACCAGATCCATGGGGCCATTGCTAATGATCTGGTGTAATGGAGCAGCTTTCTTCGGCAGAGACTTATGGATGACACACTTCCCACAGTTCTTTATATATTCTTCGACCTCTTCTGACATCTTAGGCCAAAAGAATCGGTTTCTGATCATGTCTAGAGTTCGGTCTACTCCGAAGTGTCCGAAATCATCGTGCACTGCTCTAAGCACCACGCTATGAAATTCACTTGGAAGAACCAACTGCAAGTCATTCTCACCAGACGATCTCTGTCTCATACGGTAGAGTATTCCATCTTTCAATGTCAGCTTACTCATCTCCCTCTTCATGATAGACAACTTCCCATTACTTTCAAGATCTCCAGGCCATTTCCCTTGCTTCACTGCCTGAATAGTTGGTCCTACTATTCCATCATCAGCTTGTGCATTTTTAATGTCCTGTTTCGTCAATCGTTCTAGGGCTGTCAACTCCAGACAAGTTGGGAATGCATAGAGATCAGGGATGCAATCTGGAGATGCTCCCAACAAATCTACATACCGAGGGGAACTGAACCCTGAAACTGCATCAACTCTCCGACAAGCAGATTTCACGCTTGACTCAGGTATGGTAACCCATTCGGATTCTTCTTCTTCTTCGGGCATACATCTAGAAAGAAGGTCTGCATCCACGTTGAATTTGCCAGGACGGTATTGTATATCAAAATCGTAAGCAGACAACGCAGCAAGCCATCTGTGACCAACTGCACTGAGCTTGGCTGTCGATAAGATATAGGTAAGGGGATTGTTATCCGTACGAACGGTAAAATTGGCCCCATAAAGGTACTCATGGAACTTATCAACAACCGCCCATTTCAGAGACAAAAACTCCAATTGATGTATAGGGTAATTTTTCTCTGATGGCTTGAGTTTTCTGCTGGCAAACGCAACCGGTCTCATTCCTTCAGGATACTCCTGATACAAGACTGCACCAAGTCCCTTTTGACTTGCGTCAACATGTAAGGTGTATGGCTTTTGTGGGTCGGCGAATGCAAGAACCGGGGTATGCGTAAGACGATTAATAATTTGGCCAAAAGCGTCTGTACAAGACTGATCCCATCTCTCCCCAAATGGTTCAGAATCTTTGAGATACGATTTATGCTCAGTCTTGGCACATTTGCCACTCTTGTGTGTCGGTGCGTATCCTTTAGTGAGGTCGGTCAAAGGCCTCACTATCGCAGAATAGTTAGCGATAAATCGGCGATAATAGCCACAAAAGCCCAAGAAGGACTGCAATGCTTTCAAATTAGTAGGAATGGGCCATTTCGCAACCGCCTCAATCTTGGATGGATCCGGAGAAACACCGTTGGCCGACACAATATGTCCCAAGTACTTTACCTGCGTCTGACATATCTGACACTTATCTGGTGAGAGCTTCAACCCCACCTCTCCAAGGCGATCAAGCACTCTGAGCAATCGCTCTTCATGCTCCTCGAGCGATCGGCCAAAGACAATTAAGTCATCTAGATAAACGAGTACTTGCAACAAATTCATATCACCGACGGCTCTCTCCATTACCCGTTGAAAAGTTGCCGGAGCTCCAGTTACCCCCTGCGGCATCCTCTCAAATTGGAAGAACCCAACTGGACAGATGAAGGCAGTCTTTTCTTTGTCTTCCTCTGTCATAGCTATTTGATAATAGCCGCTCCTGAGATCAAGCACCGAAAACCACCTACTACCAGACAGGGCATTTAAGGCATCCTCTATACAAGGAGTAGTGTACTGATCGGGCACAGTACGACTATTCAACAGCCTATAGTCTATGCACATTCTAATAGATCCATTTTTCTTTCTCACGATCACTATAGGAGATGCATAGGGACTTCTCGACTCCTTAATGATCCCTGCTCGTAGCATTCCTTGAAGGTGCTTTCTAACGTCCTCAATATCAGCGGGAGCCAGCCTACGAGAACGTTCCCTAAAAGGACGAGGATCAGACAGACGGATATGATGTTCAACACCTTTAGCTAACCCAACGTCCCACTCATCCGTGGAAAACACATGAGCACGGTTGGCTAACTTCTGCCTAAGCCTAATTTTCCACTCTTCAGGTACCGGGGAATCTCCAAAATCAATTAAATTCGGATCAAATACAGCTTCGTCCGAAGGGGATAACGTACAAACGGAGTCTGCCAGATACACATGTCCAATCACCGTTCCTGTCCGAATGGAAGCTTGTGTAGTGGACTCATTCTTAATCAGAACCCGGAAACTTTCACAGTCCACTACTTGCCCTGGCACAACCATAGGCTGAAGAAATACCCCACCAGGTAAAGGAGACTCAATGGAAGAATCCACCATCAGTATTTCTTTATCAACCTTTTGGTTTAGCTCAAGTTTGCACACCACTTCTGCTTCCATTTTAGGATCTATAATCAGTGAATCAGATCCTTTCCAAACTACACACCCGACATCCTGTTCGTCATTCACATCAGCCTGTACATGATTGGCTGGGACGGCATTATCCTCTGGATTCCCAACCTTAATGCCCAATGTCTGTGCAAGATTGACACCTCTCTCATGACATTGCTGCACTAAACGCCTGACATGACTAGCATTCGTCCCCAAAATTATTGGAGATTGGTCTGCACTCTTTATGCTTGGACAAATCAAAGCAAGAACAGTCACAGTTTGGCTACTGCCTACCACTTCCTCAGGGTATTCCAGGTCTATCACCACATAACCCCGATAAGGATAACTGACATCGGACTCACTCAAACCCCATAAGGCTAGACCTGACACCGGTTGTATCGGAATTTCTGATAAGTGTTCCTTATACCACTGCTCAAAAATAATGGTTACCTGGGAACCACTATCAAGCAATGCCTTGCAGGGGTATCCGTTAACCTTCAAAGGAATCAGGCTAGGGGGACCCACTAACCCTTCTGGTATAACAGCAGAATTCTCTGTTCTTACCAAACTCCTCTTCACGGAGTAGTCAACTTTTGCATTGGCATCACCACCTGTCTGCTGCTGACTCCTACTGATTTTCAAAGAGTGAATCAATCTGGTAATCACTTTGCTCGGGTTTTCTGGGTTTGGACACCTACTGGCAAAATGGCCATTTTCCCCACACCGATAGCAGAAATGCTCCTCTGAGGGGTTTTGTGGTTGTCGTCTCTTGGATGACACTTCAACTTTTGAAACTGTGACATCAGGTTCAATCTCTTTGTTGTTAACTTTCTGTTGTAACCTTTTCACTTGTTTCTTCAGGGCTATCAGTTCAGCATCCAGAGGGGTCGGACCATGTGTGCTCGTTTCAGGCTTTTTTTCGACACACTCCTGTACTTCATATATGGGTTTTCTTACCACCGAGGCAACCATAGTCTTAAGCTCTTTCACCTCAGCCTTTAGACTCTGAATCTCAGCTTGTTTCACATCCACTTCCTGTTTAGCTTGAACACACTGTACGGAGGGATTAACCTTTTTCCTTGAAGCCTCATATTCCTCCTCAGACCTTATCTCCTTCAGCAATTGGAGGAAAGTAGGTGGTTTATCTCTTCTCTCTCTCAAACGAAGATTTACCAGCATAAGGTCAGAAGCAGTAGCTCCTCTCAGCACTTGCTCTAGCCTGGCTCTGTCCATGTAGGTGACGGAAATACCTCCTTGCTGCACAACTTTAACTAACGCCTGTTCCAACCGCCGCAGGAACTCAGACAATTTCTCAGTTGGCTGCTGTCGCATCATGCGAAACGCAAAATATAAGTCTTCGCCAGACTCCGCAGTACCAAAAGCATTTTCAAGGGCTTCTAAGCACTTTGCCGCACTCACCTCAGGATCAGTGACTCTTGCAGACTTGACTATTTCGAGAGCTGGCCCTTTAATACTCTCCATTAGTCTGCGTCTTTTCTCTTTGTCTGCACATTCACTTTCCTCAACCATCAACTGAGCTTGCTCTAACCAGTTATCAAACTGCTCTTCTCCACATGGCGTTGGCAACACACCAGAAAAGAGACGAAGACGGCGATAGCTACCCGTGTCAAGCGACGGCTTTGTAGTCTTTTCCAACAAATTACCTACTATCTGCAGAACATCCGTAGTGCTGGTAGTCGGTTCAGCGCATGGAAAAAAATCACGAAGATCTTCAACTGTCTTTCCTTCTGCTTGTAACAAACTCAACAGTTTGCGACTGAACTCATCAACAGCGGCAGGGGCTTCACCAATTATAACAAGAGGCCAAGCCTCTCCACCATCCATGGGCGAAATCTCCTGTGGGACATTTTCAGCTTTCAACTGTTCTTTACACTCACACAAAGCCATTATCATGTTATGTTTAACACTAAATGTCCTTCCTCGTACACGAACGCGGCCAAGACATTTCACTGTATGCAGTGTATCCTCAATCTGAGCAATTTCAACATGCTCAGGAACCATCACCATAAGCGAGTGAGCTTCGTCTAGACCCTCACCACGACACCATCCTTTCAGCTCAGCTACTAACTCTGATCTGTCAGCCATTTTACTGTTGCTATTGCCACGCACAACACTTGAAGCAGCTGACCAAAAGCCCTTATCCCAGCGGTGCCTCCATTTTATGTAGCGCCCCCAACAGTTGTTTATGGGGGAAAGCTAACCTGTGTTCTTTTAATTCTAATTTGTTAATTTACTTTTAATTTGAATTCTTCAAATTCTAATATTATTTTAATAAGGGCAATTGATTAATCAGTGCTGTTGCTCTCAAATGAACCCACAATGATAAAATGGAAATGGAAATGAAAATGAAATAACAATAGCAACAACAATTGAAACAAATGACCACGCTGTTTACTGAATATAAAACAAAATGATAACACAAAAATATGAATTGGCAAACAATCAAAAGATGATTGACAGTGTAATTCCTAAACTAGCCGGCAAAAATATCCCCAAACCAAAAATACCACAGTTCTCGTTGCAGGCCTGAATCGACGCTCGGGTTCGTTGTAGCCTAAAACTCGTGGCTGCTTCACTCCGTGGAGCAAAATAAAATCAAATCAATGAGCTCACCACATACGTGTTGCGCAACAGCACCGTCCCCCCCGATCACTCGTGTTGTCTCGGTCCCGGTGCGACTCTCTCGATGGCGATGCAAACGAATGTCCCAGACTGTAGCTCCGTCTGTTTAGTCAACAAACAGGCAGTCTCTCGTCACCGCCGATCACTCACTAGCCGTCAGCAGCTCGCGTCAAACTTCCAACTGTCCTTAAACAAACTGAATTGAGCTCTTCGTCAAAGCACTGTTCATCGTTGAGATATCAACCGATAGTTTATCAGGATTAGTCACCCTAATCTACCAGATGTTACCAGATAAATATGTTATTCACATATTACGGTCTCTACTCCTCGTGCTCTCTGTACACTGTTCTCTTCCTTGTCTGACGTCATTCCTCTCTTCTTCGGCAATCGCACAACACAGCCAATGAGCATATGTAACTTTCACTTTATAAAATAAAGTAAACATCTTACATGTAAAATAAAGGTAACAATGTAAATTTCTTTTTACAGAACTGAAAAAATGAACAATATGAAAATAAACAAATTTAACAACCCTCTGACTCAGGTCTGATTTATTATATTACCCATTTTTTCCCCGGGTTACATGAGCAACACATGCTATGACTTTCATACGTCTCAGAGAACAACAAATGATAAAAAGAAGGTCTTTAACGTTTTGAACAAATGCAATGGATTAGTGAGAAAAATTTCAGGTGAAAATAGTCAGTTTTCAATTGGTAGTGCGGAAATTCCGTGTGACCAACTTGAACCGGTTGCGAAATCTGGAAATATTTCACCCTCACACAAAATTCACAAACATGTGGATTTTTAATTAAAATGACTGGATTTCTACTTTATTCAGCACGCTCAGTAGAGTCACTCTCTGTCTGAGAAAAAAGTTTGATTGTTTAACTTTATAAAATCTTTTCTACAAAAAATATTTGAAGGTATTTTGATGCCCGATTTTTTCTTCTGCTGTTTAAAGCATTAGACTTTGATTTTAAACATATATTTTTTGTATTGTTAGGCAGTAAAAAGTTAGCATAGCATGTTGCTAACACTAACTGAAGTTGATGGCAATTGTAATACTAGTTACAAAAGTTTAAATCTTTAAAATACAGTACATTACGAACATGTATTACTACAATGATCATTTCAAGACAAAAATCACAAATGTCTGTGCATGTTGAAGGAACATAAATGTTCTGTCATACCTGCCACTGCCCACACTCTTTCATGCCATGACTATTCTGATAAAAAAAAAATGGCAGTTGACAAAAACTGGTTTAGACAGGTTAACTTCTTGGAAGTTGGAAGGTCTGAGAGCAGCTGAGAGCGTTTCACTCTATCGCTTAACACTTAACCCTTGAGTACTGTATAATGTCCATAAGCTGGAACAGGCCAGTTTGAGCTCTATGTAATTCTGACCAAAAGTTCAGGCTGTGAAACCATGTGACCTGTAAGTGAAGCAGCAGTATAGAGCAACACACTACACACATACCCTACATACACAGCTATATTTTAACACAAGTGCTCAGAAACCTCGATTCCTTCTGCATCATTAGCTCTTCCAGTCCCTCTGGTACAGTGTAGTATATATGGTCATTTTGGGACCACGTCTAACCAAATAATGTATTACTAATATGTTGCACTTTAGCATGTCTCATACACTTAACATGATTAGTTTAACCCTCAGATGGCTTGTTCTCTCTCTCTCTCTCTCTCTCTCTCTCTCTCTCTCTCTCTCTCTCTCTCTCTCTCTCTCTCTCTCTCTCTCTCTCTTTATTAAAGCTCTTTACACAGCAGTATCAGCCAATATAACCGGCATAGGGATACAATATGCAACTGAAAATGACCCTAGATCAGCATTAATGAGTTGACCCCAGGACAGTCTGACAAGAGCCCTCAGTGGTGCGAAAAAGTATGACCACTTTGGAATAATTTTTCTTTTGAGATGTCCAATATTTATTTTTCTGAGGTTTCTCTGTCTGTAAAATGGAACATATCCACTTGATCAATAAGTTGTTGGTTACAGATGAATTTAAATGACAAGATGTGTATGCTAGCACAAAAATATATGAAATAAAAGATTTAATTTTTAAAATTTGTAGTTATTCCATTATAATTATTGGTAAAACTTTAGATTAAGGTCCAATTCTCACTATTAACTAGTTGCTTATTAGCATGCATATTACTAGGATATTGGCTGTTTATTAGTACTTATAAAGCACATATTAATGCCCTTTTCTGCATGCCCATATTCTACATCCCTACCCAATACATAAACTCAACAACTATCTTATTAATAAGCAGTAATAAGGAGTGAAAAAGCGTAGTTAATAGTTTGTCAATAGTGAGAGTCTTACACAAATCTAAAGTGTGACCAAATTCTTTCTTGATAAAATAAAATAAAAGGGATTTGAACTCATGTCAAATAATTGGGTAAGTCCCAAAAAGTCTAAAAATCACATCATGACATTTACAAGAATAAGGACAATATAAAAATGAGCAATCAAACCGTTAGAATTGTCCCCATACAATTATATATTACGGTTTATTAGTACCGGTACTTATAAAGCACATATTAATGCCTCATTCTGCATGACTATATTCCACATCCCTTAATCCTAATACCTAAACGTAACAACTACCTTACTAACTATTAATAAGCAGTAATTAGTAGTTAATTGAGGCAAAAGAAGTAGTTAATAGTGATAATTGGACCCTAAACTTAAGTGTGACAATATGTACATATATATTTATATTTTGTATAATATAATGTGTCGCAGTATTTATAGTAAACCCTGTCAGTTCTCCTTCATCAAGTCTGAGAATTCATTCCCCCGTCTATGGGGTAATTTCAATCATCCATTGCCTTTTATTATTTAATAAGATCAATTAGCGTGCTTAATTGGTCCAAACGAGCTGTTTGTAGCTGACGAGGGCTGTGATGGATGATGGGATTGTCAGCATGTTGAGGGAAGCCGTTTCTTACAGCTCAGAGTGTCATCACACACACACACACACACACACACAAATATATCAGAAAAGTGAATCTGGCTCGCCCAGTTGAGGCTTGGCGGATCCAAAAAGACAATCCATTTACCAAAGTTGCGACGCAGACGTTTGTGAGAAACGTCAAAGCTTTCAGTCCTGTGACTGGCATGGAGACCGGGAGGGCAAAACATCCATAGTTCTGCTGCAGCACAGGCCTGTCAATTTTTCCATTTGTTTCAAGCCACGAATATTTAAATTACCTATCAAAAGAAGAAAAACTAAAACATGTGATAAAATGCTGCAAGTATTTTCACTAAAAAAAGTGAGACATTCTAAAATGCTTGATGTGCAAAACACTTAAAATGTCGTAATGTGCTAAAACAGTGTTATTCAAAGACCAAATTCAATATAGGCTACATCTTATTGATGATGCATAGTCCAGAATATGGTTAAGCGTTGTCGTTATAATGGTTTTCAATGGAAAAACGGTTAACGAGAAACTGCGTTGCATTTAAATTCTAGGTTTATGTGCACACATGCATCATCAATAAGGTCTTTTGGTCTTTTAGTATTACTCTCTAACTACATTTGTAGTACAAACCTAAAAAAAAAATAACTGGCAGGCAATGAAGTAAAGCCTTGTTGTAAAGCTCTCCACGTAGGCCTTCCTAAAACGCTGTGATGTCACGTGCAAACTATGAATTCAAATGAACTGAAAGTGAAAAAGTTTGAGATCAGTCAGGACATGCTGACCGAACATCTCAGGGAGTCCTGACACAGAAAGTAAGCAGCGTGAGCCCAGGGACCCTTGCATCTGCTGAGGCGGTGCAGTACAGATCCCAGACCTGTTCATTTTGATCCTTTAGTCGCTCACCGTCAACCCCCACCCTGTTGGCACTGACCAGACTGTGCAATTCCGTCTTTCCCCAGACTTAATTACCATTTTAATTAGCAGGGGCCTGAGAATTAACAATCCTTCATCATATGGCTTTGGGCATGAAAATTCATAATCCCTTTAGTCAGTTATGTATTCTGGGTCAAGCAGTAGATCAGACTGCAGCTATTATGAGTATCTTCATGAACTCAGGCTATTTGTTTAGTCTGCGTTTCAATTAAGCTCACAAACTGCTTGAAAGTTACATTGCTTAAGCTGAATGTGTTGAGAGTGTGACGTGAAGGTACTCAGATGATGAATGAAGACATCTGCTGTCTGGCTGAGACAGGTTGCTCTCAGGAAGTCACACAAGTATAGTGTCATTTGTAAGCTATGAAAGAGACGTGAGCAGAGAGACTGAGATTCTTAAATAATGTTACTTTTTATTGCATGTGGCTATTCAGAATCAATACAGTTTCTAAAGCAATGCTAATTACACTAAGTTTAAATTATCATTTCTAAGTAGCATCACAATGCAAAGAATATGAAGTATATACAATGGAAGACACAGAAAAAAAAACAAAAAAAACTCGCTCAGGCATTGAAATATTCAAGATTTCCATACTGTGAAACAGCATTCACAAAAGAACACTGTTGAAATTACTGTTAGGATTCAATAGCAAACATGAAGTAGAAGAAGGAAAAAAAAACACTTTTCCATTTAAAGTTGGCAGAAAAATTTGTACAGCAAAAAAAAACGTTCTTACGGTTTTAAATATATTAACAGAGTATTTATACATTTGGTTCCTTTTTGTAAACTAATCTTTAAAAAAATTTAAATATTGCATATGCCATTTGTGAATTTGTACCTATTTTCGTAATATCAAGAATTATTCAAAGAATTTTTTTTTTCTTTTTTTTTATATTACAGCATTATCAAATATCCTTGAAGTGGCATCTATCGTACAGTGTGCATACTTTTACAAACGTACTGAAGAATTAGAAAAGAAAAACGCCAGGCCCAAAGTTCAGCCTTTGGCATGTACCTTCATTAGTGCTTTAGTTGTTTGGGGGGAAATTCATTGGGAAATTCATTCAAACACGTACCGTATATATATACATACAAAAAGAAATAAGTTATAATCTTTAACTTAAAAATGTCAGTTGCGATCTCTTTATACATTATGTACAGCTTTCTAGGCAAACTTTTTCATATACTTAAGTCAAGTTGTGTGTGTGTGTTGTACAAGTGTCGATCTGAACAACTCTGCCTCGGTATCAGTCTGTTTGTGGATGTTTAGGCCGTGCGTTTCGTCTCCTGTGGAGATCTCCGGAATACTCTACATTCAAAAGTGTCTTGTCTTACAATCTAAGGAGTTTGTAAGTGCAAGACAAAACATTGGTTCTGACGAGTCTATCCCTGTCTGACAGTAGGGAGCAGCAATAATGGTGTCAGGCCTTCTGAGACGTCCCTAAATCTATCACTCTCTGGAACGGCGAGCCGACGGGTGTGTATGTAAGGCAAAGGGAAGCCTGTGTGTTCAGAGCAGTGAGAGGGGGCAAGTCCGCAGAGGCTTCTGGGTTGTTAAGGTTTAAAGACAGTGTGCTAGCATGCCTAGGCTTGGCGAGAGAGATGCTCCTCTCTCTGACCTGAGGCGCACGACATCATTCATCTAGCGTGTGTTAATCGCGTGTGGCTTCGTTCCAAAACTAATAACTCCTCCTCTATGAAAGCCTGCTTTGCATATGTGCAGGATTGCGGGCGGAAGGCCCGGTCCTTTACCAGCTCAGATAAATATTATTTTATTAAAATCCTTTAAATATCTGTGTAGAATGCAAAATAACATTAATAGATCTTTGATTGCAGCGCAGGAACTTCCTCCGCTGCACTGCAAGACATTCCGTTATCATGGCAAACAGTAATCTTTGATACTCTTGTGAGTGTATATGCAGGTCTTCCAGGAAACACTGTTTGACAGTACAGTCAGTAAGGCTTTGGATTGGTGTTTTTACGAAAACATTCACTTGGAAAAATAAATTAATTTCTCAATATATAGATTTTTGTAAGTCATAACCTGGCTCGTTCTGAGGTAGGGTTTTCAAGTGACTGCTTTTTTGTGTGTGTGTGTGTCTGATTTCGAATTGTTGGATAAATTTCTGAAATGCCACCTCTGTGCAGTGTTGCAACCACCCGTGCGCGCACACGCACTCGTGCCGCCACACGCGGGGGGAAATAAATAAGTGTGACGGGTGTATGCGTGCGTGTGCAGATCAGATTTTTTGGTTCACAGGTTTTAAGGGGTTGAGGGACACTGGCCACTCGAAGTCCAGAGCTCGTAACAAAACCAGTGGAAAAAGGTCCGTAACACAAAAATTGTAGAGATTGTAGTGAGTGACAGATGGACAGGAAGTCCCGCCTGCGTCTGCGAGTCTTCGTCATGCCTCGCGCTGGGGTCAAGTGTCTGTGTTGCCGTGACGACGGCCATTCGAATGCAGTTGGGAGGTCAAAGATCAGCGGAGGCCTGGTTCAGCAGCAACGTGGTCCATCTGTCCACACGAGCGCCTCTTCTCCTTCTCTCGTCCCTTGCTCTCGACGTGAACAACGGAGTGAAGGAGCCTTTATGAGAAGACTGGCTCTGTTTAGTCTGCAAGAAAACAAGAGAGAAAAAGAAGCACATTAATGTGATGTCTATAAAGACAGAGAAAGAAAGCACCACAAACCAATAAGACACGCTGTTCCCGAGATCACCGTGATCACGCTGCCGTCGCGCAACACAAAAGCCTTTTATGGGCATTCGCTAATGTTACGGCATTTTTCTGAAATACTATCATATTCCTCTGTGCTTTGTCTGAAAAAATCTCCCTTTTCACTGAGCGGCGTGTGTTTTTCCATTACCATCCGTATGTGATTTATACATGAGGAATGAAACTGGCTAGAGGGGGATAAAAGGTTACACACTCCCTCTGTCTCGTTCTCGCTGCTGTTCTTGTGCTCTCCTTTACCAAGTAAGGAATGCGCGCTCTTTTGCTATGAGCAACAGAAGTGGCAGGTGCTCAGAGACAGACTATGGGAAACACTCGCTGACATTTAGCTCTGTGCAGCTGACGGAAAGAGAACAAGAGCCGGCCATACACTGACACACAACACAGCCTTAGATGTTCAGCAATCTCCATGCTATTTAAATATCGAAGTCTACTTTGCTAAAATGGGCAAGACATGCTTTTTTGGGGCATTAAATAATGGTGCAAATGCCAGTAAATGAAATACTACGAATCTTAGTAAATCACATGGCATGATTTATTTATTCTCCTCGAATAAATTTTGCATCTGAAAGGGAAACTTTTGCAAATGCATATGCAATAAGCTCAGCTGCAAAAATAGTCATGTCCAATTGCTAATATTTCACCAAATGACTTTAGTAAATCCTGACAGTGGTTTTTAACGCCAAAAGAGGGTTCCCAGACAGCAACATAGTGTCGGCCCAGATCTATGGGGCCGACACTATGTTGCTGTCTGGGTTTGTGCTTCCTCAATGTTAAATCTGTCAACAACAAAAAAAATATGTAATTTTGGAAACACCTTGTTAACTTTACAATATGATGATTCATATTTTTCTCTCACTGTATAAATGGGTCTTTATAGACCATGCAATTTTAGAAAGGTGGTCCCTGGCAAGATCATATTTTGGGGCCTTTGGTATCACAAAGTTTAAAACCACATGCTTTCTGGTGCTCATAAACAGCTAAATGCAGAACAACGGAGTTCCTCCTGTTTAACTGTACATGAAACATATAGCAAGATATGACACAACGGCTTGTGTGCAACAATAATCAGATCAGCACAGATGGATGCAAGAATGCATCCCGTGTGTACGTTCTCATAAAATAGACAATTACACACATCAGCTTTACGTTTGAAGTGTAAATATTGCAGTGTCATTTGACAATTTGCTTCTGTCTCTCGCTGGTGTCTGGGTTCTGTTTACGAGACTGGATTGCTATCCTGACCTCTCACCCGCTGTACTTGTTTGTGAGGTTTCATTTGCATGTAGGCCTCACACTGGGCGGAAGTCTCTGCTAACACAAACCCTTTCGTGGGTCTGTCCTCTCAGGCTGTACGCTAGCGCTAGCGCCTTCCCCCCTCCAATCTCCTCCTCCTGCTTTTCATCCGCCTAGAACAAGAGCTGTTTTCATAGAGCAAGACTCGCTCTCACACACACTTAACAAACCCTTAATTCACAGCCATCGGCTATATTGCACACCATAATCGCTCCCATTATCTGGACTGCCCGCGCACATTCCAAACACTTCCGCATGTGAGTCCGATATCACAACATCCACTCTGACAAGGATGGAAGTAATTCCCATGAACGTCAGTAGGGATGCATTCTCTCACAGAGAGCTGGGTAAAGTAAGGGAGGAGGGGCCGGCGAGAGGTCAAGCGCTTTCACGCTCGTAAAGTGCCTCATCTTTTCTTGCTCTTTGATACCTCCCTCTGTGTGGTATTACGAAGTATTACTCTTGCAGTTAAGTGCTGACAGATCTGTTTGCTCATGGCCAACTAGTGAAGAAATAGAAAGAGAAAGGGGAGTAGGTGCTTTCCTGTTGTCCTTTTAACTAGACCGACTGTGGGAAAAACAGCAGAAAACACGTTTCACTCACCCTGATGAAAACAAAAAAAGAAATCCCACGGCCAAACACCAATGACAAACCCATATCTACAAAAGTAACAACAGCACTAATGTACATTTAAGTGTTTTCTTTTTTCTTTTTAGGGTTCTTGAAAATGTGTAAACTCTTTTTCTTAGTGTAAAGTCAACAGAAGTTGTGTTTTCTGTCCTATTGGGCTGTATAACCAATTGAAACGACTTCTCAAACAAGAAAAAATGTAGGGCGGGACTTGTGGTTTGCTATTGCTGTGATCTCATATGATTGACAGGTTGACCGCCCTCATGCTAGTAAACACGTCATCAGAGAAGAGAACAGATGTCGTTTCAAGAAGGAGGGGAATTTATTTTGATAAAATGAGGGAACATGAAAAAAAATATATAATAAACACTGCAATATTCCATAAAAAATCAGAATTGTCCATTTTGATTTCATCGTGAATTTAAAGTCCCAAGATTATTCTTTTACTTTAAAAAGATCTCTGCAAAAATGTCTGATTCACAAACAACTGACTCTTATCTGCTGATTCTTTTTAGTGAATCAAAAAAGTACAACAAAGATTTTGAAAAAAAAAGTGTAAAAAGTTTGGCCCAATGAAAGCTGCCATGTGTGTCACCATTAAGTGGACAATGGCATTATATGACCTGACCTACTTTACGGTCACCACACTGCTAAGTGCTTCAAAGACTAAAACAAAGACGCTGTATTGACTACAGAAACATTAGCGTAAACTCTTACACGATGACAGCGCAGTGGAAACCTTGATGTGAACTTGAGCTTGGCTGCTCGTACACAGACTCTCAGAGTACCATTTCGGGTGGTCTGATTTCGTCATGTGTATAAATAGACTCGAAACAGACAGAGATCTCTTTTCCTGTCTCGCTGATTCTCACATTCACACTGATGCCACAGATCCGGAGTCATGTAGTGTATGTGTATGTGTAGAGGTCAGAAGCCAGCTTGAATTTCACAGAGCTAATTAAGCAAGAGGAAGCTTGGCAATTCCATGGATGTCCCACTCCGATCCGGAAAGGCAGAAAAAAACAGCGCCAGTGAATGAGGGGGAAAGAAAAAGCAGTGAGGTCATGGGACAAGCACTCAGACGGAGACTGATGAATGAGCAGAGGGAGGAACTTTAAATGTTTTATCTGTCGAATGCTGACCTGAACTAACTTTATTAACTGTGTCCTGCATTCACTACTGTCTACAGCGCCACATACAAAATAAATTATGTTTATGTTATGCCAAGAAATTAGATGGCAACATTTTCAATAATTTAATCATTTTAATATTACCAAAAACATAATTGCTTCTTACATCTCAATGAGTAAATATAAATCAATAAATATCAAAGCTAATTGTAAACAGGCTCAAATTCAAATATCAGTAAGAGCAGATGGAGACCAGAAGTGTGAGGTCTTATCGGACCCTCTGACCCCAAATTCCCTCCCCCATCTCTCTCCCTCTCGTTTTGTCTCTCAGAGTAATCACTCAACCTATAAAAGTCTCCAGATCTAAGCTTAGTGCAACATATTGCTTCCTTAACTTTTTTGACGGTGTTAAAACTGTGGTTTTTGTGCCTGTGTGAGAAATCAGCTCATGTATTTAAAGCAGCTGTAATCGGGACCACGCTGGTTCAAGTACAAAAAATCTTGTGAACCCGCTGCCCCCATCCAAAAAAAAGCCCCCTCTCCACACACACATTTGTCCTGCGACTCATTATTTATTTATTTCACACAGGTTAAATTTAGCCCCCCTGCAGCCGTGCCAGCAACAGTCTGGTGTTCTCACACACATATAAGTATAACACACAACTGTTCTCTCTCTCTCTCTCTCTCTCTCTCTCTCTCTCTCTCTCTCTCTCTCTCTCTCTCTCTCTCACACACACACACACACATTTACAGTAGAGAGAAAATCAGCCAAGTGACTGACTTTACTGTAAACATGTGCTAGTGTTACTAATGTATTTATCTACGCTAGTCTCATATATCATAGAAGGGGAGTATCAGTTTGAACCCGTGGGGTAGAAATAACAATGTTTCTGTTCATCCTCACTCAGTAGGGTCTTCCAATGTCACTCCCTTTTTATTTTCACACTAACAGCGATTTGTAGCAATTCGGTGAAAGTTTGAGGGAGCAGGAGTGACGTCCATGGGCACACAAAAGTACAATTTAAGGGATTCACTCTCTCTCTTTCCCATGGCTCAACCAACTGCTAAGCCACAGCTTAACAAACAAACATGTATTAATTTTTAAGATTCATAATAAATCATGTTAATGAATCAAAAAACAAAATATTTATTAATAATAATGCCAAAAGTGAAAGAAAAAAATATATATAATAATAACAGATGAAGCTAATTTGTTAACACGTCACCGACAGCTCTCGGCTCAATTTCAAATTGTAAACTGTAACTTTACAGACACGGTCATCATCAGCTATGGGAAGAGAGGCAGGGCAAAACGTTACACTGTATGCGTGGTGGGATGATCTTCATGTGTAAATGTCACGTTCTAATCTCATAACACTACAGCCAACTAAGCCAACAGAGCTCAGTGGACATATGGAAATAAACTCCAGTCCATGAATAAGAAAGTGTGTGCATAAGGGTGTGCGAGCTCAGCTCAGCAGATCTCACAGTCATCCTCCTTTAAACAAATCCAAATACCCAAGGAGCCATTTAAATTCACTTGATGAGAGTAAAGCATCACTACATATTCTGCTCCACGCATACACACTCAGATGACTTAGCTCAGCAGGGGAGAAAAGGAGCATTCATTCAGAATCAGGCCACATGCCATGCAATTATTCCCACACACGGCACGTGCTCTTAAAGAGCATCCTATGCAGATTTCAAATGATATTTTCCAGCCAGATCCTACTCTTTGCCACATGCTAAACACACACACACACACACACACACACGGAATGTTACATTTATAGGATGTTTACATATAGCATAACTTATGTTATAAATATACTTTACACAGAAATGACAGAAAGTGATGAATGTACTATGTGTGTGTGTGTGTGTGTGTGTGAGAGAGAGAGAGAGAGAGAGAGAGAGAGAGAGAGAGAGAGAGAGAGAGAGAGAGAGAGAGAGAGAGAGAGAGAGAGATAAAAAAGAGAGAATGAGAGAGCTCTCAAATGTGTTGTCCAGATTTGACTTGAGAATGTGTAAGTCAAGGAAAGAGGATCAGAAAGGACTTTTCTCTTTCATATTTAGATACATACTACTATCCCAAGAAAAACAGAAGGTGTGCACAATGAATGTATCATTTGTGAGTAAATTTCACAAAAATGTGCAGTAAAACATTTTTGTTTTCTATATTACACTAAAATGACACTATACAACAAATATTACTGTGGTAGGAAGTTTTTTATTTAATTATTATTATTAATATATTCTTTTTTTTGGGGGGGGGGGGGTTCATGAAAATAATGTCACAATAATAATAATAATAAAAGCCAAGTATAATTTATTATTTCATTCTATTGATTTGGGGTGAAATATAGCCCTTGGGTGAAATTCAGCTGTGTGTGTGTCGTTTACTTGGTCACCAAACAAAGCTGCTCAACAATGTCTAATCTGTGGCAGCATGTAATCCGCCTTATCTGTGCTGCTAAAATTGGGAAGCAGTGAGAGCGTTTCACAGAACATCTTGGATGTGTTTAACACTATAAAATCTGCAACGATAGCAGATACTTACAGAGACAACAACAACAGACTAAGAGGTGACATGAAGAGAGATGGGATGGGAAGGCAGAGTCAGACTGATGATTGCTGATAGACAGAAAGGAAGAAATGAAAAAAGTCCTTTAAATAAAACAAATAATAATCGGCGGATATATTAAACAAAATGTTTTATGGTGGATGAGAGAAAGATAGTATGATAATAGACTAGGATTCAAAGGAATAGGTGAGTGTTGTGATGGGGGATGGCCATCTGAGTCTTTTCTCTAGAAATAAAAGCAGGCAAATTGATAGACACAATCTTTCTTTCACTGCCGTACCTTTCAATTAAATCAAGTCTATCAAAGCATGAAGGGGCGGGGCTCGGTGTGTCTGCAACAAAAAGAGAGTTCACTTTTATTTCAAGCTTGTGCCAACTGTTTTCGCTGGTTATCTGACTGTATCTCCCTATATCTCTCTCTGTTCTGTTGTGTGGGGCAGCAGATGGGCGCTAATCATTAATGTATTGTCAGGGCTCTGATGGGCCTGATAACCACTGTGCACTGCTTGGAATGGCAGGTGCACGACCCTGGCCCCCACCATCTGCTGGCCCGGCCCCTCACACACACTATTCTCAGGAGGGATGATTCTCTGTAAGCCCCTAGCAGACACACACACAGCTCTCTGAGATGTGCTAATGGTTAATCTTTAATAAGACAGTGTTTACTCTCTCCTCTAGTGCTATTATGTAGGGAAGAAATGGAAAGAATCCAATCTAAGGAAATAAAAGGTAGGCGAAAGCTTCAATGCCCACAGAGCTCTTTATGCCCCACTCTATAGCCGTCTATATCCAAGGCTAGGTCAGAGGGGACCTATTTAGTTTACAACGCACTGCTGGAGTATTTTGGTGTTCAATGACTCAGTAAGGATGCAGATGTGAAAAATGCTGCATTTAAAACGACAGAGCGTGACAAAAAACAATCAGCCCAAAATGATGAGGCTCCTTTACATAAACCTCAGTCAAACATCCTGCACACTGTGTAAATATGTATTATGTTTATGTTTGCCAAAGTATGTGTCTGCTTCCCATTCACAAATGTACTATTCAAATCAGTGTGTAAAAAGTGACGGGAGGAGGGATGGAGTGAAATGTGGCATTAGACGTTGGCGTAGTAAACAGAGCGCAGCCTATCCGTGCTCTCCTCTCTGCTCATTGGCTCCCGTACCGGCGCAAGTTCCCTATCAGGAAGACTATCGGGCCATTCGACACAAATAAAAGCTCTGTGTTCTGTCTCTGTGGCTCATCTTTTGTTTTGGTGGAATGTTGTCTGTGACCAATCACAGGGCTTGGATGGCTGAGCTCTAGCGAGTGTGTGCCGATGTTTCTGCGAGTTTTCTTTGTGGTCTCCTCCCACTGTTCTAGGGCTTCCGTGGCCTGCGGCTACGTCTTTCTGCTCCGTCCTCTTGTGGAGGTAAACAGAGAACTGCAGAAACACCTGCTCCGCCAGCACAAACACTCACACACCCTTAAGATCATAATTGAGCTCCGGATGCCGTCTATTTGCCTTATTTGGTGTGTATGTGTGTTGTTTTAAAAGGCTTCTGCTTCTAGACTCTTTTGTGAAGTGTCATTCATCAGACAAGTCGCTCTGTCCTTTAAGTGCAGTCCTTCACCTTGACTTTATTTCAGTGCAAGGGTCTCACTAAAGTGTAGCATACTCCTTTTTTAACACTTATACACCCTTCACACAATCCCACTCAAACAAAGTTACGCTTAACAACAACACCTCCTATCTTACAACTCATTTCAGTGTGTGTCTTCCACGTGAGTCCAAATCTGTGTCTGTCAGCACATACGTTTATCTCTGTGCTACACAAACAACTTTGTTTTTCAAGTCGTGCCGAAAAACAAAAGGTGGGTCGTTCCTTGAACCTGGCAGGTTGGAAAAACAAGTCGGCGTTAACCTCTCTGAACGACCTTTGCACACATTCTGCATTCCAGCCCTGAAACCCTCCACCTGAAACTGATAAACAACTGACTCACTTGTTTTTATCTGGGCTACTGTTCACTCAAGTACGACATAATTACTAATTCTGATTTAGAAAGTATGATGCAAATATTGGGAATGTTTCTTCTTTTGCTAAATTATTGACATTATCTCTCTTTTTCACATTTACATCTTCTCAAACTGACCGCATCCCACAGTCATCCTCAGACTACTGACAAAATAATATCAATAGGGAGCTCCATTAAGAATGAATAAAAACCTTTAACTGAGCTGTTTTCATCCCAAACACCCCTGCAGGCACGGGTGAAGTGATCAGTAACTGAGAATAAAAACTGCGCCACAGCTTTTAAAGAGGCATTTCCATCATTCTGACACTCAAGGTGCTCAATTAGCTCTCTCACATAAGAGGGAAATTTGTCATGTGGCATGCTAATCTGGTGCACAAGTAATATGCAGTTGTTGTTGTTGCAAAAATAATGTGTCATGACATATTGTAGTGAGTTAACACAGCTAAATAATTAAAAAAATTCAGAGCACAGCATTTGAAAGAAATTAAGTGAATAGTGTAAACATTAACTAATGAAGGTTGTGAGTTTGCACATCACCAGTTATGTCTTTTATGAATTCAGCTTACCTGTTACTATTGTTGCCGTCTCCTTGAACCCAAGGCTGGCATACGGACTGGCATGTATTCCATTGATGCCCTCTTTACAGCAGCTGGCAGGTTTGAACCGGACAAGCGAATCACAGCTGGCAAGTCCTCCATCCATCAAGTTTAAGGCAATGTAGTTAAGTCCATTCTGAAAGCCAGCCGATGTCTCCCTGCACATGGGACTGTTGTACTCTTCATCCGATCCTTCGCTGTTCTTCACAGAAACAGACACGTTCTCCACAGAGGCTGAACCATGCCGCCTGGCGTCGTGTGCGAAGGAGGGAAAAACTGGTGTTACGGTGGTGGTTGAGGAGAATGTCTCTGAACTGTGCCGCCTGCGTCCCTGGGGGTCGGCACGGATCACTTTGGCACCTCGGTCGGGATCCACCAAGGCCAAAGTGGCACCATGCAGCAGGAATGCTTCAACGCCAGGCACTCCCACAGTCTCATCCACAGTCAGCCTCTGCATGCAGGAGGATGGGCTGATGTTCTGCCCACCTTCTGAGGGCTGCGAGACAGGAGGGGAAACAGGCACACCGAACGTCATCTCTGTGTAATCGTCTTTAGCTTTATCAACTGGGCCCACTGATGCCACCTGTGCCGTGAGGTGGTACCTTTCGTCTTTCTCCTCTTCTTTAGGGTGGGCGGGGCAGGACGTGAGATCCGCCAAAGGCTCCAAACCATTAGACGGAGCGGCATTTCCAGATTTGGGTGACTGAGAACTCACATCTATGTTCATGTAATCAGAGAGGGGGGATGTCCTCTGATCTGCAGACGATCCGAGGGATGAGGCTGAGCTCTCGGAGGAAGTAATGGAGGGCGGAGTGCAACTTTCAGCAACATGTCCAAAGTCTATGTTTATGTACTCGCCAGGGCTTTTTGGCTCAGAGGGGAGGGGATGCTCGTTCATACTGGGTAATGTCCGGAGCGTGTCAAGGGAGAGGCGGGTGGGCCGGCTTATCCTGTGCAGGAGGATGAAACTATCCGTGCGGCTCTGTCTTAGAGGAGATGGGGCAGGGGGGGATGCTGTTTTTACTGACTCCTCTATTTTCCTCTGACTCTGAGGGTTCATGACAACATACTGATCATTGTTCGCATCCTTTAGTGTCTGCTGGGGCTTATGGCAGCGGGTCAAAGAGTTAAACAAGTGAAGCTGTCGGAGACATGGAGACTCAGGGCTCAGGTAGTAGTCTGGTGGTGTGACTGAATCTACAGGGGACATGTTGAGGTACTCACCATTAGACAGTTTCCCATCTGAGCTGTCGATGGATAATTTAGAGCCGCACAGCATCCTCATGTAGCCGCTGTCATCCAGAGAACAACTGCTAGGGGAATTGGTTCTGTAACCATTCGCAATAGTAAGGGGGTGCGTCCTGGGGTTGATTATCTGCTTTGGAGCCGAAACGCACATTGGGCTCATGGGCATGTAGTTGTCAGTCTTCCCCCCTTGCGGAGCGACACCTGGTGTCATCGGCATGTAGCCACAGTCGCCCAGACTACCGCTGGAACTTTTCAGTAACGATCCGATTTCAATGTCGCCATAATCTTCAGGGTATGTGAGCTTTGGGGATGCAGTGTGAGAGCTGCGCCCCGAATGGCCACCAGTTGTGTGCGTAGCTCTCATGAGCGTGTACTCGTCCAGCGAAGTAGAGGACACTTGTGATGGCACCCTCTTCTGGTAAGGCATGGTGAGAGAGTGTGTCCTCTTCCTGTAGGCTTTCTCCAGATCTCCTATGCTCTCCTCGCCTGCCGCCCGGATGCTTCGCCGTCCACAGCTATTCGGCCTTTCCATGATCATATATCCATACAGGTTGCTGCCCTCCTGTGAGGGCGGCGTGTCAGCGAGTGACTCAGGTGTGTTGCTTCGGTTTGCTGCTAAAAGGTGCCTGATATCACCCGGGCTGGAGCCGCACTCATCGCAAAAGATGAAGCCAGCGTCGCTGGGAGAGCCTGAAATTGAGGCGGTGCAGCTGGCGGGGCGAGGGCCTGACAGACTGACGGGGCTGACAGCTGAGGGAGGCGAGTGAGACACAGGCATGCACATGGATTTACTATGCTGCAGGGTTGATGACTCAAATGTCCTGCATGGGCGAGCTGTCACTGTATTAGAGCGGCTCAAATGCATCCTGTTCACGCCTGGGCTGATGGGGCTGCCAATGGTACCGTCACCCTCGCTTGCCGTGCGGATCCTACAGGACGTCAGTTTTGTCACGGGAGACGTCGCTGCCATGCTGTCGGTGCGCGAGCGCCGTGTCAGCCCAGTCTGACTCGGCGGGAGGTTGTTAAAGTGCCGCCTGGTGGGCACAGATATGGGGTTGGTACCCGAGGACTGGCTTTTGCTGCGCGGGCGGAACTCTGACATCTCTTTCATTGCTTTCATAGCCTCCAAAATAGTCTCGTGAATGTTTTGCGCCACCACCGAATCGTCCGCCTGCATCCACAACTCGCCGGGTCCGATCGACGCGGACCGGCCCACCTCGATGAAGAAAAAGCTGTCCGAGTGTCCGCATCGGCGGATGTTCATCAGCTGTAAAATCACCGACGCCACCTCCGTGTTGAGTTTCACGAAGCTGATGGTCCGGCTGGATAAACACAGCCTGTGAACGCCCGTTAAGTTTCTGCTCTGACCGAGTCCTTTAGATTTCAAATTGACCTGCCAAACCTCCTTGTAAGTAGCGGTGACGGGCGTTATCACGCCGTAGCTCGCCTCATCAAAGCCGACGAGGGATGACGCTGAATTAGAAGCGGAGCCGTCGCTCACTTTCCCCTCGTTCATTAAATCCGTTAACACAGTGTACCAGTCCTCCTGTTCCTGCTCGTTTTCGGCAGCCACGGCAAAATACTCGTCTTTGGTGTAAAGGGCGATCAGGTGTTTGTGTTTGGCATCGGCTCTCTTGTTGATGTTCAAGCACGAGTCCAAATGTATAACCCGTTTAGCAGCCGACTTGTTTTTCCATTTCTTCTCGCTCTCGTAATACTCCAGCCGGGCGCGAGAGCCCTCGCTCGGCTCCCTCAGCACGAAAAAGCGCTTGTGTCCGTGCTTCTGTTTCCTCAGATAGCCGCATTTCTTAACGTGGTTGTTGTTCTTCACTGTCATATTTGAAATCAGCTGTCCTTCTGTCGGCGGCGGACTCGCCATTCTCATATGCTCTGAAGAAAAACTCTCACTTTTCCTTAACTTGTGCTGTCAGTCAGATATAATCCTGTCAGACTCTCTTCTGTACCCGGCGCGGAGTGCGCGTTCGCTGCGAGGAGCGGTTTGACAGTAAATAACACATATCGCTAAGTGACTGGAGTGAAGAGGAAAAACAACATGTGACGTCCTACACATCCAGCTTTGGTTACAAAAAAAAATAGAAAGAAAAAATACGCACACACACAAAAACTAGGCGGCGCATCCTTCGGGGGAAGGCGTACCTGAATACGCCACTTTTAACAGCTCATTGGGCTCATTGGTGGAAGTATCTGATTGACATTTGATAGCACCAATCACGTCTACTCTTTATCGCCGCTCCGCCCCCCACTAGAACATCCAAAGGTGACTGAGAATTGTCAGAGGATCGCAACCCACTGAGCGCGCTGGTCGGAGAGCCGCTATGAGTGTTGTATTTTATTCAAATAATACGGAATAATATGACCGTGAATAGTCTATGATTTTAATATTCTTGGTTCCTTTTGGGGAACAAATGGGGTGGTTAAAACAACCAGTACTACTACTGACTATGGGGCGCAAGTTTTTCGGCAGTTTTTCGTTATTTAGAGAGTGAGTTAATTTCGCTTATAATTTTGCAAAGTCAAACCTTTGATAAGCTAATGCGTTGTAGCTCATATTAGCCTATTGTGAAGTTCACCGTGTTCTAGTGTAATTTCCTATGTGAGTTGTGATTTGTTATGAGCATATAAGGCTATACCTAAAAGTTTTAAACCCATTTGCACATAACGTGACATTCCTTATCTCAATTATGTTACTATTAGTATTATCATGGGCATTTTATTATTTAGGGATCAAGCCAGATCACGTCAGCATTATTTCGAATCTCTCCACTGGCGCATCATAAAATTCAGAAGCAATGCGCGTGACCCTACTCTAGGCGGGCTACTTCGTTCTACACTAGGCTATGACTCGACCTCGTTATTGACGCATTCGGTTCGAGGCGAATCATTTAACTGTGGGACTATAAAAAAACTGAAAGTTTGTGGAGCATCCTCGTTATGTAACGCAACCAGTGCTTTATAGTCTGAATGCGTCTTGTATTACGCGACTGCCTCTAGCGTTCACGGGTATGTGCGTCTGTGTTTTTGTCTTGTTTGCCTTCCAAGATTATTTCCGGTCATTGCCTTTACCTCGCACTCCTCCTTCACAGTGTAATGTACTACAGCACGCCTTACACTACACGGGAGAAGAGAGCACTGCAGATAGTGAATGGAAATACTGCATGCGCCCGACAAAGTTAGCTTAAAATGCGAGCGTTGTAGTTTGACGCGTCGCTCGCTCGCTGTAGTGTTTCTCACTCCATGTAGTAGCCTAGGCTATTTAAAACATAACTGAATGAAGCGTTTCAACCCCGAACACTAAAATGTCAGCGAAACGGTGTCCGTATGTGCAGCACTGCATCAGTTCTGCTCTGGTTTTTGGGCAATCTGTGATGACGTTGCGATGCAGGGTCTGCTGAGGATTGAATACGTCAGTGACTGGTTATGTACGTAGATAGAGAGATGCTTATTCCTCTCAGATGAACTGAAATGCAGCTACTGTCTCTGTGCGTTTCCTAAAAAAAGCACACACCTCCCGAGAAAAGATGTCTCTTCTGACTGAAAAAAAAGAAGAAAGGCAATGACAGGCTGCAATAACTCTATTTTTCATTTTATTTTCTTCTAAAAATAACAGCATTTATTCAAAACATAAATATTTTCTAACAATATAAATATTTACTATAACTTTTTATCAATTTAACACATCCTTGCTGAATAAGTACGGAAGCGTATTGCATTCACTTGAGGAAAAAAAATCTACTCTGTTTGTTTCTGAATTAACGAGTTAATTATCTCAGAATTACGAGATAATTTTTCATGGAAAAAAAAGTTTTTGCTCTGTTTTTCTGAATTAACGAGTTACTATCTCAGAATTACGAGATAATTTTTCATGGAAAAAAGTTTTTGCTCTGTTTTTCTGAATTAATTACTTAATTATCTCAAAATTATGAGTAACTCATTAATTCAGAAAAACAGAGTGAAAAAAAAATTTCAAGAAAAATGTATCTCATAATTCTGAGATATTAACTCGTTAATTCCGAAAAACAGAGCAAAAACTTTTTTTCCATGAACAATTATCTCGTAGTTCTGAGATAATTAACTCGTTAATTCAGAAAAATAGAGTAGATTTTTTTCCCCTCAAGTGAATGCAATATGCTTCCGTATAAAAGTATTAATTTATTTTAAATAAAAAGGAAAGAAAAAATACTGACCCCAAACTTTTGAACGGTAGTGTATATTGTTACAAAATATTTCTATATTAAATACATGTGTAAAATTATCACAGGTTATAAAGCAAATATTAATCAGCAAAACATTGTCCAACATTGATAATAAATCAGCATAACTTCTAAAGGATCATGTGACACTGAAGACTGAAGTAATGATGCTGCACATTCAACTTTGCAATGCATAAATTAATTATATTTTAAAATATATTAAAATAGAAAAACATTATTTTAAATTGTAATAATATTTCACAATATTACTGTTTTTATGTATTTTTGATCAAATAAATGCAGGCTTGATGAGCATAAGAGACTTCTTTCAAAAAAAAAACCATAAAAAATAGTGATGTTTCCAAAAGTTTGACCCGTAGGCTACTATATGCTTTCTTAATATTTATAATCTAGGCAAAAATCTATGTAATATATATATAAAAAAATCTTGTCTTCTGCAGATCATTAAAGGAAACCTTAAACACAGTGTTTTTGTCTCAGCAAATTTAACCCATAAACCATCATCGTATAAATGGTCTCGTGCATGACCTTGAAAAAGTCCCACAGGGATTCCTTTCCCTTCCTCGCATGTTCAGAGAAAACAGTTTTTGCTGTCTCAGCGTGCTCGCCTCCTTATTTTAGCGCAAGGTAAATTATACAGAGCTGTGAATGGGTCAATCAGGGCAACAATTCACCAATTTTACCGGAATGACTAGAAAAGAAATCACAATAACTTACTTACTGCTTCTGTCCTCTGCCTGTCAATAACTCAATGCAACAGCTTAGTAATCGGCTGAGAATTACTGGCCCATACTAACTTAAAATGTCATGATTTTCACACTGTCACCCTCAATAATAAGCAAATGAAAAGCTTGAGTGAAGCAGGTATGTATGTCAAATGAGAACTGTTGGAATTACTTGAGTATACAATTGTAAACCCATTTTATTGCTGCTGTGTTCATATAGTGCTGATAAACAAAGCTACCAGCTCAATACAGCCAAATTACGGGTTGAATCCATCTCCAGCCATCTGAAGCAAAGGTTTTGTCATTGTGTATTTGTGTCAAAATACAAACAAAAAAGAAGTGTGATTAATTGTATTGAATGTGCAGTTGTAGTGTTTACTACCTATTCATATGCAGTGTATATGGACTTGCAGATAATATAATTTAATGAAATAAAGTTACCATGTTTCATAACAAGTACACCTTTAAACATCCACTTTGTCATAATGACAAATTAAAAGTTGAACTTTAAAGTACATTTTATATCATTGTGTTCTAATCGTTTTTTGTTACGCCTCGAGGAAGTACTCTTTTGATGTGTTGACTGACATAAAGCATTTGATTATATATTTGATTATAATTGTAACTGTTGTGTGGTATTTGATATCACATTTAAAGTGAATATACTTTTAATGTACTAAATTGCAAAAGACAAAATTATGAAATTTCATATAAAGATGTACATAAGTCATACTTAAGTTTGTCCAAAGAGTAGCCATACTCTTTAAATTTAAACTACGTAATACATTTTAATTTCATTTTAAATAACAAGCAATGACATTTCTGAAAACATCACATTTAGTGCACGTTTAAGTATTATTTTAAAGTATAATATTTCCGTAATAAGTACTAATTTCAGATGTATTTGCTTACTTCTTTTTCACAAGGGGATAATAGGATTAGGGATTAAAATAGTAAGTCTGGCCCAAACAGCTCTCTTTTTATTATATTTTTTTCTCCTTTGATAAATAAAAAAAGGCATTGTGAACAATAGCGGCACTTGTCACATTCATTTGTCTCTCATTTGTTATTATGTGGTAAACGTGCCCACACTGTTTCTGCAGTAACAAGGCATTGGGCAAATGTAGAAGTAAAAGGAGGAAACATTCACAATGTAAAACATACATAATGCGATCGAATTAAGCCTGGTTGTTTGTAATTTGACAACACGTAGAGAGAACACATTGCTTTCCCTCCCTCTCTCCTGCCCTGTTTGTTTGTGTGAGAAGATGAGAGAAACTATTCATGCGTGTGTTTTTATATGTGTGTTTATCCTCAAAGTCTTCAGGAGTAAAATGCAAATCAGGGCTTCATAAAATTGCAATAAGGTGCATGATTCTTTTGCATTATGCATGTTCACAAACAAGCAAAGCAGGGGTAACACACATAAACATACACACGCACGTGCACACACACACACACACACACACACACAACATAAGGCCCATATCAGGTCCATCTGGTCTTACTGATCCATGCAGGTTCTTTATTAAATCATGCATATGTATCAGCTTGAAATTTACACACTGTGATCCAT
This sequence comes from Rhinichthys osculus, assembly GCA_029959095.1. Classification (NCBI taxonomy): domain Eukaryota; kingdom Metazoa; phylum Chordata; class Actinopteri; order Cypriniformes; family Leuciscidae; genus Rhinichthys; species Rhinichthys osculus. The sequence continues at coordinate 33,044,950 of JARWKJ010000008.1, forward strand.
TAATTTATTAGTTAATTAAACGCCCATCAAACTCTTATTTACGAGGGTTTAAAGTTGATTGATCTGAGACTCTCTTTTCTGTTGACAATTAAACTACATGTGTGACATAACCGATACACTAAAATTGTAAGTGAAAAGTATCCGTGATACTGTTGAGCAGTGTTGAGCATGTTACTTAAAAAAAAAAGTAATTAGTTATAGTTACTAGTTACTTCTCCCAAATAGTAACTGAGTTAGTAACTGAGTTACATAATTATAAAAGTAACTAATTACCAGAGAAAGTAACTATTCCATTACTTAAAAAAAATAAAAATAAAATAAAATAGGCCTATGTCAAATAATTTGGATGCCCCCAGTATTAAATATGTTAAATTAATGAAATGGACACTTAATAGTGTAGATTAGTGTGCAATGTTTTATAATAATAATTTATTCTATTGCTGTGGGACAATGTGAGAGACGCCTATTAAATTCAATATATTATTCTAAATATTAGCATTACTATAGTAGAACAATAAAACATTATAGATGGTTTATACTTAATATCGCACAATGATCCCAACTGGCCAACAAATAAGTTTAAAAATAAATTATGCTTCTTAAGAAATGTACCAAAAATGAATAAATAATAATAAAAATACTCTTTGTGCATATTAAAATGATAAAACTGTTACACAACTTCACAACTAGACATACTGTAGCCTAAGTATTTTCTTCCTAACAAAAGTAAACAGTTTAACAAGTGCTCTCTCAATATAATACTGAACAATTTACCAAAAAAAATATATAATACTAAAATATAATATTTTGGGGGTTTATTTTTATATCCTATAGCGAACGTCATCATCAGAGGTTATTTAAGCCAAATTCTAGACATTTTGCCGCACGTGTTTACAACCGGTCAAACAAAGATGTTTTCTGTGAATGTTCCCTGCAGGTTATTTTTGGGTTTATTTTATAACCTAAACAGAACGTTCCCTGAAGGTAATTTTTTAGATTTTATTTGTATAACCATATAAATAAATGACACATATCTGCAACGTTAATTAATTTACAAACAAACTATATAATGCTCGGACACCCTCGGTCTCTCTCGCGCATTGAGCGCGCTCGCGCCGTTCGCTTCGCTTTTGTCCACTCCGGAGCCTCATAAACACACACACACACACACACACACACACACACACACAAACACACCAGAGAAAAAAACTTTGCAGGTCATATGGCGGAGAGAGAGCCTATTCGGATGAAAACCGCTTCAGTGAGTTCAATTATAGTAACGCCACATTTTTTTTTGTCAGTAACGGTAACTGCGTTGTAACGGGGAAACAGTAATTCGTTTGGTTACTCTTTGCTGAAAAAGATAACGCCGTTAGTAAAGGCCAATTTATACTTCTGCGTCGAGTGTACGCCGTAGTGTACGGCGTATACGCACGTAGGCGACGCCGTCATGAGCATTTATACTTCTGTGTTTAGGTCTGCATTGCTCTGCAGTACAGCGCCGAAACGCTAGTTGGCGGCGGAGGGTTTTAATGTTCCACTGTGTTTAGATTCCTCGCGGCAAGAAGAAGATTCCTCGCGGCTGTTTTGAGTTTAGGTTACTACAAGCAATGGCGACTGAAAGAGAGCAGATCATGTTGGAGTTGGAGCTTATCGAGGTGGAAAAGGTACATTTTTAGTTCCCTTTCGAACGGTCACTTCGTATTGCGTAGCTATACGCAGTGGGGAAACTCCTTTTCCTCGATTTACTGAAACCTATATGTAAAACGCATTTGCAGCTGCACAGCCAGCACACTGAGCGCCTGGCACGCTCATAGGCTGTGCTGCCGCAACTGCACAACCAATGGCGCGGGCGAATCTGACCTGCAGCCAATGAGCTAGCTCAACGTCAGAGCCCGTCAAGGGGGTGTGGCTTAGCCTATAAAAGACCCCCGAATTCGCCATTATAGCAGATTTTACTCCTTCAGCGACAGTACACATGTCCCTGAGCTTTTTACTGTAGCTTTCGCCGTCGAACAAGCCTTTCAGCCTGAGCGTGCTTCTCTTCAGCAGACTTCGCCTGCACGTCGATTTCTCCTGACGCCGTCTCACCTGTGGCTATCCGGCGACATTATATCCTTTGTTATTTCTAACTTTCTATTACAGTATGCCTCGTCCATCCTGCGCCACGTGCGGAGGCCGTCTGCACGAGGCAGACCAACACGAGAGCTGCGTTTCCTGCTTGGGTGTCGACCACGCGGAGAATGCACTCTCTGCCGGCGGATGTGCGGCCTGCGACTGCATGCCTATCTCCGCGCTGCGCAATCGGCTAGCTCTCTCGCGAGACCGTGATGCCGCTTCGACCACGCTTCCCATTCCGAGGAAGAAGAAGCGTCGCAGCCAACGGCAACCGGAGGGTATGGAGTTTGGTGAACGCACGCCGGCCGCGTCCCCGCGTGCTTCACTTTCTCCGACTCGAACGCCATCACCGGTCCTGTTCACAGGAGACCAGCGCCCCCCCCCCCACGTGGCGGGCCTCGTCTCCTTTGGCGGATCTCTCGAGCGCGACGACAGCGTATCCATCGCCGCTTCTGAGGACGAATGGCCGGGCTCTCTCGGCCCTGTCTCCGCCTCCCAATCTGTGGCCAGTGGATTAGCGACCAGGACTAACTCCGACGCCGAAATGCTTCGGATCCTGACGAAGGCCGTCGCGGACCTCGAGCTAGAGTGGGCCTCGCCCGAGGAGCCGCCTCGTAGTCGGCTGGATGGATGGTTTCTGGAGGGGCGCCAGCAGGCCCCGCGTCACAAACCGGCGCCATTTTTCCCCGAGGTCCACGAGGAGCTAACCAAGGCCTGGCGCGCTCCATACTCAGCACGTGTGGGATCTGCAGTTTCCGCGACGCTCTCCTCCGTGGATGGCGCAGCGGAAAAGGGTTATGAGTCTTTGCCGCCCCTCGAAGAGGCCGTGGCAGCTCATCTTTGCCCGAGCACTGCAGCTAGCTGGCGAGCTAGAGCCGCTCATCCCAACAAACCCTGCCGAAACACCTCAGCCCTCGCTGGACGCGCGTACGCCGCCTCCGGTCAGGCTGCATCGGCCCTGCACACGATGGCCGTGTTGCAGGTCTACCAGGCCAAACTCCTCCGGTCCATGGACGAGACTGGCCCGGACCCGGAGACCTTTCGAGACCTAAGGAGTGCTACAGACTTAGCGCTGCGCGCTACTAAGGCTACAGCACAGGCCATCGGAAGAAATATGGCGAGCTTGGTCGTGCTCGAGCGCCATCTGTGGCTTAACCTCACCGAGATTAAGGACGCCGACAGAACGAGGTTTCTCGACGCCCCGGTGTCCAGCTCCGGGCTCTTCGGCCCGGCGGTGAAAGGGTTCTCAGAGAGGTACACAGAGGCACAGAAAGCGTCCCAGGCCATGCGACACTTCTTGCCGAAGCGTTCGAGCTCCGCGACCAGCAAGCCCAAGCCGCCGCCTTCGCCTCATCCAGCCAAGCCGGTGAAACAGGCCTCTCAGCCCCGCCCTGCGGCTGATAGCCAACGCCAGCCAAGGCCCGCGAAGCGCTACCCGCTCCCCAGGCGTCAAGGCCCTCGACCCAGCGCCGCGGCCGACCAGATGCCTCCGAAGTCGTCCTAGCACGGAGAGGAAAGAGAGAGGGCTCGTGTCTCGCGCTAGCCGGACCACCCTCGAAGAAACCGGCAAAACTTCCCACAGCTCCCTGTTCAGTTCAGGCGGCTGGGGATTTTATTATTGTAAACAGGCCCGCAGCAGTGAGCGCGTCTTTGCAAACAAACGCCGTTTTCACGGCGACCCAAATAAAGCACAAAAAGAGTATGTTTCACAATCACATCACACGGGTTCACGGTCCCCCTTCACTAGGCGGCCCCCGCCCTGTTGTAAGACTGAAATCCCCCCGGGCAAAAGCCGGTATAATCAGTCAAACACTCAGTATGTGCACAAATCACAGTGTAAGGGTATCAGGTCCCCCTATGTTAGGCGGTTCCCCCCATTCAGTGTGTCACGCCCTAGCCACACAAGTGATGGCCTGGCAAGCCATCCCTGGTGTGTCGAGTTGGGTCATAAACACTATAAAGCGAGGCTACTCGCTCCAATTCGCTCGCAGACCCCCGAAATTCCAGGCGGTTATCGAGACATCGGTGAGAAGCGACGTGGGTCACGTGCTTCGCACCGAAGTTCAGAATTTATTAGCAAAAGGAGCGATAGAGTCAGTCCCTCCCGCGCTAATGTATTCGGGGTTTTACAGCCGCTATTTTCTAATTCCAAAGAAAGACGGCGGGCTCAGACCCATACTAGATCTGAGACGTTTGAACAGGGCTCTCATGAGACGGCCCTTCAGAATGTTAACACTCAAACAAATTCTCGCGCAAGTTCGCCCGGGGGATTGGTTTGTTTCAATGGATCTGAAAGATGCATACTTTCATATTCAGATCGCCCCTTGTCACAGGCCATTCTTGAGATTCGCCTTCGAGGGGAGGGCATATCAATACACCGTTCTGCCGTTCGGCCTGAGCCTGGCACCCCGTACATTCACGAAATGTATGGATGCAGCGCTCTCCCCGCTAAAAAGCCAGGGAGTGCGTGTGCTGAATTATCTCGACGACTGGCTGGTGCTAGCGCAGTCGAGAGAAGAACTAATAATTCACAGGGATTTGATTCTCGGCCATTTAAAATGCCTGGGTCTCACAATCAATGTTGCCAAAAGCGATCTGAACCCCAGCCAGACTGTGGTCTTTCTGGGCACGGTTTTGGACTCGGTGACAATGAAAGCGCGGCTCACTCAAGAGCGCGCGCTATCGGTGCAGACACTGGCAGCCGCGTTCAGGGCGCGCGAGCGCGCGCCTCTGAAGAGGTTTCAGAAACTGCTTGGTCTAATGGCAGCCGCATCATCAGTACTCCACATGGGATTACTGCGCATGCGCCCGCTGCAGCACTGGCTGAAACGCCGTGTGCCAACCCATGCATGGCAGTCAGGCAGCCTGCGCATTATGGTGAATCACGGGTGTTTAAGAACACTGATTCCCTGGCGGGCTCAGGACTGGTACCGCGAGGGGGTGACCATGGGGGTAGTTTCCAGGAGGAAGGTGGTTTTTACAGACGCATCCAACCTGGGTTGGGGAGCGCTGCACGAGGGCAGGCCTGCCTCCGGCCTCTGGTCGAGTGCGGAGCAGAGCTTACATATCAACTGTCTGGAAATGAAAGCAGTTGGTTTGGCCCTGAAAGCATTTCTGTTAAACCTCAGGGGTCACCATGTCCTGGTCCGTACGGACAACATGTCAGTGGTGGCCTACATAAATCGCCAGGGGGGCATCAGGTCGGGCAACCTGTATGCTATGGCGAGGGACCTCCTCCTATGGGCACAGGCCAACCTGAGCTCCCTGAGAGCAGCGCACATCCCGGGTGTCCAGAATCTGGGCGCGGATATGCTCTCACGGGGCAAAACTCCCCTAAGCGAGTGGTCTCTGAACCCTCAGACGGTCAGTCTGATATGGGAGAGATTTGGCGAGGCCGAAATCGACCTTTTCGCGTCGAGAGCCAACACCCACTGCAGGGTGTTTTTCTCGAAGAACAGGGACGCGCTGGCCCATTCCTGGCCCAACCGCCCCCTTTATGCTTTTCCCCCCATCTCGATGGTCCCACAAGTCATCGAACGGGTCAGGGAGAGCGGATGCCCAGTCCTTCTGGTGGCTCCTCTCTGGAAATCCAGACCATGGTTTCCGGAGCTGGTTCAGCTGTCAGACACGGTCCCCTGGCCCGTTCCAATGAGGAGGGACCTCCTCACACAGGCCAAAGGGACGATATGGCACCCTCGACCCGATTTATGGGCCCTCCATGTGTGGCCCCTAAACGGGTACCCGGGGGCCTTCCTGACAAAGTCTTAAGCACTATCTCTGAAGCAAGGGCCCCGTCTACTAGGCGTCTTTATGCTTTGAAGTGGTCGGGTTTTTCCAGCTGGTGCTCGAAAAACCGAGTTGACCCAGAGTCATGTGAGGTATCGGTGGTACTCTCCTTCCTGCAGGAGCTACTGGACGCGGGCCGCACCCCGTCCACGCTCAAAGTTTATGTGGCAGCCATCGCAGCGCATCATGCGTTGGGGCCTGGTCAATCACTGGGAAGAAATGACCTGGTGGTAAGATTTCTGAAGGGCGCTAGGAGAATTAACCCCTCCAGGCCCCCATCAGTACCTCCCTGGGACCTATCCACGGTCCTCAGGGCCCTGAAGGGGCCGCCTTTTGAACCGCTCCGGTCGGTGGATCTAAAACCACTCTCGCTTAAGACTGCTCTCCTGTTGGCATTGGCATCTATCAAGCGAGTGGGAGATCTGCAGGCCCTTTCTGTGAGTCCGGCATGTTTGGAGTTTGGAGCGGATGACTCCAGAGTCATTCTCAAACCCAGGCATGGTTACATACCCAAGGTGCTCTCAACGCCGTTTAGAGCGCAAGTTATCACGCTATTAGCCCTTCCCCCTTCTGCTGAGGATGGGGAGGTTAATCTTCTCTGCCCTGTTAGGGCGCTGAGAGTCTATCTGGAGCGTTCTGAGTCTTTTAGACAGTCAGAACAGCTGTTTGTCTGCTTTGGTGGCCAATCTAAGGGTGGTCCAGTTACCAAGCAAAGACTGTCTAGATGGATAGTGGATGCCATTTCTATGGCTTATACTTCAGTGGGTCAGGTTTGCCCTATAGGTGTCAGGGCCCATTCGACTAGAGGCATGGCCTTGTCATGGGCGTGGTCATCTGGGTTTCCCATTCAAGATATTTGTGATGCGGCCGGCTGGTCCTCGCCTTCCACATTTATGAAGTTCTAAAATATGGAGGTGCCTTCCCTGCAGGCGAAGGTCCTTTCAGTATGATTAAGGCTCGACGCTGTCTGGTCTTGTCTACAAAAAATTACTGTGCATAATCACATACATACATGTATAAAACCCGCTTAGGCCGGTTATGAATTGTACTAATAATCCCGACAGTGTCGGGGTTTGTTAGCATATTCTGTTGGTTGTTACTGACTCTTATATATATTATTCAGGCCTGACAGTGTCTGGTCTGTTAGATATATGTATATATCGGGTTCTGGCTTGTTCTGTTAGCTCAGGGGGCCTGAGTTGCAGTGCAACCAGTTACTAAGGGTGCGGCGTTTTACAGGGCGTCCCCACTGCGTATAGCTACGCAATACGAAGTGACCGTTCGAAAGGGAACTACTCGGTTACTGTCGTAACCTCAGTTCCCTGAGAGAGGGAACGAGTATTGCGTAGCCGGCCGCATTTAGTAACTGGTGAAGTTGTCGCTTCAGTCGTTAAACCTGCTATAATGGCGAATTCGGGGGTCTTTTATAGGCTAAGCCACACCCCCTTGACGGGCTCTGACGTTGAGCTAGCTCATTGGCTGCAGGTCAGATTCGCCCGCGCCATTGGTTGTGCAGTTGCGGCAGCACAGCCTATGAGCGTGCCAGGCGCTCAGTGTGCTGGCTGTGCAGCTGCAAATGCGTTTTACATATAGGTTTCAGTAAATCGAGGAAAAGGAGTTTCCCCACTGCGTATAGCTACGCAATACTCGTTCCCTCTCTCAGGGAACTGAGGTTACGACAGTAACCGAGTAGTTTTTTTTAACAGTTTCGCTGTACTTAGAATTTAAAAATGGCGGGCGGTGCAGAAGAACACGCCGGAAATGCATAGGAGGAAACGCGATGCTACCAAGCCGACCAATCACAGATCTTGCGGTCCGCGTCGTCGCGACGTGTAGTTACATTTTTGAGGACGTGCGCGTCAGGTTACGGCGAAGGGTACGGCGTATGGTACGCGTCTGTGCGGATGCTACGCCGTACCTACTGCGCGCACCCGACGCAGAAGTATAAATTGGCCTTAACGCCGTTTATTTATAACGCCGTTATTCCCATCACTGCTGTTGAGTTCTGGGAACATGCATATATTTTCTGGATTGGAGCTCGAGCAGTCACAAAGAACAGCTAAATTAGAATTTCCGTAATTTTATAGGATGCACTTTTTATAGTTGTGTTGATGTATATTGTAATAATTTTGCCATTCTAATTCATTCCCTCTCTGACTGCTCACAGTGAAATATGAGCTAAGTCTCTCTCTCTCTCTCTCTCTCTCTCTCTCTCTCTCTCTCTGTGTGTGTGTGTGTGTGTGTGCGTGTGTGAGAGAGATTCCAACATTGTGTTGGATTCAAAAATCACAGATCCTGATACAATATTTGAGTAACAAAAAGTTCCCCCACACTGTTATTATGTTTTAGACCATTTGGCATAAACGTTTTCTTTATGTATTGTGTTTGTTGGAAGTTGCAGAGCTGAATTTAATTTTATGTTACACTGTATACAGTCATACAATTATACAGCTCACATAGCAATGTTCATTCAGAAGATCATTCCTGCCCCAAAGACCACAGATACTGATAAAAGAGAAACCTGAATAGATTCATCTTTTTTTTGATGGATTGCTTTTGGATTGTCTCACATCAGGACCGCATATCTCTAAACTCAGCCTGTCCACGATTTGACGATTGGACAAGACCACAAGCCTTTACATTCAGCCAATTAATAATTCATTATAATTTTGATTTCCTTTGATTATTTTACTCCAGGCTCAAGAATAAGATACGAATAAGGTTAACCATCTGACACAGTTTCACCTTCCCCCACATTTACATTCAGCATGACCTTGACCTTGTTTTTTAATGACTTAGGGCCAGATTTACTAGTTTGCGCCAGCACGAACCCTCTTATGGTGTTAAACAAGACACACAGTGAAAAATTACCGATAAAAAGGTAACGCTTCCTTTTACAGTCCTGTTACCCATGTACTTATTATAGTAATTATAATTACTGGGTAATAACTACTAACCCTGAACCTACCCCTAACCCATGTACTTACCTTATATTAGCCAGTACTTTCTAGGTAAGTACACTGTAAGTACACATAAGTACTGCACTGTAAAAGGAACACTGTAAAAAAAAATCTGTAGAAATTACAGTATTACTGACAGCTGCTTGCCAGTAACTTACTGTAGTTTTAAATTGATGTTATTTACTGACAACAGTTTGTTCAAAGTTAAATGAACATTAAACATTAACAAGTCTTTATCTTTACAGAATAAAACTAAAATAACAGCCTCATGCAAAGCATTGTGGGAACCAAAATCTGAAGAAAAAAAAAAACAGAAAAAGGTTGATGAAGATTTCTGGTTCCCAGAATGCTTTGCATTAGATTGTTATTTTATAATTTTATTCTGTAAAGACTTGTTAATGTTTAATGTTCATTTAACTTTGAACAAACTGTTGCCAGTAAATATACATCAATTTAAATCTACAGTAAGTTACTGGCAAACAGCTGCATAACTACAGCATTTTTTTTACAGTGAAGCGTTACCAGTTTTTTGTTGTTGTGTGGCTGACCTTATTGCATATGCATTTGTAGGAGTTTCCCTTTCAGATGCAAAATTTATGGGAGGAGAATATTGAAATTAATCATGCAAGGTGATTTACTAAGATTTACACCAGTATTTGCACCATTATTTACCGCCCAAAAGATCTTAAACCAGACGCTAATTTGCACTGTTCCTGGTAGACTGCGTTGCTCACACTAATTTGCCCTAGTAAACCTGGCCCTTAGTTTCTTGTTTTGCTTAATTCTTTTGTTTTGCTTTCTTCTCACCAGGCCATATCCTGCATTATGGAGAAAACAACATAGAGCTCAATTCATGATCATGTAATATGAATTTGATTCAATTACACAGCTGTTCAAGCATTCAGTATCCACCCTCTCTCATCAGCCATTCTCCCAGTGACATCAATATTCATCCCCTATTACAGAGATATGCAATTCTAGAGATGTGTAGGTTTAATAACTGAGTCCATAATGAATTCTGTTAGAGGTCATTTGTATTGTTTGAGGGGGAGGGGGGATACAGACAGACAGAATAGAGAAAATAGCAGAATAACAGCTTCCTGTTTAAATTTTGATTTTGACATTTGGTGTTTATGGAGCCCCTAAAGGGACATGGTGATGGAAAAAAAAAGATAAGACGGGAAGAAAAATTATATTTCAATGCTTTTGCGTTCTCTAGCCATCCCATCATTTTTTTTTCTGCTTCAGCATGTCCCTTTAAAAGCTCCTTAGGGTAACACTTCACAATGAGGTTCAAGGTTAGTTAACATTAGTTAATGTATTAACTAAAATGAACTAACAATGAGCAATACATTTGTTACAGCATTTATTAATCTTTGTCAATGTTAGTTAATCAAAATACAGCTGTTCATACATGTTCGTTCACAGTGCATTAACTAATGTTAACAAATACAACCTTTGATTTTAATAACATATTAGTAAATGTTGGCATTAATATTAACTAAGATTAATAAATGCTAAAGAAGTATTGTTGATTAAAGTTCGTGTTAACCAGTTAACTAATGTTAACAAACAAACCTTGTTGTAAAGTGTTACCCTCCTTAGATATCGATGCTTAATGTACTAAAATATTTTTTTTTCTTATGTCTTGATTTTTGCAGTTGAATTTTAACTTGAATTTAAATATTTTTCTGAGAGGATTGATGGGTTGATTGATTCATTGATTCTTCGATTCTTTGATCGATTCATTCATTCATTCATTCACTCACATAATTCATTAATACAAACAAACATATTCGGGGTCCCGGAGACCCAAAATCAGCATGTGCAAATAATTAAAACAACATTTTGAAGGTATTATTGAAGCCTTAACATATTCATACATAAATAAATTTAGACCATCCATGTTTCATTTATCATTGTGTTGGGTAAACGTAAGCTTCACCCACTAACATCTGATTCTCCTTCAGAAAATAGAAAATTGATAGGACTATAGGAATAGAACAGGGTTACACAGAGATAACATATGATGCACACAGACATTTCTCTATGGTAAAGCAAAAGTTTAGTAGTAAAAGTTGGATTTTCAAGAAGTGCTCCACAGTTGTACATTCCCAGTCAGTGCGGTCCCGTCCTTTTATGTCAGTGGTGAAGGGGATTGAACTCTGATTCCGTCTCAACTCGCTTCCTTGTTTGTGGGGGTGGATCTGTGCACCTGCCTCTCTCCTCCACACAGTCCCACATAGTTCCGCCTCCGCATCCCACTCAGTCCAGGGATGACGAGAGGATGAATCATTCAGTCAGCCGGAGAAAGCAGTGAGAGAACTGGAGTAAAGCAGAGATCATTGATTTCAATCGTCAGACTTAATCTCAGCCACAGATACACATGCTGTTTTGGGACTGTTTGCATGAGTGGGAGGATGTGCGTGTAATGTATGTCTTACAGAGAGAGGAAGGAAGGGATGAAAAACAGAGGGTTGGAAAGGAAGGAAATGTGAAAGGGCCGGAAGTCGTTTAATCAGCCAGCCTGAGTGTATGCATCGCCCACGATGATGAAGTCCATCAAGTCCTTCAAAAGACTTTGTCATCAATGAACATGAATGTATCGAATGTTAATTTGGTGGCCTGGAGATCATTTCTGTGATGTGATAGAATTACATGAGGTTAAACAAACACTGTTCACTATTTTATTTCTCCATGTGTCCTCTCCTTGCAATTATCTTCAATTTCCCCAGAGGTCTTCATGGCAATGAAATCTATAGATCAAAAGCATTAATGTGGGAGTCACATGACCAAGGACGATGCATAATTATGAAAAATGACAAATGGCGAGCTCGTGGAGACCATGTATGTGGAGCTCTGCTGCCTTCCCGTCATATACAGTCTGACTCAAAATTCCTATTTATTGGGACACTCAGATTTACTTCTGACACTGAAAATATGTGCCAATGTGCACACCCTCAGGGAAAATATTTGCTCTAAGAATGAATTGCAGCCACTAATATAGCGTGATTTATTTGCACGTCTGGTCTGTGTTATTTTAGCACCTCATTTATGAAAGGAATTATGCAAATAACATAACGACATAAACACGCCCAAAACAAGCAATTTGTGTGGAACGCAATTTGCATGGTGCAATTCACCATCTTGTAGTCCAGTTCTGATAGTTGAAACTCTGTGTACATCGTCTATGTTGTGTCTTTAATATGCTTTAAGACAAACCATGCACAAATTCATATGCCAAAACAATTGCAGAGTATTTTCTCCTTAAAACTGCAGTGAAATGAAAGCGTAGCATAAGTTCTGCCAGGAAGACTAATACGTGAAGTATAAAAGATCCATACTTACACTCGTCTGAGTTCGCAGATGCTGACGCTTCCACTTACCACCATCCTCCCCACCTCCACCAAGACGGTCTTCCTTCCATCCTTCCCACCACCACCAGGATGGTCCCTTCCAATACCCTAAGGGGGGTCAGCTGCGCCCCTGCCTTCATCTTCAGGCAGGAAATGCAGAATCCGTACCCTCGGATCGTGAGTTATGGACGCCAAAGAACGTTATTGCATATATTGCTTGCTGGGCTGTTAATAAAATGCATAATTGTACAGTATCTTCTCTCCCGAGTCTTTCTGGTAGAACTGAAGACAGTCCCAAAAACACGGTTTGAAATCGCTGGTGTTTCTGACGTCATAAACTGCTTTGTAACCAATTAGGTCAACGTGTGATCATCAATGAGTGGATCTCTGAGCTGGTGTGAGTGAGGGGAGGCGGGGCTAATTTACATATTCATAGAACCGCGTATACTAAATGAGGCAAGGGTGTAGAGTTACAGTATGCTATGTTAACAAGCTATGTTAAGGCATGACCATTTTTTTTTCAAGGAAAAACGTTTAAATATGGAGTTTTGGTGATCAAAGATGAGTTTTAAGGAATGCAATTATTGACTACAGGTCCCCCTTTAATGAAAACAATGACAAAAGGATGCAGTTACAATATTGACGAGCAGGAGTCTAACTGAATTAGATTTAAGTAAGTAAGTAAGTAAATAAATAAATAATACATCTAACAGTACACAAATATATGGTGAAGGAGAAATCAATAAACTGTATTTATATAAATAAACTAAAAATACAGGAGATCACTGGAGATAACAAGTAGAAATGGCTAACCACATAAAGTACTGTTAAGAAAGTTAAATTGAACTAAGGGGCCGTTTACATGACAACTGAAAACGAAAACCTTTTTATGTGTTTTGGCCACTCATTTACACAACAATGGCGTTTTGGGGGGCTAAAATTACGGGTTTCAAAGTGCAAGTTTACACTGTAAAAAAATGTACATGTAAATTAACGGTAAAATACTGGCAGCAGGGTTTCCAGCTATGTACCGTAATTTTACAATTTCATTACCGTAATCTAAATTACAGCTTTTCTATAATTTAACAGTAAAATACTGGCAGGCCTACTCGCAGAATACTCGCAGAAAACGATAGGCCTACTTATTGTCTCCATGTAAACTACAAAAATGCGAATTTGTGAAAACTATGACAACATGCATATGTGTATTACTGAATGTGTTCACAAAGTGACATCGCCAACTACTGGCCTGGCAGCATACAGCGTTTTTAGTCGTTTTCACAGATCCGAGTGAATGGGGATCGTTTTGACAATGTTGTCATCTGTACACGAAAAACACAGAAGTGTTAAAAAACACACAGAGTGTGTCGATTTTTTTCCCCGTCACCCCCACGATGAAACGAGTCGTTCAATTCGATTTGAGCTTTCCCGAGTCGCTGCTGTTGCACAAAAAAGTGGTGGCGCTATTTAAAAATCTGTGTCAATACCAAAGAAATGTATTCCGGAATAGAGAAGAGAATGGATATTGAGTATTATCATTGCTGTCTGAGAACGGAATTATTCTTACATGCTCTTTATACAGAATTTCATTTTATGCGATCTGATGAGCTTACAGCGTACAGTGCGCTGTTTTCTGTGCAGTACCAAACATTATTTATCTTAATTTACTGGTGTAGTGGGAAAACCTACGAGATACATACTGTACATGGGGAAAAATGTATTCTCGGCAGCTATGAGCTGAAGGCCAATCGTTTCGCGTTCAGTGTGAAAGCTCCATTCGTCTGCAATTCGCTTAGCTCACGTCGTGCTCAGAGTGAAAGGGCCTTAAGAAACCCCATTTATGAGACAGTTGTCAGATTTCATGGGTGATTTCAAATATGAAATTCAATCGTAAGCTTGGTGAAAAGCTTCCGATAAATTGATGTTTCCCCATTCTAAGAGATAGGAGCTGTACTTGTATGAGCTGCCCCAGAGGTATTTCAAAGATGGTTGCCAAATTAAATGACTTTCCTAAAGGGACTTTGATCCTTGTTGTGTAAACAGACCCTAATACGTAACTATAAAAACAAACGAGGACATCATCCGTAACCAAGGAAAACTGAAACTGAACAGAGCGGGAAACCGGAACTTAAGGAAACAGAACAGAATGTCAAAATCACAGTCCACATAAAGTAACAATAAACCTGACAAATAACAGTAATAAAATTGCGAAAACACAACAAAATGACTAAAACTTCAACTTAAAAAACAACAAAAAAAAAAAAACACACACATAGAGAAACATGGGGTCTCCAAACTCGGTTCTGGAGGGCCACACTGTCCTGCAGAGTTTAGCTCTAACCCCAAAACACACCTGATCCAGCTAATCAGTGTCTTACTAGGCCTTGGGGTTGGAGCTAAACTCTGCAGGACAGTGGCCCTCCAGGACAGAGTTTGGAGACCCGTAGGGTATTCAGATCCTTTTTTCCCTCTTTTTTTCAACTGTAATAGTATCTAACGGATGCTAAAATAACACTGGTAATAATGTAACAATAGAAACGTACTATTTTACAAATATATTTTAGACCCACAAAAAATATTAAAAATATGGGGTCCCTTGCATAAGGATTATCATATATTTAGGGGTGACATTAAAGATTGAAAGCCCCTGTTGTTGAGTACAGGAATGAAGAGATGACGGGGCGGTGGGATGGGACACTGTAGACGTATGGATGAGGAGCCTTGTTAAGTACCTGCCCTCATCTACATTTCATGGTTTAGCTTACCTCATGAATACAATTCAGTTTGGATCAGTGTTCTGATATGAAAATTTACAACAGACATGAATAAAACACATTCAGCATGCAATATTTTCTTTGAGACAGGCCTCATGGGTCAGGATGAATCGGTGCTTGATATTTCAGTAGTCATTTATTTCACGTATCATTCGATAGGGCAGGGGTTGACAACATTAGACGCATGTGCCATTAAATCAAATTACTGGTTTGTTAGAGCTAATATAATATTTTTTAAAAATGTATTTATAACCAATTTAATAAAATATTAAAATAAAACTAAATAATAATAATACAAATATATATATATATATATATAATAATGGAAGTGAGAGGTTAAGAATAATGGCTTCACTTAAGCTTTTTGTACTAGCAACGACCGTAACACAAAAATCAGCCAAAAACATTAAGGTCAGCTGTAGGACAGCATTATTGTAATATAAGTTAATTTTTATTTTTATAGCCTGAAGGGGTTTATTAATTATCCCATACGTAAAACAGTAAAGATTTACGTAGACAATTGCATAAAAACACGGTTGAGGTAAATATAGATGAGACAATCTCTGAATCTACAAGAATGTATCCTACACTGGCCAATATTTCAGTATCCTCTCTAGGAGGCCACACTAACTCATCTTCTAGTATCTACTCACACAGCAGATTCAGTATCGGCTTCTAATAAGGGTGGAGGTTCTATATATTTCACCTTTAACATGTTCATAGTGGGGAAAACTATATGAACCTATAATGCCTCATAATTCAAGAGGTGGAGCAAGTGTGATGCTGGTCTACAGTATATTGATCATGTGAATGTGGGTCGGCACTGATGCAATGGGGCCACTACAATGAACGAGGGCCAATTTTTGCATCTAGCTGAGTAGGTGGAAGTCAAGGAGGTTAGATGATACAGAATGCTACTTAAAACAGCAAGTATATCACTGCTCCATTGTTTCTGCTCATCATGACATCAATCTTCTAACAGGCTGCATTGTTTAGCGGCTGACCTCAGATGAAGGCTTGGCCAGATAAACCAGCTTATATTATTTCTATACAAAGAGCTTTATGTCCCTAGTAAGAGACTTGTCATGGATTATGGTTGAACTACATGAGATTCCAGTGAAGAGAATGTGAACATCTAAGATTTTAACAGCTCCATAAAAGTGCTCCTGCTTATTTGTGACAGGTTATATTTGTACAGTAGTGCAGAACTGATCTCTTTATCTGTCCGTACTGAGCTCTCTATTTGAGAGCTGTCAAAAGCAAAGTGGAGCCCAGAGGGTCATTCAAAACTCCATTACTACAGATGGACTAGGTGAAAGGTAAAGAACAATGGCTTCACTTAAGCTTGTTGTACTTGCAAGCACCGTAAGACAACAATCAGCCAACAACATTAAGGTGAGCTGGACAGCATTAGTGGGAGTGAACTTATGCTTATCCAATGCCTATTAAATGCAAACACATGGGAGTAAAATTATTTGTAATTTATCTTTTTGTTTTAACTTTTTTTAAAAGTATTGCATTGCAATACCAACGCTATCTCACGACGAATTCGTACGAGTGAGTAAAATGTGGCTGATTCGTATGACCTCACTCGTACGAATTTGTATGATTTGTCTAAACCCTAGTGACGGTTAGTTTTAGGGGCGGGGTCAGGGCTAGGTCATTCGTATGAATTCATACGAATTGGGCAACTCGTAAAATATGAACGATTTAGCAAAAATAGTGAGATCGTATGAATTTGTACGAATTAGCCACCTCGTAAAATTTGTTCAAATTGGTCTTGAGATCGGGTTGTCAATACAGACAAGAAAAGTTAATGTGATTTTTTACAAATAATTATGATATAATATACACTGCTTCTGAAATCTCTGCAGGCAGCATACTGAGGTAAGGAGGCAACAAGGACCAGCCGAATCCAATGATCATGTCACATCCTGGCTTCATCTGAATGGTTTTTGAAGGAAGCATAGGGTGCTTCTCAAACGGAAGGCTCTATGGTCACGGTATGAAAACACTATAAAAACTTAATTTTGGAAAAATATATTGCTATTGTAGTGATTAAATATTCACTTAGTTGTCACCAAAGCTCTCTCTATTTTGTTGTAGATCATTAAACCATTACGCTGCCTCAGAAGTCTGTCTGAATTCAGTTCTACCAGAAAGACTCGGGAGATATAATGATATAACAAAGCATACATTTATTGACAGCCCAGCAAGCAATTATTTATAAAGTTTTTTGGTGTAGGCCCCGTCCGTAGTTCATGATCCGAGGGTAGCGGATCTGCATTTCCTGCCTGAAGATGAAGGCAGGGGCGCAGCAGACCCCCCTGGGAGTTATGGACGGGACCATCCTGGTGGTGGTGGGGAGGATGGAGGTAGTTGTCGCGACAGCATCTGCGAACTCAAACGTGTGTAAGTACCAATCTTTTATACAGCGAGTATAAGGACGTGATTGGATAGATGTGAAGGTAATAAGTGACGTAATAATTAAGTCTTCCTGGCAGAACTTTATGCTGAAGCTTTCATTTCTACCAGAAAGACTCGGGAGATATAATGATATAACAAAGCATACATTTATTGACAGCCCAGCAAGCAATTATTTATAAAGTTTTTTGGCATAGGCCCCGTCCGTAGTTCATGATCCGAGGGTAGCGGATCTGCATTTCCTGCCTGAAGATGAAGGCAGGGGCGCAGCAGACCCCCCAAAAGTAGGTGGATTATGGATCCACCAGGACGGGGCCAGCCCACCCCCAAAAAATGGTAACGGAAGTATACCCACCGGTCGTGAATCCTGTGGTTCCTGAAAAATAGAAAAGGGGGTTACCAAAATAGCATGATGGACCTTGAATGTGCATGGATTCCTTTAGACGAGGAAGCCGCTTAAGTTTTGTAAAACGTTGACCTGTAAGGTACAATGTGGAGCCATGGAAAAATTTCTTCATTTAGCCGGGCATTATCCGGCGATTTACGTAGAATTCAATGTACTTTTTACGTGCTTATCAGCTCCATTCATAGGACACGCAAAGGCGAGGCCGCATGAACCATACAGAACCGTGCCGCGTTCGGCCATACATAATGGTGCCACATTGATCCATACATAGACAGGCCTCGTTAGACCAAACAGAACAGTGCCGCATGGGTCATGCATATACAGTGCCATGTTAGACCAAACAGAACGGTGCCACGTTAGGCTAAACAGAACAGTGCCGAATAGGCCATGCATAGACAGGTCTCGTTAGACCATGCAGAGCGGTGCAACGTTAGGCCGTACATAGACGGCCTCGTTAGACAATACAGAACGGTGCCACGTTATGCCATACATAGACAGGCCTCGTTAGACCATACAGAAAAGTGCCACGTTAGGCTACACATAGACAGGTCATGTTAGACCAACAGAACAGTGCCACGTTAGGCCATGCATAGACAGGTCACGATAGACCAACAGGACGGTGCCACGTTAGGCCATACATAGACAGGTCACGATAGACCAACAGAACATTGCCACGATAGGCCATACATAGACAGGTCACGTTAGACCAACAGAACAGTGCCACGATAGGCCATACATAGACAGGTCACGTTAGACCAACAGAACAGTGCCACGATAGGCCATACATAGACAGGTCACGTTAGACCAACAGAACAGTGCCACGATAGGCCATACATAGACAGGTCACGTTAGACCAACAGAACAGTGCCACGTTAGGCCATACATAGCAGGCCTTGTTAGACCAACAGAACAGTGCCACGATAGGCCATACATAGACAGGTCATGTTAGACCAACAGAACAGTGCCACGTTAGGCCATACATAGCAGGCCTCGTTAGACCAACAGAACAGTGCCGCGTTAGGCCACTTTTTGATAGACCACAGAGACTAGGCCCCGATGAGCCACACGGCCATGATAGACCACATAGACGAGGCCCTAGGCCACATGGAACCAATGCCATAACTGGCCACAAGACAAGCCACGTTAGGCTACACGGTCACGATAGACCACACTGAACATAGAATGAGGCCACGAGGGCCATGATATCGTGAGCCCACACCGAGACGAGGACACACAAAGACAACGGCCACTAGGCCACACAGAACCGTTACCATAACTGGCCACAAGGCCGCGGGACAATGCCACGTTTGGCTACACGGTCACAGTAGACCACGCTGAACGTATATCGTACGCTTGCATTTTTTATTTTTTTTAGCCACATAGAGACAGGGCCTCGCTGGGACAGGCCACTGCCAGACATAGACGACAGTCCACTAGATGCGCATGCACGATGACTCATTGCCTGTAATGAGAATGAAATAGCATTACACCACCACCAGTAGATGTATAGGTATTTACCTGATTTATTACTGGAGAGCTTGCTGAGCTTCAAGAATGGTTTTGAATCGGGTCTGCATATGATTTGGATGCAGAGGACAGAACATCTGCCCATGATCTTAATAGCTGGTATAGAGATTCCTGGTTCAGCTGCAGTAGTAGCTGCCCCGATTCTGGAGAAATGGTCGGTATAGGGAGAGGGGGATAAACCGCAGCTTTAATGACGATAGATAAAGGAGTCCTGAGCCAGGCCTTAGAAAGAGGTGCTCCGAAGTTCTAGGTGGATTTTAAGAATTTTTAATTTAGATGTGAAGGGAAGGAAAAAAAAAAAATGTTATTGATTTGGAGTGTTAGGGTGATGCCGGAGCCTTGGCCGTCATTCTTAGAGTGCTAAAGAAGAAAAAGAAAATAGGTGAGAAGCATAATAGAAGAAAAGCACAGCAGGATCGAAATATTAAATTTCATGAATTGAAATCCCCAGACACGTGAAGCCGTAAGAGCAGATAAAACACGGCTTTTAGCAGAATATGTATATAAAAAATAGGGATTATAGTAGGTAGAGATAATTAGTAATTGAGAAAGAGCAAGGTAATAACAGGTGTTTATCTGGAGGTGCTAGAGGATTTATCTATGCCTTCGATTTTACGTAAGGTTAGCAATCCTAATTCCTGAGTCTTTTCACTGCAAACTTTCATTCACTTATTACTCGAACACCTGCCGTAACCGTAATTGAAGACGAGGAAGGAACCACTGGCCATTATTGAGATGGGAATTAGAGGAATCTGGAAGAAAAGCAAAACGTTATAAACTGAACCAAGCAGAAGTATAAGCTTTTAAGGTGGAGGGAGCCGTACCTTTGTGAAGTACGATCTAGCTGGATTGAGCAGATCTTCTAATTTAAAATTTCTGTTATTTCTCAAAACGTGACTGACTTCAGATCTTGACAAATCACGTGAAGCAAGCAGTCGGCCCGCCATATCAGAATTCGCTTCTCGTCTGATGCTTGCAGCTACCGCCTGACCGTAACGGTTTGTTTTCCACTGTAGAACTCAAATGTCATGATTGCCAATACAAGAGTGTACCGGCACCCCCTTTTTTTTTGTCTTTTTTTTTTTTTTTTTAAATAGCATAATCGTCTGACAGAAGATCTGTCTTATGATGGCAATTTTGCTTCATTGCATGAGCAACATGCGTTTAGAGACCACGTCAAGCCCCAAAAGACGCTGCGACGGCTATAGAAAACTTTGTGAAGCGCAGATGAAATGAAGCTTGAGTGGGCTTAATAATTTTATCTGGCCTTTACTGATCCGGATATCCGAATCTGAGATCGGACAAACACCCTTCGTATAACCATATTGCATGGAATTTCTTAATGCTAATATCCCAGACGAAACTGACTTAATGCGATGCTTACCTGAAGTAAGGTGACAGCATCCCGTCAAGAAGATACTATCGATCCCTCAATGATGCTTCATGATCCGTTGTTTTAAGCATAGAATCCATTCCTCAGATATGCAGCATATGCCTGACGTGGCTCCCAAGTTGTTCTTTGTAGAAATAGTTTTATTCGAGCTGGGAGATCACTGGCCACAACGAGTCTCTTGAATAGAAAGATACATGAACCTACAATCATACGGTTGAGTAAAACAATGTCACTCGAGTCTTATCCACTGTGATAAGTTTGTTATTATCGAACTAATCATATGACTGTTATGAGGAGCGCACCCGCTGAACATGGCATGAGTTTAAAGCCAGTTTAATATTCGGTTACTCTTAAGCTTATTTTATTTCTATTCAGTTGCGCAGTTGTTAGTATTTTGCAATTGCCCATGTGAGCGCAGTGGTGGGCAGATCGAGGCTTCGTGAGACACTGAAACCGTTGAATCAAATGTGCCTTATTGTGTCGAGGCTTCGAGACAATCCGACACCCGTCTCCACGGTGACCCCTAGTGGTCAGAACAGTGTAAATGCAACAAAAACCCAGGTCAAACATGCATGAAAACACCTTTTACAAACTATTGCAACATTTTTTACTGAAGTAAAAATCTTTCAAATGCAATTATATAGTCATCTAATAAGATTATCATGTGTAATCGTGTTCCTTTATCAGTTGTCAGGGTTTGTTTTGTTGGTCCTATGAATGGCTCAGCTAGACAGGCCGATAAGTACCTCATTTTAATTATGCTAATGTCTTATTAAAACATCTACAAATGTATAAAACTGATCAGAGATCAGGTAAACCTACAGAAACTTGCCCATTGGTTCTCAGTAACTCCTCATGATTCATGGGTTGACAGAGATCATCGTCCCCAGCGGTGAACCATTTAAATTTCGAAGTGTTTCAAAACAGTTACGACGTAATGAAGCCTCGTTTACTGAAATCACGTGACTCTGGCAGTTTGATACACGCTCCGAACCATTGGTTCGGAACAAAAAAGATTCGTAAAGGCCTCGAAGCTTCATGAAGCAGTGTTTTGAAATTGCCATCACTGTGAGCGTGGGATCGGCGACGCTGATACGACGGTTCGTATTAGATTACCTGTGCACTGTGGAATATCGGTAACGTGAATCTTTGCTTACACTTGTAACAAACATTAAGGCTAGCTAGCCAGCCCTGCTGTTTAGAGCATTGCAGTATGTTGCGTTGCAGTCTGCGTATCAGCCGTTATTAGGAACATACCACGTCACCGTAGTTACCAGTTGAACTCTGCCGCTGTTGTAGGAAGCAGCATAGTAGCCAAGTTAAATAAATACTTACCTGAATGAAGTTTAATCATGGTAGAGTGGACATATTAACAGTGGCTGGTGGAAGTGCCTACCAAACTTGAAACCCCAACTGAAAGCCTTGGAAGTGGAGCTTGAACTTGAAAACCAGTGTGAGAAGATCGCCTCTCGTTTTGCAGAGTTGTTGATTCGTGTCGGTGGATTGATGATCAGCGGAACAAATGGCACCGGTGCAGACAGCGGAACTGATGGGTTACCCGGTGTTTTGGCCTTAACGGAGCAGGACTTCTCTTGAGTAGCCATGGCTGATCAAATTCTCAGAAGACCGCTGAACCCACAGGGAGATGCGGGCGGCACTGAAGCGGGAACTCGACGTGAAGCAGAAGAGACGGCGAGACATATTCATCGTGTAACTTCATAATCATAAACAATATGCGTATCCTGAAGCATATTGGTTTGCTACAGAACGAGAGCGATAGTTGTCGCGACAGCATCTGCGAACTCAAACGTGTGTAAGTACCAATCTTTTATACAGCGAGTATAAGGACGTGATTGGATAGATGTGAAGGTAATAAGTGACGTAATAATTAAGTCTTCCTGGCAGAACTTTATGCTGAAGCTTTCATTTTCATAAGCTCTACCTTCGTGTGCAAACACTGCCTGCAAAGTCATTGCTCGATAAGGCAGCGAGGCAACAAGTCAGCTTTGGGATTCAGCCAAATTGTATAATGCAAAATATACTTTCAGCCCATGTCCACCTATTTTTTCGATTCGGAACCTTTTATAGTAAAAAGTTTGGGCACCTATGAAGGCAGCAACTCTATGTGTCACCAGAACAGCATTCCATCTTTCAAAGATTCATTCGACTAACAACTGATTACAACAGAGTTTGACATGCTAAGATAATGACACAATACTGTAATAAAATAAAATACACTGCACATTAATATTGGGTAAAATAGTAATTTTTTTATTAGATTGAGGAACTAAACATGTGGCGATGCATGCTTGAATAGCCTTTACACTATTTGACCAAAATGAGGTATCTTAAAACAGGGATTCCCAAAAATAGTTTGTCAGCTGAACCCCTTTGACCTAAAATGTTTACATACCCCGTGAGATTTTAAATTAAAATTTGAATCATTTAACAACACGTTTGCATATTCATGCTTCTCTGATGTCGGTTAATGGTCTTTTTTTAAGCGTCTTATTTTGATTTGTTTGAAATTATTTATTCCTATTTTTTTTTAGCTTTTCATCAACTTAAGTAACTCCCTGCTGTTCCCTAATGAACCCCCAGTCATGCACAAACCACAGTTTGGGAAAGCCTGTCTTAGAATAATGTCATTACTGTCTACATTTTTAAACAGTCCTTTGGGAGTAACTCCCTGCAATGCTGTCTGTGGGCATCTCACTAGGTTTTGGAACAGATTATTTTCTTTGAAATCTACTAACGCAACTCAAGGCTACCTGCAAGGCTGTAGTTTTAAAATACATTTATACTATTTGATATATTATTCTGAGTAGCTTAGCAGCACAATTTAAGCTTACATGATGAGGAATGCTAAAGACACTGATCTTTCTATGGTTGCAGGTTTGGTGATTACTTTCTTTTACGTTTTATTCTCAACAATGTTCAAGAGATTCACCTTTTCTACACGCAGACATGGGTTTTTGTTTGCCTCTGAGATTATTAAAGATGTAAAAATGTGAAAAGGTGATTGTAAAACACACCCAGTGTTATATTAAACGGTGGTGCTGCTAGTATAACGTGACGGGGCCTGAAGCTCTAATTGTACTGCTCTCTCAGACTGGCCCCTGTGGCGATCTCAAGAGGGAACGTCTCGGTTACGTATGTAACCCTCGTTCCCTGAAGGAGGGAACGGAGACGTAGTCGACTGATTGGGATCACGCTTAGGGAGCCTGTCATCTTCGAGTACTGTTAAAACGAGCCAATGCACTTTGGCGTGCGAGATTTGCATCTCACACTATAAATACGGACGTGGATGCACGCACCAGTTGTTTTTCGCTGAGGAGCCGAGCGGAGCCCGGAGTCAGCGGTGGTCTAGCAATAGTGGCGACAGGACTACGTCTGAGTTCCCTCCTTCAGGGAACGAGGGTTACATACGTAACCGAGACATTCCCTTTCAGTCGCTCACGTTCGAAGTAGTCAACGTGTCGACTGATTGGGATCCCAATTAAAACGCCACCTAGCGCTGCCACCTTCCAGTGCCTAGACAAAAGCCTTCTGATCCCCCCGCACTATTGAGGCGGAGAAGGGATAGGACTTAGGCCAGGGAAGTCACTGCTGTTCCACTCAGTTAGACTTGGACAACACTGGTAAAGCGTGCCCTTTCGATGGAAGGAGGGACGCTAGGGAAGCCACATCCTGCCTGAAGGGAGGTAACATGTGGAGAATACACATATGAACTGAGCAGATGACCGGGCAGTACAACATATGGATTGTCACTGGGGTGGCTCCAGCCCATGACAGGGGGAGACTCAACTGGACAGTGACGGCAGAACAAGATCTACCAAGGGAAAGACACGGAGCTGTACCGTGGAAGAATACACATATGGGATCGCCGTAGGGATCACAACATATGGACCCAGCCTAGCACAAGTTCCACTAGTGCATACGCGTGGTAGGCCTAGCATCAGACGCTCCGCCACGTCCAATGTCGAAGGGGTGTGGATAAACTCAACAGGGTTCGGCCTAAGGGGAACTCACCAGGAGCAAGAATGGCGCACGTATCCTGCCCATAGGAGGGAGTGGCGCAGCAAGCCGACACTTCGAGCGGGGCTTACGGTGTTAACTGGCTTCTATGTGAAGAAAGCACACGGGAAGCAACCGGCTCAACACATAGGCTATAGAATCTAGCGAACGTGTTAGGTGTCACCCAGCCCGCAACTCTACAAACATCTGTCAGCGAGGCACCCTGTGCCAACGCCCAGGAAGTGGCTCTACTCCGTGTGGAGTGAGCTCGCAGTCCCGGGGGACAAGGTTCCCCTTGGGAATCATACGCCAAGATGATGGCATCCACTATCCAGTGGGCCAACCTCTGCTTAGAGACAGCCTTTCCCTTCTGCTGGCCTCCGTAACAGATGAAGAGCTGGTCTGAGGTCCTGAGCCTTTGCGTTCTGTCCATGTATAACCGCAAGTAGCGGACGGTACAGAGAAAAGCCAGGGCTGGGTCTGCCTCCTCCGGGGGCAGCGCTTGCAGGTTCACCACCTGGTCCCAAAAGGGAGTGGTAGGAACCTTGTGCACATATCCAGGCAGGGGTCTCAGGATAATGTGAGAGTTAGCTGGCCCAAATTCTAGGCACGATTCGTCGACCGAAAATGCGTGCAGGTCCCCTACCCTCTTGATAGAGGCCAAAGCAAGCAGGAGAACTGACAGGACTTTTAACTCAGCTGCCTGCAGTGGCTCAAAGGGAGGTCTCTGCAGTGTGGTCAGCACCAGTGATAGGTCCCAAGAGGGTATAGAGGATTCAGTCTCCTCGCTCCCCTCAGGAACCTGACGATCACGATTTCCCACGGATCTCCCATCCACTGCATCGTCATGTGCGGCGATAGAGGCAACACACACTTTGAGGGTGGAGGGAGACAGCCCTTACTCCAACCCATCTTGCAGGAAAGAAAGCATGGGACCAACCGAACACCTTCGGGGTCTTCGCGTTGAGAAGAACACCATTTAATGAACAGGTTCCACTTCAGGGCGTAAGCATGCCTCGTAGAGGGTGCTCTCGCAGAAGAGATAGTGTCTATGACTGATTGTGGAAGACAGAGGTCTGGATGCGGATGCGGGTGCGGTGTGATGGAGGAGTGAGGAGCCCACAGGGAATGGTTACCGGGCGGTTATTCCATCACTATTCTCCGATCACGAATCCCACACGGTATCCTTGGGTGGGGCGTGGTAATGGGGACTCCACCTTCGCAGACGAAGGCGAGTCTCGATCTCAACACAGAGACAGTCATATTCCCGCAATGGGAACATGAGCCATCCACAAAAGCTGCTTCAGCGTGCTGTAAGTCCAAACACGTGATGCAACAAATGTGACCGTCAGAGGGGGACAGGGAACGACCGCATCAAGAAACGTGCGCTTGGAATGACATCTTGGTTTTCACACTATCCTGGTAAAATAAAGGATAAATCAAATAAAATAAAATCTTGAAAAAGACGCAAACGCACCTGTGTTGCTCTTTCAGGATTTGAAAACTCTCACCAGTGCTGTAGCACACCGGGGAATGATTGCTGTAACACTGACAGGGAAGTGCAGCCTGTATCAGTGTAGCACTCACTATCCCTCAACTATCCCCCAGTGACGCCCTCAACTGGCCGTCAGACAAACAAACACACAAACAGAAATTTGATGCTGTTAAAACAGCAGTTTGAGAGCTCAGAAAGTTTGTGACAACCGCCGCACTCGTGCTGTAGAACCACCAGCACCGGGAGAGCCTTCCTGAAGAAGCACAGACATTTTTTGTAATAAAACAACACTCTTCAGAGAAATCGATCCAAAGCGAAAGACAACTGCTGCGTGCATCCACTTCCGTATTTATCCCGGATGCCGTGGGGCGGAGTGTGAGATGCAAATATCGCACACCAAAGTGCATTGGCTCGTTTTAACATTACTCGAAGATGAAAGGCTACGTTGACTACGTCGAACGTGAGCGACTGAAAGGGAACTGACTCTCCGTAATGATGATATTGTTCCTCTACTCTCTGTCTCCTTCTTTGCTCCTTCTCTCCCTCATGACTTCATCCTAGGTTATGCACAGGTGTCCAATCTCCCTTCCTTCTTCCACTCTACTCCCGCTTTTTTTCTTTTTTCTTTGCATGCGATGGCCTGGGGCATTTGAAAAGGGACGTAAACACAGGGAGGTCAAGGTAACAAATAAAATATCAGAGTAAGATTTGAAGGAAATTGAAAATGCCAAAATGTTCAAGTCTATATTAAAAGAGTTGCATGTGGCCCTAGTCTAATAATAAAAATGTGGCACACAGCAGAGCACGGAGAGAGATTTATACATGTTATCTTGAATGCTGTGCCCTATACTTTGCAACATCATCATCTGTGTTTTAAAGAGCTGGATGAGGATTTGTATTTGGAGAGTGAATTTGAATTAAATTGCCTATGACCAGCAGGATGTTGAATTGGAATCCGAATTGGAATGACGGGAAGAGGAATTGCAATTCTAAAATTTCAACATAATCACACAAAAAGCATATTAATCCATTACAAAGTTTAAAACAAAACATAAATAACTGCATGGTTATATTATATATTATATTATATATATTATATGTTAAATGAATGAACAAACCGATGAATTATTGGTGAACACTTTTCACCAAGTGATGTGTAAAATGTTCATTGCTTATCTGTTGACTTTTGACTTTTCCTCATATACTGTAGAACACACACACACACACAAAAGAAAATATTACTTATATTATCCACATGTTGTGAGTGAGTGTACTTTCACTTATTTGTAACTAAACATAAGTGAATTCATCATTCAGATGCATCATTTGGGCAAGTTATATCATGTCCTGCCGAAACTCTTAAATCCTCCACAGCCCCACCCTTTCATTACTGCATTTGTGGGATAAACGTTTCAAGACACTCGACTAAAGAAAAAAAGAAAAGAAAGAAAAACAATGCATTTGCAACAATGACATTTTTAGCCAGTAAAGTAAGAAAGTCAATGTCTGGATACACTCGTAGACATTTTAGCAGACATACACACAAACACATTTTTGATATCACAGATTTGCCAGATAAACCATGAATACTGTTTTGAGTGCAAAAATAGATGGAAAAAATAGGTGGGTATCACTTTTCAGAGTGTACTTAGTGTAGGTTCATCCTTCAGAAATAGGTACAGAGAAAACATATACAGAGAAACATGATGGCAAAGTGTTTTGGTGGCTCATATTTGTGGGTTGTCTCTCAGACAGTGGCACTGCTGGTTTGGCATAATTGCCCCTTTCGGCCTGGGCGGACTACTGTGCCCACGCTGTGGGCACTAACTGGTCTTGCAGGGCGCTAAGAGATTTTATAGTGTGATTACTGTGGATTAAACTAATAAATGAAAAAGACACATATGTCAGGACTGCGACAAACCCACAAAAACAACAACAACAATCCCTCTCACTCTGTCATGGTTCTCTGCAGATGCTTTGCCTAGATGGTAGAAATGTGAGAGCACTTAGGATGTAATTATATATTTCTAACAGACACAAGCCCTCTTCATTTCAGCTTTTTCTGGAGCATTTTTTTTTATCCCAGTGAGGTCAAGCTAGGATATATCTGTCTCTCTCTCCACACACCTCTCAAAGAGGAGTTGTATTCCTATAACAAATCTCACATCACTATAGTCAGTTATTTATGATGCAACAAATCAAGAGGTTTTGTGGTTATTGTGTGTGTTGAAGTGTGTGTGAGTTTGAAAGAACAGAAAGAAATGGCTAGATAGAGTAATATGATAGAGGAAGAACAAGGCTAAATTATGCATTATGAGTTATTAAACGAAATGAATGGGCTGTTAATTAATGTATGGATGAATCACCTGCAATGCTGCTGGGTAAAGACACGGGGCCTTCTGTCACCTAACTCAGCATGCTCTGCCATATATCACGCCATACCCACTCTCCCTCTTTTATGCAGTATGCATTACAGAACATGAATTGCAGAATATGAAATATATATACTGTACTGCCACAGGTGAGGCTATGAAATGTTAGGAGCCTAAGACCATCATCTTAATGCAAATTATTATTACAAGATAAATGATTACCTTTTTTTATTTTTTATTAATACACTCGTTTATCAACCCGAAATAAATGAATGTGATTGTAAAGAAACGTAATAGTAGCCTTTTAAACCTCAACAAGCTGAGTTATCTTAGGTCTCATTCATGTCTGTAGCAGTGCAGGACAATTCATTCATTAGGACAAACATTTGTTTTGTTCTTGAATGAAAGTGCTTTTGAACAAATCAGTTGAATTCAGGTGAATCATTCAAAAAACATTATCTTGTCATTCCTGAAAGACTCTGTGTTTTTGAACAAAACAATAAAAAATAAGCAAAGTCTTTCTTAACTTATTCACAAAAAACAGTTACTTGTTTTTTTTTCCCTAAATGAATCAAGCATTTTGAACTCAGCTGTTGAGAGAATGATTCAAATGACTCACTCACGGAGCCACTTGATTCATTTCTGAACTAGTGTTTTTGAACAAATCAGTTAAGTAAATGATTCAATGACTCATTCATAAAAGCAGTCACTTGTTTAGTTGCTAAATGAATCTTAATTTTTGAATGAATTGTTTGAGGGAATGATTTAAATACAAAGATAGCAGACTAACAGCTTGTCTGGAACATGAAAAAAAGCAGAGTGATGCATAGAGTGAAAAGTCTCAATGGTGATGGATTGCTATATAATTCATTAGATTTACAAGCTTTTTATTTTATTTATTTGTTTATTTGACAGGGACATTGCACAACAAATGTGTTACACAAGACAGAGATAGCTTTAAGCTAATTTTCATCTGCAGTCCCTGGGCAGAGGCAAAATGACAGCAGGTTTGTACAGTGGACAAAGAGCATTCTTACTAATTAATTAATTTACAATATAAAATACAGATGCAGCACCAGCAAAAGGATCACCTCAACACACATGAAATTGCAATATTTACAGTATAATTCTCATGTCTTTCTTTTCTTGTAATATTACCTTCTTGCATTTTTAAAAATACCCCAATTAACCCATTTTGTGTTAATGTTCACAAATCTGACCGTCTTTCAACTACTTCTTCAAATTGTCTTGGCACTCAAAGCACTTTACATAGAAGGCGGAATTTCCTCAAACAACACCAATGTGCAGCATCCACCTGGATGATGTGACGGCATCCATATTGTGCCAAAACGCCCACCACACACTAGCTTATTAGTGGAGAGGAGACAGGGTGATGAAGCCAATTAGTATACTATGTATATATATATATATATATATATATATATATATATATATATATGTGGGGATGATTAGGAGGCCATGATGAACAGAGGCCACTGGGCAAATTTGTCATTTTTTTTGTGACCACAGAGAGTCAGGACCTCGGTTTAACGTCTCATCTGATGGACGGTGCTCTTTGACAGTATAGTGTCCCCGTCACTTCACTGGGGCGTTAGGACCCACACAGACCACAGGGATATATCAGCACTCTTGAAAGGAAGCTCGACCAATCAGATGCGAAGACCAGAACTACAAAATAAAGTGCCATATTTACGCAGGGGTTTACTTTGTTCATATCCCCAATACTTAGTAACGACAGATACAGTGTGGGGCAGTGCAGTATAATGAAGGAAATGTTGACAGGTCATCATGGGATTCGAAAATTGAATGGGTTTGGTGATTATGTAGACTATGTAATGTCACAACCTAATTGATAAATCAAAAAAATGTGGCACTTAATCCCTCATATGAATTTCTATCCTATTCACGCAAATAGTTTGAAAAATGAGCACATTGACTTTCATGTATTATTAGTGTTAATATCATCACCACAGCTGACTTTCATTGCAGGTAGAGTCTGTTTAACTGCTGCTGGAGATTGTATGCAGTTTCAGTCATATGAGGTGTTTGGCTATTAAGATGGCCATTAATACATAATGTTGTCTCTGGTCATAAAAGGCTGCTCTCATTCCTGCCCTCTCAGCCTCTGGCCTTAAATATTAATGCCCTACATATGCTGCCTGCCATATGGAGCATTATTAGCTTTATATTGAAGGAACAAAGGTTAAGGCTGAGAGTGCAGCGCTGGGCATGGGGGTTTATAATACTCCTGGATTAGCTGTGGATAGCTTGCGTATTACAATGCATTGAATAGCTATGCTCTTTTTGTGAAGGAGCTGTTTTGTACAATAATCACAGTGTAGTTTCCTATATTGAACCACACTTATGGTCTATAATCATCATTTCAAATTGTACAGGAAACCATATTGCTTTTTCCTTCATCATAAATCACACACAATTGTATTTTGTTCTCCTTTAGCACTCCAAGAAGTTGAATAGATTCTATTCCATTTCAAAAGTGGAAGAGCTTTTCCTCTGGATTATTGATCTCTAAAGAAGCAGCTGGTGAATTACTTGCAGCTTTTTTCCTTGAATGATTCTCAGAACACTTATATTCTTTAAGAACAACTCACTTTCTGGTAGTAACCATGTTTTGTCCACCAGAGACCTTCGAAAAGCTGATGCTGATGGTACTGGGTAGTTAAATTGCCAATGAATACGTTCTGTACCCCTTAGTGGAGCTTGGCTACGGTGGGGGAGAAAGAGATAAGATTTGCCTATAGGGTGAGACTGTGGGGGAAGATATGGGGCTCCTTGATCACTTTGTGGAGACTCCTCTGGCCATGGGAATGGTATAAATGGAAGCACAGCTGCCCGTGAGACCCTGGTCTGGAATTCTGCTTCTTGTACTACAACAAAATGACCTGAGGGAAATTGGGACTATCCCCTTTGTTTTGCACCCTGTAGAATCATCATGGATTGTATTGAGTTTGTTCTGGCTCAGAAATTACAGACAAGTGATGACTATTTGTATATTTTTCAAAAATATATATTTTAGTTTTGTTTCAAAACCCAGTTTAATCCCATTTTAAGACATCAAAGACACTTCATTTCCGACATATTTTAAAGCAGAATTCCATATATTATTGGCAAAAAAAGACACAAAAAAGAAAGGTAATACCACAATGCATTGTAACAAGTGAGAAAAAAAATCAAGATGGTTGATGAATCGAGACATGTTTATAATGCATGTACATTTTATTTAAGGTATGAATACTTTTATTCAGGAAGGATGTATTCAATTGATGGAAAAGTGGCAGTAAAGTCATTTATGATGTTACAATATATTTGTACCTCAAATAAATGTTGCACTTTTGAAATTTCTATTCATCGAAGCATCCTGAAAAAAAAGTATCACAGTATTATCAAATACATTATGCAGCACAACAACTGTTTTCAACATTGATAATAATTAAAAAAATAAAATAAATTTGAGCAGCAAATTAGTGTATTAGAATGATTTCTGAAGGATCATGTGACACTGAAGACTGGAGTAATGATGCTGAAAATTCAGTTCCCTTTCAGTCGCTCATGTTCGACGTAGTCTGACTCCAGGGAGCCAGTCATCTTCGAGTACTATTGAAAGGAGCCAATGGAATCGGCGTGCGTGACTTGCATCACACACTCCGCCCCACAGCGCGGGTATAAATACGGAAGTGGATGCACGGAAGTGGATGCATGCACTAGTTGCCTTTCGCTTCGGAGCTGATCGTTTGATGTCTCTGAAGAGTGCTGTTGTTTACAACGAGCGTGTGTGTCGGTGTTCTTCTGGAAGACTCTCCCAGTGCTGGTGATTTCTACAGCGCGAGTGCAGCGGTGATCGGAAGCTTTGAGCTCTCAACTGCTGTTTTAACAGCAACCAATTTCTAAATGTTTGTGTTTGTTGACGGCTGGTTAGAGTGCGGAAAGGTGAGTGCTTCACTGTTTCAGTTCATTGTTCAGTGTTGCCGCGGTCATTTCCCTGTGTGCTCCGGCACTGGTGATGGGTCTTAATTCCTGAAAGAGCAACACGGGTGCGTTTGCGTCTTTTTCAAGGTGGATGTTATTCCACCCGTGCGTTTCTGGATGCGGTCGTTCCCTGTTCCTTTCTGACGGTCACAATTGTTGCCCACAAACATCCTGCCCTGGCAGCCCGCTGGGCCTCTGCAGCAGCCTCCAGCCAGGCCTCCAGGGACGTGCACAGGGGGGTTGCTCAGGTTGCCCGGGCAACTCCCCATATGCCCTTCTCGACTCAGGTTGCCCTTCCAAAAAAAAAAAAAAAAAATCGTACAATGGATGCAGAATTTCACGTAGGCCTAGATAAAAAAATCCAAAAATCGCAAAGCCTCATTCACTTCCATTCGGGCACTCAGCTCAACAGTTTACGTGGCTGCTGCGCTGCACCCGACCATAGACTGCACGCAACCGGTGCGTAAAGCCCCGCAAATTACTTAAGGCCCGGCCTCCATCTCGTGTCATAGTTCGTCAAATAATGTGTACAACATCCATGACAAAATGAAGCGAAACTATCCTTCTGGTCACGAAAAGAGGAAGAAGAAAAAAACCATGAGTGAATTGCGGGAACAACAATCAGGTAAACTTGTGTTCTCTCCTCTCTAAGTTTGATGTCAGCAAATGTTTTTCGGTCTTGCTAACCTAGCTGGGCAGGCAGTGCATCTCTTGCATCACTTTGTGCCTGACAAAAGTGAGAGTAAAATACAATTATTTATTACGTTTGTTTTTGATAAACGACAAAGTGCAACGGTGTTTGTTTACTGCAGCTCGGAAAACATAACCGCGTCGCGTGTGTTATTGTCCGTTCATATGCCCGTGCACGAAATGAAACGCGCATTTTTCAAGCAGAAATATGTGGAGACCAGACATACTGTACAATACATGCACGTGAATGATGGCACTCCCAATCAAAGTACACATTATAAAACAAGACACTGATTATCTAGTCTCTAAACAACTGCACTAATTATGCAAGATAGAAAGCAATGTATTGACAATTTGACATTGATTGACTGTTGATTTATAGGCTATATTGAATTTAAAATGTTGGTTAGCTGGACATACTGGTCAATATGGATACACATCCCTCAGTAAATAATAACCATAAATCAAGAATTGCTTCAACATGCATAATAATAATAAAAAAGTCATACTGATGCCGAAAATACCCAAGCTGTAGAGAGAGAACCAAAGTTAATCCCAAAAGCCAAAGCTCAGGGTTATAATTTATTATTTTCTTCTTATTTATGTTTACGTTAATATTCACTTGTTATGTTAACATTCTATTGAAAATACTCTATTCAATAAATATTGTTTGTTTGAACCTCATTCTGTTCTATATTGTTGTACTTATTCTTTGACTGTTTTGTTTAAAGGAGGGAGGATTGTATTGGGAGCACTGAAGTGTCAGGTGTGACTGTGGCAATAGCAAATGGTTTACATTGCTCACGACATCACGGGTCAGGTAGAGGGCCCCTTAGCAGAATTTTGCATAGGGCCCCAGGGGGAGGTCAGGATCGGCACTGGGTTTAGCAGTCGATTCTGTTCCCTACCGGAATTCCTGTTCCCTTTAAGCAATCATACTACAAATCATGTGTAGTTGCCCGTAGCCTACCATCACAACTGAATACGAGCAAGAAGCACAACCGAATGTGCGGGAAGCCAAAAGGTTAAAAAAGGATTGAATTTTTATCCCGAAATCTGCCAAGCCAGGTGGCAAGCGACAGCGAAAGCACTCCTGAGCGGGCCGCTCAGGGTTGGAGGAGGATGCCCTTGGAGTTGGTCACGATCCACTCCCTCCCCCTGGGTGAGGTCTGGGTGGAGTCTTCGTTTGTGTGTGTGTCTGTTCCACCCTATAAAGCCTTGCACCTCTCAGCCTCTTGTTCGCCAGCACGGCAGCTGGGTGCGGTTTGAGGACCCGGTCATCCACCTTCTCATGCATCCCTAGCCGTCTCGTGGAGACAGGTAAGTGTTGTGCACCACACTCAGACCCTGCTTCGGGCCGTCTTCAGGCTTTCCAAGCTGGGTCCCTGTCCTCCACCTCACTGCCTCGGGTATGTCTGTGGTCTCCTGGCCCGATTCATGGAAGCCAAAAATGCTTCCCAACCGGTGCAGATGGCCCCAAACTATACAATCAGACTCGGCTTGCGATTCCTTTTCGCTGGGCTTCCACCCAAGCTCAGTGACATTCATCACACCTAGTTGTTGAGCAAATATGCTCCTAAAAATAGTGACTTTAGTCACACCTAAGTGTTGAGCAGTGCTCCTGTCTTGTGTGCGCACATCGCAGTCTACTGGCGAAGGACGCGATGCAGCCGCTCCCTCCAGCCGATATGAAGGCCGGCTTCTATAAGCCCGTACTTTATTGTATCCTAGAGAGGTGGGTCACAGAGCATCTTGGTCCTGTGTTAATTGAGACGGGCCCTTTTTCGAAAGCCTCCGTTCAATTTGTTACACAGAGATGCATTTCCAAATGCTCCGTCCCCAAGATTGGTCTGCAGCTTTCGACCTGAGAGACATGTACTTCAGATCTCTATCCTTCCGCACCACATAATGCACCACGTTCGAAAGGTGTGAAGTATCAGTACAAAGTCCTACCCTTCAAGTGCTTATAGCGAGTTGGGTCCAGTGGTTAAATTAGTTTTTATAGGGTGGGGGAGCCCTTATTTACGGTGAATGGTCATTGTTCAAAATCGCGCCGTAAAATGACTTAATGTGTTTTACACCAAAGAGGCTCTTTTTCCAGTATTAATGTGTAAGGTAGGGTTGAATACATATTTAAACAAAGAGAAATACTTTACAATTCACTTTTTTTTTACCTTTAATGTTAACAGACAGCAACGGATTTCACCCTCGGGAAATGTATGAAATTGAACATGTTTGAAAATATTGGTTGGCAAATATCTTTTAAAACCAGAAAAAATGTTTGATTTAAAAGAATCAGGGCCAATTTCTTTGGCAGTTTGTTGTTTGATTTAATCACACCGACATGCAGGGCCGTACGGGGATTTTTATAAATAAAAGTTCCAAAAAATTATCTTGCTGGGGGGGTTGGGGGCATGCACAATTTTGCAATCATGCAAAATTTTGGTTTTCCTGATCTCAACATGTCCATTTTAAGGTGTTTTGAAGGCCAAAAAAAAGGACAACAACTTTAAAAGCATGTCAGTGGTCAGCATGAAGTAGGCCTATTTTATCAGATAACAGATTCTTTAACATGAGAATCAGTTTAAATGTTGCAATGAGTGATCCACACTATTAAATGGAAATGCAGAATGTTTATGCATATTGTTGACAATACACAATCACATATTCGAAACGGGAATGTCCTTAAATAAGAAATAATTCAAGGATTATTTTGTAGATGTTACATTTCAAACAAACGCCAATGCAATCATTCTGTGCACAGAGGCATATGAGCAATTAGTATGAGCATCAAAGATCAGTTTCAGCTACTTTTTCTTTCCTAAATTAATCAATATTTTGGACTAGCTAATCTGTTCATTTAATCAATGGTTCAATTGTTCACTCATAAAGACAGTCTTGTCGCCGCCTTCCGGCTTAATGATGGAAGTTGCGCAAACACGAACAAGCGGAGTGATACAAACAGTGAAAAGTCGAACACATTCGAGGTAACGTTATACAAATATATTACAATAATAATAGCAATATATTTAACAGGGTGCTTGTGTTGTTAAATTGAGCTTATAGTAGGCTATCCATTGTCTTTGATCAAACTGAGTATTTCTTTCGATCATTTAAAACTTCTATCGACAAACACCTGTTTAGATTGCATCTACGTTTAGCTACTTGCATCTTATCTCGCATGGTATGCCCGTTGTGAAGTGTGAAGCGTCGCCTTGGGATTCATGCTCGGCTTGCGCTTCTGTGAACATAAATCCCACTTGCTTTGATTGGACTCAAACATTTTGACATTGAAGTGCGGGTGAGTGCTGAAGCAGAAGGTCAGTTATCGTTGTGATGGGCAAATCATTGCAGCACCAAATTCGAGTTAATATTAGCCAATTATTTCATAACTTTCATTATATACACTCAACAAATTTTATATATTTGGTGCTGAAGGAGACGGAGCTGAGCTCCGGCAGGGTGTGTTGTGGACCCGAGGAGGCGGAGCTGCGCTCCGGTGCGCTCCGCCCCAATTTAACCTATGGTTGGGTCCTCAGGTCAACTGGGAAAGAGTAAACTCGTCCACAGACTGAGGATCTCTTTTCTAGTTTGGAGATGGATTCAGGCCACCGCATCCCTGAAAAGAGTGTGTGGATGGTTAGTGCCGTATAGAAGTGAGAAAGAGTCCCGCTGTATAGAAGTGAGAAAGGGTCCCAATGAAACTCTTCAGAGGCTCCTGGGATATATGGTAGATGCAGCCCCTTGGCTTCCTCCATATGAAGACCGCTTCAGCACTGACATCATGGGCGAGTCCCGAGGTGGCCGTGGCAGAGCGGCACGTTCCGTCTGACAGCACCCTGGCCTGCCGCCAAACCCTCAGTCCGTAACAGACCTTTTGTTTCTCCGGGCCAACGGTCCCTAGAACGAGTGTCCATCAATACCAGCTGAGGGGGCACGTACAAAGGGCATGCAGCAACGCAGGTCTGGGTGGCCCTCCGACTGCATTGGCATTCATTGCCTCGAGTTGCTTGTAGTTCATCTCGCTTTGAGACACCGCTACTCAGCAAATTTGTACTGGTCTGAAAAGACAACATTGCGACCATTGCGCTACGCTTCCCTCGCATGTCACAACTCGCCCGCCACCTCCTCCTCGGAGTCAGAAGCTTCTGAGTTCGCTTCATTCCACTTTTCACTTCTGGCCTACTCAATCGTGCCGCTGACGAGCCTCACGACAGCCTATGGCCCAGGGAGAGTGGGGTCTCCATCCCCAGGCGGTCCAGCTGTTTGGGACCACTTCGGGGCCGAAAAGTTACATCTGTTGCCCCTCCGGACTCGTCCCTCTGCCAGTTGTTTTTTCTCCTGTCTGAGTGGACATCCCTCGACACAGAAAAAAACTCTAATGCTAATCGGTTGGAGTGAGGGCTGTCTCCTCCACCTCAAAATGATGTTGCCTCTGTATTGATGCACATCATGATGATCCGTGGGAAGCACGACTTGATCGCAAGGTTCCTGAGGGGAGCAAGGAGACGCCTTGCGCCCCCTCTGTTCCCACTTGGGACTTATCTCTGGTGCTACTGCACTGCAGAGACCTCCCATGAGCCCTTCAGGCAGTGAGTTAAAAATCCTGTTTTTAGAGAAACAGTTCCCCTGCTTGCTTGGTCTCTATCTAGAGGGTAGGGACTTACACGCATTTTCGGTCAACGAATCGTGCCTTGAATTCGGGCTGGCTAAATCTCGTGGAATCTGAGACCCCCGGCCTGAATATGTGCCCAAGGTTCCTACCTTTCCTACGGGACCAGGTGGTAAGCCTGCAAGCGCTGCCCCGGAGGAGGCAGACCCAGCCCTGGCTTTTCTCTGTCCTTCCGCTCCATTGCGGTTATATGTGCTCAGAATGCAAAGCCTGGACATCAGACCAGCTCTTGACTGTTACGGAGACCAGCAGAAGGGAAGGCTGTTTCCAAGCAGAGGTTGGCCCACTACATGTGGTTGCCTTCATCTTGGTGAGTAAGTTTTCCCAAGATGCACGTGCCCACCTGGGTGGTGAGCTCATCCTAAGTGAGAGTATTGCTATTTCCTAGGCGTTGACACAGGGTGCCTCACTGAACAGATGGTAAATGGAGTTGGGGGCTGGGCGACACCTATCACGTTCGCTAGAGAACGAGCCTATGTGTCGAACCGCTGGTTCCCGTGGGCTCCCTTCACATGAAGCCAGTTTCACTGTAAGCAGGGTTCGAAGTGTCGGCTTGCTGCGCCATTCCCCATAAGTGTGCAATCCAGTAGAGTTCCCCTTATTAGCCAAACCCTGTTGAGTTCCTCCATGCCTTTCGGCAACGGACGTGGCGGAACGTCCGAAGCCAGCCCTATCCCTTGTATGCACTGGTGGAACCTGTGTTAGGCTGGGTCCATATGTTGTGATCCCTACAGCGATCCCATATGTGTATTCTTCTACGGTGCGGCTCCCTGCGGCGAGCCCGTGTCTTCCCAGGCGAGCCTGCTCTGCCGCCACTGTCCGGTGAGTCTCCCCACTGTCATAGGCTGGAGCCACCCCAGTGACATTCCATTTGTTGTACTGCCCGGTCATCCGCACAGTCCATATGTGTATTCTCCACATGTTACCTCCCTTCGGGCAGGATGTGGCTTCCGCAGCGTCCCTTCCTTCCATTAAAAAGGGTACGCTTTCCCAGTGGTCCTGTGGAACAGCAGTGACTTCCCTGGCCTAAGCCCTGCCATCTCCGCCTCAAGTTGCGGGGGGATCAGGAGGATCAGGGGGATGGGGCGGGGTGTGTGATGCAAGTCATCGTTTCAATAGTACTCAAAGATGACTGGCTCCCTGGCGTGATCCCAATCAGTCATAACTAGGGATGGGAATTGATAAGATTTTATCAATATTAATGGCACTAAAGATTCTGCTTATCGATCCGATTCTCTTATCGATTCCTGATAGCACTGTGTGGAAGTAGTCATACAACAAGTAGTCGTACAAGTGGTTTTATTTGTTTTAAAGCTTAAAACTGTACTTTTTATGTAATGTATGTAATAAATGGAACCTTATTGTAAAGTGTTACCGATTAGCTATACAATGATTAAACGTCCCGTGAGTTCAGTGTTGGAAAGAGAAGTTGTTACCATTCATTAAAACGAATCGGTTCAAATGAGTCATTAGTTCGCGAATTGGACGTATCATTATCGGACGTGTGCGCGTTGTGTGATTATCCCGGCGCGTTGGGACATCCCACAAGACGTGTGTGTCATCACAGAAAACATTTCATCAATGGATAGTTTTTTTTTCCGTTATTTAAAGTGTGGTTTATGTCAGCTGAATGTGCGGAACGCTTTTCAGAGAAGATTAGGCAACGTATTTTAGCACAATTCACACCCAGCGGTAGCCTAATTCAGGGAAAACAAATCTCTGAATGCTCCACATGAAACTTTAGTCTCCCGACCTTACCATTGTGTTGTTTATTTTGATTAATATGTGCGAGGGAGAGAGAGAGGAAGACAGCGCGTAGTTTTGAGACGGTGAAGCCTTGCTCCGAAGAGAGAGCACGCGCGCGACCGGGGCTCTCTCTCTCTCTCTCTGCTCGTTCAGTTTAACATGCGCCCTCTCACAAGCGCAGCAGTTCAACTACTGACCGATCAAATAAGACTTTGGCGGTACAAAAATTCGGTTTGGACGCCGTGCGATGGTGCTTGATAAAGGACAAAAGGGACAGTTGTGAGTTCACGGTCTGTAGCCTACATACTATGGCTGACTCAGAGCAGGAGCATCGATAAGAGGACTCGTTAACGCTGAGGGCATATAATATCGATGGATCGTTAAACTTAGAACCGGTTCTCGAGTGGATCCGGTTTTCAATTCCCATCCCTAGTCATAACGTACCACTACGTCTCCGTTCCATCCTTCAGGGAACGAGGGTTACATACGTAACCATGACAATTAATTAATTTAAATTAACAAATTATAATAAGAATTTACAATTAATTTAAATTGTAATAATATTACACAATATTACTATTTCACATTTGACCAAATAAATGCAGCCTTGGTATGAGACTTTCTTCAAAAACGTAACATAAATATTACCGACCCCAAACTTTTGAAGGGGGTTGTACATGTATGTCATTCAATACTGCAAATTAGAAATAGTATAGAAATAGCATTTTACTCAATATTTTATAACAGGTTCGCATGCTAATGCTAAATCTATTCAGTAGATTCAATCTGTTCAACTAAATCTATTGAGTTGAGTGCAGTTGAAGTCAGTTATGAGGCTCCTTGAAGACAGCTGCCTATGTAGTCAGTAGACAGTAAGGGAGTTTAGTGTACTAGATGTTGGAAAAGAGCTATGCTAAGTTCATTATTAATGTGATTAAACATAGTAGGATGGTCACCTTATTTGCAGTTTGCCAAAAGGAATTTTAACTTTGTTTGCTTTGAATTCATGAAAGACAGATTTTTGATGGTAGGCAAAATTGCTCAGGAAAAAAAAGCCAGATCAGAAAGAAGCCATCCCACATGCAGCCCACTCCCAAGCACTCTCATTCTCTGCCAGCCAATCACAAAGGCAATGACCTGTTTTAAGGCATGTGTGCCACTAATATTATTCTAAATGACACGTCATGTGAATATCAGGCTATATTTAGAGGCTGCGTGAGTGTACAGAGTGGCCATATTTGGCAGAGCGCTAAAGGCCGGGTTTGTGTGTGGGAGAGAGGTCTCAGTCTTTTCCCCAGGCCAAAGTTTCTGGGAAAAGTTCCAGACGAGGAGATTGAGAGATGGAAGGAGAGGCTGGAGGAACCCGAGACCCTCTATGGGAGCACTGCATGTGGCAAAACATATTCCCACACTATTCTTGGGGTCTGATCATGGTGTTTACTCACAGCATACACACAAACACATACTTTACCGAGGCACACCATAAATAGACACAAATACAATCACCACAATCACAAATAGTAGCTTTCATGCCATCATCTACTGAGATTAAGAGCCTTTTCATTTTATTAAGAGTCATATGGTTTATAATCTACAAATTTCAGGGTTTCTCACAATTATGTCAGCAGGTTTCATGTGTATACACACACCACTGCCCAGGAAGCCATGCCCCCTCAAATTTGTCAAATGCAGGTATATTTTTAGTGTGTTCAGCAGTGAAACTTTCCAGGAATCCATCAGGCCATTGGCAGGAATCGGACTCCAGTGTTTACGCTTCTGGGCTTTTTCGCCAGTACAGTGAGACAGCAGTGGACTAGAGTGACCTTTCTGTACACTTGAACCAAACTCCAAACCCAGAAGTTCGCCTTTCCCCAACCCTCATCATGCGTCTCTACTTCTAATACATTTCCGATGCAACCCTTAATCCTTGATCAGTATTCATGCAATCAATAATTCATCCTGTCTTTATTTGCATAATTGATCATGACAACTGACGACAGCTGTCTTAAATGGAATTTTCAGGTTTGCATGCTGTGAACATGCAGAGAGATATTTATGAAGATGATATTAAGTATTGATGTTCAAGTCTTTTGACCGCCCCTGGGGATTTACTTGTTGACTTTACAAGAGCTTGTCATCAATCAAAATGAGTTGATATTAACTGTGGATCTGATGCGGAACATTACACAAACTGCCCTAAAGTGACGTGATATCATTTTACCGAGAACCATTAATATACATGGTATTAAGCACAGTCTAAAGGGTGTATGAACATATGTAGTACATTCAGCCATTGATCTATCATGTTAAGTTCTCAACATAAGTACAATTATACATAGTTTTTGCAGCCTTGGCTAAAGAAATCAAAAAGTTAAGGTTCCAAAAGGCTACTGAAGAACCATTTTGAGTTCATCAAAGAACGTCCCGGGTTACGTATGTAACCCTAGTTCCCCGAAGGGACGGACGCTGCGTGTAATCGCAGCGGCAAGACACGCAGCGTCCGTCCCTTCGGGGAACTAGGGTTACATACGTAACCCGGGACGTTCCCCTTCAGGGACTACCGCTGCGTGTAATCGCAGTGGGAACGCCCTCAGCGTGACGCGTCTGAAGCATGAATGAAATCAGTCAATGGAGAGAATGAGCGTACGGCGAGTGACGTCATCGACCAGGAAGCTATAAATATCCCCTGAGTACACAATACGCCAGCTTAAAAGTTACTGAAGCAGCGACCCAAGGGGATGCCGAGAGAATGGCAGGACACGCAGCGTCCGTCCCTTCGGGGAACTAGGGTTACATACGTAACCCGGGACGTTCCCCTTCAGGGACTACCGCTGCGTGTAATCACAGTGGGAACGCAATACCCACATCCCCATACGACCAAATCCCTGTCGTGTGTCATTAGGAGACACAAACCGACGAGAGAACCTGAGCCCCGGGAGTGGAGCTAAGATCGAGGGAATAAAATCTAACGAAAGTGTGCGGTGAGGACCAGCCTGCCGCATCACAAACGTCCTGAAGAGAAGCTTCTGAAAGAAGAGCTGTAGAAGCAGCCATACTCCGGGTGGAATGAGCCCTTACAGCCAAAGGTGAAGGCTGATGGGCCGAACCATAAGCAAGTGGGATGGCCTCGACCACCCACTTGCTCATCCTTTGCCTAGATGCAGGACACCCTTTCTTAGGAGACCCAAACAGACGAACAGTTGTTCCGATCTCCTCCACAGGGCAGCTCTGTGGACGTAAGCATCTAAAACCCAAACTGGGCACAGCAAATTAAGTTTCTCCTGGTCTGACGTCAGAAAACAGAAAACCTGCAGAACTATAGGTCTAACAGAAACAGTTGGAACCTTAGGAACAGAACCTGGTCTCGGAAAGAGAAAGGCCTTAACCAACCAGGAGCAAATTCCAGGCACGAGGGAGCCACCGAAAGTGCTTGAATATCTCCAATTCTTTTTAGAGACGAGATAGCGAGAAGAAGGATAGTCTTTAGTGTGAGGAACTTTTCCGAAACTTCCTCGATGGGCTCGAAAGGAGCTAGGGAGAGACCTTCTAAGACAATGGCCAGATCCCACGCTGGTACCCTCGTGCGAACTGCAGGCCTCAGCCTCAAGGCGCCATGAAGGAAGCGAGATATAAATGGGTGTCTCCCGAGAGAACCTCTGCTCGAAGGGGCGTGGTAAGCAGCTAAGGCCGCCACGTACACCTTCAGTGTGGAGTGGGATAACCCTGTGGAGAGACGGTCCTGCAGGAAATCCAGCACTGTACCAACCGGGCAGTTAACTGGGTCCTGCTGGCGCTCTCCACACCAAGAGGTGAAAAGTTTCCACCTCGCGGCATATAACTTCCTCGTGGCGGGAGCTCTGGATTGGAGGATGGTCTCAACGACCTCAGTCGAGAGACCAGAATCTATGAGCTGGGCCCCCTCAGAGGCCAAGCCCACAGCCTCCATAGTTCTGGGCGGGGGTGAAGGATCGACCCACTCGCCTGAGAGAGTAGATCTCTCCTGATCGGTATCTCCAGGGGAGAGCCGTCGAGGAGAGACACTAGGTCCGCAAACCATACTCGGGCCGGCCAGAACGGGGCTATTAGCAGAAGACTGAGCCCGTCCCGGCGAACCCTCTCCAGAACTCCCGGGAGCAGAGCGATCGGGGGAAAAGC
This sequence comes from Rhinichthys osculus, assembly GCA_029959095.1. Lineage (NCBI taxonomy): Eukaryota > Metazoa > Chordata > Actinopteri > Cypriniformes > Leuciscidae > Rhinichthys > Rhinichthys osculus. Next base: position 33,088,849 of record JARWKJ010000008.1, read on the forward strand.
GTACAGACGTGACCTCGGCCACGGATGTACCATCGCGTCCAACCCCAGCGGGGCTGGCAGGCTGAGAGAGAACCACAGTGGACAATGTGATGTGATGTCTCTCTGGAAGCAAATAGGTCTACCTCGGCATGACCAAAATGTTCCCATTGGAGCTCCACCACCTCGGGGTGAAGACTCCATTCCCCGGGCCTCGGCCCCTGTCTTGACAGGATGTCTGCCCCCTGATTTAAATACCCCGGGAGATAAATAGCTATCAGAGAAAGAATTTTCCCCTGGGACCATAGAAGGATCTGACGTGCCAGTTTGTAAAGCGGGCGAGAACGCAGACCCCCCTGATGGTTGATATAAGAAACCACCGATGTGTTGTCTGTCCGGACAAGAACATGGTGGCCCCTTAGGTCTGGGAGGAAGTGTTTCAGAGCCTGAAACACCACCAACATCTCTAGGCAGTTTATGTGCCACAGACGATGATGGTCCTCCCACAGACCCTGAGCCGGGCGACCAACCATGATCGCCCTCCAACCCGTGAGAGACGACAAGGAGCTCCTAACACAGGGCCTTGGGACAGAAACCAAGGATCTTTCCACATGATCAGGGCGCGATGACACCGTCGCGAACTCACGTTCATGCGAAGCGGATTTCCCCTCGGGGAGAATCCCTTGGTCCTGAGCCACCACTATAACGGTCTCATGTGCAAGAGGCCAAAAGGTATAACGTTGGACGCAGCTGCCATGAGACCTAACAGTCTCTGGAACTGTTTTACATTGGATGACTGGCCTAGCTTGACCTGATCTACTGCAGCGCGATTCAAAGCAATACGAGCAGGTGACAATCGTGCCTGCATCGTCGTTGAATCCCACACTACACCTAGAAAAGTGGTTCTCTGTAATGGAGAAAGAACACTCTTTTTGGCGTTGAGCCTCAGCCCCAGTCACTTGATATGAGCAAGAACGACATCTCGGTGCCGAACCGCCTGTTGTTCCGATTGAGCTAGAATCAAGCAATCGTCTATATAGTTCAGAAAGCGGATGCCCTGTAACCTCAGCGGGGCTATAGCAGCATCCATACACTTCGTGAATGTTCGGGGTGACAGTGCTAGGCCGAACGGAAGAACCCGATATTGATACGCTTCGCCCCTGAAAGCGAACCTCAGGAACTTCCTGTGTTGAGGGAGGATAGATACATGGAAGTAAACGTCCTTTAGATCTATCATGACAAACCAGTCCTCGGATCTGATTTGAACATCCCCAGTGACAGACACAGCGCCCTGTAACGTACTGGCAGGAAACAGCTGGTCTGGGCACTCCACAACCCTCCTCGGAGGGGGCGAGCGTCCCTCGGGAAATCGCTCGCCGAGTCTCTCTACGCCCTGTGAAGGCAGGGTTAGTAGAGCAGACCCCTGAGGGCATCGGAAAAGACAGGGCAGCGTGTTCTTGTGCAGTGAACTCAGGTCTTTCACGATGGGGACCACCCTCAGAGTCCTGACGTTCAGCACGTCAGGATTTTTTTTTTCCGATGAAGTAGTATCCTAACTCCCTGCTGGGTGGGGGACCCATTCCGCCAGGAACTCTACTAAGGGAACCAGCCTCTCGAGGCTGGCCTCTGGATCAACATCCCGAGTGACAGACACAGCACCCTGTAACATACTGGCAGGAAACAGCTGGTCTGAGCACTCCACAACCCTCCTTGGAGGGGGCGAGCGTCCCTCGGGAAATCGCTCGCCGAGTCTCTCTACGACCTGTATAGGCAGGGTTAGTAGAATAGACCCCTGAGGGCATCGAGAAAGACAGGGCAGCGTGTTTTTGTGCGGTGAACTCAAGTTTTTCCCGATGGGGACCACCCTCAGAGACTTTTTCGACGCGGCCTTTCTGGCGACAATGACTGTCCTCAGATCAGTCCTGCCCCGAGAAGGCCGCGCCGGAGAGCGCCCCGCCTCGTCCCTCCAGTTTCTCTGCAGGGGGGCACGAGACGTGACACTCCGCTTCTGCTGTGCTCTTTTGGAAGACGAACTCGACGAAAGATTTTGCTCTGGTTGAACATTCTGTGTGACAGACACAGTGCCCTGTAACGGTTTTTGTGAAAGCAGTTTTTCAAACTTGGGTACCCACATGTGAAAAGGTGGTCCAATTTGTTATTTCATATTATGAATTTTGCTAATGTTTACAACTAATAAGAAAGCATTAAGCAGCAGACCAATCACAACAGACTCGGCCATCTGACCAATCAGAGTAAAACTCGGAAAGGAGAGCCAACTGTTTCAGACACTGTGAGAAAAGAGGTCATGCTGTAATGTATATTATGAGAACATTAAAGAGTTTTTGACATTGGATTCATGTAAACCTACTGTAGAAGGCCTCCAAAACAAAAGTAGACCTTTTAATAAAAAATAGCATTGATAATAAAATAGCATTTTAAATATCTGCTTGGTTATGCCCCTTGCAAGATAATCAGACATGACATTAGATAATCAGACATGACGTTATGCTGTCTTGGAAAGTGCCTTCATGCTAAAACACTGTGTAATAGGCCAATGACGGGCTGACTACCTGACAAGACAGCTGCCTTCGGTTTCAGACTCATTCTGGGTGTGTCTCGGCTTTTCAGCTGTTTCCCAGCAGGCGACACCAATCGGCAGGTAATTACAGGTTAGCTGTTAACTACAACACAGGTTAGAACATGAAATGCACAAGGCCTGAGCAGGAAGAGCAAAGGTGGAACGTGACATTTAGTAAACGGTGTGTACTGTACTTTTGCTGTTGTAATGTATTGCATGTCTGCAGTGTGTCAACAGGAAGACACAATCAGGACACATAAGTTATCAACAGCTGTCATCGGCCTTGTCAGCCAGGCCTTGTAAGAACTGACAGGTAACATTTCCTCATCTTTAACCCTTTCACACTTACATGCACACACACACATGCATGCACATAAAAATTATTTATGTGACCATGTGATGACCAGCTCCTCTCTGAGCAACATGGTGTGCCTTTTACCATGTAGGTCATATGGAAATATCTGAACCTTGACACTGCGGAATCACTAACTTGTTCCACATCCAGGGGGCTGTTCCATAAACCAAGATTAGAGTATAAGCCAGGCTTATTTCGGTTAGTCAGGCTTATTTTTGGTAGATGCGGTTTCATAAATCAAACTTAAAAAAGTTCAAACTCAGTTACCCTGGCAACTTATGCTGGGAAACTAGCCTGGTCCAGGGCAGGCTAACTGTCAGGCTAAGCCTCAGTTGTTACACAGATCCTCAACACTGACCGACAAGAACACAATGATATTACCACTGACAGTCTCTAATACCATTATTGGACTTTATAAATACACAGTATACAGACAATCAACTTAAATAAGGCTACAATATAGACACATATATAAGGCGTTTTAAAGTTGTCCGTTTAGGACATGTCATTTTTGTAATAAAGACATTTTAATTAAGGAATGCCTCGGTTATCAGAGAATTCTTTCTCTACACTGTCTCTTATATACATATACATATATATATATATATATATATATATATATATATTTATATATATTTATATATTATGTACTTTATTATGTCTTTCAATTCAAACACATTTAACACAATTATACAAATGGACAGTTCCTTTAAAGACATCATATTTTCCCCCAATAAATATTCCTTATTTTTCCTTCTACTTTTTTTTCTTTTGTGATAATACCAACACATACATATAAATAAAACAATGAATAAATATTAATAAAAATATAACATTCACATATATCAAACTCTTATAATGAATGACACATAATTACTAATAGTTATTCAAGTAATATTATTTAAATATCAAATATTCAATATTAAATAAGTAAATAAATAAAATAACTAGATATAAAAGGGAAGGTTACATAAAAATTTAGTTAATGTAGGCCAATATATATTCCTTTATTTTATGGAATATTCTTTCATTTTAGAGTTGCACATATCTTTTCAAAATGTATACATTTGTTCTTAATTTAATGTTATCCTCTCCATAATGTACTTTAGAAACTAAATCTAACCACTCATTTAAAACTGGGGATTCTTGCTTTCTCAAAAAGATTATTGCATTAAAAGCTGTAATTCTCAGCATTCTAAATAAGTATTTATCATCTTTATAAAGTAGCATAGGTCCTATACCCAAAACTATATTTTGTATCTTTATATATTTAGTTTCTTAAAAAAAATCTTCCCTGAATTAGGCTACTTCTGTTCAATTTTTTTATTTTATTAGAAGTATAAAATATATGAGTGTAATGAGCTAGAAGTTCACTGCAACCTATCCAACATCCTAAAGAGAAATTATTATAATTAGAAGATATTTCTAGTGTTATAAAATATCGCATATTAATTTTCCAAGCAAAATGTTTATTTTAGTCAGAATTATTGCGCTCCTATTTGGCGCGCATGCACGCAGCAGCGCTCGTTCAATATGAAGATTAGCAGCAAAATGGATACATTTGCACGACTTTCTAACATTTACAGATGGAGAATATAACTGTAAAATGTAATTTTTGCACTGAGGGGGAAAAAAAAACATGTCACAAACGCATAATACAGCACAAAATATACGCTGTTTGATGGTGGATCGATTTGATCCACGATCGACCTCTAGGGCTGCTTCAGAAACGCGGCACACACAATTATCTAGACTAGATAAACCTGGATCAAATTAGTGAGATTGCGTGAACTTCAATTCCCTTTTATGGAACCACTTTAGCCCCAACTTATTTGTTAGGCTCATTCAAGTCCGGTTTTGGAGTTTAATCCCCACTTTTCTAAGCTTCATTTATGGAACAGCCCCCGGGACATGTACAACTTTTACATTACTGCTATTTTCATATGAGTGACAGACCAGGAAACAGCACAATCATTTTGTCAGCAAGGGCTTGTGGCAAACACACAAAGGTGAAGGTAAATTAGTTTCACAAGACATTCCATAAACAGGTAAACAAAGAAAACACAACCTACACAGAGCGTAACCTAAACGAGACTGGGCAAACACTGAGTGAAGGTGACAAACTTAAATACATATGGTGATGAACTAAATGACGAACAGCTGTGATGAATGAATGTCCATGGTTACTGATGAGTGGCGGGAAATAAGAACAAATGAAACGTGACTGAAGACAAACAAACAAACAAACAAAGGAGCCGTTTACACCTTATCACTTCATGCGTTTTCTCAGATCGGATAGCTACCTAATCGCGAAAATACCAGGTGTTGCCCTCCAAAACGCATTTGAGATTCAGGATTCAGGTCCGATCGCTCAAACCACATCAGGAGGTGGACTGGGCCGCATTCCAGATGAAACTGGACAAATCTAAATGCATCTAGTTGTTGAAACCACATATGTAAATTTTACTCCTCCCAACAATTCTGAAAAATAAACATGTGAGAGCGTGTTATAGGCTTTATGTCATGTTAAAGCCAGCTATGAGAGCACTACTGCAGCACGCATCACTGCAGCTGAGCAGCTGAGCATCTATTCATCAAGCCAACATGCAAACTATCACAAATCAAAGTGAAAGTAAGTTGCAGACACTCAACACACAATCATCTTCATTAAAAAGAGAGAGAGAGCAAATTTTCCTAAGAGAGCTTACACAAGTGTGAAATTCCATGTACATGGTACAGGGTTTCCATTACCCCGCACTGTCGCCAAACCTTCAGCCCGTGGTCGGACCCTTCGTTTCTACTGGCAGGTTCCCCTAGAACAAGTGTCCAGGCATGCTGTGGTCTTCACGGATGCCTCTGCCACCGGCTGGGGGGGCCACGTACAACCGGCATGCAGCTTCGGGTCTGCAGCTGGCCTCAAGGCCTACACAAGTATGCATTTCCCCGAGTGAGCCTTCTTACACGGACCTTGTGCAAAGTCAGGGAGGACGAGGAGCAGGTCCTGTTAGTGGCCCCCTATTGGCCCAACCGGACCTGGATCCCAGAACTAGTACTCCTCGCGACAGTTCCTCCCTGGTCCATTCCTCCGAGGAAGGACCTGCTTTCTCAGAGACGGGGCACCCTATGGCACCCGCTTCCAGATCTCTGGAAACTCCATGTCTGGTCCCTGGACGGGACAGGGAGGTTCTAGGTGACCTACCCCAGGCGGTGGTAGACACAATCACTTCTGGTAGAGCCCCCTCCACGAGGCGCCTCTATGGATTGAAGTGGAACCTATTCGTTGAGATCAGCTCTCTGATCAATAAAAATGCATGAAGTGACCAGGTGTAAACAGGCCCTAAAAGTCCATGAAAGTGAAACTAACTGTACACAAACGGGACACCTTTGGAGAAAATTGAGGAAAGAGTAGAGATATAATGTGATCAGAAGAAAGAAGACAGTCATGTCTGTCAAGTTCCAAAAAATAAAATAAAAATAAAATAGCCTAAATTAATATGATTATACAGTATATAAATATAACTGTATCTGTATCTGCATGAGAGTTATTATTGCCTAATGGCTGGGTGGCATCAACACAATGAGTATATAATATAGGCTACATTTAGATGGAAGTAGAAGGCCTATGTGCATATTGTGTACTGTATATGCAACTGTATAAATAAATACTGTACTGTATATAAAGCTGTATAAAAAAAAATGCATTAACACAGGTAATGTGTCTGCCAACCTGGCCAAAGATTAAAGAGACAAGAAGATACACACCACCCACTGTCAATTCCCACTTTTCTCTTTCTTGTTTTTCTCTTTCTTCTCTTTCTCAGTTTCTTGAAGCCAACACCAGAGGAAAACCTTAAAGGAATCTCTTTCCCACAGGTGTAGCTCATGGTTCATTGTGTAGTCTATCTGACTGGTTCATTCTCATGACTCCCTCAGGGTTTGTTTGGTTCGCCAGTGTATCTCAGGAGGGTCTGAGTAGTGAAGTGTGGAGGATAGGACAGAAATGATTAGGACAGACTGTGTATGTCAATGTTGGGGTGAGGAGACGATCTGGTCAAGCAAGCGAAACATTGAGGGTCTGTCGCTCCCTCTTTCGCACATACCGTCACACTACTGAGTCACAGGCTTTATTCCCCACAGTCAGAGCCAGGCCATGAGCAAAGGTGTCGCTTTCAGATCATACACTTCTGTGGGGTCCTGCATCAGATGAGACTGCCAATGAGATAAATAGTAATGCTAATGGATAGCTTTATCCCGGTATTATATATAGACCTCCTTGGGCAAATGTTCTATGAATGTATTTAATTCTACATACCTATAAAACATACATCATAAAAGAGCAGTAAAAAATAAGTTGCTAATTTAATTCAGTGCATGCTATGGATGTAGAATTTCACTTTTTCAATGATCCTGTGATCTGTCATACAGACCGTTCAGACCATAAGCAATTAAGAGCCTGGATGTGGCTGGATGCCTGTTACAAAATGTATTATGTTTAGGCCTAATGGCTTTCTCTCAATGCCTCCAATCAAACCGGCTAATGAGGACCATCAGCAGAGTGGGCCTGCAGCGGTACAAACATGCCTCAATGGGACTTTCCACTTTTGCCAGTCTAAAAAGCCATAACACAGCAGGCAGGCTTGGGATGATTTGGCAGAGCCTTTAAACTATGCAATAAACAATATGATTTGGCCCTTAGGGTTTTGATTCGCTTCCCAAATTAGCACTGGCATATCCATGTTTCCTTAAAATATGGAAAGAGAGAGAGAGAGAGAGAGAGAGAGAGAGAGAGAGAGAGAGAGAGAGAGAGAGAGAGAGAGAGAGAGAGAGAGAGAGAGAGAGAGAAAGGAATAAGGGTGGCACTGTATGGTGATTTGTGCCAGAAACTGAAGGTTGAAATTAGACCTCATGTCCACATTCTTTCTTACTGTGTAATGAGTCACATCAACTTGAACCTCAGATACAGCACTGCTCATTAGAATCAGATTTATTATTTTCAACATAGGCTCATTGCTCAATCCTATATTTTTTGCAATAACTCCAAAAATGCCTATATATACAATTCACTGCAGCTGAAATATTGGGAGAGTTAAACAACATTTTTTGTTCCCTTTCACACAAATTGCTGTTGCAGGGCCAGATTATTGATAAATAAAGAATTTTCCGCGTACGTTCACACCGGTGTGATTAGAGCGGTCAGTGCATCACGTGATCAACTGTTAAATTCAAATGTGCTTTCACGCGTTGGCTGGTGTTGAGACAGAGACAGACACGCTCAGCGCTTGTCATATATCAGAACTTTTCAGTCTTTTCAACCACATAATGTTTATTTTAGGTTTCAGACATTTAAATTCACATAAGTACTAAAAAAAACAATACATTTAGAGTTTGTACAATACACACTGATGTCTGGAAGCGGCGATAATAATTATTTCCATTATAATTAGACGACACGTTTTATATCAGATACATATTGTATAAGTAACTTTAACTTAAAGTTTACTCTATTCTTCTCCCAGTTCACCGGCCACTTACTTTCATTAATTTCAGGAGAAGTGGATGAATTAACATGTTGTAAATCCAACAGATCCGATTCTCTGAAATGAGGCACATGCTCATTTCCTCTACTTTTACATTTAGATGACCTTTTTTCCATCTTCTAAAGTTCACTTCAAGTTATAAAATAAAAGCATGAATAATTTAGTAATCCTGTTCAATGTAATATTTAGCAAAAAAAATCAGTTTTCAATTCAATTCAAATTCAATTCAAATTTATTTGTATAGCGCTTTTCACAATTCATATTGTTTCAAAGCAGCTTTACAGAAAGTGCATTTCAGAAATGTACATAGAAGAATATAGTTAGTTAATCATCATGTATTAATTTAGGGCATAACATATCGCCGGCGTTGAGTCGTCTCTTCACAGGCGTCGAGTCGTCTCATCGCAGGTGTTGGGGCATCTGAAGTCTCTGTGAGAGTCTGGATACAAACTGGAGCTGACGAACGCTATTTACCTCGGGACTAGCGTCCCGAGATAACAGCAGAAAAGCAGATGGGAAATAATTAGCGTAGCTGCTGTTCATAATATTAATGCATTCGATCTGATTCAACAATAGAAGGTAAGCATTATGTGAATGCTTGGCTAAAGAGATGCGTCTTTAATCTAGTTTTGAACTGGGAGAGCGAGTCTGAGCCACGAACAGTATCAGGAAGGCTATTCCAGAGTTTAGGAGCTAAATGTGAGAACGCCCTCCCTCCTTTAGTGGACTTAGATATCCTAGGAATGACCAGAAGCCTCGAATTTAGTGATCTTAACGAACGCGATGGATTGTAGGGCGATAGAAGGTCCATTAAATACACAGGAGCTAAACCATTTAGGGCTTTATAGGTCAGTAGAAGTACTTTGTAATTGATACGGAACTTAATAGGTAACCAGTGCAGAGATGATAAAATCGGTGTTATATGATCATATTTTCTTGACCTAGTAAGAACTCTAGCGGCTGCATTTTGCACTAACTGTAGCTTGTTTATTGAGGATGCAGGACAACCAGCTAATAAGGCATTACAGTAATCTAGTCTCGAGGTCATGAATGCATGAACTAACTTTTCTGCATCGGAAACAGATAGCATGTTACGTAATTTAGCAATGTTTCTAAGGTGGAAAAAGGCAGTTCTTGTAACATATGAAATATGATTTTCGAAAGACAAGTTGCGGTCTAGTATAACACCCAGGTCTTTTACTGTAGTCGATAAGGTAAAAGGACATCCTTCTAAATTAAAGTTGTATTGTAAGAGATTTTGTGGGTAGTTTTTTGGACCAATAAGTAATACCTCCGTTTTATCTGAATTTAATAGCAGGAAATTACACGTCATCCAGCATTTTATATCTTTAAGACATTCTGTCAATTTTGATGAGTTAGTGTTTTCATCTGGTCGTGATGAAATCTATAATTGAGTGTCATCAGCATAGCAGTGGAAATTAATTCCATGTTTTCTTATAATATTACCAAGTGGCAGCATATATATTGAGAATAGCAGAGGGCCTAACACCGATCCTTGCGGCACTCCATAGTCTACTGACGTTATCTTCGATTTTTCCCCATTTAAACAAACAAAATGGTAACGGTCCGATAAGTACGATCTGAACCAACTTAATGCCTGTCCCTGAACACCAGTGTAGTTTTGTAGTCGATCCAAGAGTATTTTATGATCTATAGTGTCAAACGCAGCGCTAAGATCGAGTAGAACTAGTATTGAGATACAGCCTTGGTCAGAAGCTAAAAGTAAATCATTTGTAATTTTAACTAGCGCAGTTTCTGTGCTATGATGCGGTCTGAATCCTGACTGAAATTTTTTCATATATCTCATTTTCTTGCAAGAAAGAGCACAATTGAGCGGACACAATTTTTTCTAGTATTTTAGACATAAATGGAAGATTTGAAATGGGTCTGTAATTTGCTAAGTTATTTTGATCTAATTGCGGTTTCTTAATAAGAGGTTTTATTACTGCCAGCTTGAATATTTTTGGAACATGACCTAAAGATAAAGATGAGTTAATAATATTGAGAAGAGGCTCTTCCACTACAGGTAACACTTCTTTCAGTAGTTTAGTGGGTATTGGATCTAATAAACATGTTGTTGGTTTAGATGCAATGATAAGTTTATTTAGCTCTTCCTGTCCTACAGTTGTAAAGCGGTGTAGTTGTTCTTGAGGGGCGATAATTGAGGCTGAATCATAAGACACCATAGAGGATTGTACATTTACAATTGTATTTCGGATGCTTTCTATTTTCTCATTGAAGTAATTCATAAAATCATTACAGCTATACTGTAACGGAATAATTTGCTCGGGTGATGTCTGTTTATTTGTTAGTCTAGCCACGGTGTTAAATAAAAACCTTGGATTATTTTGGTTATTTTCTATTAGTTTGCGGAGATGCTCAGCCCTGGCTGCTTTTAGAGCCTTTTTATAACGTGACACACTGTCTTTCCACGCGATTCTAAAGACCTCTAAATTAGTTTGTTTCCATTTACGCTCTAAGTTACGAGTTTCTCTCTTGATAGCATGTGTAGTACTATTGTACCATGGTGCTTTAGTTTTCTCTCTAACCTTTTTTAATCTAATTGGTGCAACAATATCTAATGTACTAGAGAAAATGGTGCTCAAACTGCTGGTCATTTCCTCTAGTTCATCTGTTTGTTTGGGTTCACTGAGCAGCTGAGATAGATCAGGTAAGCTATTTGAGAATCTATCTATAGTGATTGGAAGGATTGTTCTGCCTGGTCTATAACGCGGCGCAACATGACAAATTTCAGCAGTACGTATTATACAAGTTACCATGTGATGATCAGTGAGATCGTCACTTTGCGGTATAATATCTATATCGGTTGGATTGGTTCCGTATGATATAATTAAATCTAGTGTATGATTTAGACGATGAGTGGGACCACTGACGTTTTGCTTGACCCCAAAGGAGTTTAATAAATCTGTAAACGCAGCCCCTAACGCATCGTTTGTGTTATCTACGTGTATGTTAAAATCTCCAACAATTATTGCTTTATCAGCATTGACCAATAGATCTGAGAGAAAGTCTGCAAACTCTTTTAGGAAATCAGTGTAGGGCCCTGGCGGTCTATATACAGTAGCCAAGGCTAGAGATAATAGGGATTTCTTTCTTACATCTAAGAGCGTAACATTTAGCACAAGTACTTCAAACTAATTAAACCTGTGACCTGTTTTCTGAGTAACATTAAGAATTAAGTTAAGAATTACATTAAGTTTTTCATATATTTTACATTATATTTATTTAAACAAGATATTATAAATTTTCAATGATATAGTTGCTATGCTAAGCAACACAGCGTTAAAATAATATGTGTGGTCACAGGTGTTTTTTTTTATGATTATATTTTATAAAGCAAGACATAAAGTGGTGGCATTAATACTGAATTCAACTGATGTGCGGACACAGGTGTGTCTATAACGGTGTGTCTTATTTAATTTATAGGTGGCCTTAAACAAGGCTCATCCAATCAGATTTCAGAGTAAGACCGTCGTGTTTTATAAGATGGAAGTGACTTGGCGGGTACAAACAGCTGAAGCATTAAGAAAGGAAACAGATGATTCTAAAAACAGTGACATGTCCACCCCCTTCTGTGAAGACACCAGCAAGGTTGTTATTGTATCTCAGGACAGCCGTTTACTTATAGGAACAACATATCAGAGACACGTCTCCTTTCGTCTCTCTCTCACTCTCCGCCCTATCATTTGCATACATTTCCATCCCACTGCAAGGTTCTCCACCACACCATGAGGACAGACTGTCTATAAGAGAAGGGGAGATGAAGGAAGACATCTGTATGGATTTGATAAGGGTAATATATGGGCACGTAAATAAATTTACATGTAACATTTGAATTAGAAGTGGGATCAATCATCGTCGCTGGCTCATGGGAGGCTAAAGAGATGGGGAGGGGAACAGCTGTGGAGGGAAGACAGGATAGCAGGACGAGGAGGAGGGGAGAGGTGTTCAGTATGCATCAGTGCCCCCAAGTCCCTCCTCTTTGCCTGCCTCATAAAAGAGATTTTTTTTTTTTTTCGGGGGGGGGGGGGGGGAGAGGTGGGGTGTTCAGAGGAACCCGATAACTGTTTGCCATCAGACATGCTTGTTTTGCTGGTGATTTAGAACTATGTGCAGCGTGCTTGATTCTATGGTGAGATTTAAAGCAGTGTAACCACAAATTGCTGAAATAATCACTGTTCCCTTTCGAGGGAACTCGCGATGCGTCATCGACGCTTTGGGAACGCCCCCAGCGTGAATGCGTCTGAGCATCAATGTCAACTAGTACAATGGAAAGAATGAGCGTCACGGGCGGGTGACGTCATGACCAGGAAGGGATAAAAGCACATCCAGTGCAAACCGGCCTTAGCTTCTGTGTCTCAGCAAGCGATCTGTGTTACTCTGTCTCTGTCTATTTATTGTTGTCTGTTCGATATTATTGGGAAGAGTTATGGCGAAACAACTTTACTAACTCTGTGCTTCTCCCTGCCCGCGTTATTTAATGGGTGGGGACACACACGTGCTTTGTGTAGTTTGTTTGGGAGTGGAGCATGCGGTGTCAGCCTTCGAGGGGGCTGATTGCCAGCATTGCGAGATGCTTCCGCTCCGCATGCTCCGCTCTCGCCTGACGCTTTTCGAGGAAAGTGGCCAGGCTCGCGATCCTCAGGGTGCAGGACCCGCGTCTGCCGAGGCAGCGCGGAGAATGCATTCCTGTGGATCGCGAATAGGATCTCTTTACGGGGTTGGAGACAGGTCCGCGGACCTGTCTCCTCCCTTTCCACGAGGGATCCAGTGCTCTCTCACCGGTCTCGGAAGCCCGCGCTGCGGTCTCTTCCGCCCGGGGAGAGAAATCAATGCTTCAATGCTCTACCTCCGAGGAGGTAGATGTGCTGGGCATTGAAAGTGACACAATCATTGGGGGAAGTGGATTTGCCATCTCTTCCCCAGCGTATGAGAAATATATATAGCCTATATATATATATATATATATATATGATAGTTTATATATTATATATAAAATAAAGTGAATATATATAAAGAATGTATATATAAAAAATAATAAGCTGGTGGAGGTGTTTACTAAGGCTGTAGATAAATTAAATATTTAATGGCCAGCAGAAATAAGGGGGCACTCGTCCTTAAAATAATTTGAACGAGTTTCCTTCCCTCTATTTTTCCACCTCCATCACGGGGCCTTCCATTTTTCCCGGTCTGCACAGCGAGCTGTCTAGATCATGGAAAAAGCCTTAATCATCTTTTAGCCCCACATTCATGTATATTCAGATATTTGGGGGTTAAGAGAGTATGGCTATGGGGCAATACCCCGGGTAGAACAGACACTTGCGAGCTATCTGTCTCCCGGTTCAGTATGGTCCTTGAAGGCGTCGGCTTCTCTCACTAAACCATTAAAGAAAACTATTTTTTAATCTAGTGGGAAAAGCATATATGGCAGTGGGTCTAGCATGAGCCTGCTTGCACACTATAGCAGTGCTGCAAGCATATCAGGCTGACCTGCTGTGGTATTTGGACAGAAGTGAGGGAGTTTGGCCCGATAGGGTTTGATAACTCCGTCGGGCCTCAGATTTATCTCTCAGGGATGGCAGCCCTTGTGGTCACTGAGAGACACCTCTGGCTCAATTTGATGGGAATCATGGAGGAAGATACAAGATAATCTCTCCCTCGCTATGTCCAACCCCCTGGGGCTGCTGGGCGTGAGCAGCTCCAGCCGGCTAGTTTCTCATACACAACACAGCAGCCAAAGCCTTCAAAGCAGAAGCCGGATCCGAGGATCGTTCTTCATGCTGAGAAGGCTGCGGCTCAAAAGAAAAGGTCTGGCGCCACCGGCGTCAGACCGGTGAGGGCAGCCCCAACCGGGGTGGAATGGTGTACACCTCATTATACGGTGCCCTTTCCATCTCGGTGCCCTCAGGGGACCGTTCTGCCAACCCCGCCACCCTTGGTGCTTCGGGGTGCAGCGTTTTCCAGCGAGCTTCTGGCGCAGCATCAACTCGACATTGCGTCGGACTTGCGCCCTCTGAGGGGGGTTCGAAAACAGTCCTGCCAGTATGCTTCAGGTCCCCGAACTGGCTGTCTTTATTACACCAGAGGCCAGCCTCGAGGGGCTGGTTTCCTTGGTAGATTTTCTGGCAGCGCGGAAGCTACTGCCAAATATATCTCTATGGGTAATGGTAATCTCTCTGGTAATGGAGCAAGAGGTAAAGCCCCTGTTAGCAAAGAAAGCTATAGAGCAGGTGTACTCACCCGACATTGCATCGGGTCTTCACAGTCGTTATCTCATTGTTCCAAAAAAGGATGGAGAGCTGCGTCACATACTAGATCTTCGTCTGTTGGAGTGTTTGGTGCTGGAACTCATGTCCAAGATGCTGACACTCGAACAGATCGTGGTTCAAATCAGATCCGAGGACTGGTTTGTCACGATAGATCTAAAAGACGTATACTTCCATATCTCCATCCTCCCTCAGCACAGGAGGTTCCTGAGGTTTTCTTTGGGGCAAAGAACAACAGTATCAGGCACTTCCTTTCGGTCTAGCTCTATCACCCCGCACATTCACGAAGTGTGTAGACGCAGCTCTGGCCCCGCCAGGCTGCAGTGTATACGCATTCTGAATTGCATAGATGACTGGCTGATTCTAGCGGAATCAGAACAGTTAGCGGTTCGGCACCGAGGTGTCGTTCTCGCTCATATGCAGATGTTGGGGTTGAGGCTCAATGCCAGGAAGAGTGTGCTTTCTCCAGTACAGAGAACCACTTTCCTTGGTGTGGTATGGGATTCAGTGACGATGCGGGCCACTCTGTCGCCCGTTCGTGTAGCTGCTATCCTAACAGCCACAAAAGAGCTGAGGCTAGGCCAGTCACGCACTGTAAAACAGTTCGAGAGACTGTTGGGTCTTTTGGCAGCAGCGTCCAATGGGATACCTTTTGGCCTGCTGTACATGAGACCTTTACAGTGGTGGCTCAGGACCAGACGGTTCTCCCCGAGGGGAAACCCACTTCGTATGATCAAGATCACGCAGCGGTGTCTCCGCGCCTTGGTTATATGGAGGAAACACTGGTTCTTAGCCCAGGGTCCGGTGGTGGGAGCTCTTTGCCATCGAGTTGTGATCTCGACAGATGCTTCCTCACCGGCTGGGGAGCGGAATTGGAAGGCCGCTCAGCTCAGGGCTTGGGAGGAGTCATCATCTCGGTTGGCACATGAATTGCCTAGAGATGATGGTCGTCTTCAATGCGTTGAGACATCTCCTCCCAGACCTGAGGGGCCATCATCTGTTGTTCTGAAACAGTGACTGTTAGGCCTCAGGGCAGCAGCGTTCAATGTGATACCCTTTGACCTGCTGTACGTGAGACCTTTACAGTGGTGGCTCAGGACCAGAGGGTTCTCCTTGAGGGGAAACCCACTCCGTACGATCAAGATCACGCGGCAGTATCCCCGCGCCTTGGTTATATGGAGGAAACTCTGGTTCTTGACCCACAGACAACACGTTGGTGGCCTATTATTTTGGTCCCTCAGGAAATTACGCTGTCTGAGGGCAGTGTATATTCCGGGGGGGCCAGAATATTGGAGCAGACACCCTGTCGAGGCAGGGGCTGAGGCCAGGGGACTCCACCCTTAGGCGGTGGAGCAAATATTGGAGTTTTATGGCCAGGCAGAAGTGGATTTGTTCTCGTCTCAGCATACGACACACTGTCCACTCTGGTTATCCCTCACTCAACCAGTCCCCTCGGGGCTGGTTGCTATGGTGCAGATGTGGCCGAGGCTACGTTTGTACTTATTTCCCCCTGTTGCTCTGCTCCCAGGAGTTCTGGAGTGATTCCGCCAGGATGGAATAAGCCTATTTAGTAGCAGCACCCTGGCCGAGCTGAATTTGGTTTGCGGAACTAATTTTTCTCCTCGTCGGACCTCACTTGGAGGTCCCGATCAGGAGAGACCTTCTGTCTCAGGCAGGGGATGCAATATTGCACCCCCGGCAGGGGATTTGGAAACTGTGGGTTTGGCCTCTGAGGGGGCCCAACTCATAGAGAGTGGTCTCTCAACCGAGGTTGTTGAAACCATTCTAAGCTCCAGAGTTCCCGCTACGAGGAAACTATATTCACTATTTCGAGAGTTTTTCACTTCTTGGTGTTACCAGCGTCAGTGGTATCCGGTTAACTGTTCAGTAAACACAGTATTCGAGTTTCTGCAAGAATGCTTTGTATCAGGTCTATGTCCTTCCACGCTTAAGGTATACGTGGCGGCCATTGCGGCTTTCCACGCCCTGGTGGGTAGTACATTTTTGGGTCGAGACCCCCTGATCACTCGTTTCCTTCGTGGCACTTTGAGGCTGAGGCCTGCAACTTGCACTAGGGGGCTGGCTTGGGACCTTGCAATAGTTCTAGAAGGCCTATCTCGGGCTCCCTTCGAGCCCTTAGATTTGGTCTCAGAGAAGTTCCTTTCTTTTAAGACTATTTTCTGCTAGCTATTTCGTCCCTATAAGAGTCAGACCTTCAGGCCCTTTCGGTCCCCACCTGCCTCGAGTGCACGGGGATGGCCTAGGCAATCTTACCCGAAACATGGATATGTTCCAAAGGTGCCTACCATTATTCCGAGGCCTATTGTGCTGCAGGTTTCTGTCCTCCTCCTTTTACATCTGCGGACACTCAGGTACTTGGAATTCTGGCGTTTTGGGTATTCTCGTTCCCAAAGCGTCGATGACGCATCGCGAGTTCCCTCGAAAGGGAACGTCTCAGGTTACGACTGTAACCATAGTTCCCTGAGAAAGGGAACGAGACGATGTGTCACCCTGCCATACTTCCTGCATCCCTGTGATCGGCTTGCTTCGACATTTTTTAAGCTAATGCCGGTTTGCACCGGATGTGCTTTTATCCCTTTCTGGTCATGACGTCACCCGCCCGTGACGCTCATTCTTTCCATTGGACTAGTTGACATTGATGCTCAGACGCATTCATGCTGGGGGCGTTCCCAAAGCGTCGATGACGCATCGTCTCGTTCCCTTTCTCAGGGAACTATGGTTACAGTCGTAACCTGAGACGTTTTCAAACAGGTTTTCCGAACACTCCCCCATCTGACATTTGCTTAAATGATGTGTGTCTTGAATGGCGAATCTCTTGACATTATTTTTCATTATTTTTCAACAGAAATTGAGCACAACAGCATTTTAAGCAATATAAATTTGCCGTCATTTACTCCTTCTCTCTATTAATTTTTCTTCTGTAAAAGCATAATAGGAGAAAAGCGTTTATATACAACAAAAGTCCATAGTGATTTATACTATCAAGCTCCAAAACAAGCACGCCGAGAGTGTCATAAACGTGGTCAAAAAATGACACATATATTGGCCTATGATTCCAATCTTTTAAAGCCATAAATTAGCTTTATGGGACAAACAGGCTAAAGTCTGACTGAAGTTTTGTTCAGTGATTTAGGCCACATCCACACGAAGACAGAACTTTCCCTATCTTTTTTTTCCCTTCGTTCAAATTTTTTTTTCGTCTCAAGAAATATATGCGTACACACGAAACCACTGAAACCAACTGAAAACAATGTGCTACACATGCCAGACCAGTATGTGGCGCTGTAATTCTGCCACAGAGATACACTAAACAAGGAGAAGAAGACTTGGACCATGCAAATAACATTGCACGCTCTCGAACCCAACATGAAAGCAAGGTGAAGACGAAGATTGCTCACCGTAGTAGCATAGGAGCAGAATATTTTGCTTTAGTAAAGCTAACAGGCTCAGTAGCTTCTGCAGCACGAACACAGATGTAGCCAGTGGGACTTTAGGACCCAGGAGGAACTATCATCGTGATGTTGAGGGATTTGCAATCTTTGACAGCACTGATTTTATCTGGGTCTGTAGAGACACCCTTAGCCGATATTACATGACCAAAATACTTAACTTCCGAATGGAAGAAATTGCACTTACTGAGCTTTAGCTTCAGCCCGTGTTGCTGTAGTCGGTCCAAAACCAACACCAACCGCCGTAGGTGCTCCTGGAAAGATTTAGAAAAAATGATCACATCGTCTAGATAAAGTAACAACGAATGGACACTTTGGTCACCCAAAATCCTCTCCATTAAGCGTTGGAAAGTCCCCGGCGCATTGCACAACCCAAATGGCATTCGATTAAATTCAAAGAGGCCAAATGGGGTGCAAAACGCCGTCTTTGCCTTGTCCCCTTCAGCCATTGGCACCTGATTGTAACCGCTGGCAAGATCTAGGGTGGAAAATAACGTAGCTCCAGAGAGTGCATCCAGCGACTCCTCAATTCTTGGTAATGGGAAAGCATCGCGTCGGGTTTTAGCGTTAAGTTGACGATAGTCCACACAGAGGCGTATAGTGCCATCTTTTTTTTGTACAACCACGATAGGCGAGGAGTATGGACTACAACTAGTACGTACCACCCCCTGTTCTAACAATGCCTGTATGTGAGTCTTAACTACATCATACTGGGATGGGGGAAGGCGACGATAACGCTGACGTACCGGCACCTCATCCAAGAGTGGTATCTGATGTTCAATCAGGTTGGTACACACATCCTTGACACGCCCCACTCTGATTGGTCAGTGTCCTGTTGTTGAGATACGCATAGGGGTCATAGTAGTTCCGTCCCTTTTAGATACAGTATCAATGGTGACCACTATTACCAAAACTTTTTTTAAACAACATTTTCAGTCCCCAGTTCAGGAGCAATTGCGATCTTGTAGTTGGTTACAGCTGAAGGCGGCTAACGGCCTGGATATCCCATATAAGGGATATGTGGAATTAGATGTGGAGGTTCTGGGAAAAGTGTTGCCACGCAGAGGAGTTTTGGTAGTAAAAGATCCAGTCGGGCTGGGGGTCCGCCAGCATAAGGCATCGGTTCCAGGATTATTGGGTATGAATGTAATCAGTAGTTGCTACGATTAACTTTTTAGACAGCATGGTGCCGCATTGTTCCACTCCTCGTCAGTTCAAGCAGCAGGTCAGGTATGGCAACGAGTGTTGTCAGCTTATCAGACTTTTGATCATGTGTCAGCCTCTGGAGTTTTGGGTAAAGTTTCAGTGTCATTGGGGTCCCCCGTTTGTCAGGACTTTCATTGGAAGCCTAATGGCTTCCAGGCCCTTGCTAGTTGCTCCTGGGTCTTAAAGTCCCACTGGCTACACAAACATATAGTCCGCCATTGTTGTTGCTGTTACATGTGACGTAGCGGTGTGTGACTAATGCTGACACGTGGTGTGATGACATCATTGTTTCACAAAATGTACGGATTGGCCGTACACATGAAAACGCAAGGGTGTCGGTTTCAGATTTATCCACTCTGGGATCCGGTTTAAAAAAATAGCGGTTTCAGTGTCCCAAAACGACGGATCCGTCTGGAAGAAACGCCAATACGATACAAAATTTGTGCGTATGCGGCTAAACACGTCTCCGTGTGGACAGGGCCTTAATCTTCCGATACCCGATGGTATTTACCACCAAATACTTCACATTTATTAGCACTGAATAATGACTTCAATTTCAGTTTGTTTGTTAGTTTGTTTGTATGTTAACATCTTCTCATGTAGTCATGTAGACCAGGGATTTTCAAACTTTTAAATACCAAAATATGATGAGCCCCTTGCCAGGGACTTTATTCTTAAAATGCATTGAATATATGTATAAAGGTTTTTTTTTTATTATATATATTTTTTATTTTGTGTTATTCAATAAGTATGTTTAATTTTGTCATTGCACTGAAGCCAATTCAAAGAAATAATAGGCCTTTATAATCTAGAAAGGATCTACTGTATATACCTGGGGCCGTATTCACAAAGAATTTTATCTTACCACTAGGAGTACTCCTAAATCGCACTAAAATATTTTAGCTAGGAGTTTTCTCTTAAAAGTTATTCACAACGCCTTTCAGACCTACTCTTAGTAAGGAAAATGACAACTCCTAAACTAAGAGTGAGTCTTCGTTGCTATGGATGACGTCAATTCTCATGCACAAGCTTCCTCGCAATGATCACGGTGATTGGTTGTTAGATGACAGGGCGATCATGCGGAACATAACACAGACGCAACAAATCATGGAATTACGACATCTAAATATGTCTGTGTCCTACACAAAATAATAATAGTAATGTCATCGAAATGCATATATAATGACATGTTTGTGCAGGCCCCAGTGAAGTGTAATTCTAAAAAGGCAAAGAGAGAGAGAGAGAGAGAGAGAAAAGTCGTGAATTCAATTAAATTAAATCAAGGTATAGCCTATACCCCAATGAAAACCGCCACTTGCCTAATAATGAAAAATGACACTTGCATTAACACTTGCTTGGTTAATTGACATCATATTAGCAGGGGCGGACTTAACCATTAGGCAAAGGTCGGCAATTGCCTTGGGCCCCGACCTACCTAGGGGCCCCCAAAATGCCCCATTAAATTATGCTTAAGTTTTTGTTTGTTTTTACTTTTCGCAAATGATATATTTCTAAAAAAAACATTTGCGAAAAAAGGCATCAAATCATTTGTGTCGCAGACAGGAGGGGGCCCCCACCTCACTACATTGGACTATTCCATTATCTCACTTTCTGCGTGCGAAAGTGACAAGGCTGTAATGCGCCAAAAAAAACTAACGGAGAAAAATAAGTGATCAACAGACAGTGTACAGAGTGACAGACAGAGTGTACAGAGTAGTAGACAGAGTTAAAATGAAGCGAAGCTACCCAAAGCGGTGCTGAAAAAGCAGGAAGCGGGAGGAAAGCAAAACGTTTTTAGCAAAATTGCAGAAGGTATGGTAACAATCTTTTTTGTGATGCCCGCTGACAATGACAACAATGCTAACGATATGTTACAAGTCCATGGTCGTAGCCAGCTATGAGGTGACCGAGGTCCGGAACTATGTCATTTTTTTACATTCAAAAATAAAATGTCAAGCTCTCTGAATGATTAATTAGCCGTTTAAATTCATGTTGCTGCAAGAAGCTAGCGCAGTGAACGGGGCTTGAGAGCGCGCTGTGAGTGAGTGCGCAGGTGCAGCCTCCGTGTTGCCAGATCCACCTAATGGAAAGGTGGCAGTAGTCTCCTGGACCGTTTTTTCTGATTTAATGTGACACTTTAGGAAGTTATTAAAGTGGAAAGTTGCATGTTAGCGTTAGTGATATATTAACCTTATTTCCAAAACACAAGCTTTGAACTTATTTCGGATTATTATTATTATTTTGTTTCGTTTTTTTGTTTTTCGTAGCAATATCTGGCAACATTTTACTGTCGGCATTATTAAAAAAAAAGCTTATAGACAAACTGTAATTGCATAAAGCTACCACATTCGGTAAGACAAACGCAATGATCATCGTGATTATCTGTAAGAAATGTATAACACTATCAAAAACTATAGCATAATACAGATCTGTATGAATGAAATTTCAGGAAGCAATTCGCGTCGTTCGCAACGCCCGGCACGAATGATGCGTCTATTCGCGTCTTTGCATTGACTTTGTATGTAATCTACTGGCGCAAATAATTAACCCTTTCACACGTAAGTTTAAAATATTCTAACTGACCCCCCAGCGTGAGTTTTTCAAGGTGACCGTTATTTAGAACCTGCCACTTTAATGTTTCCATGGTGACGCGTCATTGCTTGTCACGTGACACAGCGCAATCACAACACAGAGCTGAATGAATGATGATCTGCTTTTATGTCTTTCTTCCTTTTCTATTCAAAATATTCACAAATGTATTCGCTATAGCATGAAAAACTGATATTCCGATTGTCAAATATGTGCAAGTGGATGTGTTTTGTTGTTTAAACACCTTTATAACGATCGCGTTAGTTGAGCTGTATGCGTTATGGGCGGCGCCATTTTAGTTTGTTTCACAGTTCAGAGAATCGGATCTGTTGCTTCTCACGAAATACATGAAAGTAAGTGGCCAGTGAACTGGGAGAAGAATAGGGTAAAATGTAAAGCTACTTACACACTGTGTATCTGATCTGAATAAAACGTTTTGTCTTATTATAATGGAAAGGAGCTTCCATAGACATCAGTGTGTATTTTACAAACTCAAAATCATTGTTTTGCTAGTTCTTATCTGTATTTAAATGTCTGAAACATAAAAATAAACATTATGTGGTTTAAAATACTCAATAGTTGTGATATATGACAGCACTGAGTGTGTCCGTCTCTGGCTCAGCGCCAGCCAACGCGCGAAAGCACGTTTGAATTTAGCAGTTGATCACGTGATGCACCGACCGTTCTAATCACACCGGTGTGATCGTACGCTCCAGGGACCAGCCAAGACTGATCACACCGGTGTGATCGTACGCGTGAAAGGGTTAAATTCGCATCCGGTGTGAACACACCATAATAGTTGAATGACGGTGGATTGTGAACTCGCCAAAACGGAAAAGAAAGCCCAACTGGACGCAGAATCAGTTACTGCTGCTGGCCCAAAAACATAATAAAAATGAAATTCGGCACTGGGATATCAAGCAAAACTAAGCGTGAGACATGGGAGAGGATTTGTTTGCAGATCAATGCAGCATTCCCGCTTGTGTCGCGGACCCCGGAGTGACTGCGAGAGGCGCTGGTATGCGCTACTATCCTTTGTGAACAGGTCTTAGTGAGTTAGGAGTCCTCTCGACTTCTTTTAAGCCAGGGGTCTCGAACCTAACTTAACTGGGGGCCGCTGGAGGTAGAGTCGGGGTCAGGCTGGGCCGCATCAAGTATTCCACAAAAAATAGTATTCAAGTATTCCAAAAAAGGAGTACAACTGATCCAATCTTCTCAATATTTATTATTAACGTTTCTTCTGAACTGTTCCTCTGAATTTGAACATTCTTTTCTGTACATGATTGGTTCTTCATGAGCTGTCCTTCTGACAGTTGAAGTTCATTTTACAAACTTTCTTTGTCTATAACACATATTTGTGATATTTATATTTGCTTATGTCCTTTTTATTTTCTTTATACAACACATTAATGATATTGAATGTTTTTTTTTTTGGAAGGCACATTTCCTTTTATTATACTTAGAAAAACAATTATTGCTTTTGAAATAGAAATATTTGCAGTCATGTCTGCCCGTCTTATTGAATTCTTTTTACACGTATAGTGTCTCAAATTACTGACTGCACAAATCAAAGCAAACCTTCTTATCAACCTGTTGGACACATATTACAAGCTCAAAATGATTATTCTCACATTGTTTTAGAGCTGGGTCTCCAACACGTCGCTCGCGAGCTGCCAGTAACTCGTGGTCTGATTGGTGGTAGCTCGACAAGGGGCCGTTCACATATCGCGCTCACATATTTTGCGCGCTTAAGTTCGTTATTTCAAATGTAGGCACGCGGCAAGCGAGCTCATAATTGAAGCGACGCGCTCATTTTTTCCAGGCGCAGTATGTTTGTACTTCGCGGTTGTCTATGACAACTATTGACAACAAACCCACCGTAAGCTGTCAAGAGACTATCTATGGTAGCCCGTAAGGGATTAAAAATCAAAATCGCGGGCCACGAGTTTGAGACCACTGTTTTAAGCTGTCCCAGACTTTGGTGATACTTTTAGGGCTAAAATGTTTCGTGAATTACTCTTAGTAAAAAAAAATAGGAGTCCTAAAGTTAGGAGTGACACGCCCATTATTTTTAGGAGTTGCTCCTAAATTCGCCAGTTAGGAGCTTCTTTTAGCCTTAAAATTATTTGTGAATACGGCCCCTGAAGAGTAAAGATGTGTCATTAAAATCCAATGTATTTGTATAGGTACAATAGAAATAGTTTCAAAGCAGTTTTACAATTAACTTCAACACACTCCCAAAATTATTGTTTTCTCCTTTCAAATTTTCACCCTGGAACCCTATTGCAGCCCCCTGAGGGTTTTAGGGCCCCAGTTTGAAAATCCCTGAAATATAGGTCCTTTATGATCCTTTTCTGTTTAACAGAAGAAAGAAAGTAAAACAGGGTTGGAATGACATGAGTAAATTATGACGATTTCATTTTTTTCTTTAAGTATGACAAATGAATGCAGAAATGAATACACAAACACATACAGCATAGTCCGTTCACATTACAGATGGTTGTATATTCACGGTTCCCACTTTAAAACAAGATGAGCACAGACATTTGCATATGATTTATCTCTGTTTGCAGGGCATGTGTGCTTAAAAGAGACATTTAAATGCATTTGTACAGCATGATTCTGTCTGTGAAGAATGAATAGGGCCCACACACATGCATGTGTCTGTGACTGGTCATTCTTTATCTATCTATCTATCTATCTATCTATCTATCTATCTATCTATCTATCTATCTATCTATCTATCTATCTATCTATCTATCTTTCTTTTTCATGACAATTAAGAACACTCTCCAAATCAAAAAAAGCATAATAAATATGGAGGTCTGCCAGACCTTGATCCTCAGGAGCAGGATTGGACACCTGTATTAGAACATTAGTAATGATGTTTCAATGGAAGCTTTAATTGTGCACTTGTAACCCCTCCAGTTGTACTCCTACCATTCCAGCCCAGTCTCATCCCAAGACGTCATATGACTGATGCTTTTGACCATACGTCAACATCCGACGTTTTAGGGTACCCTTTAACGTCAGTTAGATGACGCTATCTAATCCTAACCCTACCCCAGACCTAAACCTACCCGCGTCATCTAACTGAAGCTAAAGTCAAAGCGTCAGTTAGATGACGCCCTAGGATCGTCATCTAACTGACGTTAAAGGGTACCCTAAAACGTCGGATGTTGACGTATGGTCAAAAGCGTCAGTCATATGACATCTTGGGATGAGACTGTGTTAACCATTCCGAGCGGGATTCGGCCTGGCATTTCCGGCATGGAAGGCGGGCACGCTAACAAGGACGCTAAAGACTGCAGCCTCTAGCATCAATCGCTTGTTTACGTCCCTTGTTTATTTCTGAACTGTGGGAAGTGGAGGATTAGGAGGCCGTATTCAGAACTGTCACTTTGATCTCTCTGATTGTTGAAAAGTAAATTCCAACTTTAATCTTAACCTTTGGATTAGTACAGGCACTTCCGTAAGGACACCTGCAATACTTCATTGAGTCTGTATGAACTGTATCTACTGTATGTGTCTGATTGCAATTAAGTCAAGAAGAAATGAGGTAATGAGGGTATGGCAAGCAGGGCGAGGTCAAGGGCCGTGAGAACGGCGCGAGGTCTCGTATCTCTCACGGAGGAGCTTCAGAAGCATAAAAGGAGGAGCGACAACAGCGAAGGATGAGAGAGGACCAGGCCTGGACTGTATGTTATGTTTTGTTTATGTGTGTGTGGCAGTCGTCCGTGAGGGGCTGCCGCTTTTACTTTAATTTTATTGTTGGTTTATTTGATGGATTTAAAAGTGTGCCGGTGCCGCAGCTTCATGGCGCATTTGTGTCTACCTTAATGATGATGATAAGGAGGAGGATATGGTGGTAATAGTGGTTGGAGTTAAGTGACAGTTTGAGAAGTATAACTTTAATGAGGTCTCTCCTTAAAGTTATATATATATATTATATATATATATGTATTTTTAAGGCTTGCACCTTGGAACCTATTTCAAGGATTGCGTTCTTGAGCCACCAGGCACTGTTGTTGTGTGAATGAGCGGGTTAAGGGTTTTCTGTTAAAACATTGTTGTGTAAGCGGCACCTAAGTTAATAACTAATGATCTTTCCAGCGGAAGTGAATCAATCTAAACTAACTTTAGCTGGACAATAACTCTATTCTAGAGCTGCTGTAAAGCCAAAACAATCTCTGTTACTTTAATTTTCTAGTATCACTGTAAAGCTGCTTTGAAACAGTCCATATTATTAAAAGCGGTATATAAATGAAGGCGACTTGACTTGACTTGGCTTGGTATTATCTCCTTTGTGGGGATGGTAAAACCACCAACCCGCGCACACACACACAAGTGTGGGGCTCAAATGAACTTGTCACTCAGCCTAGCTTATTTGAATAACGTCTCAGGTTACGTATGTAACCCTGGTTCCCTGAGAGGGAACGAGACGCTGCGTTTGAGACGCGGTGGGAACGCTCTGTGTGATTGCGTCGTGAAGCCTCTGTACAATCAGTCCAATGAGAGAGCAGGACGTCATATGACGTCATAGACCAGGAAACTATAAAGCACCCCTGAAAGCAGACCGTGACAGCTTCTGAAAAAGTCCTGAAGCAAGTCGATCAGGGCATGCAGGAGGTATGGCAGGCGAACGCAGCGTCTCGTTCCCTCTCAGGGAACCAGGGTTACATATGTAACCTGAGACGTTCCCTTTCAAGGGAACTCGAGCTGCGTTTGACACGCGGTGGGAACCCCATACCCACGACGCCATACTGAGAAATGCCCGTTCTGTGTGAAGTCCAAGGGCACACTAAGAAACAAGCAACCTAGCCCCAGGAGTGGAGAGGTCTAGGTCATAGAATCTGACAAATGTTTCTGGTGAGGACCAACCTGCTGCATTACAAACATCCTGAAGGGAAACACCCGACCTGGGCTCAACCGAAGTTCTCCCATAGGAGCTCCACCACCTCGGGGTGAAGTCTCCACTCCCCGGGCCTCAGCCCCTGTCTTGACAGGATATCTGCCCCTACATTCAGACACCCTGGGATGTATACTGCCCTGAGCGACAGCAACTTCTCCTGGGCCCATAGCACAATAATCGGGACCTCAGACCCCCCTGATGGTTGATGGTTGACCACCGATGTGCTGTCCGTGCGGACAAGCACATGACGGCCTCTTAGGTCTGGCAGGAAGTACTTAAGAGCCTGAAATACTGCCATTATCTCTAGTCGGTTTATATGCCAAGACTGCTGATGGTCCTGCCATAGACCTGTCGCCGAGCGGCCAGTCATGACTGCCCCCCAGCCTGTAAGGGAAGCATCCGTCGATAGCGTGACGCGTCGACAAGGAACTCCCAAAACTGGGCCCTGGGCGAGGAACCAAGCTTTCTTCCACATGACCCATGCACGTAGGCATTGCCGCGTGACCTTGATCGTGTTACGTTCAGTGGTTGTCTTATGGCAGTGTTGGGGTTTTGTGTGTGTTTTCTCTTTTCCCCCTCTTTGAAACTCTGCAGCTCTACCAGGTGAGAGAGAGAGATGATTGAACGCACCTGCTGCTCGTTATACTGGAGACACTACACATTGAAAAGAGGCTTCGGAGGACATTCAAACTGAAGCTTGCCTTCCAGAGTGTTGTGACCGTTTCTCACTTGTTGGACTACTTGCTGTTGTATTGTGTTGTGTTGTACAATCTTAAGACTTCTTGTTGTTCACCAGGCTAAGGCTTATTGTAGCCTACTACCACTTCTTTTTGTTTGTTGTTGCTACTTTACTTTCGAATACCAAACGGTCTGGAAGCTGTAGGGAGGTGGGTGCCTATTTTTATTTTTGTAATATCTTTTCTCCTGTTTTTGGCTAGTAAGGGAGTTAGTGTAACTTTCTGTGGTTTATTTGTTTTCTTTTGGCAGACTAAAAAGTTTTATTCCCCAACTAGTCAGAGGGTACTTGTGTTTGTTATTTTGGCTTACCCCCCTCCTGAGGTAATTAGTTTTTTTTTTTTTTTTTTTTTTTTTGTCAATCATACCTATATATATTATGTTAATAAATTTTGAGCTACAATTTGATGTGTCTGACGTACGGGGCTGGGACGGGCTCAGGCACATTTATTTTCTTTTCACTGTCAACTCCCTTTAACCTAGACAAATTTTACATCTGGGACGTAACAGTGAAAATTGGGGGCTCGTCCAGGATATATCTATCTATATAGATAGAACTAAAGATTAATCCGCTATTGTGTTTTTTTAGGGCTGTCAAAATAACGCGTTCATTTCGATTAATTAATCTGAGAAGAAATAACGTGTTAAAAAAATAACGCAGATTAATCCATTCCGTTTTGACCTTTGCGGAGCCGTTCTAGCCGTAGCCACCATTCGTGTAAAAAGGAGGGAGACAAGAACGCGCTGCTTGGATCATTGTTTGACGGAGTTCGTCAACTCTAAAGTACCACATCAATGCAAAGCATCCAGGAGTGTGTGCGTGAGTTGGTGAGTGTGTCTGAGAGAAAGCGCGCTTGTGTGTGTGTGTATGTTGTAACTTTGCACGCGCTCTCACGTCACACAACCATTTTCTCACGCACAGAAAAATCGCGCACCAAAGAGAGGACACGGAAACAGACAAGACAGACGTTATTATGATATTAAAAAAATCTCAGCTCTCAGATTCTGTCAATTTTATTACGAAAATCAAACAATAAATACCGTTGGCGCTTGTAAATGTGACATGACAGATCCCTATAGCGGCACGTGAACCGATCATTTCTAGCTAATAGTAAATAAACACGAATGAACAATGTTGAAAGATACAGTAGGGCAGCCTAAAACTTACCGAAATGTATATTCCTCGATCAATCAGTGTTTTTCAACCGCGAAAAGAGGTCAATAAAATAGCTGGAGAACAATTATCACAATGTCACATAACATTTAGCCTAAGTTACCTAAATTTATGTAGCCTACTACTATATTACATATGTATTATATTTTTTACTTATATCAAAGTTGTTATTTGTAATAAACACGCATTATATTTAATTTGAGCTATTTTTAACCTTAAATATTACCAGCTGATATGGCTCTCTGTATTTTTACAGCATTGGGTGAGATTTTTTGTTTCTTGAGAAAAATGAATGCCTATCTTGTATATTTATCCAAATGAGTCAATATTGCATCAAATCACAAGAATTAAATTAAATTGAAATCGTGAAATTTGTGTCAAGCAATAATAATAAAAACGTAGCTTACCATAAATTGTACCATTGTAAGATTGTGTATGCGATTAATTTAGATTAATTAATTACAGAGTATGTAATTAATTAGATTAAAAATTTTAATCGATTGACAGCCCTAGTTTTTTTTTGTTTTTCTTGACGGGTGGAGTGGTTGTACTCTAAGGGATGGAGTTTGATTTGATTGGGTTTACCCTTGCTCCAACGGTAGAAGTTTTTGATCGTTGTCGTAAGAAAGACTTAGTGTTTTGATTGCTGAGTTCTATAATATTTCTGTGTCTAAAGACATGACAAAGGCAGTTTTAAAGGATCAGCTGTACAGTGAATTGGCCAGCACTGGTATTTTACCAGCTGATTTGCAGGCTGATGAAGAGGAAGAGGAAGAGGAAGAGAAGGAGGAAGAAGAAAATGTTTTATCTGAAACTAGTGCTACGGCTGTTAAGTCTAGAATGGATCCTTCACTAGAGATTAAATTAAAAGAGCTTGAGTTGGCCATTAAAAAGCAGGAGCATGAGACTCAAGTTGTTCAACTCCGTGCTATTGAAGTAAAGGCTCACAGGGATATCAAACTGCGAAGCTTACAGTTAGAAGCAGAGTCTGAACGCCGTAAGCCTGTGCCGCCTCCACGAGCCAGACCTTCCTCACCTGTTTTAGCTGGTGTTCCAGTGCAGAATAGCACAGTTAATTTTGGTACTGTGAATGGTGCTCAGAGTAACTTTGACGTAACGAAGTATATCAGGTTGGTACCCCCATTTCGAGAAGCTGAGGTGGATGCTTACTTCATAGCCTTTGAGCGCATTGCTTCAAAGCTAGGATGGCCAAAAGATATGTGGGGCTTACTGCTTCAATGTAATTTTGTGGGTAAAGCCCAGGAGGTATGCTCTGCCTTGCCAATCGAACAGTCCTTGCATTATGACACCATAAAAGCAACAGTGTTGCGTGCCTACGAATTGGTCCCCGAAGCATATCGTCAGCGTTTTCGAGGTACAGCAAAAAGCGTTAGACAAACATTTGTTGAATTTGCAAGAGAAAAGAGAGCCCTGTTTGAGAAATGGTGTTTGGCTAGTAAGGTTACCAGTTTTGAACAACTGCAAGAACTCATCTTGCTTGAGGAGTTTAAAAATTGTGTTCCTGAGAACATTGCAGTTCATATGAATGAGCAAAAGATAAGTTCACTATCTGAAGCTGCAGTGGTAGCTGATGAGTTTGCACTTACACACAGGTCAGTTTTCCCTTTTGCACGACAGAGTAGACGCCAGAGTTTCGGGAATGACCAGACAGGGAGAATGATGTCACCTGTTCTTCACTCTGAGAAAAGTGAGAGAGAGAAGCCTGTGCTGAAACGCTCTGACCGTAAACGTGTCTGTTTTTATTGCTTAGATCCAGGTCACATAATCAATGACTGCAAAGCATGGAAACAGAAGACTGCTGCTGAAAAATCCAAGAGTGTAGCTTTTGCTCAAACTGGTTCCATCTCCGACAACTGGTTTCCACGGCTCCAGGATTCTGGTTACCAACCTTTCTTATTAAATGGTTATGTGTCTCTTTCAGCTGCCTTTCCTGGTCGACCGTTATCCATCCAGAAGGCCAAGAGTGATAACGTTGGACGCAGCTGCCATGAGCCCCAACAGTCTCTGAAACTGTTTCACAGTGAGTGACTGGCCTAGTTTCACATTCTTTACGGCTGTGAGAATTGCAGAAATACGTGTCGGAGACAATCGTGCTTGCATAGTTGTAGAATCCCACACTACCCCTAGAAAAGTGGTCCTCTGTGCTGGGAGGAGCACACTCTTCTTGGTGTTTAGCCGTAACCCCAACTTCTTTATGTGTGACAGACGACATCTCGATGCCGAACCGCCAACGGCTCGGATTGAGCTAGAATTAACCAATCGTCGCTATAATTTAATACGCGCATGCCCTGGAGTCTGAGAGGAGCCAGCGCTGCATCCACGCATTTCGTAAAAGTGCGGGGTGATAGACCTAGGCCAAATGGAAGAACCCGATACTGGTACGCTTCGCCCCCAAAAGCGAACCTCAGGAACAGGCCAGCTGACAGTCTTGCCTGGGCCCGGGACAAGATAATCTTAGATGGGGCCCCCCCCACGATTTTTTTTTATTTTTTATAAAACACCATATACTTTTACCCAAAATGAATAATAAAAACACGTTTAAATGGGTACATTTTCTATAAATGTCATTTTCTTTTCTGACATAGCCTACTGCAGTTCTTGTTAAAACACACTAGACATGCAAAATCTGTGCATTTTGGGCACTTTTTGTGTGAAATCATATTTATTTTTTGTCCATCAAAAGTGTGCTTTCACTTTTAAGCATGAGCAGCGCAGCAAAAATAGACTCGGATCTGACCCATTATCTGTTCACCGATGATGACAGTGATGCATTTCAGCCGGCTTTTTATTTCCCATCTCCATAAATAGTAGTAAAGCTAATCCAAGGGCTAGAAATCAATGAATTCTTTGCTAATACTTCCTCGTCGTCATCATGGAGAGCGCAGTTCGCACCGCTTTCTCCTTTCCACAAGCGTTTGCTCTCCCGTGGCGTCTGTCGTTGCTATGCAACAATGAACTTAGGCGCGCCTGTAAAAACGAGCGCGCCGCGTCGCTATTATGAGCTAATATCCAAAATATTTCCATATGTGGCTCTTTCCTCCTTTCTTATCAACAAGTGGATTTACAGCCACCACAGCAGCAGCACCGCCGGTCGCCATGTCTCAGCGCTTTTATGAAGAGGACGCAACTGCACGCGCTTTGGGCATGCACGCGCATCCCGGGTTTGAGAAAACCTGGTACCGTGCCGTGACGTTTAGAAAGAAATTTGTACCGACTTGGTACCGAAGTGCCGGGTCTTTGACAACACTCATAAACGTTGGCTGCGCTGTTTCTTACCTTGCTCTACGTTGATTTTACTAACGTTTGTTCCAGCTTTCTTTTCTTTTATTTTCTTTTCTTTTCTTTTCTGAGCACCGGACTTGTGCTGACCGGACATTTTGAGCGTAACGTTAGCCTACTGAACTTCAAATCAAATGACATCATCATATTTTGATCAGTGGCCAAACCATTTTTGTTTTGGGTTTTTTTTTGTTTTGTTTTTCAAGGACAATTAGGAAGAAAACAAATAAAAAGCTTTTATGTAACTCAAATATTAGATTTTTTTCAACAAATATGCCTATTTTATTTATTTTTTAACAATTATTCCATAATTTAACAAGGGCCCAGTTCTGGGCCCCCCTCCCTACCCTGGGCCCGGGACAACAGACCCGTTTGTCCCCCCCTGTCGGCGGGCCTGCTCAGGAACATCCTGTGATGAGGATGGATGGATACATGAAAATAAGCGTCATTCTAGTCTATTGTGACAAACCAGTCCTCGGACTGAATCTGTAATACTATCTGTTTGAGAGTGAGCATCTTGAACTTGAGTTTCTGGACTCTGCCGTTTAGCTGACGCAGATCTAGAATAGGACGTAACCCCCCATCCTTCTTGGGAACGATGAAGTATCGGCTGTAAAACCCTGACTCTCTGCTGGTAGGAGGAACCTTTTCTATAGCCCCTTTTTGCAGAAGCGTCAGCACTACCTGCTCCATAACCCGAGCCTGCTCGGGGACCACCACCATGGGGAGGACCCCTAGAAATCCGGGCGGACCGAACTGAATTCTGTAACCCTTTTCTATCACAGGACCCACTGAGAAATATCTGCCAGTAGTTTCCACGCTGCCATGAATTCCACTAAGGGGACCAGTCTCTCAAGACTGGCCTCGGGATTTGGTTGAACGGACACTTCGGCGCCCTGAAGCGGCGAACTTGCAGGGAACATCCGAACTGACCGTTCTACGTCCCTCCTACGGGGACGCTGACACCTGACACGCTGACATGGCAGGGAACAACCGATGTGGCAGCGCTGCGAAACCCCTCAGAGTATCGCCCCCCAGAGGGCGCCGAGGAGGAACGATTTCTCGAAACCGTCCCTCCCTGGAGGGGACCACCCTCAGAAGTCTGACCCCTTGCGAGTCAGGACTTCTTCTTAGTCCAGACTTTATTAGAGATGACAGTCCTCAGATCTTGCCTACCCCTAGCTGGCCTGGACTGCGACCGCCACCCAGGTTCCCCAGATTGTGGAGGAGCCCGGGCGGCGACGCTTTGTTTTTGGCGCACTCTGCGCTGTGAGGAACTGGTACTCGGCTGAGGCTGCTCGGATTTAATAATAAAAGTTCTAAGTCCGGCAGTCTCAGAAACATTTTCAAAACGTCGAGGAAGGAACCTTTGGAACGCAGCCGACTGCTTTTTTGCATCCTGAAACCTATCGACGACACAGTTGATAGCGTCGCCGAATAAACTTGAAGGCGAAAGCGGAGCGTCCAACAAAACAGACCTATCTTTATCTTTAATATCTGACAGATTTAACCATAGGTGGCACTCCGTGGCCACCAGGGCTGCCATAGAATGGCCCACTGACTTGGCCGTCTTCTTAGTGGCCCGGAGCGATAGGTCTGTTGCACAACGTAATTCTCGAATTACATCTGCACTCACTTCCTCACGATCATCAATATCTTTCAGCAGATCAGGATAGACATCGTGTACAGGCATGACGCAGCCTGACCTGCTGCCGAGTACGCTTTACCCACCAGAGAAGATGTAGACTTTAGATGGTCTGGTGGGTAACGTCGGGGCTTTTAATGATGACGCTGACTCGGGAGAGAGATAGCTCGCGAGCGTCTCTTCAGCCCGAGGCACTGTCACATAACCATAATCAGCAGCACCTAACACATTGCTATAGTTAGATGTCTGGGGATTAAAAACTCTGAATGAAGCCGGTCTATTCCACGATCTCGACACCTCAGTGTGAAGATCAGGAAAGAACGGTAGTCCCCGACGTGGAGGTAGTGTTCTAGATTGTAGAAATCTTTCATCTAACAAACTCTTCTTAGTAACACTCTCAGATTCATCGGCTGGCCAATCGATATTTAATCTAGCTACAGCACGAGATAATACCTCCAAAAGCTCCTTATCACCGGAGGTATGAGCTGGCGAAGACTCATAATCCCCCATGTCAACACTGGCGACATCCAGTTCCTCAGAACTGGATAGTCTCAGCATTGGTGCCTCGACCTGGGAAGGAGAAGCTGCAGCGCGGGCTCCTTCCTGGGCAGAGGCACTGGATCCAGCAGGTAAGGGCTGAGAAAGGGCGGGGCCCGTCTCAAGCCCCACTACTAGATCCATATGCGAACCCCAAGATGAAAGCCGCCACTGTGCCTCGGCGACAGCGGGACCCGCACCTCGGGGAACGTGGACCGAACCGTCCTCCTCAAAGAACACCCGGCGGGAGCGGAGCGTTCTCATAGATAGCTTCTCACAATGCTCATAGGGTGCTTCTCAATATCCCTCCTCGTCTCCTCGCTCCTCCGTCCTCCATCCTATGACCCGGAAACCAATCGAGCTCAGCCATCTTGAAGGACATCTCAATTCTCTAATTGCACCGCGAGGATCGAGGAGTGAGAAGGCTTCCAGAGGAGCTATGAGCGAGGATACTCAGGTGTACCCTTTGCGGAAGAGTTTTATCGACTAAACATGACGCACATATCAATTCTCCTCCCCCTTCACATCTGTCACAATCATTTGAATTTATACTTTACTTTTGTAGTTTACATAAACCACACAACTCACATATTTCAACAAGGTATCTTGCTTTATTATTATTTATTATGAATGTCTTAAATAAACTAACTTTAACAACATAAGGGCAGATCCTTTGAGCACTGCCGATGACGCAGTGAAGTGACGCTCAAGTGATCAAGTATTCCAATGTATTAAAAAAGCTTTCATTCAATTCCTCCGTCCTCGTTTTTTTCCCTTGCAGCCTTCCCTCGCGTCCTACAGGGGGTGGAGCTGAGACGCGAGGAAAGGAAACGAGGATGCACAAATAAGAAATGAGAAGCACCCACAGTCAGCTCCCTCGAGAACTGACTGGGCATGCTCCACTCCCAAACAAGCCACACAAAGCTGATGTGTGTCCCCACCCGTGAGAAAACGAGGGCAAGGAACAACACAACGCTTAAACTCTTGTTTCGCCATAATAATGATATATATAGTGTGCTTTGACAGACAACAATAAATAGACAAAGACAGAGTACAGAGATCGCTTGCTGAAGGCAACATAAGCTGTCACGGTCTGCTTTCAGGGGTGCTTTATAGTTTCCTGGTCTATGACGTCATATGACGTCCTGCTCTCTCATTGGGCTGATTGTACAGAGGCTTCACGACGCAATCACGCAGAGCGTTCCCACCGCGTCTCAAACGCAGCTCGAGTTCCCTTGAAAGGGAAACACACTTATGAATGAGTTCCCTAATATTTTAGTTAGTCACTTGTCTTATTAACCACCAGACGATTAAATTTAACTCCAACGCCTCTCTTTCTACATCTTCACCCTCTACAGACATTGTGAGCCCAAAGCCAATGTCAGCCACCCCGAACATCCAAAATTATTCATAGAGAGAAAGGTACTTGAAGTTTTCTGATTGACAAAAGTTGGCGTCCCACTAGTCATCTCTAAACAATGTGATTTTTGTAGTGGATGTCATGCCTACCGACTTTTTTTGCTGAAATCTCACCCTCTTCGGTCGGAGGTCTGTCACACTCACTGATTAAGAATGGAAGAGGAGTGACAGACTAAACGACTGACTGTGACATTTCTCTCCAATTCCCTGTCATGGATTGCAGAAGCCCATTTTGGCAGCAAATCAATGTGAAGCTAGCTGAAATAAGAATACTACTGCATCAACATGAACAAAACAGACTGAATTAGGAAGCAATGAAGTAACTTGTGTGTTTGCCAAAGAAAGCATATTATCATCAGTGAGAAAAATTTAAAATTCAATAAACGCTCAATCACCTGTCAATCATAAACTGTGCTTTAGAGTTATGTTTTGTATTCAAGACTTGCCGGGAGTGAGGAAAATGTACACACAAATACTTTGCTTTCAGAAAAAAAAAAGCTTAAAGGTGCAGTGTGTAACATTTTTGAGTATTTATTAACAGAAATGCAATATGACATCCATAACTATGTGTTCAGTGGTGTATAAAGAACTAACTTAATAAACCGTAATGTTTTTATTACCTTAGAATGAGGCATTTATATCTACATAGGCGCAGGAATAACCTTCTATGAAGGTCGCCAAATTGTGACGTCATGTTTCTACAGTAGCCGAACGCGAACAAACAACGCTACAGAGCGTGTTTCGTCACTACCTTGAAAGAGAAGCCGCAGGAAGCTAGAAGAAGCTAGTCATAAACACCGTGAGTAGTGACTTTTCCCTTGTCAGTGGTGTAAATATGTAGTTGGATTGTTTCATGTAACTTAATTCTTCTCCCTCGCTGTGTTATGGCTTTTCTATGTGGGGAAAAATGTGCTGGTTAAGTTCGTGAGACAGCTGATTAGTAGGCTACTCTTGTCATTGACCGTAAAACAGTTACAGGAATCACCAACCCGTCGATCTTGGAAGCATTTTAAGTCGATCGAGTTTCCAAAATCAGAGTTAAAAGCCTATTGTGTGTGTAGTAAATGTGTCTAGGGGATGCGGAGGCGCGCGCGCTGTTACAATCACGTCATTTTTGCCGCACGCACCTTTGGGCTCATGCGGATGCGTCGAGTTTAAACAAGGCTTTACGCTTTAACCAGCTCAGCCACAGTAACTCATATTAGCCAGCTAAACTTTGACTACCCTGTTAGAAAAAATATATAGTTGCATAGTTTCATGTGGTTCTTCTCCCTCGCTGTATTATGGGTTTGCTATGTGGGGAGAATGTGCTGGTTACGTTCGTGAGACAATAAGCTGATTACTATTATTATATTATGTATTAAGACCCTTGATCCTCACCTGAAACTTTATCCATGATGTGGTTTATAATGGACTGTGCTACAGAAACTTGGTTTACGCTGGCTATTCTCTGCTGTCTCAGACGACGATGTTTGTCCCGTTTTAGCCATCGTAGCTTCTTTGAAAGGGAGGGGTGAGCGGTGGGCTGAGCCCTTAGTGTAAACTCGCAACCGAACCGCTAGATGTCGCTAAAAATCACACACTGGACTTTAACTGTATTGAATGTGTATTTGTGGTGTACTGCATTATTTATTCAACCCCTTCATGGCAAGCATCTTTAGTACTTTGTATAACACCCTATTGCTGTTCTAACCTGCTGCAAAAAAGATATATTACCAGACACCAGCTTCTGCCAGCGTTTCTTAGGAATCTTATCACATTTCTCATGAGCAATGGCCTCCAGTTCAGTAATATTCTTCTTAGGTTTGCGAGCTGCAACCGCCTTCTGACTTGAACCCCATAGAAAATCTCTGGTGGGATTTGAAGGTGACTGTGATGGCTACTGTAGAATCTTTCAGGACTTCTTATGCAATCAAGCCTTGGTGGAATTTGAGGTTTGCTTGGGATCAATTTATCCCAAAACATATGTTGCTTATTTATATGATTCTGAGCACTTTTCTTGTGCTTTTTTAATGTGCAAGCTGAAACCTCAGTGCCTGCGGCCACCAAGTCTTGCTGCAGGTCTTATGCAGTAACTCGAGGGTTTTATCTGAACTGCCTTCTAAGAAACCTGGTTGCAATTGTTGATAGCTTCCTTTTTCTGCCCCGTCCAGGAAGTGTAACCACTGTTCCTTTAACTTTGAACTTGCGAACAATGCTTCCAACGGTACTAGGAACATTTGTTGTGTTGAGCTATTTCAATTACTTTTGTTTGATTTGTTCATTGCAAACAGCTGAAAGTCTGTAAATTTTGCCAATGAACCTGATTTGCAATGGGGGTGGAATAATTTTGATTACCACTGTATATAAATATGAAATTGAGTAGTGCGGTGTATTAAAGCAACATAATATTTTTTTAACTTAAAGCTGCAGTAGGGAGTTTTGAGAAAACGTTGACTTAGCCTGAAAATTTGAACAAGCACAACTTACAGGTCCCACCCCCTTGCTCTCTGCTGCGCTACAGCCCTCCCTCCACAGCTCGTCCTCCACAGAGGAGCCTGTCGTGAACGCGCAGGCTAGTAAACAGGGCCACCGATAACAGCGGATAAAAAGTTATATGGCACATTCACTAATAGGGACTAAACGTCAACAAAATGCTTTACATTGACTATGGCCTGCCCATACTTTGACTACAAACTTGGTCCTCAAATCATTATGTATTTTGCAATACATGTAACTTTATAACGTTGCACTATTTCTATAAGTTATAAATAGCTAGTGAGATAACGTTAATATAACGGAAACTAACGTTACAGTATGTAAGTAATTATTCTAGCAATATTGCTAGATAAGGTGTGCTAGTACATTATTTCAGCAACATCACAAGCCAGTGAATTAGCAGGTTTCAATTGTTGCTTAACAGAGTGCGTGACATTTTATCTACATGTTATGAGGCTAGAGTTTTAACACTGAGTCAATGGGCTCTGTGTAATTCTTTCTTTTTCGCTTGTTTATCGTCATCGGTCTTTTTCCTTTTACTTCTTTGTTTTATGAGCAGGTGTCACTCGAGAATTGGCAGTTTAGATTGTTTCTCCGCCATAAGTACAGCTGCAGCACGCCGGCAATCTTGAGTTTGAACGACGGTACGCAGCGCGCTGTGCAAGAGAGGGGTGTGATCAGCGCGTACACGAGCGTGATTGACACTGCTAAGACATTCCTCCTGGCTCTGATTGGTTATTTCTGACCAGGAGCGTGTATTTCTGTAAATGGCAATAGGACCACTGGGAGGAGCCAGATGAGCCTGATTTTTTCACAGATTATCTGTCTCATATTCTACTGTCAGGACATAATGACAGTTTTAACAAATATGTAAAAATATTTTTTTACAAAAGTTACCTACAGCAGCTTTAAATTGTTGGGAAAAGTCTTCCATTGAAGGAAGGATATGTGTTGTGTGTGTGTGTGTGTGCGTGTGTGTGTGCGTGTGTGTAGAAGTGTGAAAATGGCAGCTGCTGTCCACTGACAGAAGTAAGGGGGAGAGATAGAGAGAGAGATGTCACAGCTCATTTGACATGACAGGTGACTCCAGGGTCAGAAGTTCACATTCTGAAACACCACACAGCACTAATGTCTGAGTGAACCAACTGACCACATACCTATTCTACTGCCATACTTCGGAAAATACATTCCACCACTATCCAGTTACCTGACACATTTCTTTGTCTCTTGATGACGGCATGCTAACGTAACATCCACACATATAGGGCACAGCCTCGGCTGTCTGCGCTAAATAAAGAATGAGTGGCACTGTGTGCAGAAGTTTGTGCATTTGACTGGGTGCAGATTTGAGAGTGGGGTCAAAGTTTAAAGAATTATGTATGAATACTTCATTATTTAAACCATTTAAAAATATAATAATAATACACAATTTTGCATTACAGTGATGAGAAAAATATTTGCAGTTATTTGTCTTGAAAAAAGCTTTCACAATGCATTGTTGTAAGATCATATAGTAATTAATTTGATTGGGGAAAAATCTGTGTATTGGATTTTGCACACGTTTTTATCCAAAGTGACTTATGGTGCATTCAATGTATGCATTTTGTCAGTTTATGTCCCTAGGACTCGAATCCATGACATTGCCTTTGCTGGTGCCATCTTTTACAATTTAAACAACTGAAAAAAAGTCATCAATATTTTTAGTTAATTGTCCAAGAAGAGAAGGATGCCAAATTATAATTGTGTATATGCATTAAAATATATTTATTTTTTGTCAGCTTTTAGAAGTATACTTGCTTATAGCGATCTCAAAGCTGATTCAATCCACCAACGTCTTTATTTCATTGGGTATTTAATGATCCTAAAATACTAAATTATACATATATATATATATATATATATATATATATATATATAGCTTTTTCCATTTTAGTCATTTTCGGTACTTAAACATAAGATTTTCATCTTTTATATTTTATTTTATTTCACCTTTATTTCAATGAATGAAGACTATTTTAATAGTTTTTGTTTTAGTTAACAAAAACAACACCGATAATGTAATGTAATGTAATGTAATGTAATAATTGTCTATTTCTCTGTTTTGATTTTGAGGTGACCTGGACTACATTCTTTAGATTCCATACTGCTGCGTATGACTCACAATGAAAGCCTTGGGCAGTACATGACCATCTCCTGTGTCCTCTCCTTCGGTCCGTCTCTCATGTGAGTGGTTTATATAAGGCTGAAGGGGGAGAGAGAGGCATCTCTGTTCTGCTGATGAGAGATGGGCTAGAATCTGAGGAATCTGAAGCGGCTCGCTCCTCTCTCTCCTGTCATGCCCTCCTGACTGAGAGCATTTGAGGTTCGTCTCACCTCTGGAGGATTATTTTCAAAAAAGAGCCTGAGTTATACAGGATATCAACAGAAGCTCTCAGCACTGGGAGAGAGCAAATGTACCTCATTCATACAGAATAATGCAGTGCGAGTGGTAGACTGACACACACACACACATTATATATATATATATATATATATGAAACACTAGTATTTCATATATATATATATGAAATACTAGTGTTTTACTATAGTAAAACACTAGTAAAAACTATAGTAATTTTAAACTGGCCTTAAACCACATCCTTCTAAAAAATGAAAGAAAAGGAAATCATATGAAGGAAGAAAAAAAAAGAAAAGATATAAAACAAACAGAATCTGGCTTTGATCTAGTAGAAAAAAAACATGCAGATTTCCAAGTGGAATCCGGGTGATTTTCAGTGCCAGCATTCCCGACACTGAATACTGAGATGGTGCTGTGATTGACAGCTCTGTGTGTGAGCTTGGCAGCGCTACAGAATGCTTCTCCTGCACTATAGTCAGCAGAGCTGCCCTGAACGCTCGCTGTATGTTAGATCGCTACTATTGCCATAAACCTCTTTCACCCGCTCTTTTCACTCCCTATTCTGGGGGAATATTTATCTCGCCTTTGTTTTATAATTTATTTATGTATTGCCATTGTACTGAATTCATTTGTATGTTCTTCATCTGGAGGGTATCAACCATGGCTCCTCCAAGGGTTTACTTAAAGAATAAGGAGTGGGTGGTTTTCACAAGCACATACTGTAGTACCTCCGACAGAAACAAAGTGCCTTTGTGATACTTGGCTTCAAAATCATATACAATTCACAAGTATGAGACCAATAGTGAAACTGCTTCTATTTTTATTATTGTATTGTCTCTAATTTTTTCTCTTTTTATTTTTTAAATTATACTATTAACATTACAATTTGAGTAAAGCAAAACGTCTCAGGTTACGACTGTAACCATAGCTCCCTGAGAAAGGGAACAAGACGATGCGTCAACGACGCTTTGGGAACGCCCCCAGCGTGAATGCGTCTGAAGCATCTTTGTCAACTAGTCCAATGGAAAGAATGAGCGTCACGGGCGGGTGACGTCATGACCAGGAAGGGATAAAAGCACATCCGGTGCAAACCGGCATTAGCTTCGAAAAATTGCCGAAGCAAGCCGATCACAGGGATGCAGGAAGTATGGCAGGGTGACGCGTCGTCTCGTTCCCTTTCTCAGGGAACTATGGTTACAGTCGTAACCTGAGACGTTCCCTTTCGAGGGAACTCGCGATGCGTCAACGACGCTTTGGGAACGAGAATACCCAAAACGCCAGACTTTCAAATGCCTGAGTATCAGCCTGTTGTCGCACTGCACCAAGCACCTGGGACCCTGGGGCAGCATCCAGGTCCAAGCTGTAAAACCTCATGAATGTGAGCGGTAAGGCCCAGCCCGCCGCATCACAAACGTCTTGGAGAGAACTCCAGATAATAAAGCTTAGAAGCCATACTTCTGGTGGAATGAGCCCTGACCACCAAATGGTTGGCCAGAGGACTCACAAGCAAGAAGAATAGTCACAACTATCTATTGCTCAATAGGTTGGATTTTCCCGAAGAGAAGTCCAATGAACATAAGTGTCCAGTGCTCGCAGACCTGCAGCACAATAGGCCTCGGAATAATGGTAGGCACCTTAGGAACATATCCCGAAGATGGCGCTCCTGAGAGGGCGACGTCGCGGAGTACTCAGAGTCAAATTATTTGTTTGTTTATTTTTTGTTATTTTGCGCAACACTATGGTAACAGAAGGGTCAGTAAATGGTATTTACGACCGGGCGGCTCTGTTATGCCTAAGAGAGTGCAGTCTTTTTGGACTCCTAGACACGAGCACGCTTAGCCTCTATCCTGAGCTAGCGAGAGGCGGCGATAAGACGTCAGGCCGATACCCGGACAACAACAGGCCCAGGCGGAGACGCACGCGGCAGACGGGGAGGGGCCGAACGACGACTCCGGCGCTTGGTTAGCAGTGGAAAGCTAGCCCTCCCGGTCATATTGTTTGCTAACGTCCAGTCTCTGTTAAACAAAATGGATGAGCTCCGGGTTCGGATCTCAACGCAAAGGGACTTACAGGACTGCTCCATGCTGTGCTTCTGTGAAACATGGCTGGGGGAAAGGACACCTGACGAGGCGATAACACCAGATGGCTACACGGCCTTCAGGGAGGACCGGAGTGCAGTGGATAGCGGCAAGACTCGCGGCGGAGGAACGGCCGTCCTCGTTAAACAGACATGGTGTACCGACTGTAATATTATTTCTAAATCTTGCTCTGAAAATGTGGAGTTTTTAACTTTGAAGCTACGGCCGTTTTATTTACCCAGAGAACTGCAATGCATTATTGTGAGTGTTGTGTATATTCCCCCCTCTGCCAAAGAAGAGGTTGCACTTGAGCTACATGACATGATCAATGAGCATGAAAACAATTATCCTGATGCTGCTTTCATTATTCTGGGAGATTTTAATCATTGCAACCTCAAGAAAAACTTGCCAAAACTGTATCAGTTTGTGACCTTTCCAACTAGAGAAAATAAGATACTGGATCACTGCTATAGCAACATTAGAAATGCCTTTATAGCTGAACCAAGACCCCATTTTGGCAAGTCTGACCACCTGGCAATCCGGCTTAAGCCCATATACATTAAGAGGTTTAAGGCACAGCCAGTCACAATAAAAACTGTTAACACCTGGACTGACAGTGCACAGGCTAGCCTGCAGGGTTGTTTAGAGGCCACAGACTGGAATATCTTTAAGGAGGCTACAGATGATATCCACGAATACACAGAGACTGTCAGTGATTACATCAGTTGGTGTACATCTACATGCGCACCTTCCAGAACTGTGCGTGTGTTTCCAAACCAGAAACCTTGGTTTAATGGAAATATAAAGCAGAAGATCAGGATAAGGCAGGAAGCTTTTAAGTCTGGAGACCAAAGGGAGTACAAGAAAGCCCGGTATGAGCTACAGAAATCCATCAGAGCTGCAAAGAGGGCGTATTCCAAAAAAAATTTAAGGTTTTTACTTTGGTAACAACACGCGCAGTATGTGGCAAGGAATCCAAGCTGTCACAAACTATAAGAAAATAGTACCAGCCACAGACCCCATGGATGTCACCCTCCCAGACAGCCTTAACACCTTCTACACCAGGTTTGATAGAATGAACACAGACACCCCTTCAAAAGTCCACTGTAAACCCACGGACACTGTTTTTCAGGTGACACCCACACAGGTCCTGAAAGCTCTGAGGCAGGTAAACCCCCACAAGGCCGCTGGACCAGATGGCGTCCCTCCCAGAGTCTTGAAGGCCTGTGCAGAACAACTTACTGGCGTGTACATAGACATTTTCAACCTGTCTCTAAATCAAGCAGTAGTCCCACGTATTTTTAAATCCTCCATTATTGTACCAGTTCCAAAAAAGTCAAATCCATCTATCATGAATGACTTTAGGCCAGTGGCACTCACGTCAGTAGCCATGAAGTGCTTAGAAAAACTGGTTCTCACTCACATTAATCACATGGTCCCGGGTACGATCGACCCCCTCCAGTTCGCCTACCGTCCCAACCGTTCAGTGGATGATGCAGTGGCCACTGCTTTACACCACATCTTGCAACACTTGGACAGCAGAGGAACATATGTCAGAATGCTGTTTCTAGATTATAGTTCGGCTTTTAACACCATCCAACCGGGCAGGCTGACTGAGAAGCTGACAGACCTCGGAGTCCCGACCCCCACCTGCAACTGGATCCTGGATTTCCTGATTGAAAGACCACAGGTGGTGAGGATGGGAAAGAGGGTGTCCGCAGAGCTCATCGTCAGCACAGGATCACCACAAGGTTGTTGCCTTAGTCCGAAACTATTCACCCTGTACACACATGATTGTGTTTCCAACCAGGATAATACCCTCATTATTAAGTATGCGGATGATACCACAATTCTGGGTCTCATTAAGGGGGGGGACGAGTCGGGCTATAGGAGTGTGGTAAATGACATTTGTGCCTATGGTGAGGTGAATAACCTATGCCTTAACGCAGACAAGACAAGAGAAGTAATTATGGACTTCAGGAAAAATCCACCTCCCTTGCAGCCCCTTATCATCAAGGGAAATGAGGTGGAGAGGGCTGACAGTTACAGATTCCTGGGATTACAAGTAACATCAGAACTGAATTGGACTATGAACACTGCTGCCACAGTGAAAAAAGCCCAGCAG
Source organism: Rhinichthys osculus (assembly GCA_029959095.1). Lineage (NCBI taxonomy): Eukaryota > Metazoa > Chordata > Actinopteri > Cypriniformes > Leuciscidae > Rhinichthys > Rhinichthys osculus. The sequence continues at coordinate 33,133,669 of JARWKJ010000008.1, forward strand.
AGATTGTATTTCATCAGGCTGCTTAGAAAAGCTGGTCTGCACTGTCACCCTCTCACCCAGGTCTACAAAGGACTGATAGAGAGCATCCTCACCACGGGCATTACTGTATGGTATGGAAACACCACACAGACAGAGAGGAAGGCTCTGCAAAGAGTCATAAAGACTGCAGAGAGGATTATTAGAACAGACCTCCCCTCCATGGACACAATCTACACACAGCGCTGTCAGAAAAGAGCAGAGAGAATTATCAGGGACACATTACATCCAGCTCACTCCCTGCTTATACACAAAAATTGTACATATAATCTCAGGCACAGACGAGCGGACAGCATTATTACAAAAAGAACACGGTTTTATAAGAGCTTTTTTCCAGCTACAGTGAGACTCTTGGCCAAAACAAAATGAACTACTGTGTCTAGGGCCTGAGTAATATATCTGTGCAATACACCTGTGCATCTTATTTATTTATTTATTTTAATGTAATATAGTATATTAATATCGGGTTGTCTTTGGGGGCCTGGGCAATATGCAATTATATTTTTTGCAAATTATAAATGCGAATTTTTCATTTTTAATGGGTTGTGCAAATTATTTATAATGTATATGTTCTGTGTGTCCTTTTAAACTTGACTTGACCCTCTGAGTAACAACCGCACAAGAGTTCCTATGTGTGTAAACACAAATGGCAAATAAAGTTCTTGATTCTTGATTCTATGTTTGGGGTAAGATTGCCTTGGTCATCCCTGGTGCACTCAAGGCAGGTGGGGACCGAAAGGGCCTGAAGGTCTCGACTCTTAGAGGGACGAAATAGCTAGCAGAAAAAGGTCTTAAAAGAAAGAAACTTCTCTAAAACCAAATCTAAGGGCTCAAAGGGAGCCCCAGATAGGCCTTCTAGAACTATTGCAAGGTCCCAAGCCGGCACCTTAGTGCAGTTGCAGGCCTGAGCCTCAAAGTGCCACGAAGGAAACGAGTGATCAGGGGGTCTCAACCCAAAAATGTACTACCCACCAGGGAGGGGAAAGCCGCAATGGCCGCCACGTATACCTTAAGCGTGGAAGGACATAGACCTGATACAAAGCGTTCTTGCAGAAACTCGAATACTGTGTTTACTGAACAGTTAACCGGATCCCACTTACGCTGGTACCACCAAGAAGTGAAACACTCTCGAAATAGTGAATATAGTTTCCTCGTAGCGGGAGCTCCGGAACTTAGAATGGTCTCAACAACCTCAGTTGAGAGACCACTCTCTATGAGTTGGGCCCCCTCAGAGGCCAAACCCACAGTTTCCAAATCTCCTGCCGGGGGTGCAATTTTGCTTTTCCCTGCCTGAGACAGAAGGTCTCTCCCGATCGGGACCTCCAAGGGAGGGCCGTCGAGGAGAAGAATTAAGTCCGCAAACCAAATTCGGCTCAGCCAGGGTGGTGCTACTAGCAATAGGCTTAATCCATCCTGGCGGATTCCTCCAGAACTCCTGGGAGCAGAGCAACAGGGGAAATGCGTACAGACGTGGCATCGGATACGTCTGCACCATAGCATCCAGCCCCGAGGGTTGAGTGAGGGATAACTAGAGTGGACAGTGCGTCGTATGCTGAGACGAGAACAGATCCACTTTGCCTGGCCGTAAAACTCCAATATTTGCTCCACCGCTTTGGGGTGGAGTCCCCTGGCCTCAGCCCCTGCCTCGACCGGGTGTCTGCTCCAATATTCTGGCCCCCTGGAATATACACTGCCCTCAGACATCGCAATTTCCTGAGGGACCAAAATAAGAGGCCACCAACGTGTTGTCTGTGGGACAAGAACCAGATTTTCCTCCATATAACCAAGGCGCGGGGATACTGCCGCGTGATCTTGATCGTACGGAGTGGGTTTCCCCTCAGGGAGAACCCTCTGGCCCTGAGCCACCACTGTACCAGAGCAACACATGATGGCCTCTCAGGTCTGGGAGGAGATGTCTCAACGCATTGAAGACGACCATCATCTCTAGGCAATTCACGTGCCAAGAGAGATGATGACTCCTCCACAGACCCTGAACCGAGCGGCCTTCCATTACCGCTCCCCAGCCGGTGAGGGAAGCATCTGTCGAGATCGCAACTCGATGGCAAAGAGCTCCCAACACCGGACCCTGGGTTAAGAACCAGTGTTTCCTCCATATAACCAAGGCGCGGAGACACCGCCGCGTGATCTTGATTATACGAAGTGGGTTCACCACTGCAAAGGTATCATGTACAGCAGGCCAAAAGTTATCCCGTTGGACGCCGCTGCCAAAAGACCCAACAGTCTCTCGAACTGTTTTACAGTGCGTGACTGGCCTAGCCTCAGCTCCTTTGTGGCTGTCAGGATAGCAGCTACACGAACGGGCGACAGAGTGGCCCGCATCGTCACTGAATCCCATATCACACCAAGGAAAGTGGTTCTCTGTACTGGAGAAAGCACACTCTTCTTGGCATTGAGCCTCAACCCCAACATCTGCATATGAGCGAGAACGACACCTCGGTGCCAAACCGCCAACTGCTCTGATTCCGCTAGAATCAGCCAGTCATCTATGCAATTCAGAATGCGTATGCACTGCAGCCTGGCGGGGCCAGAGCTGCATCTACGTGCTTCGTGAATGTGCAGGGTGATAGAGCTAGACCGAAAGGAAGTGCCTGATAATGGTGTTCTTTGCCCCAAAGAAAACCTCAGGAACCTCCTGTGCTGAGGGAGGATGGAGATATGGAAGTATACGTCTTTTAGATCTATCGTGACAAACCAGTCCTCGGATCTGATTTGAGTCATGATCTGTTTGAGTGTCAGCATCTTGGACTTGAGTTCCAGCACCAAACACTCAAACAGACGAAGATCTAGTACGTGACACAGCTCTCCATCCTTTTTTGGAACAATGAGATAACGACTGTAAAGACCCGACGCAATGTCGGGTGAGTACACCTGCTCTAAAGCTTTTTTTGCTAACAGGGCCTTTACCTCTTGCTCCATTACCAGAGCCTGCTCGGAATGCACTAACGTGAGCAACACCCAGTTGTAGCCTGGAGGACGAGAACCAAATCTGCCTCTTACTACTAACTGCAGGACCCATAGAGATATATTTGGCAGTAGCTTCCACGCTGCCAGAAAATATACCAAGGGAACCAGCCCTTCGAGGCTGGCCTCTGATGTAATCAAGACAGCCAGTTCGGGGACCTGAAGCATACTGGCAGGAACCACCCGAACTGTTTTCGAACCCCCCTCAGAGGGCGCAAGTCCGACGCAATGTCGAGTTGACGCTGCGCCAGAAGCTCGCTTGGAGACCGCTGCGCCCCGAGCACCAAGGGTGGCGGGGTTGGCAGAACGGTCCCCTGAGGGCACCGAGATGGAAAGGGCACCGTATAATGAGGTGTACACCGTTCCACCTCCTTTGAGCCGAAGCCTTCTCAGCATGAAGAACGGTCCTCAGATCCGGCTTCTGCTTTGAAGGCTTTGGCTGCTGTGTTGTGTATGAGAAACTAGACGGCTGGAGCTGCTCACGCCCAGCAGCCCCAGGGGGTTGGACATAGCGAGGGAGAGATTCTATTGTATCGTTCTCCATGATTCCCATCAAATTGAGCCAGAGGTGTCTCTCAGTGACCACAAGGGCTGCTCCATCCCTGAGAGATAAATCTGTGGCCCGACGAAGTTCTCAAACCCCATCGGGCCAAACTCCGATCAGATCAGATCAGCCTGATATGCTTGTAGCACTGCTATAGTGTGCAAGCAGGCTCATGCTAGACCCACTGTTGTAAATGCTTTTCCCACTAGATTAAAAATAGTTTTCTTCAAGGGTTTAGTGAGAGAAACCGACGCCTTCAGGGTCGATACAGAACCGGGAGACAGATAGCTCACAAGCGTCTGTTCTAACCAGGGTATTGCCCCATAGCCATACTCTCTTAACCCCCTAATATCTGAATAAACATGAATGTGGGGGCTAAAAGACAAGATGAGTAAGGCTTTTTCCATGATCTAGACAGCTCGCTGTGCAGATCGGGAAAAATGGAAGGCCCCGTGATGGAGGTGAAAAAATAGAGGGAAGGAAACATCTCGGGTTACGACTGTAACCCTTGTTCCCCGAGAAGGGAACGAGACACTGCGCCATCGTATGACACTTTGGGAACGCCCTTAGCGTAACGCATCTGAAGCATGAATGAAATCTGTCCAATCCTGATTGGTGCTGCGTCATGACGTAGTAGATGACGGCATAACCGGAAGATACAAAGGTACGCTGGCACATACAAACACTAGCTCTTTTGCGATGAAGCTAGCGCTCTGAATGTGATAGGTGTGGCGACGAGACGCAGTGTCTCGTTCCCTTCTCGGGGAACAAGGGTTACAGTCGTAACCCGAGACGTTCCCATTCGAGGGAACTCGAACTGCGTCATCGTATGACGCTTTGGGAACGAAATACCCACTATGCCACACTGTAATCACGCCCGCCCTAGTGTGAAGCTGGAAGACCAGGCACACCTAGGACGCGAGCACTCTGCCGCCACGCGTCATGGGGAGTTGCAGACTGTAAAAACGTATGAAGATGTGCGGGGTGGCCCCCCCGGCCGCCTCGCAGATCTCCTGAAGCGAGACGCCAGAAAGGAGGGCCACCGAGGAGGCCATGCTCCTGGTGAAATGTGCCCTCACGGCCATAGGTGAAGGCAAATTGCGCACCTGATAAGCTGTGGCTATAGCCTGGACAATCCAATTACTGATTGTCTGTTTAGATGCAGGCAGCCCTTTCTTGGGTGAACCAAAGCACACCAACAACTGGTCTGACTTCCTCCACTGAGAAGACTTCTCCAAGTAAACCCTTAGGGCTCTGACTGGGCAGAGCAGGTGAAGTCTCCCCTCTTCCGCCATCCCATGAGGTGGAGGATGGAAGGCCTGAAGAACCACTGACCGTGCCGCACTAGACGGCAACCTTGGGCACATAGCCCGGTCTAGGATGTAAGATGGCCTTAACTCCGCCAGGGGCAAACTCCAGGCAAGTTGACGATATAGCCAAGGCCTGGAGATACCCCACTCTCCTCAGAGAAGTGATGGCAAGGAGAAAGGCCACCTTGAAGGTCGGGTTCTTTGCCTCAGCCGACTCCAGTGGTTCAAAGGGGGCCTCAGCCAACCCTCCAAGAACCACCGCCAGGTCCCAAGTTGGGACTCTGGAGCGAGCCGCAGGCCTAATCCTCCGAGCACCACGGAGGAAACGTACAACCATATGGTGCCTTCCCAAAGGCCCAGCACCTATAGGTGAGTGGAAAGCCGCAATGGCAGCCACATACACCTTAAGACTGGATGGGGAAAGACCGGCGGAGAAACGATCTTGGAGGAACTCCAGCACTGAAGCCACTGGGCAGTTAACTGGGTACACCTCAAGCTCTCTACACCAAGTGGAAAACACATTCCACTTTAGGCTGTCAATCTCCTAGTGGAAGGAGCCCTGGAGCTAATTAGGGTCTAGACAACACCTGCTGACAGGCCAGCCTCTAGGTACCGAGCCCCCTCAGGGGCCAGACCCAGAGGTTTCACAGCTCTGGCCGGGGGTGAAATATTGTGCCCCCTGCCTGAGACAGCAGATCCCTCCTCAGAGGGACCTGCCACGGGAGGCCGTCTAGCAGTGCTACAATGTCCGAGAACCATATCCGGGTCGGCCAGCGGGGTGCTACTAAAAGTAGGCTGATCCCTTCCCGGCGGACCCGCTCCAAGACTCCCGGGAGCAGAGCGATCGGGGGAAATGCGTACAGACGCAGCCTCGGCTACGTCTGTGTCATAGCGTCCAGCCCCGACGGAGCTGGATACCTGAGAGAGAACCACAGTGGACAGTGGGACGTCTCTCGAGACGCGAAAAGATCCACTTCCACTGGGCCGAATCTCACGCACATGGCCTCCACCACCTCGGGGTGGAATCGCCACTCCCCGGGCCTCAGCCCCTGTCTCGACAGGATGTCTGCTCTCTGATTTTGATCCCCAGGGACATACATCGCTCTGAGAGACGACAGTTTCCCCTGGGACCACAGAAGGATCTGGTGTGCCAGTCTGCATAGAGGGCGTGACCTCAGACCCCCCTGGTGATTCAGATACGCGACTACGGACATGTTGTCCGAGCGTATCAGGACATGGTGGCCGCAGAGGTCCGGGAAAAAACTCCTCAGAGCTTTGTAGACCGCCAGCATTTCCAGGCAATTGATGTGCCAGGAAGAGTGCCGGGTCTCCCACAGACCTCTCGCAAAGTGGCCGTCCATGACCGCGCCCCAACCAGTGAGGGAGGCATCTGTTGAAACGGCTTTCCGGCAACATGATGCTCCCAGCACCGGTCCCTGGGACAGGAACCAAGGTTTCCTCCATATGACGAGGGAACGAAGGCATCTGCGCGTTACCCTGATCATACGGAACGGATTTCCCCTCGGGGAAAATCCCTTGGCTCTCAACCACCACTGTAGGGGTCTCATGTGTAGCAGGCCAAAAGGTATAACACTGGATGCTGCTGCCATAAGCCCCAGCAGTCTCTGAAACTGCTTCACAGTGAGGTTGTGGCCTAGCTTCACTCTGGAGACCATTGCCAGTATGGACTTCACGCGCGCAGGAGACATCTGTGCCCGCATCGTCGTGGAGTCCCATACAACTCCCAGGAACGTAGTCCTCTGGGAGGGCGTCAACACACTCTTTTTTGTGTTGAGTCTCAACCCCAGGCTCTGGATGTGGGCGAGGACGACATCTCGATGCCGAATCGCCAGCTCTCGTGACTGGGCCAGTATCAGCCAGTCGTCGATGTAGTTGAGCCCAGCACCCTGACGCCCTCGAGCCTCAGGGATGCTAGAGCTGCATCCATGAATTTTGTAAAAGTACAAAGGGGAGAGAGCTAGGCCGAACGGAAGAACCCGATATTGGTACGCTTCGCCCCCGAAAGCGAACCTCTGGAACTTCCTGTGACATGGAAGGATGGAAATATGGAAGTATGCGTCCTTCAGATCTATCGTGACGAACCAGTCCTCGAACTGGATCTGACTCACGATGGCTGGGATTGTGAGCATCTTGAACCTGAATCTCCTCAGAGACCGATTCAAGTGCCTGAGATCTATTATTGGACTCAACCCCCCATCCTTCTTGGGAACTATGAAGTACCGGCTGTAGAACCCGGACTCCCTGTCTGGCAGAGGAACACGTTCTATGGCCTCCTTGACCAACAGGGATTGAACTTCCTGTTCCATAACCCGAAACGAAAACAATTCTTGATGGGCGGACGTGATTGCTGCCTGGCCGCAAGCCTGTGGGGCAGACAGAGCAGCGTGCGTTCGCTGGAAACCGATGTGTCCCGAAGCGCACTTAACGGCGGGATACAGACATCGACTTCCTGAGGGCTTCCCTGAAGGGAGGCTCTTTCGGTTTCGTTCTCGACACCCTGAAGCGGAGGACCGGCAGGGAATAATTGAAAACCGTTCCCGATGGGCGAACACGAGAACTCCCTGGCCGCAAGCCCTTGGGGCGGACACTGCAGAGTGCATTCGCTGAAAACCGATGTGTCCCGAAGCACACTTGACGCTGGATACAAGCATCGATTTCCTGAGGGCTCCGCGGAGGAGCGATTCTCGCTCGTCCCTCCACGGGGAGGGGATAGCCCTGCTATTTTTGTCTCGTTTTCGACCCTGAAGCGGAGGACCGGCAGGGAAAAATCGATGAGATGTGCAGAAGGAACACTGCACGTGAAACACGGTCTGAGTGGTAGGCTGAATTAAAATATCTAACTTCCTTAAAGTCGGATAATATTTCATCATTTTAATTTCTTAAAATTAAATGCAGCCATAATTACCAGAGAATACTGTTTTGTGTTATATGATCTCATACACGCTGCCTCGGCAAACGCGAGATTCGAGTCATTACAATATATTTGGCTTTCATCCCTCAAGAAGGAAGTCAATAGGTGCGAGGCTGAAACAGACGACAGCGCACGGATATACGCGTTGAGATATTTCTCAATTAACAGCATGCCAGCACCCTCAGGAGCTGACTGTGAGTGCCTCGCACCCAAACAGTATTATTTCACAGATCGCGTGTGTACCCTTCATTGCAGACCCGTACTATACGCGCTGCCTCGGCAAACGCGAGATTCGAGTCGTTCACAATATATTTGGTTTTCATCTCTCGAGAAGAAAATCAACAGGCGCGAGGCTGAAACACCCGAAAACGCACGGTTGTGCGCGTCGAGATGTTTCTCAATGAACACAGCCAGCACCCTCAGGAGCTGACTGTTCATGCCTCGCACACACACAGAATCTTTATTGCAAAGTAGACCCGTAATCTAAGCGCTGCCTCGGCAAACGCGAGATCCGAGCCACTAGATTCTGTATTGCAATGTACGACCTTTAATCGCGCTGCCTCGACAACGCGAGATCAAGTCACATAATCTTTATTGCAGAGTAGACCCGTAATCAACACGCTGCCTCGGCAAACGCGAGATCCGAGCCACTATAGATTCTGTATTGCAATGCAGACCTTTAATCTGCGCGCTGCCTCGACAACGCGAGATCAAGTCACAGAATATTTATTGCAGAGTAGACCCGTAATCAACGCGCTGCCTCGGCAAACGCGAGATCCGAGCCACTATAGATTCTGTATTACAATGCAGACCTTTAATCTGCGCGCTGCCTCGACAATGCGAGATCCCATTCACAGAATCGTTATTGCAGAGTAGACCCATAATCAACGCGCTGCCTCGGCAAACACGAGATCCGAGCCACTATAGATTCTATATTGCAATTCTTATGGGACAAACAACACCAAATAGGACAGACAATTTGACACAGAGCGCTTGCTGAAGAGCAAAAAAGCTAGTGTTTGTATATGCCAGCGTACCTTTGTATCTTCCGGTTATGCCGTCATCTACTACGTCATGACGCAGCACCAATCAGGATTGGACAGATTTCATTCATGCTTCAGATGCGTTACGCTAAGGGCGTTCCTAAAGTGTCATACGATGACGCAGTTCGAGTTCTCTCGAAGGGGAACTCGTTTAATTTATTTTATTTTTTTAAAACGAGTGCCCCCTTATTTCTGCTGGCCATTAAATATTTAATTTATCTACAGCCTTAGTAAACACCTCCACCAGCTTTTATTATTATTATATATATATATATTTTTATATATATACAGGGTGCGATTTGCCGGGGGGGATGCATGGGATTTCCCCCTTTCTGGTCAAAGTATCCCTGCCTCTGCTTAATTATTTTTATCCCCGGTGGGGATAAATTTATCCCCCCCTCAAAGTGATCAGTGCTACTACACTAGTGGGGAGACGGATCACAAAACTTATCATGGGTCCGTGGTTTGATTAAAGTCAATTTTATTTTAAAATGCGCTCCTTCGGCTGGCTCTGACTTGCTCAATGCCCCGCCCACGGCGCTATCTGATTGGTTACTCCTCACGAGTAATAGCCTATCAACACTTGCGAGGTCAGTGGAGCTGTGTCTCGGAGGCGTTTAGCGCGGCGTGGTAGACGCGAATTGACAGATAATGCATCTGTCTTTTCTATCATTTCACTGTAGCTCAGCATCGCGATGTAACGTTAACGTTGTTACTTTAACAGCAGTACAACTGTTTCTACTGTGATGGTTTAACTTTGCAATCCCATGGTTCAGCAGACTGATAGAAGTAGCCTAGCCCAAACTAAGTAGCGCTGTAATGTGAACTGTCAGTGCGATCTACAATAAAATCCGAAATGGACCACCCACTGGACAGCTGCGGATTTTCCCACAGGAAAGCAGAAAAAGACTGTTTTCCTAGTATGATGCAAAGGCCTTACACTATAGCCTATTTATGTTTAAGTTGACACTACGTTGTGCCATTTAATTTTGCCATTCATAAATAAGTCTTTTGACATGTCAAGCCTAGTGGCACTATCCATGGTACTGGGAGGGGGATTTAATTCTTGCGTGTTTATTCGTTGTGTGTGATCACAGTTCATATAAGCTATTAGAGTAAAAATATTGCGTTAGGCTACTTCATGAGTTAATAAGAAAAAAGATTTTACAATTCCTGCAAATGCAGAGATGAAGTTCATGTTCTCATGATTTATTTTTATGAATAAAACTTTTTTTTCAAAACATCCCCCCCTCTGTTTTTTTCACAAATCGCACCCTGTATATATATATATATATATATATATATATATATAGTGGCGGTTCTACATTGAATTACACCCTGGGCGAGATTATTTTCATTTCATGAATATAGTGACCAAAATGATCACGGTTAAACACAGAATCTTGTTCAAAAAGTAGGCCTAATACACAATGAAATCTATTCACCAAGTTAATAACATTAAAGATGATGGCCAAATTTTAAAGGAGTGTGTTTTATGTTATCTAATAACATGTACACGTTCAAATAAACTTTTGACAAAAAAAGGTTTTATAAAAAGATAAACCTCACATATTTCAGCCTTTAAATCATCTTTATAAAAAGAATGGGTCAATAAAGAAGATAAATTCCTGACATTTATAATGCACAGTAGCTTATTTTTTATTATTAATAGTAAAATTCGGTCCGATTTTCCCATGGCTGTCGTTGCTATACAACCATGCACTGCGCTCTCCACAACGACAAAGAAGTTTTAGTAGCTAAGGATTTCCACCACAGAAAAACGCTTGCTATAGCTCTGCTAAAAGATTTATTTACGGAGAAGAGAAAAACACCAACGTGTTTGGGTGCACCCCCATACTGAAAAAAATTAAAAATGTTCATCTCGCTGCTCCTGGAAAAAATGAGCGTGTCGCTTCAATTATGAGCGCGCTTCCCGTGCGCCTACATTTGAAACAACGACCTCGAGCACGCAAAAGACGTGATATGTGAACGGCCCCTTGGTGAGCTACCTCCAATCAGGAGACCCCCTTGACATAGCTTCTGTGCACGGCACCTTCTCAGCAAGCAGGGGCGCCATTGCCAATAATTGAATTGAAATGATAGAAAATAGAAAACCTTCGCGGCGCAGAGGATTTTTTTTTAACTGCTCGTGCCGCCCCCCATGTGACATGAAAAAATGCCGCCCCGGGCGACTGCCCGGTTCGCCCGTGCCTAAAACCTCTACTGTATATATATATATATATATTCATTTTATTTTATATATAATATAAACTATTATATATATATATATATTTCTCATAGACTGGGGAAAGAGATGGCAAATCCACTTCCCCCATGATTGTGTCACTTTCAATGCCCAGCATATCTACCTCCTCAGAGATAGAGCACTGAAGCATTGGTCTCTCTCCCCGTGTGGAAGTAACCGCGGCGCGGGCTTCCGAGACCGGAGAGAGAGCAATGGATCCCTCGGGAAAGGGAGGAGAAAAGATCCTCGGACCCGTCTCCACCCCCGTAAAGAGATCCATTTGCGATCCCCAGGAATGCATTCTCCGCACTGCCTCGGCAACGCGGGTCCTGCAGCCTGAGAACCGCGAACCTGAACACTTTCCTCGAAAAGTGACAGGCGGGAGCGGAGCATGCGAAGCGAGAGCTTCTCACAATGTTGGCAGTCAGCCCCCTCGAAGGCTGATACCGCATGCTCTACTCCCAAACACATCACACAAAGCTCGTGTGTGTCCCTACTCGTTAAATAGCACGAGCAGGGAGAACACAGAGTTTGTGCAATTGTTTAGTTTCCATAGTGTTTAAATATATATATCAGACAGACAACAGTAAATATAACAGACAGTATGACACAGATCGCTTGCTAAGGCAACAGAAGCTAATGCCGGTTTGCACCGGATGTGCTTTTATCCCTTCCTGGTCATGACGTCACCCGCCCGTGACGCTCATTCTTTCCATTGGACTAGTTGACAGATGCTTCAGACGCATTCACGCTGGGGGCGTTCCCAAACGCATTTTGCATGGGCATCTTTTTACGTCAACATTATGGTTGACGCATCGCGAGTTTCCTCGAAAGGGAACATGGATTTCAGAATCTCTCTCTTTTTCTAGGTTTAAATTAGATGTTCAATGAGGTTTCAGACTTTTTAAAAATGTCTATATAGTTCTTAATTATTTTTAAATAAAATAATTTAAATGAAATAAAATACTTTTTTATATTTTACTTGATTTCAGTTAAAAGGGTCATGAACTGGATTTTTAATATATATATATATATATATATATATATTATATATTTTTTCTTGTTATATATTTTTGTCTGAGATCAAATTATGCCGTTTGCATGGTTTTTACATTCAAAAACATCATAATGAATAAGTAATAGGCTATTTCCTAACCTATTCGTCTGACGGTTCACACAGTCAGACAACGAATACAGTCAGTCCAGCCCGTTCTCATTCTTTGGCGTCATACATGTGACGCTTTGTACATTTCGTTGAAATCTTACGCACATGGCATCCTTTAGCATCAATATGAGACGCAGAACCCAAGGCGTCATACAGGTGACGCTCATCTAAATCCAACGCACATGGCATCCGTTACCGTGAATATGAGACGCAGATCCCAAGGCGTCATAACCATACCCTACCCCAGAACTAAACCTACCCATAACAGTGCGTGTTATATTGACGCTAAAGGATGCCATGTGCGTAAGATTTCGACGAAATGACATATGGCGTCACCTATATGACGCCAAAGGATTAGAATGCGTTGGTCAGTCACAGGCGATCCACACTCCAATCCATAAGGGAGTGCACATGGTAATGCAACGCTGTTTGCTAACCGCCACAACAGGGAAAAGAGCAGAAGAAGAAGAGAGGTTATATCCACCAACCCAAAACAAGAGTTCAGATATCATGCAAGAGCTTGCTAGTAGCATCTAGAGGGCATTGACGTCACTTTCCCGCCGGAACATGCCCCCTCAGCCGGATTGAGTTGCAAAAGTGTCTGATGCGTGCAGGGCCGTCCATAAAGGGGGATAAAGGGGAACGTTTTCTGGGGCCCAGCCGCTAGGGGGGGCCCATGCAGTCCAGCAATAATTATGTTCATCCTAAATATAAGCAAAGGTTACCATATTTTATTTTTAACCAAAATAGCACCATTTATTGTAGAAAGTGAGAAAAAATGCTTGAGTAAAATGTAGCCTGTGTCATAATGAAACACCCCTCTCCTGAAAATGGTCTGAGTAGGCTATTTTTTGTTGTACGTAACGCAAAGTCAAAACGCCAGTGCTTCGCGCCAGTTCGCGGTCAGCAGCGCAAGTGAGTGACACAAGATGGAGTGCGCGAATTGACGCGGCAAGACCATAGACAGCTCACCACCTCCCCAGTGTGATTGAAGCAATCGTTGCCTAAAATCGTCCTGTAAATTATCTAATGAGGCCTTATCAGATGCGCGAGGACTGAGAGAATATTTCATGTCATTTACAGCAGTTGTCATGTGAACTGTCCGGCTAAAACTACTCCAACATATCGAAGATAGGATGGAATTTGCTTCTGCAGAGTTGCAGCCTTATGGTGTGCGAATAGAGCGTCAAATACGCTTCTAGTTAGACGCTTGAATCTTCCACTCGAGTTCAAATTTTTCAACTTGCGCGAAAGACGTTCGCGACAAACGCGTCGCCCAATTTGCGTCATTCGCGACGCCCGACGCGAATGATGCGTCTATTCTAGGGGTGTAACGATTCATTCGTTTTCTCGATGCATCGATTACAAATCCTGACGATGCATATGCATCGATCTTGAAACATGTATTTCGAATCGTGAATCGTTTATTTCGGTCAATATTCGATTTAAAATGCTAAGAATCGAATAATTTGCGATTCTATATCGATTCAGTGCTTTAAAACATATAAACATTAATTAAATGACTACATGCGCGAATTAATGAGGCGTTGTGCGGCGTCATTTCGCGTCCTCACAGCTCTCACATACTCGCTGCACTCTTACCATCTTTCGCTGGATTTCGCTCGCGTTCGGTCCCATATAGCTCTCATCTACAGATTTTTGAGCAGTCCATGTTTGAGCTCTCCTCAGGACAGCCATTGGTGTTCACATGAGCAGATGACAGCTCTCTATCGAGAAAGCAAGCCATTGATAAAGCTGCCATATCATTGCGCGGGCACTGCAATGAAACAACGCGTTCGTTGAGTGGAAACGTCACCGTTATTTTCTTTAAGTTAAGATACTGAAGTTTTACGGAAATGGGTCATACCCGTCCTGAACAGTTAAAGTAAAACCCCACTTATTCAAGGGTGCGCGTTTATTACATGGAAAGAGAAAACGTATAATAGGTGTCTAAAATGCACACGCTTCCGATTAATCATGAATGGTGAATGAAATGTAACTTAATGTCGTTAAACTGAACTGATGAAATAACTACAACATTAATTACACTGAAATAAGAGCGCGTGGTTTATCCATCAATCAGATGCGCATTAAAGTTGCATTCGTAATCGTTAATATAGCACAAGTAGACAGCCGGCGCGTTTGCTTTCAGAATCACAAGGAAAATGTTCAATCGGATAAAGAGAACAGTATAGCTATTCCATGAAGAAACGTTAGTTAAGGTTTAGTTGGGAAAGTTCATGGTATTTTTGTCTCACAATGGAGGATGTTTAATGTACCAGGAACACTTTAAGGTTGTGTATCCATTCCTACAAAATACTTAAAGTAACTATAGCTACTTTTAAAGCCTTTTTAAATCTTGGTTTATATTTTTACAAATGCTAATTTATAGGCTTTGGAAATATTTTTTTTATAATAATAGATTCATTAAAAAAATTAACATGAACTAACGTTAACAATAGACAAAATGTTTTTTTTTTTTTTTTTTTTTTTTTTTTCACTCTCTGACCCCCGAAGGCAGCTGTATAATTCACACCCTGACTAAGACCCATTGGGGGAAGCATTTAAATAATCCTATGCATATACAAAATTAAGAATCGAATCGAATTAATCGAATCGCATCGAATTTTAATGTGAATCGCATTGAATCGAATCTTTCTGAATTTGCAAAAATCGTTCTTGAATCGAATCGAAAACCTATGAATCGTGAATCGAATCGATTCGCTGCCTACCCAAAGATTCACAGCCCTTGTCTATTCGCGTCTTTGCATTGACTTTGTATGTAATCTACTCGCGCAAATAATTAAATTCGCGTTCGGTGTGAACACACCATTAGATATTGGACAGGTAGCGGGAATGAGTTGTTTCATGACAATTTACATTTTTTTCCCATTGGTTGTTGCATTAAATCATACCCAGATATAATAGTGCTATTTTCTGATTGGCTTTTGTGTAGGGGAGACGCGCTTGATTCCTGCCGGTCCAAAGTGAGAGCGGCGCGGCCAGAGACATTTTGGGGGCTGCGACATATTAAATATATTATAAATCGTTTTTCCGCGTGAGAAATACAATGTGTGGCGGGCGGGAGCTGCGTGACAAAAGACCGAAATTAGTGACTGTCAATAATAAATGTGTAGCCTACATATTGTGAATGCATTTAATAAACTTAATTACCTTTAGTAGCTTTCAGTAAATAAACACGTCTGAGAAAATGATTCATAGGCAAAATCAACCTATCAGTTGACCCTATGTTTACTTTCTTCACTGACAGACAAAAATGAAAAGCCTATCAGTCAAAGCTCAGCTGGGCAAGATAAAAACAAAGAGAAAAAGAGTGTGATGCTGATGAGGAGAGAAAAATAATCAGCTGCCCACTATCTAAGTTTTTTGGCCTTCAGAACACCTTAAAATGCACATATGTAGATCAGAGAAACCAAAATTTTCTGGGGGAGACCCCGAACCCCCCTATTTGCCCTACCTCACATTTGGGACCACAGTTATTATAAAACCGTGCCTTTGCATGGTAATGAAAATGGTTAATAGTGAGCTTTAGATCCTAAAAGAAAGTGTTACCTTTTTTTATAATTTTTTCAAAAAGTCATATTGGGGGCTTAGCCCCCCTAAAATGAAAATCCTAGTGACGCCCCTGCACACGCATGATATGAGTAGCCTATTGCAGATTTGGGGAGGGCCCATTCACTGGACCTTTTCAGGGGCCCAGTCATTTCTGTGGGCGGGCCTGGATGCGTGACTGGATTTACTAGGGGAAACTGAGAAAACGGAAGTAACGATTATCAGTTTAAACTAAAGGTTGGACTCGATAGTATTCCTTAACTTACCAAAGATCCAGTGGTCCGATATTGGCATGCAGCAAGGAATCGTGTTTCCTGACATTTAAATATGCCTGATTTCACCACCGGGGAAATACATAAAGAAAATGTGCCTGTGAATACTTTATATAAATACAAAATAGGTAGGCCTAGGTCTAAATCCGGGTGATCACTTATATCAAAGTTATATATAAGACCTAAACCCAAAGACCCAATTTAGGCCAGACTTTAGCTGTCAGAGAAATTATCTTACATTTGACTTTAAAATACTTTGATAAACAGAGGAGTTCCTGGTGAACTCAAAAACTGCAAGGTGCCCAGGTCCTGTGTCTGCAAAACAAGCCAAAAATCATCAACCCTCCATCAGCTTGGTATGGTATGAGGTGTTTATGTTGATATGCTGTGTTTAGTTTTTCGCCAAACTTGGTGCTGTTGATTATGGCCAAATATCTCCACTTTGGTCTCGTCTGTCCAAATGAGTCTTGAGGTCTGTTCCAAAAGTCTTGAGGTTTGTTCAGATGCAACTTTGTAAACCAAAGCTGTGCTGCCATGTTCTTTTTAGAAAGAAGCTTTCCCCTGGCAACCCTTCCAAACATGCCATACTTGTCCCATCTTTTTCTAATTGTACTGCCGTGAACTTTAACATTAAACATGCCAACTAAGGCCTGTTGAGTCTGAGATGTAGTTCTTGTGGGTTTTGCGATTTCTCTTAGCATTGCAGAGTCTGACATGGGGTGAATTTGCTGAGACGTCCACTCCTGGGAAGACTGGCAAGTGTCTTGAATGTTTTCCTCTTGTGAATAATCTTCCTTGCTGTAATGGACTTCAAATTATTGATCAAAGATAATTGCTCCTGATGTCTTTCCTGCTTGGCATTGTGTTAACACACCTGAATGCTCCAGACCAGCAAACTGCCAAAAGTTCTGCTTTTATAGAGGTGATCACACTTGCTTATTATCAATTAATCAAAAACATTTGATTAGCAGCACCTGACTGGTACTTACCCTCTTAATTCCTATGCAAGCAGTATTTTGCAGTCCATTTTGTTAAATAAAAATTGACACGGTGTAATATGTCATGTCATGTGTTCATCTTAGGTTATATTTACCTAATTTTAAGACCTACCAAAGACCAGGTTATGTCCTGATACATAAAACCATATAATTCAAATAGAATAAATAGCCCTATAATAGCCCCAGCCCTAAAACTTTTATAGTTTTTATCAGTGTTTATTTAAAAACATCCAATTGTGCAGAATATAAGATGTTAAATAATTGATGAGTTGTCAATACATAACATAACAATATATAACAATACAATATATAGGGTATGATTTTACCCAAAAATTCAATATATTGATACAAAATGATAACGGCAAATCCAAGTTTCGTGGCCTGGAGTCCAGCTAAGTCTGTGAATTGCAGTGATCCATTTGCTTCTCTTTTCTCTAGCTTTCGGCAGTCTGTAAAAATTTACCTCAGATTTCTTGCCAAATCTATTTCTACAGTCAATCTCAAAGCTCTTTCCTGTTTTAGATCTATTTTGTGTGTTTTTCGTGGCATTTGCGCCGGAAAAACAATGCTGCCACTCAATGGGTGTAACCACAGTCACTCCCGCTGATAGTGACGTAATGAGCATACCTTCTATACGCTGAGTTTCAATTAATTTTTGTGACGCGTTTTCCACTAACTTCACAGAAAGGAAACCGGGACGGCAGAAAGCAGCATCCTGTTTGTTTTCGTTATTTTACAAAAGCACAATGTTTTGTTTTTATTGTGAGTGTACACAAATAAAAATGGACTCTTTCAAATGATGTTTTACTCTTATCTGTATGACCATAAATGAAAGAGTACCCCTTAACTGTCACCCCCCTTTTTGAGAATAGACGTGGAAATGCACTATCGAACCTTTAATGGTTGTAATTTGAGAATGTTTTGGAATATAGACCTATATTTGGTCTTGTTTTAAACAAAACACTCAGACAGATTATTTCTAAAGTGAAAGCATTTAAAAATATATATTTTACATATAGAATATACACTCACCGGCCACTTTATTAGGTACCCCATGCAAGTAACGGGTTGGACCCCCTTTTGCCTTCAGAACTGCCTCAATTCTTCGTGGCATAGATTCAACAAGGTGCTGGAAGCATTCCTCAGGGAGTTTGGTCCATATTGACATGATGGCATCACACAGTTGCCGCAGATTTGTCGGCTGCACATCCATGATGCGAATCTCCCATTCCACCACATCCCAAAGATGCTCTATTGGGTTGAGATCTGGTGACTGTGGAGGCCATTTTAGTACAGTGAACTCATTGTCATGTTCAAGAAACCAATTTGAAATGATTAGAGCTTTGTGACATGGTGGAAGTAGCCATCAGAGGATGGGTACATGGTGGCCATAAAGGGATGGACATGGTCAGAAACAATGCTCAGGTAGGCCGTGGCATTTAAACGATGCCCAATTGGCACTAAGGGGCCTAAAGTGTGCCAGGAAAACATCCCCACACCATTACACCACCACCACCAGCCTGCACAGTGGTAACAAGGCATGATGGTTCCATGTTCTCATTCTGTTTACGCCAAATTCTGACTCTAACATCTGAATGTCTCAACAGAAATCGAGACTCATCAGACCAGGCAACATTTTTCCAGTCTTCAACTGTTCAATTTTGGTGAGCTCTTGCAAATTGTAGCCTCTTTTTCCTATTTGTAGTGGAGATGAGTGGTACCCGGTGGAGTCTTCTGCTGTTGTAGCCCATCCGCCTCAAGGTTGTGCGTGTTGTGGCTTCACAAATGCTTTGCTGCATACCTCGGTTGTAACGAGTGGTTATTTCAGTCACTGTTGCCCTTCTATCAGCTCGAACCAGTCTGGCCATTCTCCTCTGACCTCTGGCATCAACAAGGCATTTCCGCCCACAGAACTGCCGCTCACTGGATGTTTTTTCTTTTTCGGACCATTCTCTGTAAACCCTAGAGATGGTTGTGCTTGAAAATCCCAGTAGATTAGCAGTTTCTGAAATACTCAGACCAGCCCTTCTGGCACCAACAATCATGCCACGTTCAAAGTCACTCAAATCAACTTTCTTCCCCATACTGATGCTCGGTTTGAACTGCAGGAGATTGTCTTGACCATGTCTACATGCCTAAATGCACTGAGTTGCCGCCATGTGATTGGCTGCTTAGAAATTAAGTGTTAACGAGCAGTTGGACAGGTGTACCTAATAAAGTGGCCGGTGAGTGTATATTTTACAAAGCCATTATGTCTAACCAAGTTGTGTTCCAAATTTGAAGTTGATATCACAATTATTCCCATGAGATTTTGTTTAGGTACTTCAACAAATGCTCCGCAGTCTGTCGCACAGACATTTACACCCACCTCCACCCCTTCACCTTCTAGCATCTTCATAATAGAGCAGTGGATTCTATAAAGAAAATCTATGTACGTAATCATTGTATCTCCTTTTGTAAACAAATGCTAAGAAACATTTGGTTATTAAAAGGCTTGGGGGATTTGTGTCTCAAGGATGTATCTCTGTCTAGTATGTCAGCTCTAGCACCTGAGAGCCTAAGCCTCTCGCCAAATCCAAAGATTGTCAATAAAATTCATTCTCAAAGTGGTCCTGACTGAAATACATTTCTGTCCAAATATCACTTCTATCACCAAATAGGGAATCTTGAGACTCAGACCTTTCTGACGATATGTTTTGTCAAGATTAGAAAAGGTTTTGATTATTAAGTAGTTAAGTTGTTGTATCCGCTGTTATAATGAGACAAAATCATTTGGCATTGTGCCGATTTGTGTCGTGGAATTCCAGGGATGAAATATGTGTCCTGGAAATGGGAAGCATCAGGTGCCGCTTCAGTCACTGTCTCCTCGTGGAAAGGTGAAGTAGGCTCTTTTTCTCCTTCTCGCTCATCTTGGTGCGAGATGGTGGATTGGTTGTCTCCTTTGGTTGCAAGGGTGTAGTTTTGTTTTGAACATTGGGGGGTTGAAGTAGTTTGAACATTTGGGGGTAGAATTCAAATAGGTTGCACATTTTGTAATCAGCTTTGCGACAGTTACTTTGAGTACTGATTTAATTTCTTTGATGGCAAAGCTGAATTTTTAGCATAATTACTCCAGTCTTCAGTGTCACATGAACATTCAGCAATTATTATAATATCCTGATTTGATGCTCAAGAAACATGTATTATTATTATCAATGTTTAAAACAGTTGTCTGCTTAATATTATTTCTCCAAGGATTTTATTTTTGTTGAATAGAAAATAAAAAAAACAGCATTTATTTGTAACATTATAAACGTATGTACTTTTACTTTTGATCTGATGCATGCATCCTTGCTGAAAAAAAGTATTAATAAGTTTTGAAACGGTAGTGTAGCGCCCACTACCCCCTTCTTTGACGGGCGGAGCACCAGGTTCTAATGATGTGTCTCTCGTCTTAACTAATCTACTTCCTTACTCTTTTCCTCTTTATTCACTTTACTTAAATGAAAATGGTAGATGATTGTCTTTCTGATTAACTGTAATAAAAATCACAAAAAGGTAAGTTCTTATCAATTAACAAGTCATTTTATTTAACAAAGACAGATGAAGTGATAAAATATTGTAAATCAAAAATAAAAGAATTAAATGAAATGTTCAAATGTCTGTTGTGTATTTCTTTCACACACACAAATCACCTTTTGATCCTCTTAGATCAGAAATGCCAATAAGATACTTAAATATGAATCAATTTGGAAACCAGTAATATAATTCCCTTTTGATCTATAGTAGGTTACAATAATATCAGAAATCAAACTGCAAAAACACTCAGCATAAGTCAAATGAACAAATTAGTCAACAAATAAATAATGTGGGCCCACACACACTCAGTTTCAATAACCCCAACCTGTTGCAGGCCTGTGTCGTTGCTTGAGAACGGTGTGGCCGTGAAAACCAACAAATGGCCTCTTCGCTCCAAAGAGCTAAATAAACAAACACACAAGTGTACCTCTTCCCGTTTCGACACGCGCGCTGTCCACCGATCACGATCACTCCGTATGCATCTGCAGTCTCACCAGCTGTCCGCTGATAGATTACGAATCCCGCAATGCCAGAGGAATTCTAAACCACGAGGGGATTTAGAACGCTATCTGGTTCCTTCATTGTCGTCTTCCTCGAAACGATCAATAAGCTCAAATCCATCCGCACGTGAAAATCTTTTACTCGCCGTAAAAGACAAGGAGAGTACAGCGTGCTCAGCAGTAACCTATTCAAGTCACACACTTAATCCGAGTATAACAAAAGAAACAAAATAAAGAAACGTTCTTTAACACTTTTGGCGTTAACTAGATATCTTGTTTAACCGCTTAGTCAGCTGTTATTTTAGTTTTTTCTTTTTTTCAATCACCAGAAAATAAAGTGCGACATCACTTTCCAAACTGCCTCCATCTCTCCCCTTTTCTTCCTATACCAATCAGAATGATCAATCCCTGCACATGGGCGGGAGCAAGTAAACCAATAACCAATCACAAATAAAAACATTCATACTGGACAAACACAAAGTTTTTTATGAGTACCCCTCACATAAACATTTCCCGTAAACTCTATAACATTAGAACGAGTGAAATAAAATGTGTATGCCTATTTAACCCATGAATGTCAGAAACATATTTACATATTATGAATATGAATTATGCATTTAGGAGATAATAAATAACCCTATCTGGGCTGCAGTAGTATGTGTTTGTTCTAAGTTATATGATGGTATGCGATGCATCAAATAGGTATCTGCTAGATGATTTTACTGATTAGATCCAAAATAAATAAATAAATAAAAATCACTTGTTAGCAAGGTTCCAGAGAGGTGTTTAGCTGAAGACGCACCAAGACCTTTGTGTGAAGTAACTTTGCACACTGTGTGCCGCAGTGGTGGTTTACTCTGAACACCTTGTGCCTGGCAGTGAGGTGTGACTGTAATCAGAAAAGGCCATAAACACCTCTTCTGTTGACATCAGCAACACAGCGTGTCTGAACACGCCGATCTACCTCATGCTACACAAACACAAACATGGGCCGAGACCATAACACCCCACCCAAAGCAAAGCCTCATTATCACATGCCTGATTAGGCAAAATACAACCTATAAGTGAAAAACAGCAGCAGGGTCATTCCTATAGTTTGGTGGATTGTATATCCCCCTGAAACAATACTGCATATTTTACAAAAAATGTTAATCAACTTTCATGCAACATGGTTTTCCATGCATAGATGTACCCCGGCTAATACATATAATGATTAGTATCTAAGAATAATTATAATAATATCTCTCTTTCGCAATTTATTGTGATACACATTTTTATGTGTAAAACCATATAATTAGTTTAAGTCCCTCCAACTTTAGCCCACCATGTTACATAGGTGCTACTTGCCATGATTTGCCTTGATTTTAAAATCTTAAGTTTGTGCCCTAAATCACATGACTTGCAAGAAATGACATCATTTCCTTGGAAGAAAAGCAACTCCAAGAAGAATCAGTCATTGGCTGCATCTGAAATCACATACTTTGCCTTTATCTGAGTCACGTGTAGTACACGCAAAAGCATTGGCCTAAGATGAAGTCAGGTGATGCAACTCAGTGCTTAATCAATTCTGGAAATAACACCTGTTCGAGAGCATCACCAGCTTCATGTCTTCAGAAGCCGCTTGTCAGTCACTGTCTGTGAAAAATCAGTGTCTCTGTTTGTCTTCAGTACAGGAGTGAAAATGTCTAAGTGTGTTATATGTGTTTCGCCGTTCACCCGCTATATTACCAGGAATGACCGACATGAGCTGTGTGTTCTTTGTTTGGGAGTTCTAGGCTTGATCAGCTCTCGACATCAGAAAGCTCCTTTCTGGTTTCACTCTCTTTGATGATAAGGGGACTTTTACTTATGCACCTCGTGGGACGGGTCCCACGGCTGCCGAGGCAACACGTCGACTTCCCTAATGGGGCTCCCAGATAGAGCTCTAAAAGGGTTAGTTCACCCAAAACTTAAAATTATGTCAGTAATTACTCACCCTCATGTTGTTCCAACCCCGTAAGACTTTCGTTCATCTTCGGAACACAAATTAAGGTATTTTTTTATTAAATCTGAGAGCTTGATCACTCCTCCATAGGTTTAGAAGTCAACCGTTCTCTGAGATTTGTTTTCATGATAATCGAATGTAAAGAGTTTTATCGTTCGTGGTTTGACTAGTCGAGACTGTTTTCCAAAGATGGCTCCTGTCTGTATACACGAAGTGGACTGTCTTTATAAAATATCTTCTTATTAAATGGTCTGTACACTTACAAAGTTCTCAATGCTTCGTTTTGCATGTAGGGACCCTCATTATGTTACTGTGTTAGTGTGGGGCTATTTTGAGTCTTGTTAGTGGTATAAACTAGCGATTTCTTTTTACTTATTAAACGCCCCCATTACTAGCGTTATATGCTAAACAGTTTTTAGAGATAAATTTACATTCGATTATCATGAAAACAAATCTCAGAGAATGGTTGACTAGGTACCAATGTTTTATTAGACCAAAGGTTCATTTTGCGCCGGAGTTCTCCTTTAAGGGATCGAAACTGGCCGGCCCAAAAGTTATGAAATACATCGTTAAAATAGTCCGAGTGACTACAGTGGCTCAACCATAAGTTTATCAAGCAACGAGAATACTTTGTGTGCGCAAAAAAACAAACAAAATAACAACTTTATTCAACTTTTCATTTCCTTCCCTGTGGGCCTTGGAGTGAGTTCACGTAGTGATATTGCGCAAAGCTTCTGTGTTGCACGTTACACGTAGGCTCACTATTGGCCGACGCTGGTCATGTGTGTGATGCGTGTGACGTACAACCTAGAAGCTTTGCGCAATATAGCCAGATTGTGAGAGTTGCCAGATCTACATCGAGATGTCGTTCTCGCTCATATTGAGAATTTAGGTTTGAGAAGAAATCTAAAGAAGAGCAATATGTCACCATGTCAGAGAACTATGTTTCTCGGGGTGGTTTGAGATTTGACCAAAATGCTGGCACAATTGTCCCCGGCTTGGGTGGATTATATTCTCACCATGGTAGGCAGTCTGACGTTAGGCCAATGAGCTTTCTGTCTGCCAATGCCAGGTTCTGACGGGTCTTGTGGCTGCAGCTGCCAGTGTGGTTCCGTTGGACTTGCTGCACATGAGACCCTTCCACTGGCTTAAAAGCAAAGGTTTCATCCCTTATTAAAACCCATGTATATGGTAAGGGTCAAGCGCTGAGCGCTTTGTGCCCTTTCTATCTGGAGGAGTCCTCGGTTTCTCAACTTGGGTCCCTCGTTTCCATTGCAAGATCATTTACGTCACATACGTTACATGTATTGGTTACCTATTTTCTGCACAGTGCCAGATGGTTGAGGCCGATAAGCAGACTGTGGTTTCCGTCTTAGGATCTTTCTGTGGTACTTGAAGTGAAGCTTCTGACTCTTAAGGTGGATTTTCTGAGCTTTGTCAGTCGCCTCCTCCTGTCTGGATTTTGCCCCTGGACTAGTAAAGGTGATTTTGCAACCTAGGCCGGATTACGAATAAATGAATGAATGAATGAGGCATTTATATAGCGCTTTCATATGTACTACTGTACACCCAAAGCACTTTACAATCATATCAGGGGATCTCTTCTCAACCACCACCAGTGTACAGCATCCACTTGGATGATGCAACGGCAGCCACAGTACAATGGTCCCAGTGTGCTCACCACACACCAGCTATAGGAGAGGAGAGAGAGAGTGATAGAGCCAATTCAATGGAGGGGGATTATTAGAAGGCCATGATTGGCAAGGGCCAATGGATGGAGTTTGGCCAGGACACCGGGGTTACACCCCTACTCTTTACGAAAAGTGCCATGGGATTTTTAATGACCACAGAGAGTCAGGACCTCGGTTTAACATCTCATCCGAAGGATTGTGTGCTTGTTACAGTATAATGTCCCCAACACTATACTGGGGCGTTAGGACCTTCACAGACCACAGGTTGAGCACCCCCTGCTGGCCTCACTAACACCACTTCCAGCAGCAATCTAGTTTTCCCAGGAGGTCTCCCATCCAAGTACTAACCAGGCTCAACCCTGCTTAGCTTCAGCGAGCAACCAGTCTTGGGCTACAGGGTGATATGGCTGCTGGCCCCCTGGACTGGTAAAGGTGATTTTGCAACCTAGGCCAGATTACGTCCCTCAGATACCTTTTTACCATTTCATCTTGTTGTTCTTCAGGCCTTCACTCCTCTGCCCTTTGAAACATCAGGTCCAGTCAGGTCTCTTAATATTTACATCCACCGCTTAGTAGGGGTGGAACGGTACACAGAAGTCACGGTTCGGTTCATACCTCGGTTCAGACATCACGGTTCGGTACGATTTCGGTACAATGGAGGGAAAAGCAAAACAAAAATGCAGAAGGCATTGTATTTTTTAAATAAGTTTTATTAATAAAGGCATAGAACCAGTTTATTTGTAGTGCACTGACAATAGTTTTATATAATTAGTTTATTAATTAAATTAATAAAAAGACAAAAAGACCTTATTATGTTTGGTAATTGTACCTGAATTAATTTAAAATTAATTTGCTATATTTCAGATCAATATATTTGTTTTCCTTAATTTTAATTAACATTATTAATTAACAATGTAACATTATTCTCATCTGAATTATAAATAATTTATTTCTGTATAAAATAATACTACCATTAATAACACATTCGATTTTCTTTTTTAATCAATGTAGAATGTGTAAGATTAGTGCTCCGAGGACAAGAAATGAAAACCAATGCAACCAATGTTGTGTTTTATTGCGAGTGTACACAAATATAAGTAAACACTTTGCAGGTTTAATGATCTGTATGAACAAAATGACGGAGTATGTTTTTTTTATGTTTCTGTTCGATCGCGGCCCCGCCTCTCTCACTCACACACACACACACTCCAGCATTGCAATCTTGACATCGCAGCCTGTTCATTATGTGGTCACACCAAACGCGAATAGAGCGTTAAATTCGCGTCTATCGCGTCTAGTTCGACGCTAGTCCAAAGCGAATAGGACGCGCGTATAAAGCCAACGTTTGAAGTGAACGCGGGTTCAGAGCTAAGCCGATGGTACAGATTATGTGTCCCTAAAGAACCCGCGTATCTAACAGTAGTTCCGCATTACATTAATTAATTTCCACGCGAGTTTTATTTATTTTTATACCGTGTATTCTCCGTGTAAATTCGTGCACCGAACCGTGACGTCCGTACCGTTTCGGTTCGGTACGAATACATGTACCGCTCCACCCCTACCGCTTAGGGCAGTGGCATAAATCTGATCAACTTCTTATCTGCTTTGGAGGGTGCGACCAATGTCCCATTGCCTCCAAACAGACGATATCTCATTGTATTTCAAATGCTTTAAGTCTGGCCTATGGGGCGCACAGGGTGGCTTCACCTCTTAGAGTCAGGGTCCATTCTACCCGAGGTGTTGCTGCCTCTAAGGCACTCTAGCAAGAGGTTTTAGAACACTTATCTGATAGTGTAAAACATAACATGTCGACCCTGTTTTTTAAATAGATAATAGGTTTTATATATACAGTATATAACATGTTAAATGCTAATCTTCTATTAGCATCTTGCCTAGCTAGAAATGGGCTTTATTTTAGCTTAAAACACCCATCGTGTTAAGGTTCATCCTGTTACACATTGCACTGTAAAAATTGTACGCCCAAAACAACCAGGCATTCACACTTAAATGAAGCAACATCCAAATGAAAACTTGAACGGCTCTGTCAATGTGACTCAGTTCACCATCCAGAATCCGAAGCTATAGCCAAATTCACCTCTCAGGGAAGAGAGAGCAATTTGTTGTAAATGTGAGACAGGTCAGTCAGCTTTGCACATCCCTAACACACTCTGGTGTGAAAAAGAGGCACCAAAACGGAGAGCACATGCTCAGCCAGTCCAAAGTCATTACTGCTAGTTCATCCATCTTGTTTTCTCACTGAAGGCGCATTTGTCAGTCTTGGAGGGAGACGAGCGAGCCTCACGCCATGCAAGCTTTCATGGGCTGATTTATTGGTTCAGAACAATGACTTCCTATTTGGCTAGTGATCAGTCATGTAATAGGCAGTTGTTCGACTTCTTTGTTTTGATTTTTTTTGGTGCGATGATGAGAGACAGACTCCTAGATAAGGCTGGACTAGGTCTGTCAGCTTTGTGGTATGATGGATGCAACACTCTGTTTTCTAAAGCTGACCCCTGAGCCACACAGGTCAGAGCAGCATGGTGGCGACACACACACAGAGACAAGCACACACAATCAGAAATGTTGCCCCAATCTACTGTGTGTCCTATAATATGATGACTCTAGTGCACAGACACAAACATTGGAACTGGAACAGTGACTGCGAGCCAGACCCCATCGCCCAATATCATGCCTAAGCTCACTCATGCGCTTGTGTCTGAATGGAAGCAAATGCTGCTTCCATGTTACAAAAGACTGGAAAACCTTCCTAGAGGAATGTAAGCAAAAGGAAGATCAACTCCCTATCAGTGTCAGTGGATTTTAAATGTATGTGCTGTGCTATCATTTGTGTGTTGCTTTAGATTTAAACAAAAAAAAGTATGCTGGATGAATAAAGGTTATGGATGTCCACATACTTTAAGTCATAATAATAAATAAATCATTACCATATTAATTTGCCATGGTATCTACAATACCACAGGATACATTTAAATTATACTATGGTATTAGAATGCCAGAGGGTGCAAAACACATGGTATAAAGCACACACAAACACACATGTTCGTATTCTTATCATTATGGTATATTATATTATTATTTTAAATACATGTTTTAAATAAATTATTATTATTAAATATAATTTAAATTATTAAATTAATTATATTTAATAGTATAATAAAATATTAATATAAAAATGTATCACTTGGTGAAAATTGCCTTGTTATTTGAAATAAACAGTTTTAAACCATTAATTTAAATTAAAGTAGGCTACCCAATAAAACCAAGAGCAAGAATGTGCTACCAAAAATAAACAACTTCAACAGATTACCAAGAAAGGTATTTTCTGTGGAAAACAGGATCATCTCCTCAAACATATTTAAATTAAAGTATAAACACTCTCTGAGTTACTGCTTCTGTCTATCTGTAGTAAAAACAAAACAAAACAAAAAACACAAGGGAGAATATACCACCAACAGCGCTCATTATAGGACATGTCTGTTTTCCTCCCCTGGGTGCTAGGAAGATGGCTCTGGCTCTGTCAACCTGTTCTCTGCTTTCCGTCTTGAAGCCAACAATAGATGTACACAATTCTCTTGAATGACTAGCCGACAAAACAGGCACGCTGCTTTTTACCTTGACCTACCTGACCTGACACTGGAATGCACCAACACCAGCTTTTTAAACTTGCAGCTACAAACCACACAGCCATACTCAAACAAAGAATGTAAGGGAAAGTTTGCTGTTGCAACATTAAGATTAACCTCCATCATATTACCACATGTGAATGCCGTAAGCATATTTAAGTCATGTGTTCACTCAGTTCACGTGAAGTACTCGGAACTATAAATAATGCTGTGTGGGCACATGTGGGTGAAATGCACAACCAAACTCTATTTCTTGGCATTGTAGATGAAAAACAGTTGAGGTCTGGACACGAACGTGTTGGTCAGCTGTGAATCGTTTGATGGAAAGGCATTTTTTTAAATCCGATCTCTACCCTAAAGACTCCTCTGGAGACACTGAGAGACAGTTGGTTGTTGGAAAGTGTCGAGACAGCATGTGTTTGAGTTGTGTAAGCACATTTACTGATTCGTCCCCCCTCCGTCGGCATTCAACTCTCCTGTTGGCTTGTTCATTGTGCGTCCTCTTTACAGAGCATGAGGCATGTTCACTACCTGTGGTTCAAGGGGAAGAATTGAGATTAGAGAAGGGAACGTACAGCATTCATTCATCCCGTTGAAAGATTGTGGGTTACTCTCCGCTCCTCTAAGACAGACGTTCTGAATGCATGCTGACACAAACACCTACATCAGCCTCTCCAATATCAGATAGACACTGATTTTAGTAAATCATAAAAACCTATTAAATGGGACCTGTAACGCCCTTTTATAAAGTCTTAAATTTGTTTTTGGGTGTCTAGCATAGGTTTTCATAAAAAAAAACATTTTTCACATATTCAACATTGTTGCAACACCTGTCTGTCTTTAATGCTCATGAGTGCGTTCACAAAGCCATCTATGGTCGCAAGTTCCGTCATTACCAATAGAATTCAATAAAACTTGCAACCATAGCTGGCTGACAATGTTTTTGGGAAACGCACTCCTGTCTCCATAAAGCAATGTGCTGATTGGTCAAGTGTGTTGTGATTGGTCAACTGCTTCAAGTGTGTTTCAGAAATGTCACACCCCTTACCATAACCTTGAGTTTCAACATATTAATGCAAATCAACCAGCCCTCACCTCTTTTTTTTTTTTGGCGTATGCCTTGGGCAGTAATTTTTCAGTAATGTATGTTACCGGATGAAAACTCAAGACTACAATCTAGCCATTTCAAGGAGTTCAGAAACAGTGCTTACTTATGTAGAGAACACCTTTTGGAGTGGACTTTGAGCTTTGTAATTTTGCAGATGTTTTTCAAGCTCAAACAGCAGCATTACACACTAAAGAAAGTAAAAAAATATATAAAATGTGATGTTGGTGGATCCTGCAAGAGAGTAATTTAGGCAAGATCTAATTGCAGCAGGCACTTTTATTAACACTATAAAAAAATAATCACAGAAGGTGGTCCACTTGCAGAAAAGGAAGTCCATGGGGAAGTTGGAAGAGGAAAGGACCACAGAGAAAACGATGGAGAGAGGAGCCAGGGAGGAGATGATGGAGGACAGAGCCAGTGAAGAGACGATGGGGCCAGGGAGTTACCCTGAGCAAAGCCATTAGGATGAAGGCCCAGGGTGGATTCGAAGGAAAGAGGAGCCAGCAACCCGAACGAATAAGGTGAAGCTAAGCATGGTGGAGACCCATGCGGAGCTGAAGAGAGGGAGACCCAGGGTGACACCAATGGACTGGAGGGCTGAGGAAAACCTGCAGGCTTTTGGACCACATGACCGGCATTACTTACTTCATTCATACTTTGCTTCGGAGCCGAGCAATTGCACAGCGATCACTCTTTCCAGTCACCTCTACTACTAAGAAGAGAGCATTTTTTACTAAGAGCAACAAACAGAAATTGTAATTGCTACTAGGAGAACCTCACCGAAAACAGCAATTTGAATTGCTTTTTTGTTTGCAGCTCATTGTGGGATCTCTCTGCAGGTGTGAAGGCGCATTCCAGTGGTGTGTGTATCCAGCACGCTGTCCATACAGTGCATCATTTATCCCCGGGTGTTTCGGCTGAAAGAGCAGTTCCCTAAAAGAGCAAGCATGGGCAATCCGCGTTTTTAGATGTATTTTCGTCCATGTGTGTCTGGGTGCGGTCATTTCCTGACTTCATCTGACGGCCTCCATCGTGGTTGGAGTGGATGGAGTAGATGGTGCATGCTCTCACTGCAAGAGCATGTCCATGTTGGCATTGTGGTCTATTTCTTTAATATGGAGGCAGGAGTCCCCTCTGCTGCTACCCAGCTCCCCGCCACTTCTCATGGTAGAGCCGTGGGTCTGGTAAGGACTCTGGGAGACCTGAGGGTTACAGTGGGAGCTTATTTGTCGGGTCCGCCCCCACAAACCTCCCACTCCTCTAGCATAGTTGGGGTTGTTTAGCCAAGTTTGCTTTCTCGACGCCCCCATCTCCCAGGCCGGCCTCTTCGGCGACACTGTTGAGGACTTTGCCCACCAGTTCTCGGCAGTCCAAAAGCAGACGGAGGCCATAAAGCACATCTTGCCCCGGCGTAACACTGACACCAAGCCGCCACAGGCTGGCACCCAGGGCGTGGGCGTCCCCACGCCGAGGGCGTCCCCTTCTGGCTTCCACAGCCCGTCCAGATTGCTAAACCCTCGAAGTGAACATCAAAGCGGCCCTGAGACGGGTGGCCAATAGGCCCTTTCAGGACCAGCTGGTGAACGTGCAAGCACTTCCCCCATAGGAGGCAGACCCAGCCCTCGTGTGGCTGTGCCCCGTTTGCGCATCTACGTGCCGTCTACGTAGCGTGTCTACGTGGACCGCACGCAGAGCTTCAGAAGCTCAGAGCAGCTCTTTGTCTGCGCTTTGGCGGTCAGAAGAAGGGGAAGGCTGTCTCCAAACAGAGCTCACTCCACTCTGGGTTTTGCTTCCTCCTGGGTATTGGTGCATGGCAAGACCCCATGATGTCAGTCCGACGTAACGTTTCCGTTCCGCCCTTCAGGGAACGGCGGCTAAATTAGTAACCTAGACGTTTTCATGACAGAGTTTAAGATAAATCTTTTCATCTTACTACTGGAGCAGCCAGATTGCAAAGTTTCAAATAATTATTAAACAGCAAGCACAAACTATGCAAAAGTGGCAGCCCTTCCGGAACACTCAGTGTCCAAATTCGTTCACTCATTTTAATTCGCTCCTTCAAGTGAACAAGATTAGTGCACCAATTTGTGCAATAGTGAATGAGGGTATGGGGGGGGGGGGGGCGATTTCGGACACAGTGTCACAAATGTGCCACTAGTCCTGAAAAGTGAAGCCAAAGCATTTTAATCTCCCTTTGGCTGGCTGCAGTATAGGTCATAAACCCCACCTTCTCCATGTAATTGAATGAGACGTGAGCCAAAAAATCCAATTACACTTAAAATATATATTTTTTCCATTTTAGGTAGTTATTATCAAGCAGACGTATGTTCAAGTGTTCGTTTTTCAAATAAGTTTGGTTTCAGTTAACTATTTGATGCTTTAAAAAGTGAGGTGCAACGTCATGATCGGTAATGACCGTTACTGGGATATTTTGGCTTAATTTTTCAACAGAGGAAGGAAGAAGAGACATGCTGTCCATCTTTTATTACAGTCTATTCTTTATGTGCCCATTTATTGAGTCTTTTTCATATCTGAGGTGTGAATGACCCATGCTAAAATAGTGGGGTTTCATGACACTTTAAGTTGTAATTCAGTAAATTCCTCTTTCTGTCATTCCAATACAACTTCTTGTGGTGTGGTCAAACATTATACCTAACATCTGCTTTTTTGTTGTTTCTCTGAAAAAAAGACAAGAAAGTATAATTTGGTATGACATGAGAGTGAATAAATTATAAAAAAAAAAAAAATCAATTCTCAGGTGAACTGTCTTTCTAATGAAAACTGGGAGGAGCATGTCCATATAATTCTGTCAGCCTGAGGACTAATGGGAAACTACTGCCTCTAAATTTCTTACTATGGTTGTGTCTCTCCACGGCTACAAATTGTGTCACACCTCGGGCCCGTTCGTTATAGACAGCACACCAGACCTGTCTAGCCTTTCCCACTTCTTATACATAATGTATAGAAGTGAACTCTTAAATAATTGAATAGCTGACATGTTTGCCCTACACACAAACATACAGAAACAGGAATGAATGTATAAGCAAGAATACAGTGTTATGTGGATGCAGATTGACAAACCCAAAAGCAGACTGAATGCTCTTCACACAATTTATTGAAGACAAAAAGGGGAAAACAAAGCCCACGAGGGGGCAAAACAAGACAGGACTCTGGTGACTAACTAGACAACGACAAATTACTAGAAAACAAACAACACTTCGAGAGATACTAACAATGACTAGACCTACAATGACAAGACTTTCACAAGATACTCACAAGTAACGTTTGGCAATGAACCGACACAAGACAGCAAAGACAAGGGGATTAAATAAGGAGACTAATCAAGACACAACAGGTGACGGGTGAAGCAATAAAGACTGAATCAGGATAACAAGGGGGCGGGGTTAAGAGACGAGACAACACAAGCACATGGCCTTGACAATTGGCCATGCGCTTGTACACAAAACATGAGTCTGTCATGGTCCTGCCACAACACTAGGAAGATACACAGATAAGGAGGCAGAACCATGACAGAATCCCCTCCCTAAGGAGCGGATACCAGACGCTCCTCAGAGAGACCACAAAACAAGACCGACTAGGACAAAGACATGAACCAACAAAGCATGACAAATAACATCAAGCATGAGACAAGACCGACTGAGATAGGGACAAGAACCAGCAAAACATAACAAATAACATCAAAGGCATACAAGGATACACAATCATAGGGTCCAGGTGAAACATAAGAAACATCAAACATGGCAGGTGAGGTGGAGGAATAACAGAGTTCATTGGGGGTGGTCCAGGGTGGATGGGAGGACTGGGGGTCTTGGGTCCATGGGATGAGGGCTGAGGACAAGAACTCAGGGCAAGTCTGGAGGAAGACACACGAGGACGAGACTTGGGCGGAACAGTCCGGGGTTTCGTGGTGACAGGGGGAACAGTCCGGGGACTAGTGACGACAGGGACAAACGGGGAAACAGTCCGGGGGCTGGTGGAGACAGGGACGAACGGGGAAACAGTCGGGGATGCTGCAGCAACAGATTCAGACACAGGGGACACGGAGGATGAGGTAACGGGACTTCTGACGGGGGACATGGCAGGTGACGGGGCAGGACTGGGTGCGGCGCTCACAGTGACCGGCTCGGGTGCAGCGCTCACAGGGACAGGCTTGGATGCGGAGGACAAGGCAGGACAGACAGGGGGTTCAAGAATCGCGGCAAGACGGGACAGGTAATTAGAAAGGGCCTTGGCCGCAATGACCGGCATCTCCTGATGAGCAAAAACAGCTTGCAGAACATCTTTAGCGGCTAGGTCGGCCGCAACTCTCTCCACAGATCCTGGAACAGCGCTTGCAGTAGCGGGCTCTGGAACAGCGCTTGCAGTAGCGGGCCCTTGAACAGCGCTTGCAGTAGCGGGCCCTGGAACAGCGCTTGCAGTAGCGGGCCCTGGAACAGCGCTTGCAGTAGCGGGCCCTGGAACAGCGCTTGCAGTAGCGGGCCCTGGAACAGCGCTTGCAGTAGCGGGCCCTGGAACAGCGCTTGCAGTAGCGGGCCCTGGAACAGCGCTTGCAGTAGCGGGCCCTGGAACAGCGCTTGCAGTAGCGGGCCCTGGAACAGCGCTTGCAGTAGCGGGCCCTGGAACAGCGCTTGCAGTAGCGGGCCCTGGAACAGCGCTTGCAGTAGCGGGCCCTGGAACAGCGCTTGCAGTAGCGGGCCCTGGAACAGCGCTTGCAGTAGCGGGCCCTGGAACAGCGCTTGCAGTAGCGGGCCCTGGAACAGCGCTTGCAGTAGCGGGCCCTGGAACAGCGCTTGCAGTAGCGGGCCCTGAGAGAGACGGAGGGCAAGAGGCTCCCCTCTTCCTCTTCTTCCTGGGTCGCGGAGCAGAGGCCGTAGCCGGGCTTGTGACCAGTTGAGGCTGTACAGCCGGGACTGCAGTCTCAGCGGAAGAGGACTCCGAAGTCGACTCCCACGACAGCCGTCTCTCTCGTTTGCCACGGAGATCAGCGGGTGCAGATGATGCCTCATCTTGGATGGTCTCCAAGCCTCACGACGCCTAACATACGACCCTCCAGGATCACCGGCAGACAGGCAGGAGGTGACGACACGATGGGACCCTGCGGCTCCTTACGAGACAAACAGTCCACCATGTCCCGGAACGGGCGGTAAACCAGCCTCTCCCGTTCAGCCAGAGGAGGCGGAGCTTTGAGACCCGCGATGAGGTAACGGTTGACAAGGATATCAGGTAAGAAAAACCTCCTTGCTTCCACGGCCTGAGCATATTTCCTCAGAGACCTCTCTCCCTGGGGAGGGAAAGGAAGCTTGCCCATCCTGCTGTCGGTGATAGCTGACTGCCACCATAATTGCTGGTCAGCTGGCTAAAGCAGGGAGGACATACTGTCTGCTGGGTTCAGTTCTGGTCAGTTCATTCTGTTATGTGGATGCAGATTGACGAACCCAAAAGCAGACTGAATGCTCTTCACACAATTTATTGAAGATAAAAAGGGGAAAACAAAGCCCACGAGGGGGCAAAACAAGACAGGACTCTGGTGACTATCTAGACAACGACACTGACAAAATACTAGAAAACAAACAACACTTCGAGAGATACTAACAATGACTAGACCCACAATGACTTTCAATGACAAGACTTTCACACGATACTCACAAGTAACGTTTGGCAATGAACCGACACAAGACAGCAAACACAAGGGGATTAAATAAGGAGACTAATCAAGACATAACAGGTGACACGGGTGAAGCAATAAAGACTGAATCAGGATAACAAGGGGGCGGGGTTAAGAGACGAGACAACACAAGCACATGGCCTTGACAATTGGCCATGCGCTTGTACACAAAACATGAGTCTGTCATGGTCCTGCCACAACACTAGGAAGATACACAGATAAGAAGGCAGAACCATGACATACAGTACACTCCCAGACACATGCAATGGACTACAAACTATTATGTCTACTGGAATATAATATTAACCACAATTGATTTTTATGTCAGGTGAGCTACAAGTCATGTAGGTTTTTTTTTCTCTTTTTTTTTCTGTTGTTATTTGCCCCGTTATTGAAAAGGCTTGATTTGTGTTTGTTATTTTCCTAACCCTGTCAACCTTGAGGAAAATGACCCAGTGGGAACATACATTAATTAATTCAGCAGCCACAAAATTAAAACAACTGCATTATCATAACAGAATACATTTGCTGTGGCCATCTTACACTGGCTATCAGCACAGCTGGTGGCGCAGGACCTCTCAAAGTCACCAGGAAACGAGCATTCCAAAGCCCCAGAGAAAGTACTGTGCCCCTGATTACACATGCAAACCTGCAGTATGACAAAATCCACCATAAAGCCTGAGATACATGCTAGGGAATTAGATACAAAACTACAAAGGGGAGGGGGGTCTTTAAGGTATGGCTACAGACACAGGCTAATGCTAAACGCTATGTTTTGAATGTTCTCCAGACGTCCATGTAAAAAAAATCTAGTCTAACTCTATGAGTTATCTAGTGACTGTGGTAATCCTCTGGATGTCTGTCGTTGCTGCTACAGCCTTATTGGATTTGTCCCTCTGGCTCAATTTAAGCTACTATTAGAAATAATGAGCCTTTAGCCACTAATAAATTGTGTGCCTTTACCCCTGACTCAAACGTTCAGAGAGAAAGTGCTCAGTAGTTCATCTCTTTCTTTCTTTCTTTCTTTCTTTCTTTTCTTTCTTTTCTTTCTTTATTTCTTTCTTTCTTTCTTTCTTTCTTTCTTTCTTTCTTTCTTTCTTTCTTTCTTTCTTTCTTTCTTTCTTTCCCCAGAGTCCCATGGCAATACTTTGTTTATTGCCATGTACCACAGTAACTATTGCATTATTTGAAGTACCTCGGAGAAGTACCTCATTCAATTGTACCCAACAAAACGGACTAACTTTTTCTCCTGTCCCAAACTATAAGGACTTTTTAAACTCTGCTGCTCTATGTTTCACTGAAACCTGTCTAAATGAACCCATTCCGGACAGTGCATTTCATCTGCCGGGCTTCCAGAGCAGAACGCAGAATCAGCTGGGAAATTGAGTGGGAGTGGGACATGCTTCTACATTAAAGAAAGGTGGTGTACAGATGTAACAGCATTGAAGAAGATGTGCTGCCCAAATCCAGAAGTGCTCTTCATCAGCTGTAAACCGTTATACTCGCTGCGGGAGTTTTCCTTGCTCATTCTCGTAAGTGTTTACATTCCACCGCAAGCATGTGTTTGAATGCAGCGCTGCAACAGACACGGAGCAACAACACCCGGACTTTAATAAAGCAAATAAGCCAAAACTGCCAAAATACAGATAGCACATTACATGTCTTTCCAGAGACAGTAATATACGACTATTACACCACAATAAAGGATGCATCCAAACATCGCTCTGTCCCACGTGTAGCTTTGGGGCTCTCACTGTCTGGTTCATCTTATACCGAACTACAGGCAGAAACTAAAATCAGCAAAACCTGTAACAAGTACTATAAAAGATGGACTAATGAAGCAGAGTGGTATTTACAAGCCTGCTTTAAGTGCACTGATTGGAGTGTTTTTGAGGCTGCTGCCATCGATCTGGATGACCTCACAGAGACTGTAACATCATACATCAGTTTCTGTGAGGATATGTGCATCCCTACCAGGACTCATTTAACTTAAAAAATTGACAAACCGTGGTTCACTGCAAAACTCAGGCAGCTTCATCAGGCCAAAGATGATGCCTAGGAATGGGGACAGAGTCTTATATAAACAGGCCAAAACATACTAACAAAGAAGATCAGAGTGGCTAAGAAGAAGTACTCTGAAAAGC
This sequence comes from Rhinichthys osculus, assembly GCA_029959095.1. Lineage (NCBI taxonomy): Eukaryota > Metazoa > Chordata > Actinopteri > Cypriniformes > Leuciscidae > Rhinichthys > Rhinichthys osculus. The sequence continues at coordinate 33,171,084 of JARWKJ010000008.1, forward strand.
TCAAAAAACTGTTTTCAGCCAACAACCCTGTATCAGTTTGGAAAGGCCTGAAAGACATCACCAATTGCAAGACACCATCCCCCAGTACTGTGTGGAATCAACAACTGGCCGATGATTTGAGTGAGTTTTATTGCAGGGCTGAAAAACCCTGTTTCACATCCCACACCCATTCTGACCTTCTCTCCATGCTTCCATCAATACCTCGAGCAACCTCACTCTCAAGTTTGCAGATGACACCACACTCAGTCGTCACATCCAGGATAGTGACGAGTCTGCTTACGGACAGGAGGTTAAAGAGCTGGCTGTCTGGTGCTGTCATAACAAGCTGGAGCTGAACATGCTCAAAACAGTTGAGATGATTGTGGACTTCGGGAGGAACACCCCAACATCTCCCCGTGGTCCTGTTTTTGGTATGGTAGGTTGACTTGTGCTTATTTAAGAGTAAGTACTTTTTAACCCCCTGGGGACTAAGTCCTTTTTGGTCCGTTTTCTCTATTTTTACATTTGGGCTTATAAACCATATGTAATGGAGATGGATCACTATGTGTTTGGTATCTATGGATTCAGAAGACCCTAAGATAACATAAACATGCATGTAATGTGTTTATAAAGGAAGTATGAGTGAAAAATGTACTATAAACTAGAGAATTTCAAAAACGGAAATTAGATTTTTCTCATTTATTTCTGAAAATCACATATCACACAAAAATAGTGAACAGTTTTTGAACAAAAAATATATTTGTCAAAGCCTTTGCTTGACAGACATGTGTAATTGTTAAATAAAATGTGTAAAGAACAATGAAAAATGTAACTTTATTTACAAATAGTCCTAGGCGATTTTCTTAGGAATGCTTAAAATTTTCTAAGCAATGCTTTCTCCTCGTCACTCTCCAGTAATTGTTCCAGAGCTTGTTCCACCGTAAATCGTTTACTGCTTGCCATCATAAAAGTGCTAAAACAATAAATAATGCAAAAATTGTATGTATTTGTATATAAATATATATATTATAATTGTTCTGTCTCTCTCTCTCTCATATAAATCTCTGATAATCCGCTCCGTAAGCCTCCGTTCGCTCTCTCTCCTTCTCTCCATTCAACGCTGTTTGCGTCATGTCCCTAACTATATAGTAGGCTACCACCCCTTGCAAGGCTACAGAGTCCTCTGATTTGGTAACCTTCCTCTGATTGGGTAAGAAAAATATTTCTCCATCGGCAATTTTTCAATTGGTTGTTGTTCGCGGAATCTGCCAAACAACATCGATTTCATTGGCCTTTTACATAGTGGTATTGCGCAACAAGGAAGTGTGTATATTTACAAAGCCGGGTATCACTGTTTTCAGCGGAATCTGAGGAAGACGGTAAAAAAGACCACAGCTCTCTATCATTAATAGTTTTTAAGATAATTACACATTTGTAAAAGTATGCCATTTTGGGCGGTACCGCCCAATCCGTCCCCAGAGGGTTAAGTGGTAAATAATTCAGAATTCAGGAGCTTTGTATATGTCTTATATATTGTTCAAAAAAAGTTTCAATTGAACCGATTGAGTTTTTTTAAGAAGTTATAAGTATAGGTTTCATTTTTTTTATTTTTTTTATTTAGCTGACGCTTTTATCCAAAGCGACTTACAATTGCTATATATATATGTCAGAGGTCGCACGCCTCTGGAGCAACTAGGGGTTAAGTGTCTTGCTCAGGGACACATGTCTCACAGTGGATTCAAACCCGGGTCTCTTACAACAAAGGCATGTGTCTTATCCACTGCGCCATCACCACCCCCACCCCCACCCCCATCCCCACCTCCACCTCCACCTCCACCTCCATCCCCACCTCCACGCCCACCCCCATCCCCATCCCCATCCCCATATTTACAAAGTATGTTTGCAAAAATGATACTGAAGGTTTAAATCTATCTTGAAGTTATTTTGTTAAAAATTTAACATGCAGTAGAAGAGTAATAACTCTAGCAAAAACATGTTTTTGTGAATAAAAACACTTTTTTCTTTGCTGCAGAAGTACAGAAATGTCAAGCTTCTAGGGGGGCCTTGCAGTATTGATTTGGAGAAGTAGGGGGGCCTTGGAGTTAAAAAAAGATCGAACCACTGCTTTAACGTATATTATTTCCACAATAAGCATGCTTTTTTGTAAAAGTATGCTAAAGTGTACTTTATGTTGGTTTACCATGGTACCAATATGTTAAGCTTCAATAATATCAGAATATAAAAAAGAATAAATAATATCTGTTTTTAATGAACAGATGTTTTTGACTGTCAAAATGTGAGCTACAACCTCAAATAAGTGTGTGTGTGTGTGTGTGTGGTGGAAGGCGCTCAGCTGAAGTTGAGGGTATTAGTATTTGAGTATTATCACATCACTTCCTGTATATGCAGACTATATCTGGTATTAGCCATAATTTAGCATTTAAAAACACCAGAGGCTACAGAGAATACATGGAGGAGAACACAGTTCATGAGTCATGCAATAAAAGTGTTATAGAGTGTTTGGGGGTTGCCTATATTTTGAAGAGCAAATGTCCCCACAAGCTAAATAATACCTTGATGAAAATATAAAAACGCAGAAAGCTTTCTGTGTTAGTCTGGGTTAGGTTCAGGGTAGGGGATGAAACAAATTTGAGAATCTAAGAATACCTAATGCTCTGGAAAGTGTTTCAAAAATTATCCTCAGATTTCCTACTACACAATTACAGTGATTTATTTTATTTTATTTTATTTTTTGCCAATGAATCACACTCAAAATTTGAGTGTGGGTAGGTGGAGACAGAGTTTGTAACCATAATTTTAGACAAAATGTTTAAAACATTTTTATTTACGATATTATAATGTGTAGTGTGAATATGATACCAATATTCATTCTTTAAATTTCGCAGTTATCGTAAAGATTGGTATATTGAGATACCCCAAATGTGAACTTCTCCACATTCTCCACAGTTTGCATACTATTATATTAGCCAATATTACAGATGATTTGGAAAGATATTGGATATCCGATATCTGGATATCTATATGTACCATTATTCAACCACCAACTCAACCACCGCTGTGTGCCGTTTGTCTGATCAATCGAAGATGAGGCGAGTGTTCGGAAACTCGATTAAAAAGAGTCTATACTCGTCCACAATACATCACCAAAGTCATACCTCAAATGAGAACTGCAAGGGCTAAAGGCATTTGGGACAGGATAGGTGTCTCTCAGAGAGGTATGTTTATACTAAAGGGTGGTTTTCACCAGGATGTTGACTCTAATGTCTGGGTCAGAGGTGAAAGGTCATCAGTGCTGTGAACATTTAGAAACGGACAGAGAGGAAATCTCCAATTATTGACCATCACTCTCATTACCTCAAAGATCCTGAAAAATACATGTGTTTTGTTACACGGCCTCAACCTCTTTACCTCGTTCAGCTTATGACATCAGTTCTGATTCACTGTTTCACCAAGTCGACACCATGAAAAATACAATTTCATATCTGGTAAGAAAAATGTACGTTTATGTAGGCCTATGTAATGTTTACTGTGAGTAATGTGAATAGTTTTTTTTTTTTAAGCATGAAGGTCCATCCCAACCCAGATTGTACGAAACCATTAAAATGAGATTTTACGAATTTATACAAATTAACCATCAAGAGTTTGTACGTTTTCGGATGATATGCTTACGCCCCAGTAGTTTAGGGTTACGTTTTCATACACGTCACATCTACAAATTAAAAATCGCCACCTCATAATATCATTATGTTTCTTTTTCAATTAGACTAGGTTGAAAATGTTCATTTTGAACCCTTATTTTAACCAAATACATGCATATGTGGTTTGTTTACTTTCCCATATGAAGCAGAATAGTTGTGTTTACTTTGATTTGTGACCTGCTGTAGACTCTGCTCTGTGACCTGACCCTGAAAATGATAATGAGGTCACAGTCAGGGGCAAGGCCGAGCCTGGACAACAACCAAGGTTTTCTTGATGGATGGTAACCTTGAAAGAGCCTCAAGTAACATTAGCATCCTGTCAAATACAGGGCATCTCCCAGCACGAATTTACAGAAATTCTGAATATTTCTTTAAAAGTCTCAAGATTAATTCAGTAAACAGTTTTGTACATGCCATCTCAGTACAAAAACATGAAAAATCAATTTTATTCACATGCTACATGCACTTAAATAGTGCTGCACCGTGAACATTAATGCTCCATACATATCATTACATCAGCAATGTACAAAGCTACAGTTAAGCACATTTCTTCAGAATATCACATCCACATCTAGATAGATTGTGTTCTCAGTTCATCTGTCTCATCATTGTAAGTGTGTGTTTGTGTGCTTGTTGGTACATGTGCATCTGCTTCCAGACATTTGGTTAAGCATGGGCACCCCAACCATCTGATGGTAGTGGCATAACAGGAGGTTCAAGCAGACTCTCATGCATTGAATATCAGACACCAGCAAGTCAGAATTGAGGACAACGATTATAGGACAGCAGATGCAATGTCTCGAGAGTCGAATCCACACTCCAACCCTCACAAAAATAATCCTTCAAATTCATTTTAAGTATATTTAAGTAAAGTTCAAGTTTATTTTTAAGTATACGTTATGTAGTAAGTATACTAATATCAATGTACTATTAGTATACTTGTTTGTGTACTGTTTCAATACTACTTGGGACTAAATTGATACTACTTGGGACTAAATTGGCCCAATTTTTAGTGTATAAGAATTTATTTGAGTTAACATAACACCAATTATGTTGGTGTTAATATTATTTTTATTTTATACTTAAGTTTACTATATGTTCCTATTTAGGTCTTAATTTTTCATACTTGAAATATACCTTCAACTATACTCCTATACAACTATACTTTGGGATGGAAAGAGTGGGAACTCTTTCCATCCCAAAAACATTTTATTTAGCTGCATTCTTTGTTTATCAACTCTAATGGGTTTCATTGTAAAAGCAACATTTTAAACAAAACGCTGAGAAAATAGCATTTTTGTCAAAGACTACGTCTGGATGGGATTCAGAACGATGATCAAAACATAGATGGAGTAGATCGCATCCATCAACACCCCCAAAGCTTCATAGTAATTTCCTCTTTGTGGGTTCAACATTTCATTTAGTAACGTTAGAACGTTTTGATTTATATGATCATGATACAAGTTGAGCACCACAACACACTTCTACCCAATCAGCAGTAGGGGGCGTGTCCACTCGTGATGGAGGAGGAGAGAGTGAGCAAGAGGGAGATTTAGAGAAAGACTGTAGAAAGAGATATGGTTGAGAGAAATTACAAAAGAGAAAAGGTCAGGAATATCACTGAAAAAAAGAAGGGTTATGATCAGGCAAGAGCTTTAGGACCTATGTTAATATTAGACAAGCTTTCCAGGGCTTGAGAGACCTAAGCGGGAAGGCATGAAACGGACAGCGAGGTTGTATTGTTTCTGCTCCATACGTGAGTAACACTGGTTTTGAGTTTTGTGTGCTGCTGGCGACTAACAACAATCTCTTGCTTGTATATACTCATGTACTGTATGCTATTTTTTGTTCTTCCTTGTCGTTTGTTTGTCATTTTTGCTTAATTTTTCAAGAAGCTTTATTTTGGTTATTTCTGCTATGAAAAAAAAAAAAAAATAAATCCCCTCTTGCATTGCATGTTCATGCATTTTGGGGGCGGAGCAATAAAGAGAGGGGTGTGTTTTTTTGGGTTGATTTCAAATATCAACAACGTTTTTCCGAAATCCTTTACTGCACCTTTAAGTGAAAAGGGCAAATTCTGATGGTAACTTATAAAGTGAAAAAAGTGCTTATATGAGAAAAGTTTGGCAATGATGAGTTACTTACTTTGCAATAGTAAAAGCCTGATCTTCTTTCTTTTATTTAACAATATGACGTAAACACACACGGAGGAATGACCAAAATTTGCAGTTTCCTGCAAATCTGTCCTGATAATAAAAATAATTATAATAGGCATAACATAGTGATTTAGCGTAAGGCAAAAAAACTGTTTGGAAGATTTTTTTAAAATGTACTCGCTCATTATTTAAGTTATGTTAAAACCGAAATGCACATGCCACAAGGCGCTGAAGAAACAGTGAGACGCAACACAACAGCCAAAGACGTCCGTCTGACACATTCTTATACAACAACAATTTAAAATCAGCACAGATTTTGTCCCTTTCCAAGATGGCTGCATGTCTTTCTGTCTGCTCTTTGTCTGTTCATTTTTAACTTTTTTAAAGGTTTTTAGAGCACCTTCCACTGAAATAATCCAGACAGTGCCTTTATTTAACCTACCCTGTTATATTTGTGAGCTCTTGGCCTATTATTTGGTTTGAGGCCGTTCTTCATACTACAACCCAGGGATCTGCTGCAGGGTGGCTTGTTTTCAGCCTAGATCTGTGACGGTTTCTTGTAACAGGACTTACAGCAAGATAACAACATCTATCTCCAGCTGCATTGTTGTTCGCCTCCAGCACACACTAAAGCCTATGCTATCTGGCTACAGCTATTCTGAGAGGTTCTCGGCCTATTCCACCTGGTCTGAGCCCTACCTGTTTGTCTTCGAGAGGATCTCGGCCTACTCCACCTACTCCAAGGCTTGTTTCCAGCACACATTGAAGCCTGTGCTACACTACTAAAGAATCATGCTTTACTTTATAAAAATCCTACTGGTTCTCGGGATTTTGTCATCCACCCTTTTGCTGCATGTACAGTATCAGGACCCCGGGCCTGTTGGTAAACGCAATCTAGGATTTGCCACAGAATTTCACTGTCGGGGAACATTAGACTTCATTCTTCAATCAAGAGATGTCACATCCTATTGGATTACTAAATCTGTTGGACTTTCTGTCACCCAGGTATTTCGAACCCTTCCATATTTTTCAATTATGGTTCTGCAGGAGCTGTTTGACTCTAACTTGTTACTGGCTCTGCCCTTTGTAAAAGACAAGCAATGGATTTGTTCTGGTGTTGCTTTTAGACGCATGTTAATTATTCTCATGTTATTTATCTCTGGTAATGTTCATCCAAATCCTGGCCCAGCTAACTCAGTTACTGCCCAGCTGTCATTTGGTGAATTTTGTGACCGCAAATCATTGGGTTTTCTACATGTAAATATCTGCAGTCTGCTGAATTATAAGCATTTTGACACTTTAGAAACATTGGTGCACACAGCTAATCCTGATGTTCTTGCTATCTCTGAATCCTGGCTTAAAAAAGGGAACACTAATCTTGACATCTGCATACCAGGCTATAATGTGTTTCGTCAGGATAGAGTGACCAGGGGTGGTGGTGTAGCTATGTATGTTAAAGATCATCTGCAATGTACTGTTGTTCTTTCTAAGTCAGTTCCTAAACAACTTGAACTACTGGTACTAAAGCTTAGGCTTTCAACTACTTTCTCTATCTCTGTTGCTGTTTGCTATAGAGCACCTTCAGCTCCAGCTTCTGCACTTACAGCTTTTAGTCAACTCTTAGCTTCTTATATATCCTCTGAGTTTGTCCTGATGGGTGATCTGAACTGGGATATGTTCAATCCCCCAAATACAGTTTTGCAACAGTTTGACGCTCTAAACCTTACTCAGATGATATCTGAGCCCACCAGACCTAACCATAAATCTTCCGCATCATCCACTCTGATTGACCTTATTTTGACTAACAATCCATCTAGTTATCAAACAGGAGTGTTTAGTCAAATAAGTGATCATTGCGCTATTGCATGTATACGTTCTGGCCCTTCATTCAAAAGGCCCCCAGTAATTGTAACCAAGCGCTCTTTGAAAAAACTGGATATGCAAGCCTTTCTCCAAGATGTTGCGGCTGTGCCCTGGGATAGAATTAATTCCTTCCCTTACCTGGAAGAGGCGTGGTCTTTTTTTAAAAACACTTTCAGTCTGATTATGAGTAAGCATGCCCCTCTGAAAAAATTTAGAATAAAAAAATCGATATAGTCCATGGTTCTCCAATGACCTGGCTGAGATTATTCATCGTAAAAATGCCCTCTGGAATAAGGCCCGTTCTAACCAATCTCCAGTTGACTGGCTGGCCTTCCGTCAATGCAGAAATAAAGCAACACAGGCTATCAGAAATGCCAAAATCTCGCATTTTAAAGAGAAACTCACCACATGTGGCACTGATGCTAGGGCATTCTGGAAAACAGTCAAGGTAATGGAAAATAAAGTTATTTCCCCTCATTTACCAGTTTCTATGTTATTTAATGATATTATTATTACTGAGAAGTCTCGGATGGCCTCACTTCTAAACCATCACTTTATTAATGCAACCCATACAGTTTCAATGTCAAACCCTAATCCTGAATCAATGGATACTTCAGTTACAACTGATGCAGATGCTCAACTTTCTCCATCAGACAAGAGGGGCTTCTCCTTTATGCCTCTTTCCACCTCTGAAGTCCAGGATGAACTCACCAAGCTGACTACAAACAAATCTGCTGGTCTTGATGGTCTTGATCCCATGTTCCTAAAAGCAGCATCCCGCATAATTGCCGCTCCCGTCACTAGACTATTTAACATGTCCCTACAGTTCTCTGAGTTCCCTATTGATTGGAAATCAGCCACAATTTTCCCCCTCTTCAAAGGGGGTTCTGAATCTGACCCAAATTGTTACCGCCCAATTTCCATCCTCCCATGCCTTGCCAAAGTTCTGGAGAAACTCGTACAAAAACAGTTAAATGATTTCCTGGATAAAAATCATATATTATTTGACATGCAATCTGGTTTTCGGACGGGACATGGGTGCATAACAGCCACCACAAAGGTCCTTGATGATGTAATTACAGCTTTAGACAGCAAACAGGTCTGTATTGCCACCTTTATAGACCTCGCCAAGGCCTTTGACTCTGTCGACCATAGGATCCTCTTACATAAGCTCTCCAGTATTGGTCTGTCCTCCTCTAGCTGTGATTGGTTTGCTAATTATTTCACCAACCGTGTCCAGCAATTAAAGGTTGACAACATTATGTCAGACCCACTCACTGTCTCTAAAGGTGTGCCTCAAGGCTCCATCCTGGGTCCAATCCTTTTTTCTATCTACATCAATGATATAGCCAGAGCTGTTGGTACCTCTCGGATTCATCTTTATGCAGATGATACCATTTTGTACTCAGTTGGTTCCTCTCCCAATTCTGCGGCTTCCAGTCTTAAACTCAGCTTCACCTATATAGAGAAGTTCTTTGACAGTCTCCAACTCCGTATTAACGCCAGTAAGACTAAATGTATCCTTTTTAGCCGAAAACAGGTTACAGAGACTCCACCTACAATCACCTGCATGAACGGTATGGCTCTGGAGTATGTCAAAGAATATAAATACCTAGGTATCTGGTTGGATTCATCCCTGTCATTCATTACACACATCAATAACCTTCAAACAAAAGTCAAAGCTAGACTAGCCTTTCTTTTCCGTAATAAAGCCTCCTTTACCCATGCTTCCAAATGCACCCTCGTTAAGACGACAGTACTGCCAATTTTGGATTACGCCGATATTATCTACAGAATGGCACCAAACACAGCTCTAAAAAAACTTGACACAATCTATCATTCAGCCATTCGTTTTGCCACATTCAGCCATTCGTTTTTGCACCCTTTCACACTCATCACTGTGACCTGTATAAACTGGTGGGTTGGCCCTCCCTTTATACCCGGCGGCTCCATCATTGGTTTCTCTTCATATACAAGACAATTCTGGGCAAGGCACCTCTCTATTTGTCATCCCTACTTCATGCCGCTCATAATACCTATCACACAAGATCAAGTAATTTGATTAAATTAAGTACCCCCCCTACTTCTACTACCTTTGGACGTAATGCCTTCCGCTGTGCATCAGTACATGACTGGAACATACTACAAAATACCCTGAAACTTACATCTCTGATCCCAATCTCCACCTTTAAGCAAAAGCTCGAAAATTACATAGTTGACTCTTGTTCCTGCTGACAATCATGAACCATATTTATACACACATATTTAAGCACTCTATTCCTTTTCTTTTTCCCCTTTGTTGTCTATCTTTTTTTTAATTTAGTTACTTGTTCTATGTGTTATGTGTTTGACTATGTACAGCTGTACAGTATGTTCTTATTTGTTACTGTAGCCTCTTGGCCAGGTCATGTTTGTAAATGAGAAGTGGTTCTCAAACAGTTTACCTGGATAAATAAAGGTTAAAAAAAAAAAAAAAAAAAAAAAAGATGGAACCGAAGAACAGGCTGTGATACTTTTACATGGACAACTATATTGCGTTATTTATAACAACGTATATGTTAACCATGCAAAGAAGTTATGAATTGAAAATTAATTTATATTCTGACCCAATTCAGAGGGTGGTTGTAAGAAACAGAAGGAACAGGAGTGAAGAAACACTATGTGAGAGCATCAGTGGCAGCAAGCCTACTAGACGCCCACTTTCTTTTCCTTTCCTCTCCCACACACACTCTGTTCCTGTGACGTCCACTCAAATCCCCCCACACGTCTGCGTGGGTGTCTGCTCCCCCATTCATCCGCACTCCTCCGCTTCACACTGTTCTCATCCCCGCACATCCTCCTCTCCAGCCTCTCAATGGTTTCTACGGCCAAAAGTGCCACACGCTTTGGGCTCCGAGTTGGAAGAGGGAAGCACACCATGTTTGGTGGCATGAATGTACTATTTGTTTGACTTCCTGAATAAAATGTTTAGACTCTCTAAAGTCAGAGATGTTGTTGTATAAGCCACGTTATTTCATCCCATTTCGTGTTTGCATCGGGTTGCGATAACAAGAATTTTGGATCCAGAGGTGCTCCCATCTTTCATCAGCTGCTTGTGTCCTAATGTTACCTCAAGCTGATGTACCAGGCTTCAATTTCAATTGGCTGGTTTCCAGGAGTTACAGCCTTTTCCGAAGCTCACTCATAATCCTATCAAAACACGCATCATACTTTCCATGGAGACCAGCTTGTTTCTCGGGACAATGTCTCCTGTGGTATTATGGTCACACAATGTTGAGGATTATTGCACCATCACTCATTAATAGCCGGAATTAATGTGACGAGGTTGAGGTCGGACCAACACACCACATATGGCCTTTTTTGCCCATTATCAAGACTTAGGCGAACACTGTAACTGGTAATAATGAGAACTTTCCACTGACTTGACATTAATGCTGCTTTCACATGCTATCAAAATGATCCAACTACCCACTTCTGAAATGGAATTACTGGTATGTCATGTTTAAGTGCTTTATTCTAGCATATTTCTTAGGGAAATCCTAATTTGATACAGAGTCACTGAAACATTCTAGCAATAGAAGACAAAATCATGTTATTTACAGTCACATTCAATAAAGAAAAACAAAAAAAATGTGCAGAAGATAGCCATAAGCCATGCTTGCAGACTCTATTCAGCTATTTAGCTACCAGCGTGCAGATAATAATGGATATGTAGTTGTTAATGGGAGTTCATGTGCAACTTCTGTATTTACAATAATTCCAATGTGAAGCAGCATAAAGCACATGAATATTTAAGTTTAATTAACTGTAAGCTTGCTGTTTCTTTCTAACTATTTATGAAATGTATTTCTGAGTGAGAATTGTCAACACATTTTTTTTCAGTGCATGCAAACACTTGAAAAAAAAAGAGTTAACATATTCATAACAATAGACATTGAAGAGGCAAACATTGGTAATTGCGATCTCATTAATATGGATGCCAGAGTCAAACCTTTCTGGGTTTATGTCTTCAGTGAAAAACAAACAGTGCATGGAGGGATGTATTTGTTTGTTTGCAGTTGGAATTTATGTGGGCGGACTAACAGTTTTCTTTCAGCTCACGTGCTATCAGTATGTGACTGTTATGAAGTTATGAAATCCACATGGCTGTTCTCAGGATTGTAAATGCAACACAAATTTGTGTTCGTTTACATGTACTCGCATTTAGTAATTTATTTGTAATAAACACTTTAAGTGGGTTATTAAAAAGTGTTATTTATATGTTAAATCATGTTTTTTAAAACATACACACAGAGTGTGACGTCATATTGTGACCATTGCAGTGTGCTTAGAAATTAAAAATTAATTTACCTTTGGTGTTGTGTAAAGACAGGGACACACTAAGCCGACGGTCGTTCGTCGGGCAACGTTGGGCCGTTTTTGAGCGGCGACTGTCTTTTTTCGGTGTGTTCCGAACCATTGACTATAGTTGACGCTATCAGGTTTTAATTCATTCACAATTCTGCGCACGCAAGATCACATTTTGAGCGCGCAAAATGACATTTCGCACGCGCGTGAACTGAGTTTTGAGGAGAAATGTTCGTCTCGCAGATAAGAAAATATTTCGAGCGAACGAAAATCAATTTTGCATTTAAAATAAGTATTTGGATGTGCGCAGACGTTCTCTTTCGCATGTGCAAAGTTTCACTTTCTTGCTCCTCTCATACCAGCCATAAGCGCTCTCGAAGCGCAGACGGCTCGTGTGCTCAACACAACCCAGCGTTACAATATGCCATAATTCCAGCCAATCAGAGATGAGGCTGCTAAATTCGGATTGGCTGGATTGAAAACCAATCACAAGACTCCCTGCATCACCGACTGTGGACGAGGAAAAATACATGGTGGAAGATGTTTATGTTTAATTTGTTTAATGGCTTGAACACTTCAAAGTTCAAGTAAACAAAAACAATAACAGCATAGATGTTCTGGAAAAAGAACTATCTTACTAAAAAAATATACTGTATTTTCTTATATATTATTTTAGGATGGATAGTGTGCACATTGGGATGCAGGCTTGTTCCCCTCACTGCAAAAAAAAAAAGAAAAAGAAAAGAAAGACGTGGGTAAAAATGCAAACATATATGCAAATATAACTGTAAGTGAAAATCTTGGATGTGTTACCCACAAGACTTCTATATAATTACTCGCATAATTAGATTTTTTTTTTTTTTTTTTGCAGTGAGGGGAACAAGCCTGCATCCCAATGTGCACACTATCCATCTTAAAATTGTATATAAGAAAATACAGTATATATTTTTTAGTATGATAGTTGTTTTTACATGACATCTGCTGTGAATGTTTTTGTTTAAATAATTCCAAGGATATGAAGTAGATTGATTATTATTTTAACGTTATTATATTGCATTTCTACGTTTATTTGATGGCTTTTTTTATTTTTTTATTCTGATGTGAGTGATGTACCGTTTTTACACACTTATTTCATTAAAAGGGGAAAAGTCTGTCCATCTTCATTTCTGAAAATGTGTAACATTTGAGACCCCAGCTCGGTCACATTCATATTTCACTAATGTTAATTACATTAGAAGTTAGAACTACCTCTTGAGGTGTAGCAAACACTGGGACATGCCATTATGTACAGTAATAGTACAATTTAATTTTGATTAAAAATAAGCTAAAGAAAATTAGCTTAAAATAAGCTAAAAAAAATAAACTGTGATCGTCGAGTGGTAGACAATTGAACTTAAATAGAAGTGTTCAAGCCATTAAACAAATTAAACATAAACATCTTCCACCATGTATTTTTCCTCGTCCACAGTCGGTGATGTAGGGAGTCTTGTGATTGGTTTTCAATCCAGCCAATCCGAATTTAGCAGCCTCATCTCTGATTGGCTGGAATTATGGCATATTGTAACGCTGGGTTGTGTTGAGCACGCGAGCCGTCTGCGCTTCGAGAGCGCTTATGGCTGGTATGAGAGGAGCAAGAAAGTGAAACTTTGCACATGCGAAAGAGAACGTCTGCGCACATCCAAATACTTATTTTAAATGCAAAATTGATTTTCGTTCGCTCGAAATATTTTCTTATCTGCGAGACGAACATTTCTCTGCAAAACCCAGTTCACGCGCGTGCGAAATGCCCTTTTACGCGCTCAAAATGTGATCTTGCGCGCGCAGAATTGTGACCGAAATCTAATCCCATATTTTAGGGGCGATTCAACATCGATTAATTCGAATCAGCGATTCAGAATCGGCGTCGGCCCGTCAGTGCGAGAGAGATAACTGTAATTGACTGTTCAGTTTAGCAAAGGAGTCAGTGCACGAGAATAAGAGCAAAAGTGATAAAAGAGAGCAAAGAAGTCATGACGGCACAGACAGAAGGCTGTTCTAATTTTACTTTATCTTACCTGAGCATTACACTGCATGAATATTTTCAGAATAACATGAGCGGAGATGAATAAAGAACGTGATCAGCATGATTAATATTCAAAACAGCAAGCAAGCAAGCGTTCCTTTGTTTATGGTTTGTATACCTGCAGTCTTAGTTTTGCTTTCCCTTTTTGAATGATGAATATAGACGAATATAACTGCTTAAATGGACAGTTATCTCCTTTACACGCAGGCGCAACACACGTACTAGTAGTTGTGTTGGGCCCAACATTCTACTACAAATCTGTGTTGAAGAACAGATTTTTTCCACAGAAGCAGGGACAACAGTCGGCTTTCATCAGCACTAGTTCTTTGTCCCTGTCCCAAATGGCACCCTAAACACTCGCGGTCTTCCTACGGAGTCCACAATTTCATGACGTAACGCCGCTTTGACTGTCGGTAAGACGTCTGCTGCAGAGCCCACTTCAGTGTGTGCGTGTGCTGTGGGTGTGAATGTTTGTAATTTCTCTTACTTGAAATTTGTGAAAACACAATTCATAATAATAAACGGAGCAATTCCAAGAGGGTCCTCACACCATCGGTGCTCGGGCCCTAATGAAGCACTGGTCCACACTGCATTCTCGGCGTTGAAGGGGTGCTATTATGGGAAGGTCACTGTGATTTTGCCAAGCAAGACATGCATGTTCCTAGATCACCATATATTTTGTTGATCCTGGAACAACATTCCTGTCTGAAAATGAAGTCTTAACCCTATCCCTAACCCTAAACCTAACCTTACCCATAACTTATCCCTAAAATGACACTAAGCACCTATGAACCACCTCATTTCCAGGTGGTTGTAAGCCTAAACTTGACATAAACTGTAAACTTGTCCCTCAAATCTGATTGGTTGATTGCAATGTTGTTCCAGGATCAACAAAGATGTTGAACCAGGAACATATACTTAGTGACCTAGAAATAAATCCTAAAAAGTTTTTGTTCATTTCCAGGTTTAAACTGGGTTTTAAATCCCAGATTTCCAATGTGGCTTTGAACTTTTGGTCAACTAACCCATGGCTCTTTGTTTGGAGGCTCATAAGAAGGAAAATTATGACCGTCTCCACTGTCTGCAAGTTTCGGTGACTCTCTGCTCCTCTCTGTTCCTCCTCCCTTGTGGTAATAGATTATATCTTCTATTCATAACAACTCAAAGACGAGCAGGTTATTGTTATGATATTGGAATGTAACCACCGAAAAGTCATGACACATTACACCTGGGCCAAAAGCCCCACCCTGCCCTGAAACCTGTTTACTTTACTGTGTGTGCATGTTTGCATGTGTGTAAATTTAAACCATGCCTTCTCTTTCCACACCTTGCTCCATTCCTATCTAGAGAGCAATAAATCAACAGTACCTTGCTGAAATCAAAGATCAGGGTAATTTGTTTTCTTTCCCATGCTTTCATATGAGTGTTTCATCATAGAAAACCTTTTACGCAATAAGTTAACAAAACAGCACGCTGTGGATAAACACATTAACAGTGGTTAACTGGTGACACTGACTACGTTGGCAGAACAATAAGCATTTTTACTGGTACTTTACCTGATACCTTCTTTTAGCCAAACATTAAAGCAATATCACACATATCCTTCACAGAGAAGATCATCCAAAATGGCAGCCAATGCAGGCAAAATGCAGGTAAACAATGTAGGCCTACTACCTCACCCGATGTCTATACCCTATCAGTCCTTTTTAGAGTATCAAATCATTCGCTTAACAACATGCTAACTGTAACTGCTAACTGGGGGGGGGGGGGGGGGGGGTGTATGTGGTAGTGACATGCCCCCTGAAATTCAGACATTTTATATCATATTATAATGCAACTTATTAGGACTATATATTTATAGAATAGCAAAGTAGGCTTAATCAATATACACCACACAGATATATAAAGGCTATCATGATCATTTTGCCAAAAATGAACGATGTATTTGTTTAGATTATAATTAGACTTCTAGAATGTTCTTTCCGGTGCAATATTTTTTTTTTTTTTGAGTTTTTTTGAGTTTTTCTTATCATAGCCTACAAATGTCTTCGGAAACACATTTTACTCGATTTACTGAAGCCTGTAAAATGCATTTGCAGCTGCACAGCTCGTACATTGAGCGTCTGGGTCGCTCAGGCTGCACTGCGGCAAGTGGCGCCAAGTCCCCGAATTTGCCATTATAGCAACGGGTCTTCGTTCATTCATCATAGTCTGTCTGACATATATATTAGAAGTTATGTGTCTGTCATGGATTTGCACTGAATTGATTCTCAAAAATACGGAACAAAGTGCGTTCCGTATCAGTTCAATACGGAACAAGCCTTTTATGTGTCAAATACGGAACGATTCCGTATTATACGGAACGGTTGGCAACCCTAGCATTTTGCATGAGAGCACTGAGAGCAAATCAGTTACATATGAGTTCATTTAAGATGCTGCCCTTGAAGGCACTTAAATAGGCACACAATATATCGGTTGATCTTGATCTGACTTGATGTCATCATCATCACATTTCACCTCTGTAAAGAGGTGTGAGTTTGACACCTCAAACAGTAGCACACATAAAGTTATATTTTAAGACTGTGCTATATGTCACACCCTGCTTTAAAGACATGCTTGTCAGGTGTTTACATGATAGATTGAGGTTATGATGTTATACCAAGTGCTAATCTTTGCATTTTAATTCAATTTATTATAAGTTATTCTGATGTCATTCAGACATTTCTTATATTGACGTGTCATGTATACATGACATTTCATCTATTGACATGCTTTCTCACAGCAGGATTTATTGACAACCTATACAAATATAAATTTTGCTCACAAAATATTAGCTTAAGCGTGTGTGGTGGCACACATGACTTGTGTGGCTGATTTCTTCTGTTTGCTTGAGCATGACACTATATTTGTTTTGTGTGGCTTCTAACAACTTCTGGAAAAGAATAAAAGAAATTGGGAAAACATTTTGTCGTTATTTATTATGTGACCTTCTTAAAAGTATAAAATTATCAATTTAGTTGTTCAAATATATTGAGCAACACACAGCTTTGAACGGACCATTTGCTTATAGGCCCCTATCCAGGTGTCATACAGTCACTTGATTGTGATATGAAGGTTGCTTTAATCGGCCTCAGTCTACACTTCTAGCCAGAAAGCAGTGAACCAACCTTGGTGAATTCATAATCATTTATTGTGGCTAGAACAATACCTATAAGAAAGAGAAATCAAAAATGAGATCTCTAGGGTAGGCAATTTCCGGAGAGGCTAGCAATAGCGAGCTAGCATTGGAAGCATAAACATAGCACCCGCCATCTGCTTAGAATGATTTCCTTCCATACCTGACCAATCCCGCTAAATCCCACACATCTCAAATTTAAATTTCCCCTAAAGAAATAGAGTAATTGGTGATAAAATGTTGGCTATAGAAGAATTTTGTTTGATATCATAATGCTGTCAACATAGTAAAAAAAAATGGCACAAAGAAAAATAGGCTAAATTAAATACGTCATCTGTCACTCAAAATGATAAGACAAAAATACGAATAAACGAAATATGTTGGCTGACTATACTGCAAAATTAAATCTTTTCTTTAGCTGCTGATAATACTGAAGGAGCTTATATATGTATACAGTGATAGGCGTCGTATTCCTATAGGTAGACATGGATCAGCTGAGTGTCAGCTGATGCGAGCTTGACTAACGTGACCTGCCAGAACTGACGCTACGCTTGATTGGTGCTCTTCATTTGGGAGTCACACTTGTGGTCTTTGTGGTCAAAAGTGACCGAACACATAAAATCTTTCTTTCCCCCCCCCAGTAAAATCAATGTAATATACAGTATTTTTGTTCAACAATATTTTTTCTTTTGTATTTTCAGAGAATTTATGGTACTAATTAACATTAATGCAATAATGATCCATTTTTTCCCCATCGAAAATAATACAAAACAAAATTGAAGCAAGTGTTTTATGCAAGTTTCAGCCCGACCCAGTTACCATTTTCACATCCTGTGCCACGTTGTTTAACCCTCTGGGGACCAAGGGGTTTTTGGGGCCCTAGGGATGTTTTTTACATGCACTGACATTTGTGCTTTTTTCAGTTATTTATAAACATGTTAATGGCAAAGGTGTAAATTCACTCTATATAGCACAAACGGGGCTACCATAATATGTGAGCAACATGTATGTACATGTTTGTATTTTTGAGAGAATATTATTTATTATAAAACTAAAACTAAAAGTTGCTGAAATAAGGCAACAAAACACATATTGATTATTTCTACACAAGACTTTTGAAAATTGTATCACATAGTCTAGAATATTTGCTCCTAAACTATGTGAGAAGCATCCTGACTACTCATTCAGATAAGTCAATAAAGTCTTTTAGAATGTGTATGACGTGTTTTGTTTGAGAAAGCTTTATGCGAGGAGGCGTGGTCTCTCATTAATATGTGTGGCATTTCACACCTGAGAAAGACAAAGACCCTCCCATAATGGCCCTATTAGGTGTGCTATCAGGCCATATCATTATGAGGAGCCTTGCACAAAGAATGAGGAGATTTTAAAAAGAATGGCATTTAGATTGTTTGGATTTATTTACAACACACACACGCACACACACACTGCTTAGAATAAGTGAACACACTCGTGCTAAAGTTAAAAAGAGGAATAAAAAATCTTAATGCCTTGATTAAAAAAACAAGGAAAACTCCACCTTTACGGACATGAATAATGTCCTTGAATTCTTTGTGAATGAATAATGTATGTCAAATAATTAAAATGTTCTTCTTTAAAATACAGGGTGCAAACGTCTGGACACTTCTATCACACACACTTCACCATATAGACATGGGGTGCTTCTCATTTCTTATTTGTGCATCCTCGTTTCCTTTCCTCGCGTCTCAGCTTCACCCCCTGCAGGACGCGAGGGAAGGCTGCAAGGAAAGAAAATGAGGACGGAGGAATCGAAGGAAAGTTTTTTTATACTTTGGAATACTTGACCACTCGAGCGTCATTTCACTGCGTCATCAGCAGCGCTCAAAGGATTTGCCCTTATGTTGTTGAAGTTTGGCTATTTAAGAAATTTGTAATAAATAATAATAAAGCAAGATACCCTGTTGAAATATGTGAGATGTGTATTTTATATAAACTGCAATGGTAAAGTATAAATTAAAATGATTGTGACCGACGTGAAGGGGGAGGAGAATGTATACGTGCGTCACGTTTAGTCGATAAAACACTTCCGCAAAGCATGCAACTGTGCATCCTCGCTCATAGCTCCTCTGGAAGCCTCCTCACTCCTCGATCCTCGCCTCC
The DNA here is from genome assembly GCA_029959095.1 of Rhinichthys osculus. Taxonomy (NCBI): domain Eukaryota; kingdom Metazoa; phylum Chordata; class Actinopteri; order Cypriniformes; family Leuciscidae; genus Rhinichthys; species Rhinichthys osculus. The sequence goes on from JARWKJ010000008.1 coordinate 33,190,524, forward strand.
TCGCGGTGCAATTAGAGAAATGAAAGCGTAAGCGTAAGTTCTACCAGAAAGACTCCATTGCACGTCACTATAATTCCACGCAACCAATTACAGCTCAACATTGAATATAAAAGACTGATCCTACCGTTCCATGTTGTTGCCCGCAGGTGTCGTAGCAAAGTTTTCGATGCCAATTACGTTTCCATTCAGTTCGCAGAAACAGGCGCTGGCGTTAACTTACTCGCGTTTTGATACCAAACATAACAACACAAGTCACATCGTTGATTTCGATCTCAGCAACTTTCACGATGCGCGAGTGCGACACACTTGTGTAAGAAACAAACGTGTGGCAGCTTTAAATCTCATGAGAGTCGATCTCCACTCAGTGTTTTCCAAAAAGTTCCCCTTTTACCACGATTAAACTTCATTCAGGTAAGTATATTAACTTGCTACTCTTCTGTTCCCTTCAAGACGTGAAGTTCATATGTGGTGATGTGGTAGCTTTAAAATAACTGCCGATACTGCAGTCTGCAACGCAACATACTGCAACGCTTTAAACAGTAAACAGTGGGCCGAATAGCTCATTGAAATGGTAAGTGTATGCAAAGATTCACATTACGTTAACTACATCGTCACGCACTCACGGCCAGTTGCAAAATACTATCAACTGGGTTGCTGAATGGAATTTAATCAAGCTTAAGAGTAACTTTGTTATTAAATCGCATATGTATATGCCATATATTACAGCTCGCGCTCCTCATCTGCTCACTCACCATTGTGAGAGACGAGACGAATTGCTTTCCATCTTAAAGGAGCAGTACCTATTAAGGCTATTCAACTTGTTTTACGCCCTTCTCTGAATTTGTTATTGTTCCGGTAATGCATTTATGGAGATGTTTTTTCAATCACTTCCCGAGCGCCGGAAAGATCTCGACTTATACCTTGATGATTGCAGACTTCAACTAATAAAAGGGGGCACACTATTTAATCTCAGCTCGTTTTCTGTAAATAAACTATCTCTTATTCGATCATAAATCAACAGCAATTAATAGTTCAAATATATATATATAAAAATAAAAATAAAACAATATTACAAAAATAATAATACATATAGCCATGTTTTAACAGCGTGCATGGCTCATGCATCCAAGAAAAAGCGTTTCTAACCGTGTTTTACAGGTTATTAGATCAGGGGATTTCGCATCTGTTTCAAAACATTTTAATTTGGCTCGTGGCTTGTCTATTTCCGATTTACGCCTTTCTCCCAACTTAAATGTATTTAAGTTTTCGAAAACAGATTCTTCTGGAGTCTCTGGCGTTGTTATATCTAAAGTCTATAATTCCTATTGCCCCTATACTTCTTTGGTCATATCTCAAAGCATGACCACACTTCAATACTCCCTTTTTTTCAAATAAGCGAACGGTGTTCCAATGACAAAGCACTGGTTTTGAACTCATGTAGCTTCCTCCTTAATTCTCCGGTCTTTCTCCACATATATACACTGGGTATTCCTTTCGTATCGGAGCCACAACAACAGTAGCCGAATGCAGCGTTCCCGACTCCCCTATCCAAATGCTTGGTAGATGGTCGTCCACAGCATACAAGACCTACATCAGATCCGACACGTATGTTCTACTAAATGCTCAACAAGCCCTCTCAATCGACATTCGAGGTAAATTTCTTCGCTAGCTACTGGTGGTGGTTAACAATCCATACATCTATCATACGTCCGCTTTTCACTGCTAATCTGTTTAGTTACACGCAGTCAATCGTGGCCTTCTTTATTTCGTTCTTTACCATCAACTCATCCCATAATTGATTAATGAAGAATAGCTTTTAAAATACCATAATAACAACGCTCCAAGGCTATTGGTATCCTTGCTTATGTCTATCGTAACTTTCGGTTCTGATTGCTGCAATATTTTTAAGCCTATCACAGCTTCTGAAATTCTACGATTACTGCCATTTTATGACCAATCTTGGGCTATTTCGTTCTTTCGACTTGATTTCGTTCTCGACGCACGAATTCTGCCTATCGAGGCATAACTTGTGTGAGCTTTCACGATTGTAATCCAAAGCCAAATATGTCATGGCTGATCGCGGGCTTCGTTCATAAATGCATATCGTAGCTTTCCTGGTTGAATCATCTTAACGTTATATCTCTGCCTATTGTGGCTCCTCGGAAAAGTCTTCCTGGCTTCAGCTTTTATCATAATAAATATAGGTCAATCATGGACCTATTTTACGAATACTGGTATCGTTTCATGGCTAAACGTAGCCTATTACATTATTGCTATCGAAGCTTTCGACTAATCTCAGTTCTGATGCATGAACTCAGCCAATCGAGGCATCAGCCTATCTAGGCTTCACTATTAAACAAGCTTTCATGATTGTACTCTAAGCCAAATATTTCATGGTCGATCGCGGCCTTCGTTCATAAACGCATATCTTAGCTTTCCTGATTGTAATTATCTTAATGTCATATCTGTGCCTATCATGGCTCTTCTGAAAAGTCGCCTTGGCTTCAGCTTTCTATCATCATATATATAAGGTCAATCATGGACCTATTTTACGATCACTGGTAATGTTTCATTGCTAAACGACGCCTATTACATTAATGCTATCGAAGCCTTCGACTAATCTCAGTTCTGATGCATGAACTCGGCCATATCGAGGCATCGGCCATATCGAGGCATCGGCCTATCGAGGCATCGGCCTATCGAGGCATCGGGCTATCGAGGCATTGGCCTATCGAGGCATCGGCCTATCGAGGTTTCGCTATCGAACAAGCTTTCAGGATTGGAACCCTAAAGACAATTATTTAACGGCTGATAGCGGCCTTTGTTCATAAATGCATATCGTAGCTTCCTGGTTGTAATCATCTTAATGTCATATCTATGCCTTTCATGGCTCCTCGATAAAGTCTCCCTGGCTTCAGCCTTTATCATTATAAATATAAAGTCAATCATGGACCTATTTTTCGATTACTGGTATTGCATCATGGCTAAACGTAGCCTATTACAGTAATGCTATCGAAGCTTTCGACTTATCTCGATCTGATGCATGAACTCAGCCTATCGAGGCATCAGCCTATTGAAGCATCACTATTGAACAATCTTTCATGATTGTACTCTAAGCCAATTTTTTTTTCCATGGCCGATCGCAGCCTTCGTTCATAAACTCAAATCGTAGCTTTCCCGATTGTAATCATCTCAATGTCTTATCTCTGCCTCTCGTGCCTCCTCGGAAAGTCGACCTGGCAACTGCCCTTATCATTTATAAATATATGGTTAATCACGGACCTATTTTACAATCACTGTGATCGTTTCATGGCTATATGTAGCCTATTACATTTATGCAATCGAGCTTTCAACTAATCTCGGTTCCGATACATGAACTCAGCCTACCGAGACATTACAATTGACCGAGCTTTCATGACTGTACGCTAAAGCAAATATTTTGCGCGTATCGTAGCTTCCCTGATAGCAGTTATGCCAATGTGTTTAATCTCTGCCTTTCGTGGCTCCTCGGGAAGTCGCCTGGCGACAGCCTCATTATTTATAAATGTAAGGTCAATTACGGACCTATTTTTAAAGAAAGACATGGGCTGGTGCATATGCTATTTAACTTTGCTTTTATTTATTTTCTCCCTATATTCATACCCAGGATGAATGCATCTTAAAATCTCAGCCTATCGAGGCTTCATTTAAAATCTCCATCTCAAGTTTTGGGGGGAGATGTGGCTTCTGTTCATATTCAGAAGATGAGAAGTTCAGCTCACATATAGTGACATTCCCAATTTCGATATTTTAAAGCTTCTAATCAATTATCTTTATCTCAGTATATCTCATAGGTTTAATCTTTCACACACGGTTCTGACGCATGAACTAAGCCTATCGAGGCACCAGCCTATCGAGGCACCAGCCTCACCAGCCTATCTAGGCATCAGCCTATTGAGGTATCAGCCTATCGAGGCATCAGCCTATCGAGGCATTAGCCAATCGTGGCTCATTTCATAAACACATATTACATTTAATCTCGGTTCTGACGTATGGACTAAGCCTATCGAGGCATCAGCCTATCGAGGCCTTAGCCTACTGTGGCCTCAGACAATCGTGTCTTATTTCATAAACACATATTACATTTAAATCTCGGTTCTGTCGCATGAACTAAGCCTATCGAGCCATCAGCCTATCGATGCTTAATGAACAGTTTTAATGATTACTTAAAGCCTACTATCATGGGCAGTCGAGGCTTTCGTATGTATGTATCTTAATAACTCAGCCTATCAAGGCTTCGTTAAAATTGCCATTTCAAGTTTTGCGGCCAGACGCGGCTTCGTTCACGTTTAAAAATAAGCTCTGCCCATATAGAGTGACATTCCTACTCTCGATCTTGCTGAAGTCTCTTATAAGTTATCTTATCTCAGAACATATCGTAGTTTTAATCTTTTACGCTCACCTGACTTTAAGATAAGCAATTAAAAGTCGTCTTATTGTCTTCCCTATTTATTAATCCTACTGTATGCCTTTCAGAATCCTCATAGGTATGTATGGAATTCATCACATTTTCCTTACTTTTTGGGGGTAGGCTCCGCCCCTGCCTCTAACATCAGGCAGGACCTACAAGCTAACATTCAGACCCTGACGGAGGACGAGGCCTACGCCAAAGAACTCAGAGACGGAGCTTGTCGAGCATCTACCTTTATTTTCGTCTGTAAACTCCTTTCACAAAATAAATTCTATTTATTTGAGAACTCTTCTGAGTCTTTATGGTAGAAATGAAAGCGTAAGCGTAAGTTCTACCAGAAAGACTCCATTGCACGTCACTAATTTATAATTCCACGCAACCAATCACAGCTCGACATTGAACATAAAAGACTGATCCTACCGTTCCATGTTGTTGCCCGCAGGTGTCGTAGCAAAGTTTTCCCCCATCCTCCCCACCACCACCAGGATGGCTCCCGTCCACTCGTCGGAGGGTAGGCTCCGCCCCTGCCTCTAACATCAGGCAGGATCTACAAGCTAACATTCAGACCCTGACGGAGGACGAGGCCTACGCCAAAGAACTCAGAGACAGAGCTTGTCGAGCATCTACCTTTATTTTCGTCTGTAAACTCCTTTCACAAAATAAATTCTATTTATTTGAGAACTCTTCTGAGTCTTTATGGTAGAATTGAGATGTCCTTCAAGATGGCTGAGCTCGATCGGTTTCCGGGTCATAGGATGAAGGACGGAGGAGCGAGGAGACGAGGAGGGATATTGAGAAGCACCCATGGTTTTATTTCAGTTCAAAGTTCAAAGTTAGAGTTGGAAACATCTTGAAAAGAAAATTGTCTTTTTCCATAAATGTCTTAGTTTGATCATACATATTTCAAAGTTGAGGATTCATTATTTTGATATAGCTTGCATTGGAACAAACACTATAACATCTTAGTTGATTAGTTTATTGACAAAACATTCTATATATTCAACATATGAGCAGAAACTCCTAACAAAAGCTTATTTGATGTCTATTTTAGACTAGTCAACGAAATGTTGTCTTTTATTTCGTCTGTAACAGTGCGTATCTGTGTGTTCATTCATTCATTCATTCATTCACACACACACAGAAACATGATTCACATTTAAACAGTGTGCTATTTTTCCGTTTACAGACACTAATGTTATTCTATATCGCGATTAGAACAAAGCACAAGCATAAAACACTTACTTCTCAGCTGAATCTGTTGCTCCTCCTCGTGGTGAAAATAAACCAGCACTTGTTCTGTGGTAAATGTCCCATGATTGTTCTTTATATAGCCGCGCAAGATGACAGTAGATTAATCTTACCAAAAAATATAGTGTGTTTTCAGAGTTTATGGGCGTTAACGCGTCTCAATGTGTTGCTTCACATATTTTCGTTTGAATAGCGCGTGCTCTCCGTGGGTGTGTCACATTACCAGAGATAATGAGCTGAGAGAAAGATAATTAGAATGGCTGACACGTCTCTCTTTTTATATAGATGACATAAACGGAGAATATTTATTTTAGTTTTGAATCGGATCATTTAAAAGTACAAACTCAAATGATTTAAAAGATATATTGCTTATGGCTGGGTGAATAGCATTTGCTGAGTTTTGTTGAAGATTAGAGACGTGCTCCAGAAAAAAAGTTCACGGTGACTGAGAGGCAGAACGCACACCCTGTTTATTTTCTTTATTTTACAAAAGCACAATATTTTATTTCGATTGTATGTGGGCACATAAAAAAGTAGACATTTAACAGATTATTTTCTCATATTTCTTAACTCTATATGAACAGAAATGATGGTAGTACTTTAAGTCTATTTTTCTGCTATGTGAAAAAAACAAGCAAAACGCGCCGGCACGTTTCTGGTCCCCAGAGGGTTAAATAGCAAATGTATTTGCGCCCATTGGTGTGCTGGTCTGAAAACGAGGCGCATTGTTGGCTTGTTGCTATTTTGAGGAAACTGAAATAGACTGGTGTAAAAAACCTTTTTTTTTATTTTTTATTTAAAGGGCACATTAGTAATATGCGCCTATTGGCGGGTGCACAACACGTGTACACTCTGCTTATTACACACACAGGGACGCAGCACACAAACATGCCAAATATTAAAAATGAAAGGATTACAATGTAAAAGATTATTATTGTGTACATAAAGATATGGTGGAATCCGGCTTGTTCCGTAGATGGTCTGCTTGTGCGCTTTAACCTCGCGCACGTCCTTTTTTACCGCGAAGACCACAAGTGTGACAATTTTGTATGACCACTTAGACTCACGGCCTTCATTTTTTGTGTGTGTATTCATATACCAAGTCCCATAAAATTCACCAAGTTTCGTACCATTCCGCTAAAGCTACGATTTTTTTAATTTCAAAGTGTGACAGATACTCTATTTCCACATGCTATCATTTCATAAAAGAAGGCCTGGCATTAAAGGTCAATTTTTAGAATCTTCATGGCAACTACATGTCCGTACTGTATATGCGTGAACTCTGATTCTGTGTGGAGTTTAGAAGAGAAATGTAAATCCCAGTGAATTGAAACATGTGAGCCTTTGAAATTTGACCATGCTGTTATTGCCATTGCTTTGTATTACCATCTTTTGAAACACATTTGAATTCCTGGAAAGTCTAGGACTCCCGTGATGCTCTTATGTGACCTTGTGTCAAGCTGCACTTCCCAATGTCCCAGCTGTGACGTGGAACTATGGAGTTGAAGTGCTATGCAGCAGTGAACCCTGTGACACCCATATCAGATCAGCCTTTCATCCCCACGTGTCACCAGCAGTTTGGCAGTGGGATTTGTGGAATGTGTGTGTATCTGTTTATGTATAAAAGAGTAATCCCTGATCAGAAAAAAGAGTTAGGTGGTAACCTGGGGAATAAGCCTTTTTATTTGATTTTGGACTGATCAAAGGTCATACACGTTCCAGTCTGTCACACTGCGGTCACTTCAGAGGTCTGCTGGGACATTTTTCATAGATAGAAAAGCACATGCACTGAATGAGAAAACAACATAGTCATCCATCATGGTACTGTAGCTTCAAACAAGTAATCACCAATGATTTGTGAGTCTTTCTGAGACAAAAAAAAAAAAAAATGCTCTACATGGGGCTCATGAATACTTAATCATTTTAATTAATTAAACTTGCTTCCAATGCATTCCGCACAAGGTGCAATTACCAAGTTCACATTTTTCGATCCACACAGTGGGAGACGGTCTTGCACAAAGAGAAGGTTCAGTTCGTTTGTTACTGAAGGCCATGAATCAATTGGCTGATGTCTTCACTTGGTTGAAAAAGGTTAGGGATCTTTTCAGCCTGTTTAATCTGTCACAGACTTCACTACTGAGGCAAGGGGTGAGCTTGAGCCAAATCAAATTGTGCTGCATACACAAACATTTACTGCAATATATATAGCACTCTCCCCCAGTTTCACGGACAAGGCTTAGTTCACTTCAGAATTAATATTTCCTGATAATTTGCTCACCCCCACGTCACAAGATGTTTGCATCTTTCTTCAGCCGAAAAGAAAATAAGGTTTTTGAGGAAAACATTCCAGAATTTCTCTCCATATAGTGGACTTCAACAGTTATCAATGGATTGAAGGTCCAAAGCAGTTTCAATTCAGCTTCAAAGGGGTCTACACCATCCAAGCCGAGGAATAAAGGTTCTTATCTAGCGAAATGTTTGGTCATTTTCCCCCAAAAAAAGATATATATATACAGTATAAATACTTTTTAACTACAATTGCTCGCCTTGCAATAGGTCTGCAATGTGCCACGCATTACGTAATCCCATTGAAAGGTCACGCATGATGTAGGCGGAAGTACCGACCTAGTGTTTACATAGCGAACGTGCAAAGACTAAATCAAACGCCATTTAAAAAAAATAATACAAATAAATAAAAGGTAAAACAACGATGTCGGTCGATTTTGAAATAGAAAGAACCGTGATTACTTAATGTGTGGTACATTGCAGTGCTAGTGCAAGACGAGCATTTGTGGTTAAAAAGTATATATATATATATTTATTTTTTTTTAGAAAATGACAGATCGTTTGGCTAGATAAGACCCTTATTCCTCGACTGGGATCGTTTAGAGCCCTTTGAAGCTTAATTGAAACTGCAATTTGGACCCCAGTGAAGTCCACTATATGGAGAAAACTCCTGGAACGTTTTCCTCAAAAACCTTAATTAATTTCGACTAAAGAAAGAAAGACATGAACATCTTGGATGATGTGAGGGTGAGTAAATGATCAAATTTTTATTCTGAAGTGAACTAATCCTTTAAGCCTTGTCCCAGATTAAAATGCATGTTTGAGCTGTTTTAACTGAAAGCAACTTGCAATGATGGTGCTGGTGTAGTGCTGCCCCCAAAAGCCTTCTTAACTAGCTAAACCAGAAGAGATACCTAGACGAGCCCTGCTTCAACAGCTAAATTTGACTGGTTAACAGACATGCTAGAGAAGTACCAAACCAGCAGGGACATTCATACTAGTCTGTTCAGCAGCGTTAGCCAACATTTAAGTTTTAAAGCTTGAAGCTTTGCAAAGCAGTGACATTAAACCAAGTTTTACTTGAGGATTGCGAGAGACTTTTAACAACAGCATCCTGTCTGCTCTCTGGCTGTGTGAAGCACTTTTTCCAAAAGACGTGTTGTGTTGACGGAAGAAGAGTGGGTTACAGTACCGTGTTGAAAATACCTGCATAAGCTCCAAAAGTAAAGTACAGTTCTCTTACGAGAGTATCTCTCGTACTGCGTAATAGCTTACGCTAGGGGAAAACCTCTTTTCCACGAGATATTGAAGCCAAAAATTATCCTTAATTTTTTATTAATGTAAAACGCTTTGCAGCAGCAAGCAGACACAGGCGAGACAGCTCGTGCGCCTATTGGCTGCTCTTGCGGCAAATGCAGCAGCCTATCGAGAGAGACTCTGCGTGACGTAATGACCAATGGGGGCAACTCGCACCCATATCGTCACGTCCCGCCAGAAAGGGCGTGGTCTCACTCTATAAATATGCTCGTTAGGCTGGTACAAGCTGATTTTCAGCTCTTCAGCGTAGCACAAGCATCGCTGGATCCGGAGTGAGAAGCCGCGCCTTCGAAGCAAGCTTTTCAGCGGGACGAGCTCTGGAGTCGCTGGCCGTAACAAGTTCAACTGCCGTACCTGCTGCGCTTTCCGGCGTTCTATATCCTTTTATATCACTTTGTATCCTTACTCTGCTGAGAGTGTTTGCTCGCTTACTTGACGCGACTCACACTTCTCATCACAAAAGAGCTGCGTCTTTTTAAAGATGCCATCCTGTGGCTCGTGCCGCGCCCCACTCAGCGACGGTTCTCCGCCAGGCTGCGTACCTCTGCCTCTGCTGCATTCTCCTCGGTGGATGGCGCGAAAGACAGAGGGTACCTCTCCGTTCCCCCTGTGGAACCAGCTGTAGCGTCTCATCTCTGCCCGCCCTCCGCTGGACGGCGCGCTCACACGACGCTACCATCTAAAGCCTGCCGAGTGACATCAGCCATGCACGGACGCGCTTACACCGCCACCGGGCAAGAAGTTTCAGCGCTGCACACTATGGCTATCCTGCAGATCTTCCAGGCCGACCTTCTCCTTAAACTGGACGAGGAAGGACCCGAAGCGATCTGCGTGGTGGACCTGAGAAGCGCTACAGACCTCGCTCTTCGCGCTGCTATTTTTTGATCTGCCGTCAAAAAATTTCGCGGACAGATTCATGGAGGTGCAGAAGACTTCGCAGGCTATGAAGCACTTCCTTCCGAAGCGCTCGAGCTCCGCTGCAGGCCGCTCAACAGCCATCTGCTCGCATCTCTCAGCCGCAACCTGCACCGCCCGCCGCCGCTTCACAGCGCCGCCACGCCCGAGACCAAAGACCGCGCTCTCGCTCTGCTGGACGCCGCCCCCCTCAGCGCGGGCCCCGGCCGAGGATTGAGATCAAGCCCGAGGCTTTAAAGTCTTCCTAGCCATTCTAGGAAAGCGACGGTGTTCAGATCCCGCTGCGGCCGGATTTCCACCAAAACTTCTCGCTCGGTCAGTTTCAAGCATCGCGACTGTCCCAGTGTATTCCGCAGTGAGCCAGCCGGTGTCTCAGCCCGTTTGCCTGCGCACAAAAGCCGTTTTTACGGCTACCCAGATAAATCCAATAAAGAGTGCATTTTCTGGTGTTCCGGCCACGGCCGATGGTGTTATGAGTGTTGTAAGAATGCCCACGCCCCAGTGCCCATTCCCACACCCAGACACAGCCCGCCACGGTGCAGGGCTAGCACAAATAAAATCGACTCAGGTCGATTGTGCAAACAATGTAGTGAACGCGCCCATGTCACAATGCCTGCTTACACTGCATGCTGCGTGTCCCTTGGTTTCTGTAAAAACGAAACCAACACACTTTCAGTAGGCTCTAACCGACAATGTTTTCAGTGTAGTAAATGTGCCCGCAGTCCCGTGCCCACATTTTCTCACAGACACGCCGAATCCTACGGGATCTGCCCCGCTCACTTTTTCTGCACAATCTGCCATAGAAAAGCTGAGCGCGGCCAGGCTGCCCGCTGCCTCGAACGCTGTAAACACGGTGTTGTGTTCCCAGTATACCAGGGCTCTTGAGCTGCCGTTTTGTCGCGGCCAGAGCCCGGATTTCATTCTGCCTCTAGCTATTCACGCAGATGCGTGGTCAAAGCTTCCCAGGGTATCAGAATGGGTGCTGAACACTATAAAGAAAGGCTATTCGGTACAATTCGCTCAACGCCCTCGCCGTTATACGGTGCGTGTTGAAACTACGTTGAAAAACGAAGTGTCTCATCTACTTCGTGCCGAGATAGCGAAACTACTGAGCAAAGGGGCTATAGAACCTTTATCTCAGGCTCAGAGTGAAGGGGGCCTATACAGCAGATATTTTCTGGTACCGAAAAAGGATGGGGGTCTCAGACCCATTTTAGATCTGCGACAGCTGAACAGAGCGCATGTGAAACGCCAGTTCAGAATGCTTACGACCAGGAAAATCCTCTGGTTTCTGGTTTCTGTCAATAGATCTGAAAGACGCCTATTTCCAAATACAAATAGCGTCCCATCACAGGCGATTCTTGAGATTCGCTTTCGAGGGCCAGGCATATCAATACACAGTCCTGCCGTTCGGCCTGTCACTAGCACCTCGTACATTCACGAAGTGCATGGACGCGGCGCTCGCACCCCTGAGACTTCAGGGCATGCGAGTCCTGAACTACTTGGACGATTGGCTGATTCTAGCTTGATCACGATCGGAGCTCATAGAACAGAGGGCCGCATTACTCGAGCACCTCGAGGAGCTGGGCCTCACAGTCAATTGGGCGAAGAGCTCACTGTCTCCCAGTCAGAAAATTTCCTTTCTGGGAACAGTGTTAGACTCGCTATCCATGACGGCACACCTGTCACCAGAGTGTGGACTATATATTCAGCGCGTCGCGAAATCCTTCCGCCACGGCTTGATAGTTCCGCTCAAAAGGTTTCAGAAAATGCTGGGGCTGATGGCCTCAGCAGCCTATGTACTCCAGTTGGGCTTGCTTCGCATGCGCCCACTGCAGATGTGGCTGAAAGGGCGGGTTCCACCAAGGGCATGGACAGCGGGTCTGTTTCACCTCAGGGTCGACCTACAGTGTGTTTCAGCTCTGGAACCTTGGAAAATAACCGACTGGTATCACTCAGGTGTGAGTCTGGGGACCGCTTCGAGTGTGAAGGTGGTGTCTACGGACGCCTCCACCTCGGGGTGGGGAGCGCTGCTCGAGGGCAGACCGCTAGCTGGCCTGTGGTCAGAACGCGAAAAGCTCCTTCACATAAACTGCTTGGAGATGATAGCAGTCGACAAAGCGCTACGGCGTTTTTGTCCCCAGGTAACAGGCCACCACGTATTGGTCAGGTCGGACAACATGTCAGTGGTGGCATACATAAATCGCCAGGGCGGCGTCAGGTCATGAAACCTTCACAGGCTGACGGAACGCCTCCTGGTCTGGGCTCAGCACAACCTGCTCTCACTGAGAGCAGCGCACGTGCCTGGTCACCTGAATGTGGGACCAGACAGACTGTCCAGGAACAATGTTCCAGCAGGGGAGTGGTCGCTGCACCCGCAGACGGTCCAGCTGCTGTGGAAAACGTTCGGCAGAGCACAGGTGGACCTATTCGCGTCCCACGAAAACGCTCATTGCCCGAAGTTTTTCTCGAAAAGCAAGGACGCGCTGGCTCATGTTTGGCCCCGCTGCCCCCTATATGCTTTTCCTCCTGTCTCGCTCCTGCCTCAGGTGTTGGAACGAATCAGGGAAAACGGATGCCCAGTGCTGCTCGTAGCTCCGCTCTGGACAAACCAGACGTGGTTCCCTGCCCTGATGCAGCTGACCAGCACAGCCCCATGGCCTGTACCATTGAGGAGAGACCTCCTCTCTCAGGCGGAGGGCTCGATTAGGCACCCTCACCCGGAGCTGTGGTCCCTGCATGCATGGGCCATCAACGGGTACCCGCTAGCCTCCCAGAAGGAGTGTTAAACACGATCGCGCAGGCTAGAGCTCCGTCTACCAGGCGACTCTACTCCTCGAAATGGTCTGTTTTCTCTGCATGGTGTCAAGCCCAGAGCTTTTCACCTGTGGAATGCGGGCTTTCCTTCCTTCAAGAGCTACTGGATAAGGGCAGGACCCCATCCACGCTCAAAGTATATGTGGCGGCCATAGCAACGTTTGCAAAACCGGTGTCTGGCCAGTCGCTGGGGAAGAACGACTTAGTCGTGCGTTTCCTTCGGGGAGCTCGGAGGCTAAACCCTCCCAGGCCCCCTTCAGTCCCGACGTGGGACCTTTCCATGGTCCTGGAGGCCATGAAAGGCGCCCCGTTCGAGCCAATCCAGCTGGTGGACATGAAACACCTGTCGTTCAAAACAGTGTTTCTCATGGCTCTCGCTTCAGTGAAGCGCATAGGGGACTTGCAGGCGCTTTCAGTAAGCGCGTCATGTATGGAGTTTGGGCCTAATGACTCGAAGGTCATTCTCAAACCTAAGCACGGGTATGTGCCGAAATCCCTCAATACACCGTTTAGGGCCCAGGTAATTTCCCTGTCCGCCCTTACGGTTCTCAATGAGGAGGAGGACGCGAGTCTCCTTTGCCCCGTCAGGGCATTAAGAGCTTATGTGTCGCGCTCGTCTGTTTTCAGACAGACTGAGCAGCATTTCGTTTTGTTTGGCGGGCGCTCCAAGGGACTTGCCGCCTCAAAACAGAGCCTATCAAGATGGATAGTGGATGCCATTGCGCTCGCTTACACTGCAAAGGGCCTGCAGTGCCCCTTGGGTGTCAGAGCGCACTACACGAGAGGCGTGGCCTCTTCATGGGCATGGTCTAGCGGGGTTTCCCTGCAAGATATCTGTACGGCCGCGGGCTGGGCCTCGCCGTCTACATTTATAAAATACTATAACCTGGAGGTACCCGCCTTACAAGCTAATCTTTTGGCGATCTAAAATTCAGTGCTATCTGCCCCGCTGTGCGGCCCAGATGCTGAGTTTACTGCAGCCCCATGAGTGTTGACACACGTATGGCCACCCAGATCAGGCTGAAAGCTTTCACCCTGGCTGCGCGTTTTATTGTCATATGATAGCCCCGCTGGGTGCTATTTTATAAGGAATGACGCTTCCAGCCTCTCTTCCTCCACTCTATGTGAGTTTATGGTGATTATGCACTATATGAGCCCTGGGCTTCGGCCCCTGGGACTTTGGTGTTGGATCCCTGTACGCACGGCGTGTTGCATTGTGTTCCCCTAGCGTAAGCTATTACGCAGTACGAGAGAAACTCTCGTAAGAGAACGTACTCGGTTACTAACGTAACCTCGGTTCTCTCTAGAGAGGGAACGAGTACTGCGTATCTTGCCGTGCTTGGAATACGCTCTGGTTCGCTTCGCCGATGAAAACCAGCTTGTACCAGCCTAACGAGCATATTTATAGAGTGAGACCACGCCCTTTCTGGCGGGACGTGACGATATGAGTGCGAGTTGCCCCCATTGGTCATTACGTCACGCAGAGTCTCTCTCGATAGGCTGCTGCATTTGCTGCATGAGCAGCCAATAGGCGCGCGAGCTGTCTCGCCTGTGTCTGCTTGCTGCTGCAAAGCGTTTTACATTAATAAAAAATTAAGGATAATTTTTGGCTTCAATATCTCGTGGAAAAGAGGTTTTCCCCTAGAGTAAGCTATTACGCAGTACTCGTTCCCTCTCTAGAGAGAACCGAGGTTACGTTAGTAACCGAGTACGTTTTTGAAAGAAGTCTCTTACGCTCACCAAGGCTGTATTATCGTTTCTAAAACGATTATATTTTTCGATATAATTTATTCAAATGCTGAATTTTCAGCATCATTACTCCAGTCTTCAGTGTCACATGATCCTTCAGAAATCATTTTGATATGCTGATTTGCTCTTTAATAAACATTTCTTATTATTATCAATATTTCTTTATGGAAACTGATTTTTTTTTTTTTTTTTTTTTTTTAGGACAGAATGTTCAAAAGAACAGCCTTTATTTGAAAAATGTTTTTTTTTTTTTTTTTACAATTTAAACGTATTTACTATCACTTTTGATTAATGCATTCTTACTTAAGAAAAGTATTGATTAGTCTCAATGTGTGCATATGTATATATTATTTTCAGTTCACTCACCATTGGCAGGTATTGTTTTTGATTCTGAATGTTGGAGCATAGATCTGCAAGATTCCTGTGCATACATCTTTAACCAACCTGATCAACCAGCAACCACCAGAAAACCATGCTGGTCAACCAGCTTCCTCTGCCCACCAATATCCTGGTCCAACAGCTTAGACCAGCACCAAACTAGCTTCAACCAGCATAAACCAGCCTTCTGGTCTTTCAGCACATGTACTGGGGGAAGGTTTCTGTTTGGGTATTGCCAACAGCAGAGTTATTTGGCAGACTGAGAGCTGTTTGGCACATGCACATAGAGTGTTCCAATAGCAATGGGAGCAATCTTCCAGCCCTGGAACGGCTCGCTCACGCCGTACTCAAATACCTTGACTGAACCTGGTAGTACTATAATATGAGCTCGCAGCGATACTCTATATTAGAGTTCTCAACGGGCCTGAAAATTACAACCCGACCCGACCCGGCCCGTGGCTTTTAAAGCCCGGACCCGATGTAACCCGACACATCAACATTAATTATCTGCCCGAACCCGGCCCGCGGCCTGACGCCACCCTTTTGATCGGTGAGTGATGTATGTAGAATAGAATGACTGCTGCGCTTGACGCAGAGAGAGAGAGCCCCGGCCGCGCGCGCGCACTCTCACGTCTCCCACGTTCCGCCCATCCAGCTGGCATAAACCACATTTCAATAAACGAAAAAAACGATCCAGTGATTAAATGTTTTCTGTATTGACGCAAATCTTGTGCGATGTCCTAAACTGCCGAGATAATCACACAACGTGTCACGCCGCCCCTGAGCGACGGTGATTTCATCTGCGGCAAGTTTACTTTTCACCAACTCCATCTTCTTCTCCGGGCTAAAGGCGTGCACGCAGCGGCGTCAGGTCTGCCCTGGCGTCGCGATGCACGTTGCACGCAGCAGCCAGACTTTCTTTACAGTGAACAGCAGCGATGAATAATCTTTTTTTTTTTTTTTTTACTGTACAATTCAAAAGATTAAGCCCGAGGTCCGACCCGACCCGAGTCATTTGCAAATATTTTCGACCCGAACCCGCGGGTCCCGTCGGGTTTGTCGGGCCGACCCGACCCGTTGAGAACTCTACTCTATATCTGTGACTTGTGCACCAGCAAGATTCAAGTCCATAACAATAAGTTGGAGAGCAAAAGAAAAAAAAGAAAATAATGTTTCAAACGGGAAGCATTGGCGAAGGAGGCTTCGTAGATGTTTTATTGGCAGCATTGCATATGGCTAATGCTACACCTGGTTAATAATTCAACACAACGAAGTTACCCAGCCATTCCACATTTCACACATGCAGCTATAGTATCGCCACATGTCAACAATGAACCAGAGGGTGTGCGACACTAATGTCTGAGCGCTAAATGAATGGCTAGGTCTGTAAATGAATAGGTCTGTAAATCGAATTTAAAACGATTTACAGACCTATTCCATGCACTAGTAACAGAGCCCCACGTCTATAAAATGAGAGCATGCTGTAGTGTTATGAGAAGAGGTTGAAAGAAAACTGCCTTGACGCTTTCATGTGCACAACAGTGTGAATGTCCTGTAGGATTTTGCTTTACAAAATCAGGGCACACACACGTGAACATACTATATCGGGCCTAATATCTGTGATTTGTAGTTGTGGCTAGCACACGCTATGGGCGGCCATGTGTTCAGAGGGTTACAGAAGGACACGATCAGACAGTAAAAACTGACCTCCCCCCACCCCCTAGTAACAGAGCTTAAATTAGTGGAGTCATGCATATTTACTTACTCAGAAGTTACTTACAAGTCACTACTGAACTTCCATGCCAACTGCATAGTTGTAAAGCCATCTTTATTTAATAGCTCTTTATACAATACAGATTGTTTCATAGCAGCTTTTTCAGTGATAAACGGGAAAATAACGATTCAATGATGCAAACAGAGTTCAACTCTGCTGTAAAGCAGCTCTAAAAAGACAATAGTAAACAGTCATTAATCCGTTGAAATCAGTTCAATGTTGATTCATTTCAGTTCAATAACAGTGTAAAGTTCTTCCATTATGAAATGAGTTGAATTCAGCTATAAAGAGCTACTGCAGAAAACTAAGCTAAGCTAAGATGAGTTCTTATCCAATAGTGTCAGTGCAGTAAGATCAGTAATATTGCTTAATATTAGCTTAGACAGCCAAGTGTTATTTCAGCGTTAAATTACCCCTATAAATAAATGCACATATTTGACATAAATGAGTATAATTCACTATCCAATTCCAAACCATGTATTATGGTGCAGTTCCTAATGAAATTATCTACCAACCAAAGCCCATTAGGTGCCTGCCAAGTGTTAGTTTTGGACCATAGGACCTTTTCACCCAAATTGCACAACTTAAATACTTAAATTCCATTACTGTCAGACAAGTACTGTTTAAAGACAGCAGTGTTAAAAACTAAGTTTGCAATTTCGACATGACTAGTTTCACCAAACAAAATGGCAAAACAAATTACTGTATTGAGACAGATTTCCTGATCACTCCGTTGTCTTCAATTGGTCGGGCAAACAAATAACATCGCCCCAAACTCACATGATAGAGTGTAACATAATTTATTTCAATATTCTCATTATTATTTTTTTCCATAGGAAGTGTAAAGTCTTACAAACAAAACAACTCGGTTATGACTGTAACCTCGGTTCCCTGAAGAGGGAACGAGACGTTGCGTCGATTGACGCTAAGGGAACGCTTTGCGTGATGATGTATTGAAGCACATGTAAAATCAGTCCAATGGTGTGACGGGACGTCAGAGGCGGGTGACGTCATGAACCAGGAAACTATATAAGCCGGTTCAAACCCAGCCGCGACAGCTTCGTAAGGTCTGAACAAGTCGCTTACAGGCACGTAGGAAATATGGCAGGTGACGCAACGTCTCGTTCCCTCTTCAGGGAACCGAGGTTACAGTCGTAACCAAGGCGTTCCCTTTCAAGGGAACTCGTGCTGCGTCGATTGACGCTAAGGGACTGTCTATACCAACGCCTATACCATGTCTATACCATAGCGAGAAGTGCCTGTCCAGTGTGAAATCAGGCGAGCAGCACTAGGAAGAGAGCACTCGGGACCCTGGTGTAGAGTCCAAGTCCAGAGCATAAAACCTAACGAATGTGTGAGGTGAGGACCAGCCTGCCGCATCACAAACGTCTTGTAGCGGAACTCCTGACAATAAGGCCTTAGAGGCCGCCATACTCCAAGTAGAGTAACACTGAACAGCCATAGGGGAAGGCTGCCCGGTCGACTCATAAGCAAGTGAGATAGCCTCGACCACCCACTTGCTCATCCTTTGCTTAGATGCAGGGGACCCTTTGTTAGGGGGTCCAAAACAGACAAATAACTGTTCGGATTTACGCCACAGGGCAGCTCTGTGGACGTAAGCATCCAAAGCCCTAACCGGACATAGCAAATTGTGCCTTTCCTGGTCCGCATCCTGGAATGGAGGAGGACAAAAGGCCTGCAGCACTATAGATTGGGCCACATTAGTGGGGACCTTAGGAACATAACCTGGTCTATGATGAAGGAATGCTTTGACCATGCCAGGTGCAAATTCCAAGCACAAGGGTGCAACCGACAGAGCCTGAAGATCTCCTATTCTTTTAAGAGAAGAAATGGCGAGGAGGAAAGGAGTTTTTAAAGTAAGAAAAATGGCTGGAACCTCCTCCAGGGGCTCGAAGGGAGCCAGGGAAAGGCCTTGGAGGACAATCGCCAGATCCCAAGTCGGAACCCTAGTGCGCATAGCAGGCCTCAGCCTCAATGTGCCACGCAGAAAAAGAGATACCAAAGGGTATTTTCCCACAGACATTCCACCCAAAGGAATGTGGTAAGCACCTATGGCCGCCACATAGACCTTCAGAGTGGACGGAGATAGACCTGCAGTGAACCGATCCTGCAGATACTCCAGCACTGTACCAACCGGGAAGTTAACTGGGTTCAGCTGACGGTCACTGCACCATGAAGTGAACACCTTCCACTTCAAGGCATAAAGTTTCCTCGTGGAGGGAGCTCTGGATTGTAGAATGGTCTACACAACCTCGTTTGTGGTTGGGCCCCCTCAGAGGCCAAGCCCACAGGTTCCACAGGTCGGGACGAGGGTGAAATATTGAGCCCCCTGCTTGGGACAGCAGGTCCCTTCTGACGGGAAGCTCCATAGGAGGCCCGTTGAGGAGAGACACTAGATCTGCAAACCAAACTCTGCCCGGCCACCGCGGGGCTATAAGAAGCAGGCGCAGATGGTCCCTGCGAACTCTCTCCATATCAGCTTCACCACCTCGGGGTGGAGCCTCCATTTTCCCCCGGGCCTCGGCCCCTATCTAGACAGGATGTTCTGGGCCACCGGGATATAAGCTGCTCTGAGTGAAAGCAGCTTGCCCTGGGACCACAAGAGGATTTGGTGCGCCAGTTTGCACAGTGGACGTGAACGCAAACCCCCTTGATGATTTATATAGGCGACCACTGATGTATTGTCCGTGTGGACCAACACATGGTGGCCCCTGAGGTCTGGGAGGAAATACTTGAGAACAAGAAAAACGGCCATCATCTCCAGGCGATTGATATGCCAGGAGAGGTGATGGTCCCCCCAAAGACCCTGAGCCGAGCGTCCCTCCAGGATCGCTCCCCAGCCCGTGAGGGAGGCATCTGTCATTAGCATCCTGCGACGACAAGAAGCTCCCAGCACGGGTCCCTGGGACAGAAACCAAGGTTTCGTCCACATAACCAGGGCACGTAAGCATCGCAGCGTAACCTTGATCATGCGAAAGGGGTTGCCCCTCGGGGAAAACCCGGTAACGCTTCCTTTTACAGTACAGTACTTACGTGTACTTACAGTGTACTTAACTAGAAAGTACTGGCTAATATAAGGGAAGTACATGGGTTAGGGGTAGGTTTAGGGGTAGGCTCAGGGTTAGTACCTAGGCGACTGGCCTAGCTTTATCCTTTTTACGGCTGACAGAATGGTCTCTATGCGTGCCGGAGACAGACGCGCCCGCATTGACATAGCATCCCAAACTACCCCTAGATAAGTGGTCCTCTGTAATGGAGAAAGTACACTTTTCTTGGCGTTTAGCCGTAACCCCAGCTCTTTCATTTGGGCGAGGACGACATCTCGATGCCGAACCGCCAACTGATGCGACTGAGCTAAAATCAACCAATCGTCGATGTAGTTCATGATGCGATTACCCTGCAGACGCAGAGGCACCAAAGCTGCATCTACGCATTTCGTGAAAGTGCGGGGTGATAGTGCTAGGCCGAACGGAAGAACTCGATATTGGTATGCTTTGCCCCTGAAAGCAAACCTCAGGAACTTCCTGTGATATGGAAGGATGGAAATATGAAAGTATGCGTCCTTGAGATCTATCGTGACAAACCAGTCCTCGGATCTGATCTGTGGCACGATATGTCTCAACGTTAACATTTTGAATTTTAGTTGCGTGACTGATTCGTTCAGAACTCTCAAATCCAAAATGGGGCGCAACTCCCCATCCTTCTTCGGAACGATGAAGTAACGGCTGTAAAACCCGGTGTCCCTGCTGGAGGGAGGTACATGTTCTATGGCCCCCTTCTCCAACAGGTTTCTCAATTCTTGTTCCATTACCAGAACCTGTTCGGGGTCCACCACGGTGGGTAGGACCCCCATAAACCTGAGCGGACGAGACCCAAACTGAATCCGATAGCCCTTTTCTATGGTCTGCAGGACCCAACGAGAAATATTTGGCAGTAGCTTCCAGGCTGTCAAAAATTCTACTAGAGGTACCAGCCTCTCGAGACTGGTTTCTAGATTTAGCTGTGTTGAGCAATCAGCTTGTCGCCCTGTAACGGCGAACCAGCAGGGAACGACTGAACTGACTGCTCTAGAGCCCTCCTCGAAGGGGGCGGGCATCCCAAGGCCACTACGTTTCCGGGTGGAACCTGAGGTATGTGCTCGCCGGAGACCGCTGCGCCCTGTAACACACGAGGTAGCAGGGTTAGCATAACGGTCCCCCGAGGGCACCGAAGAGGGACGGGCACCGTATAATGAGGTGTTAACCACTTTGCTACAGGGGGGAACTGCCCTCGATGGCCTGCGCCCTCGGACGTCAGGACCTTTTCTTTGCAGCCTTTTTGGAAATAATGACGGTCCTCAGATCCGTTTTACCCCTAGAAGGCTGCTGCTGAGCGGGCCTGACCAGCAGCAGATTAAGCTTTACCCACCAACGAGGAAGTGACTCTAACAGGTTTGGTGGGTAATACCGGGGCTTTAAGGGAAGATGCAGCCTCAGGAGAGGGATAGCTCGCAAGCGTCTCTTCTACCTTTGGCATCTCCCCATAACCATGTTCTTTATACTGTGAAATAGCAGAATAATGAGATGTTTGTGCACTGTAAATTCTGTATGACACAGGTTTCTCCCACAATCTCGACACCTCAGTGTGGAGATCGGGGAAAAACGGAAGACCCCGGTGTTGAGGCTGTGCACGAGAGGGCAGGAAGCGTTCGTCGAGCTTACTTTTCGAACGAACGTCCTGCTTATCAGCTGGCCACTCTATATTTAATTTTTCAACCGCTCTCGTGACAACCTCAACGAGCTCCTCATACGCGTGAGACTGAGGTGGCGAATCCTCAGACTCCCGCATATCAACACTTTCAACATCCAATTCCTCAGAACTGGATAGTTGTAGTGTTGGTGCCTGTATCGGGGTGGAAGAAACCGCAGCGCGTGCTTCCGAACCCTGATACAGTGCACTAGATCTGTCAGGTGAAGGCAGAGATAAGGCAGAGCCCATCTCTAACCCCGCTGACAGATCCATTTGCGAACCCCAAGTCTGAAGCCTTCGCTGTGCCTCAGCAGCAGCGGGACCTGAGCCTTGGGGAACGCGAGCCTGGGCGTCCTCGCTAAAGAACGCCAGGCGGGATCGGAGTGGGCGGCAGGCGCCAGGCGGGACTTCACAGTGCTCAAAGCCAGCGCCCTCGAGCGCTGACCGTGCATGCTCCTCTCCCAAACAAACAACACATAAAGTGTGTGTGTCCCCACCCGTTAAATAACGCGGGCAGGGGTGCACACACACTCTAAACTGCTGCTTGCTCGCCATATCTGAATATATATATATATATATATATATATATATATATATATATTTATATATATATTTATATATATATAGAACAGACAACACCAAATAAACAGGGGCAATTTCACATAGAGCGCTTGTGAAGACACAGAAGCTGTCGTGGCTGGGTTTGAACCGGCTTATATAGTTTCCTGGTTCATGACGTCACCCGCCTCTGACGTCCCGTCACACCATTGGACTGATTTTAGGTGTGCTTCAATACATCATCACGCAAAGCGTTCTCTTAGCGTCAATCGATGCAACGCGAGTTCCTTTGAAAGGGAAACCATGGACCAAACCAGTCAGCAACAAATCACAACATTACAAACTTTGCTTTGAAACAAAAAAGTAATTGAAAATCAGAAAAAATACAGAACAATAATGTGTACTTAACAGGTTTAATGAGGTAAATAACTACAATCCCATGAAGCATTGAGAGTGAAAATAAAACATATGGATAAACATAAAACTATTGATTGAAATATGTTTATTCTGTATACAGAAGCAATACATTTTACATTTATTGCAAAATAGGCATTGATATACAAATATTTAAGTAGTTTGATAGCAGTTTAAGTAGTTTGATAGCAGGCCTATAAATACAGCTCAATGGGCTGATATAATCTGGTTTTTCATCACCGAAGCGAACCAGAGCGTGTTAGTAACCGAGTATGTTCTCTTACGAGAGGTTCTCTCGAACTGCGTAATATCTTACGCTATAGGGGAACGTGCGTGCTGGGATCCAACACCAAAGTCCCAAGGGCAGGTGCCCTGGGCTCATATAGTGCATAATCACCAGGGACTCACAGAGAGTCTGAGAAGAGAGGCTATAAGCGTAATTCCCAATAAGTAGCATCCTAAGGGAGCTAATCACATTAACAGTGTTCCACACAGTCAGGGTGAAAATGTTCGGCCTGAACTGGGTAACAGTATGGGTCTTACTCATTGCCCATGGAGTTATTTTATCGATCAGCGAGCGGTGCTTAAGCGGTTTCAGTATTCTGAGCCGAAGCAACGGGGCAGACAGTACTGATCGTTAGACCAAAAGTAGTTTAGCCTGTAAGGCGGGAACCTCTAGGTTATAAAACCTTATAAATGTAGACGGGGAGGTCCAGCCTGCCGCCATACAGATATCCTGCAAGGTAATCCCGCTAGACCAAGCCCACGACGAGGCTACGCCTCTTGTGGAGTGCGCTCTGACACCCAAAGGACACTGCAAGCCTTTAGAAGTGTAGGGCAGCACTATAGCATCAACTATCCATCTGGATAGGCTCTGTGTTTTGATGCGGCTAGTCCCTTAGAACGTCTGGTGAACGAAACAAAGAGCTTCTCAGTCTACCTGAAAACAGACGAGTGAGACACATAAGCTCTCAATGCCCTGACTGGGCAAAGGAAGCTTGCGTCCTTTTTTCTCGTTGTAAACCGGCAGGGCAGAGAGGGAAATAACCTGAGCCCTGAACGGTGTGTTGAGGGATTTAGTCACGTACCCGTGTCTTTTGAGTATGACTTTCGAGTCATTTGGCCCAAATTCCATACACGTCACGCTTACTGAGAGCGCTTGTAAATCCCCTATGTGCTTCACTGAAGCAAGAGCCATAAGAAACACTGTCTTAAACGACAAATGTTTCATGTCTGATAACTGGATTGGCTCGAACGGGGCACCTTTCATGGCTTCCAAAAATGCTGAAAGGTCCCACATGGGGACTGAAGGGGGTCTGGGAGGATTCAGCCTCTTAGCTCCCTTAACCCTCTGGGGACTAAGGTGTTTTTTTGGTCCTTGAGATGTTTTGACATGCCCTGACATTTGTGCTTTTTTCAGTTGCTTATAAACGTATTAACCCTTTAAGTGTCACCCCCCTTTTTTTGAATATACATGAAAATGCACATTTCGAACTTAAATGGTTGTAATTCAAGAATGCTTTGGAATATAGACGTAAGATTGGTCTTGTTTTAAATAAGACATTTGGCAGATTCTTGTAGAAGTGAAATAAATTAAGAAAGTGAAACAGAAAAAAAGTTATAGAAGTTTGAGTTTATGAAAATATACAATGTAAAAAAATTAATTGTTCATATTTTATATAAAATATATATTTTCAAAACCTGGGCGACTCTAAAACTGCAAAAAAAATCAAAGCCAAAAATCTGAACAAGTTGTGTTTCAAATTTTAGGTTGATATCTCAAAAAATGTGCTTTCAGTAAGATTTTGTTTGGGCGCAGTGCCAAACTTTTTCACTAGATGACAACCAGACTCCATCACTGCCCATATAAGGGCGCCTCCATTTCCATATGTGTTTTGAGTGATATGAACCATTATTTCCACAATTTTCATACAATTTATGAAGTAGACATCCTATTCAGAAGTAATATGAGAAGTTTGGCAGATTTTGATATGATTTCAACCTCTAAGAAACATAAAAAGAACACGCATGTGCGTTTTAGCTTCCTGCCACATCATATAATTTTTTTCTTTATATAAAAAAAAAAATTCGGACCTTTTTTTTTTTTTATAATTGAATGGATGCTATCTTTTGAACTCTTGGAATGAAAACAAACTGAGGTTTCTACCCTTCTTTCATGATTTTTCATGTTCATCACTATTTCAAAATAAAGGTCTAAGAGTATGAAAATATTATTGTTGCAAATTGATAAATTACGGCTCCTCTGTAATTTATTTTGAAAATTAATCACCAAATATGGAAACTAGAGATTGTAAGCTTTCAAATGATATATAGTTTGTCAAGATTAGTTTAGGTTTAGTATAGGATATTACTGTTTTAAAAATGTAAAGGATTTGGGCCCACCGGTGGGCCCGTGACACTTAAGGTGGCACAGGTGAAATTACACTCTATTTAGCACAAACAGGGCTACCATAATATGTGAGCAACATGTATGTACAAGTTTGTATTTTTGAGAGAATATTGTGGTAACACTTTACAATACGGGTGCACTAATAAGCATTAATTCATGCTTAACTAATGCACAAATAATACTGAATTAATGTGTAACTAATGATTATCTAAGCTATTCATTAATGATTACCAGATTAGGAACTAATTAAGAGTCTGTATGGTTAATGTATTAGTTCATACATGAATTGTTATTAATTAAATATTTAATTGTGAATTAATTCCCTAATAACTCATTTTTTTAACTAATAGTGTTAATTAATATGTTAATTACCAGAATGAGCCAAAGCCTTGTATATTTAAACTTCCAGATAATACAGGTACACTAATATGCATTGATACATGATTAATTACTTCATTGTTAGTGCAAATTCATGTGTAAATGACTACAATTACTAAATGACTAGTTAATAATGATGTGCCTCAACAAGTAAAGTCATAACATAATGATACCTTTGCAAATCATTAGCTAATGATTAATTAAAGCAGACAACTGGAAGTTGAAGTGCATAGCTTTGACTAATTGTGGTAATTAACACATTAATTTACACTATTAGTTAATAAAATATGTTATTAAGGAATTAATACACAATGACACATTGAATTAATAGCAATTAATGTATTACCTAATCTATTAATCATATCGACTCTTTATTAGTTGCTGATGCAGTAATAATTAATTAATGGTTTAGTTCTTCATGGGTCATACATTAACTCATGATTATCTGTGCATTAGTTAAACATGAATTAATGCATATTAGTGCACCCGTATTGTAAAGTGTTACCAATATGGTTTATGCATGGTTATTGAAAAATAGTCACAAAACACATACTAAATATGTGTCCACAAGACTTTTGACTAATGGAAGTTGTGGCCTAGAGTTTTTGCTTCAAAATGATCTGAAAATCTTCCTTTCTAATCATTCACATTACACAATAGATTAATTTAAATTGTGAAAAAAAAATTTTGTTAGCCAAGGCAATATGTGAATGGGTGTGAACGGCCCAACCCCATTGTGAATAATTAGGTGGTTGAGAAGACAAAGACGACCCG
Organism: Rhinichthys osculus; assembly: GCA_029959095.1. Classification (NCBI taxonomy): domain Eukaryota; kingdom Metazoa; phylum Chordata; class Actinopteri; order Cypriniformes; family Leuciscidae; genus Rhinichthys; species Rhinichthys osculus. Next base: position 33,216,741 of record JARWKJ010000008.1, read on the forward strand.
CATATTAATGAGCCTTTCATTCAGGTGTGTCACACAAGAAAGAATGCAAGGACAATATACACACACACACACACACACACACACACACACACACATACACATTTTTATATAGATTACATAAACAGGGAATATTTATTTTAGTTTTAAATTAGATAATTTAAAAGTACAAACTTAAATGATCATAAACATATATTGCTCATGTCTGGGTGAATAGTATTCGCTGAGTTTTGTTTAAGTTTAAAGACGTGCTCCAAAAAAAAAGTTCACGGACACGGAGAGGCAGAACGCACACCCTGTTTATTTTCTTTATTTTACAAAAGCACAATATTTTATTTCGATTGTAGGTGGGCACATAAAAAAGTAGACATTTAACAGTTTTTTTTTTTATGTTGTATTAACTCTGTATGACCAGAAATGATGGAGTAGTTTAAGTCTATTTTTCTGCTATGTGAAAAAAATCTGCCAAAACGCACGGGTGCGTTCTTGGTCCCCAGAGGGTTAAGGAAGCGGATGACCAGATCGTTCTTCCTCAGTGAATGGCCAGGCACTGGTTTAGTAAATGCTGCTATGGCCGCCACATAAACCTTGAGCGTGGATAGGGTTCTGCCCTTTTTCAGTAGCTCTTGAAGGAAGGAGAGAACTTCCGTAACCCCACAGTCTAGGGGTGAAAAGCCTCGAGCTTTGCACCAGCCAGAAAAGATACACCATTTTGAGGAATAGAGTCGTCTAGTAGACGGGGCTCTAGCCTGCATGATCGTGTTTAACACTCCCTCAGGGAGGTTAGCGGGTACCCGTTGATGGACCATGCATGTAGGGACCACAGCTCCGGGCGTGGATGCCAAATCGAGCCCTTGGCTTGAGAGAGGAGGTCTTTCCTCATCGGTATTGGCCATGGGGCAGTGCTTGTCAGCTGCATCAGAACTGGGAACCAAGCCTGTTTTTTACCAGAGCGGAGCCACAAGTAGCACCGAGCATTTGTTTTTCCTGATTCGTTCCAATACATGAGGCAGGAGCGAGACGGGGGGGAAAGGCATAGAGTGGGCAGCAGGGCCAGACGTGGGCCAGCGCGTCCCTGCTCTTGGAGAAAAACTTCGGACAGTGAGCGTTTTCTTGGGACGCAAACAGGTCTACCTGCGCTCTGCCGAATGTCTCCAACAGCAGTAGGACCGTCTGCGGGTGCAGAGACCATTCTCCTGCTGGAACATTGTTTCTGGACAGTCTGTCTGGTCCCAAATTCAGGTGACCAGGCACATGTGCTGCTCTCAATGAGCGCAGATTGTGCTGAGCCCAGACCAGGAGGTGTTCCGTCAGCCTGTAAAGGTTTCGGGACCTGACGCCACCCTGGCGATTTATATAGGCCACCACTGACATGTTGTCCGAGCGGACCAAGACGTGGTGATTTTTTATCTGGAGACAAAAACGCCTCAGCGCGTTGTCGACTGCCAGCATTTCCAGACAGGGAGGTCCACAGAGCTCGCCCAATCCTCACTGTCCGACGCCAGGATAGAGCAGCTGGCCTCCTCTCCAGATGCAGCTATCTCGTCGTCATCAATGGTGGAAGCGGTGGCGGTGGCCGTTGTCCGTCGGTGAGCGACTCGAGTGAAGCTGGTGAAGCTGGCGGGCGAACCGGCGAGCTTTCGCCAGATGGAGAAGGCTCGGCGACCCGCTGAGTACGGCGCTTTTTACGTCGCAGCACTATAGCGAGCGGAAGTGCAGACTCAGAGAAAAAAAGCCAGGCGAGTCCTCAGAGTCACCATGGGCAATAGCTCGCAATGATGGCAGCCGCCGTCAACGAGCGCGAGAGCTGCATGATCCTTACCCAGGCAGGAAACGCAGATGACATGACGGTCCCTGTCGTTGAGTGCGGCTCGGCACGAGCCACAGGAACGAGGCATCTTTAAAAAGACGCTGCTCTTTTAGATAGAGAGAGTGTGAGTCGCAGCGGCGAACACTGCCATGAAAACGGCATTTGTGTGCAGGAAAGCGGGCCGTGGTACCGGCTTGTTTACTGCAAAATACACTGGAACAGTCGCATTTTCTGGAACTGAACAAGCAAAAAGTTTTGGTGGAAGCCTGGCCGCGGCGAGACTTAAACACCGTCGTTTTCCTAGGAGGGCTAGGAAGACTTTGAGGCCTCGGGCTTTATCTCAATCTTTTGCCGGGGCCCACGCGGAGGGGGGCGGCGGCCGGCAGAGCGAAAGCGTGGTCTCTGTCCCGGGCTTGACGGCGCTGTGAAGCGGCGGAGGCTGTGGCTGTGGCTGGGAGCTTCGAGCAGACGGCTGTTTTGGGCGTTACCAATCTGACGTTACCAAGGGCCTCTCTCGATAAGCTGCTGCAGTTGCCGCAGGACAGCCAATAGTGCCTATCTATTGCGAGCCGTCTTGCATATGTCTGCATGCTGCCGCAACACATTTTACATAAATTCAAAATTAAGGACCATTTTTGGCTTCAATATCTCGTGGAAAAGAGGTTTTCCCCTAGCGTAAGATATTACGTAGTACGGGAGAACCTCTCGTAAGAGAAAGGATATTTACTTCCAGAACAAGACTGTTGCGCTCTATTGGTTGATAGAGTTTTGAATGTTCCACAATCACACAAAGGCAATTAACCTACAAATGGTTTACTTACACTTTTAGTAAGTCAGGAAATGAGAAAACATTTGAACACAGAATAACCTACAACAACAAAAACATCCATTTTGAGAATTGAACCCATTTTGTGTATAGATTGTTGGCGCTGATGTATGCATGCCCACAGCAGTCACAGGTGAACTCAGGTGATAGAGCAGTGGGAATTTGCAGTGCTAGCATGCCTCGGGCTACACTAGACCAAAACTCACCCCAGTCTTCCCTCATGACTCATGACTCCATGGGCACAGGACAGAATAAACATTTGTTTGAAGGAATAGAGTAACCTTAGGAAAAAAGGAAAAGAGTGTGGAGTGTTGAGACATGCCCTTTGTTGTGCTCTTGGCAAAAGATAAGCAGGGGGAGGAGGGACATGCTGGGAATCCATAGCATGAGCATTCAAGGCATGGAACCATCATATCAGATAGACCTGTTTTAAATTAACGCAAGGCTACAGAAATGCCCAAAGCTTAGAAAATGCACAGCAGTGCTACCAGAACAAATACAGCTTTAGCCAAGGTTAGGATATGATTTATTCACAGCATGCAAAAATCTGAACAGAACTGTGCAAGTGCAAAACAGATAATTATACATAGCAGTCACTACAACAAAGAGACAAATTGTAGCATTACAGTTCACGACGGGATTTTATGCACAACACATTTCTAAATAGTACTTAAAGTCCCCTTGTTGTCAATAATTGTATCCCTTAAAACTCACCTTTGATTACATATTTAAACAATTTTTCCTTGAACAAAATTCGTCATGCCTTAAAGGAGTCATAATGTAGTATTAACTTTGATACCCACGCTCTATTATAGTCATTTCATGCCCTTCTAAAAAAGAAAAATTGGAAAAAAATAAACACAGAGCTCGTTTGACCCTTATTTCTGAATGCATTATTGTCTCGCGAGATCTGATGCGAGGTTTTGGCTGTCGTGGACGGTCATTTTAATAATGCAAATGAGGGGCGCGTTGATTGGTGGCAGGAAGGAGGGGGCTTGACACCGCAGGTAACTTCAGCATATCATTCCAAAATGACATCATAGCGCAAGTTGTTAATGAACCCGACCTGGCCGCGACCTACGGGATTCAACCGTATATGTTTGAGCCAGACTCTGAACCAGAGCTGGAAACGGAAGAGGAACAACAGTCAATTGAAGGACGTCTACATCAACATGTCTCTGAATGGTAAAGACAATTTTTTTGACTGAGACATACATTAACATCAGTAACGAGCTAAAACGTTTTTTTTTGCTATTTTCTCCCACATAAGTTTAGCTTTAATTTAATGTAGATTACATTAACGGAGATGTAGTCTACTTTATTTTCAGCTTACAGTGGTTATAGAGATTAACGTTTGCTATAATGTGTTGTTTTTGCCTTTTTTGACGTTGTGGTTTTTTAGATATTTAATAATTTTCATCTGCAGACATGTAACGTTATGTTTTTCTTTATGTTTATTAATTCTTGACTGTTTTTTAAATGTATCTATCCTTATCTATTATATAAAAAAATCAATACAATGATATGTTGTCATTGTTATATTGTATACGATTATATTAAATAATAGCTGTATCATTTTCTAGTCTGTTTAAAGTGGAAAGATGTGGCTAGCATTCGTAGAGTCTATTCCCCGTGTTTACATCACATACACTAACGCATTAGTAGTTAGCTGCTATTTACACAAAATATAGTAATAAAAACACAGTCTTACCGTTTCAAATTCAGGCAAATCCCTGATTGTTGGAATGGCACCTTTTTCCAAACGTAGCTTCGATGCCAACTTCGCCTGATATTGCCCCAAATTTGTAAAAGATTCTTTTGTGAAATGTTTAGCGCAGACACCTAACGTTGAGCAAGTTGAGATGGTTGTTGGAACAGCGTCATTAAAAATAAATTTCATCCACTTGTCCCTTGTAGTTTGGTCAGTTTTGGGTAAAGAAAAAACATTAGAATGTGGATTATGACAGTCAACACAGAGCAACTCACGTGTGCACTACGTTTCTGCATCTTTCTTGACTGAATATGATGGGGAGAGGGGCAGGGCGGGCCTCCTCTGCGGTGTCCATATATGGTATATCCGGCCCCGTCTTGACGTCATGTCGGGGGAGAAATTGAAATCTCGTATTTGAGTGCGCGTGCACGTTGGCTAGTTTAAGAACCCTGGGGTAAACAAACGCTTCACTTTTGAATATCGGCATCCCGGCCAATGTATAATCGTTAGTCAATCATAACATACATTGATTCTCATGGAAAAGTGAAAATTGCACATTATGACTCCTTTAAAATAGTTGAATGTAACTACACCCTTGGCTCATTTAGTATTTAGCGGTTCTATGAATATGCAAATTAGTTTAGTTCACTGCAGGTTTAAGGAGAAAATACTCTTCAATTGTTTTGACATGAATTTGCACATGGTTTGTCTCAAAGCATTTTAAAAACACTCAGACATATAAACAACATTAAAAGCTTGATTTTCACCACAGGGGGACTGTAAGAAACAGGGACTGTAAGAAATGACAGCATGTAAAATATCTTAAAAAAATAAAAAAAATGTGAGGAAATGTTGTTGTTTTTTTTTTTGGAGGGAGGGGGCGGGAGGCACTTTCTCAAGGTACTTTCAGAAACATCTTACAATGGCCACAAATTGACAAAAGATAAAGTTAGCCAATGAGGCAGTGACAATTAGCTTTAATGAGATAACTTTAACTTGAATATTTGCAATAGGATAACTCTGTTTTGAAATGTTATTATCATTACTCTTATTCAAGAAATGTAATCAAACAGGATTTTTAGAGTGATACCAACCAACTTAAACCTGGGGGGGGTTTGGGGAGAATTACAGAATTGATTAAATCCATTGCTGATACTTACTGAGGTTTGTGCCACTGTTTTTCCTCCAAGATGATGTAGCTAGCTTCCCGGAGGGTTGTGTCAGTGAGCAAATATCTTGAAGGGATATTCCAGAAGATGAAGTTATCATTTGGGACAGGATCAAACAGTATAAAAAAAACAAAAAAAAACAGTATGTGGCTGAATTCACAGTACTCATAAAAGAAGCAAAAAAGTACGCGAATGGACTGCGATGAAAAGTACTACAATTGACACTTTACTATCCCATGAGGCCAGTGAAACAACATAACTGACGCTGGTAGGTCACCTGACGATGACAACACGGCTAATATACATTCAGATTACATTCGTAATACACACATTCATATAGTACATACTTTTTTATTCAAAATAAGTACCTGCTCCAGAGAGTATGTGATTTGGGATGCAGCAGTTTTGTGTTTTAAACATTTCGATTAAAGGAAAGAAATAAAAATTCTGACATTTCTAAATAAATGGCACATTTTTCATATCAGGAATGTTATAAATATTAACTTTTTCCATTATTAAAACTTGTGATTAGAATATTTTGTCCAATATAGTAAGAATGTTTCTCAAAATGAACTTGAACTGAATATGTACCCGTGCTCCCACATACCAGTGTGACCATTTTCATTCAGCTGGTTGGTCAATCGCAGAAATATTTGTTCTGTGCTTTGCATTCTTTCTCTCTCTCTCTCTCTCTCTCTCTCTCTCTCTCTCTCTCTATGAGTCCACAATTTGGCTATAAATGTAGTTTGCCCGCTTTGTACAGTCTCCATGAAGGTCGTCCATCTCAAAATGATCTATTGTGTGTCTATCTGTCCCCATGTCTAAGTGACAGCACAGACCCCTCACCTCAATTTACTGCCATCCTCTTTTCCAGCGTGTTCCCTTTGACCGACAGAGTTTCACAACACTTCTCAGCTGCTCCTCTCACCCCATAAACACCCATACTCAAATAACTGTATGCTCAAGGTCACTCTAAGGAACAGGAACTTAAACATATAGCTAAAATAAGACAATCATAAATCATCTGACATTATATATATATGTTCCAGTATTTACATAATGTCAATTGCTTGATCAAAGCGGATGAATATATCCACACACATGTTGCAAGGGGCATTCTGAAACACTTCTATCTAGTTTACTTTGCACAGGGTCAAAGGTCACCCATTCATACACGTCATTTTAACAGCAGCTTATGACGGAATGGGGTAAAAGGCTATGTTTGTCCGATTGGCAAACAGAGTGGAGAGAAAGAGAATGAGATTCCTATAAAAACGGAGAGATGAAAGAGAAAGGTTATCTCTTCTCTCACTCATTGATCTGTGTGCACGGGCCTGGGTGCTCACACACACACCACTTTACACACATCAGAGTTAACCCCCCAAAAAACTAAAAATAATAAAATAAAACCTGGTCAGAGAAGTACAGATTTGCTTTTAAAAAGTAATGCAGTTCTTTAATGCAGTTATTCATTCTGACCAGTGGGAGGGTTTCAAAATCTGAGCCAGCTGATTGGTCAATAATTATGAGCGTGTTTGAAGGCCAGCGAGACCTTAGATATTATCCTTAAACATTTCTAGGAAAGGCAACAAGGAAACCTGGGGCGAAATGACCTTTTGTGAATGTGTCAGACTGTTTGTCTTTGTTCTTTTGCAGGAAAACTTATTTTCTTCAGCAGAATTAAGGAAGAATCAAATGTCTCACTCAAGAAAATGGGATAGTTTCTCAGAGTATGTTGTCAAATAATGTGAAATGTGAAATATTCTTGGAAATCCAGATGCAGTAGAACACCTACTGTGTCTCAGATGCAGGGTGAAACATACTGTATGTAGGACACGTGAGAAAATATTTTCACTCATATCGTGACTTGTTGTGAGTATATAGAGGATGAAAGTTGGTTAATCAAAACTCACAAACTGGTTCTAAGTGGAAGTGAATGAGACATTAGCACATGTTAGGTCACATGCTTTCAAGGCACTACAGTGAGTTCATTTTAGACTAGAAAATACATATTGGATAAAAAAAAAATCATTGTATAATGTCTGTGTAGCTGCACTATTGATGATAGTGATGGCAGCACAACATAAAATGAGGTCGTAGTAAGAAAGGATGAAGTTTAAGATTAAGGAGGATAGAAGCAGTGAGGGTGATGGTAGAGATAAAGAATATACTGTAAGTCATAGATTGTTGAGGAAGTTGGGCATTTGGGTATATTATCCTATGCTAGTTTGGAAGATGTGATCCATACAACCAGAGGTCAGGAAAGATGGCACTGCCTATTGGTCCCATTACACTGACAAGCTGGGATTCTCCCAAAATGATGACTAAACAGGTTAAAATCGAGTTACGAGTGGAAAGTATGCTACGCTGAAAAAAGAAGAGTCTTGTTGATTGTCACTCGTGCTTCAATCATTGATTTGGAATCCAAAAAAATGTTTTTAATGCTTTTTAAAACACCAAGACAAGGTTTCACTACTTTCCAGGCAGCGAAGTTGCATCAGAATTTGTGAGTTCCAAATAAAATATAGTAGCACAATAGATTAAATATTTATATATATATATATATATATATATATATATTTTTTTTTTTTTGGACACACTAAGACCTTTTCACCACTTTTCAGATAAATGTTTTCAGTGAAAATGCATTTGAAAGTGTCAGACAGTTGCAGGTTTTTTTTTGTTTTTTTTTTACCCTAATAAGACAAAGTCAGTTGAAAATTCAGTCAAAGTCAGTCTACTGATTGCACCCTGAAGAAAAGGTCAGATGTAAAAAAAAAAACTAATTTTGGAAAGTGATTTTAGTCTTAAATAGCCTATATGTAAATACAATATAAAGTCATTTATTTTTTTCTAGCTGTGATTTCATAATTAGTCTCATAGAGGGCTCAATGAAGTGGTAAAGCAAAGTAAATATTATGAAAGGTAATCTAAATAAATACTTAATAGCCTTGTTTTGTAATATGATATGTACTTTACAGGAATGAGCTGTAGAAAGGGTCACGGCTTTGTAAAAACTAAGTGTTCTTAGAGCGCCCTCTCCAGGACATTATATGTAAGCTGAAATAAAATGAAATATTTAAATGACATAGTAAAATTGCAAAAACTTAATTATAAAAACAAAGCAAAGCTAAATAGAAATATATATAAAAAAATGACAAAAGCACATAAAATCACTAAATTAACAATAAAATCGAAGTCAACGAATAAACACTATTATGTGTTTGGAGCAATAACTTAATAGTAGGCTACATTCAAAAATGAAAACTCTTTAATCATTTACTCACTCTCATGTTGTTTCAAAACCTGTATGACTTTTTTTATTCTGTGGAACACAAAAGAACGGTGAGTTCAAACAACATTGCCATACAGGTTTGGAACAACATGACGGTCGGTGAGTAAATTTGAACAGAATTTAAATTGTTGGGGAAACGTATACTTTCAACTGCATTAATTGTATTTTTGTTGGGGAAAAATAAAAATATAACCCTCTTTTTTGGCATAAAAAAAGACAAACACATTTCACATTTATACAAACATTTTATTGTATGACATAGTATAGAATGGGGGCATCACTGAAATCCTTTGACACTGAAAAAAATATATATTTTCATCAATTTCAATCAACCTCTGTATTAATCAACATATTCCAAAGCAAGAGCCGTCAATACTTCATGGACACATCAATGCACAGAGCTACAGCGGGTGTGCAAGATCAGTGACATTGTGTGGGCTCACATCCGTGACTCTTCACACACAAATTCATGTAAGGCACAATTTAAACACAACTAGCTATTTACTTAGAAAAAGGTCAACTGCGGGGAAGGTTTCGTAAAAGCAAGCACTGTAGATTGCATAGTCAAGTATTATCAGTGTAAAATAATAACAAACAAAAATCATGAGCAACAAATCCACTGTGTAAGTGGGACATGTGCCGGTTATTTGGTCTGGTATCTGATGCATTAAGACAAAATAAACTCAAGACATAAAGCAGAATCTATAGGCAATACGATTCTGTTCAAATTAAAGATAGCACATGCTTACTTCAGACACAGACTCTAAATTCTGGACGAGTTTGTCATAGATGTGGTAGGAATTAAGTCAGGTGAGTTCGCCGATGAGTTCAAGTCAATAGAGTGAGAAAATGAGGAGTCAACAAACAAGATGTGATGAGCTTGAATTTCTGACAATATCATTTTTAAAGGCAACAGAGGTGACTTACTATAGTGCATTTGGACATACTGTATGTTCAACATATGATTATTTTGATTAGAGCTATGAACAGATACAGAAGGGATATGAATATGTGTATATTTGACCTGCAATGAGATCAACGGGACACTCTTAATGGAAGATTTCACGGAGATTCCATAGAAGAACCATTTTGGTTGCTCAAATAACCTTTGGGTGAACAGTTCTTAAAAGAAACCTGGTTTTCTTAGTGTAAAGAGCATTTTAATAACCTAAAGAACCTTTTTCCACTATAAAAAAATAAAATAAAATAAAATAAAAACTTTCTGTGCAGAAAGGTTCCATGGATGTTAAAGGATCTTCATAGAACAATTTGGGCCAATAACCTTTATTTTTAAGAGTGTAGTGTGTGTTTATAGGAAGTTATGGCATCATGGGAAAACTGATATTGTGTCCGAAAACGCCCCCATACCCTTAAATAGGGCACTATTTGAGGGGACAGCCATTTGTAGTGGTGTCCGAAACCATAGTGGACGTTATCGAGTACACTCATTCAATCCCAGATTGCACCGCAATAACGAGTGTACGACTGATGTACACTCAATGGCTAGAGAATACCCATAATGCACTGTGAAGGTCGCGCCGAATGAATCCCTCACGTCTCGCCAGAAGATGGCGCCTGCAGCTGAATCATCCATCCATTTTCCAAACCGCTGGTCCAATGTGGCTACAGGTATAAACCCAGACAGCAACATTGTGTCGGCCCAGATCCGGCCCACATCTGGAACACGTGCACACGTACCAGACGTGGGCCGGATCTGGGCCGACATTATACTGGTGTCTGGGAATTCCTTTTCAATTGATTATTAAATTGTTTAAGGTTTATACATGCTAGTTTCCATGACATAGTTCAAAATAAATCTTTTCATTACTTCTGGAGCTGCCAGTTTGCTACGTTTCAAATGATTATTAAACAGCAAGCACAAACTATGCACAAGCGGGAGCCCTTTCGGTGCACTCAGTGTCCGAATTCACTCAATCGTATTCATTCACTCCTTCAAGTTGACTATATTAGTGGGCTAATGTAGGATATAGTGAATAAGTGTATGGGGGGCGATTTCGAACACAGCTTGAGACTGAAACTGTGCCATTACATAATAGTAATGACAACATTTCTGCACCAAAAGGAAAGTGGAAACATAAACACATAAACAAACATACTCATCAAGGCAAGTTTCAGTCGAAAGGCCACATGCTCAAAAAAAAAAAAAAAAAAAAAAAAAGGTGAAAAGAAACCTGGAAAAAAAACCCCCACATAAATATTACAGTTTATGTGCCAAAGGTCTTTTGCAGTGGTTAACAAATAAATCAATGTAGAAAGGAAAGGCCCCTTGGTGCTTAAACTCTCATCGCATACGTTTTCATAAATAACTAAGTATAACAAAATCAATGGCATTTACCTGAAGAGATTATGGTGACAGAGTGTTAACTAAATAGAGCACTATATTTACAACAAAGCTTGATCTTTGCCTTTTACTACATCATACAAAGAGGGTGCTGACAAACTTACTGACAGTAGGAAAATATAATTCTTCTATAATGTTAGTGTTTCTTGGTTATACATTTTTAGAGAGAAATAAACAAGATAGGCTATCTGCATCTGATATTGTTGAGTGGCATGATAAATAAGAAGGCTTGGACGGAATAGCATATGGATTTGTTGAAGATGCATAAACATGGTTACCTGCTTACTAATACATATACTCAGTGCAAGTGTAAACAGGTGTCATTCATTAGACACAATGGAACAATGTTAGTTAAGCGCTCTGTGTGAAGCAAATGTGCCAGCAGATCTTGAGGTTCCATTGCTATAAACGTTGAGACGGGTATTTTTCTATGTGTTCTTGAAGTTTTTTTTTTTTTTCTATGGCTTTTCATAGAAGTAGCACCATACGTTCGTCGTTTGTTCGTAAATCTGGAAGATAAAGAGCAGATGCAATGCTGAGGCTGGTCTATACCCTCTTCATGCACACTTGACACCTGCTGATGTGAGTTCGTAGATTCCCGGCTTTTAGTGTTGTAGGGACAGGTTTCCTGTAACCACAATAAAAACAGATATTTAACAGGAGAACAGGAAAATACATAGTTCCATTTTTTATTAGTATTTTTTAGGGCTGTCAAATGATTAATCGTGATTAATCACATCCAAAATAAAAGTTTTTTTTACATAATATATGTGGGTGCACTGTGTATAATTATTTTGTATATATATAAATACACACACATGCATGTATATTTAAGAAAAAAATATTATTTATATATAAAACATTTATATTTATATATAATATAAATTATATATAAATCTATATACAGTATATACATGAAAATATTTCTTAAATATATACAAGCATGTGTGTGTATTTATATATATAAAAAAATTATACACAGTGCACCCACATATATTATGTAAAAAAACCCTTTTATTTTGGATGTAATTAATCACGATTAATCATTTGACAGCCCTAGTATTTTTATTATTGTACTAATCTACAGTGATAAAAGAGCAGTTGACCAATTGTTGGAAGTGTGGAAACCATGGAAGTTTCTGCCATGGAATAAAATAATATTAATAATAATAAAAGTTGAAGTCACTATCTCTTACAATTCCTATTTTATATTTTGTTTTGTTTTTTAAAGTTAACATCTCGCAATTCAGACTTTCTCATAATTGTGAGTTTATAACACAATTCTGACTATTCCGCGCAATTTATATATTTTTTGAGTTTATATCTCACAATTTTGAGATAGTATCTCGCAATTTGGCCTTTCCTTCTAAGAATTGGAAGTTTTTGAATCTCCAACTTTTTACCTTTTACAGACTTTTTTTTCCTCATAACTGCAAGTTTCTAACAGACAATTCTGACCTTTTTTTAAGTTTATATGTCACAATTGTAAGTTATAATCTTGCAATGTGGCCTTTGTTAGAATTTCTTAGAATCTCACAATTTGGCATTTTTTCTCAGAAAAGCGGGTTTATACTTACAATTCTGACTTTTTTATTTATTTATTTTTATTCACTTATTTATTATTAACTTTATATAATTGACTGCCTGATGCATCTACATAATTTCAGAATTTGGCAATAAATATCAAATCGATAATAAATTCTGAATTCTAATATGAAAGTCGCAATTACATTTTTTTTTTATTCCGTTGTCGAAACAGGAAAGTATATGTTGTTCTGGTCAATTTTCTTGAGTGAAATTTGTAATATATGATGGTGGTAATATTCCAAAACTGCATATATAATGGTTATTTCATTTATTTATTAAATTATCTAATTATTAAACTAATCATAAACAAATATGAAATTCGATAAATGTTGTTTAAATAGTTATTTAATTATATGCTACACTTTCATTTTTATTTAATTATATGCTACACATATTTGTACCATCAGTCCTAAGTAATACTAATTAACAAGATATATAATATATAAATCATTATTTTAATTGCATATTGTTATTGTAATTAATTACAGTACCATGCAATGTAATGTAATGTGTAAAGTGGACACATTCTAAAAAACAAAATGTTGTTTTATTAGTTGTCTTTAAAATGTATTTGTACTTTGTCATTTTTTTAAGTTGACCTGGTTATTGGTTATATTAGACAGTGGTTCTCTTTATTGATAGAAAGTATTGCGCCCTCTTGTGGTTAGAGAGAGGTTTTTTACTTTAGCTTTGAAATTCACCATGGGTAGGAAAACTACATGAGAGGTAGGGGTAGGAAACTACATGAGAGTTCAGCCAGTTGTCAAAGAATATAAAGTGTAAAAGCTTACGTAAACATATCGCTGTCCTCTATGGTGGCTAACCAGAAGCTGTAGGAATTAGCATAGTAGTTGCAGGTGCCGCGACCATGACACTCGATGAAGGGAGCCGAACGAAATTCTTCCAGACAAGAGCCAGGAGAAGCCAGAGCCTGACCGGAGCCCTCAGCACCAGCACTGGTGTGCTATTACACAGACACACAAAGTGAGACCTTAACTGACCATCCACAAGTACACATTCTCACTGAATCGTCCTTGGGAATTATTAATGTAAACAGATTTAGCTTCCTCTCAGTACTTAACCAGGTGACATAAATAGCTATGTTTGGAAAGAATGAATCATTCAAGAATGATTGGGGTGATGTTGTATAGTGCATCTACATAAAAAATAAGAATACGTTTAAAAAAATGTTTTTTTTTTTTAAATCTATTTCCACTTGAGTTTCAATAGGCCACATTTAATATGACTACAATATATTATAATGATTTGTTTTATTATGATAATTGATTAAAGATATTAAACAAAATAAGGATATTATATATTTCAATAATACTATTGTGTTGTAAAAAGAAATCTATAAAAAAATCAAGTATTTAATAAAAAAAGAATTTCATTTTATAATACAACAGTAAAATTATAATACTAATATTTCTGTCTAAATTTCTTCATTTTTCGAACATTTACAACATTGAACTTTTATTTTGGTGGGTTACTGGCAAATAAATATTTGTGCAGCCATTTTCAGAGTGAAGCACAGCACTGCGTTCATTTAAGACTCTGAAACACTGTATCTCTGAAACCTGCAGCATTTATTTAAATAATTTGCCACCTTAGTGATTTGACTATCACATTAAGCCATATCGTGATACTGATTTTTTTTTTTTTTTCGATATACTATGGTGCAACCCTAAAAAAACAATTCTCCTCACCATGACGAAAGAATATCCGATCCAGAGAGAATCCCAACCGCGAGGGCAGGTTGGGATCTGGATGGTCTGGCTGTGCACTGCTATGACCATAGCAGGAGCCTCACAAACTGCACATCTGTCACAGGAAAACATACGTGCACATGAGTAGGAAGAGGAATTCTTAGTCATGGAAATAGCAAATATTTCATAAAAGATCTCAAACCTGCTGATGAAGGGTTTGATGCTCTGACCGGTAACAGGGGCCATGCTCATTGGCATGGGCTCGGGAGAGGTGAGCCAGTAGGAATAGTCATTACGAGATGCAAAATTACATACGTTGTTGATGTTGCAGAAGAGGAAAGGCATTGGGCTGAACTTCCTTAGGCAGCTACCAGCTGTACCTATAGGGTAAAGAGAGCAGGAATGTCAGGGACTGTTAAACTTTGATTTGTATTCCATAAAAACTATACTCTACCGGTCAAAAGTTTGAAATCTTTTTTTTTCTCTCTCTTCTGCTTACCAAGGCTGCATTTATTTGATCAGAAATTCAGTAAAAACAGTAATATTGTGAAATATTATTACATTTAAAAAAATACTGTTTTCTATTATTATTTCTATTATATCTGGATATATTTTAAAATAAAATTTATTTCTGTGATGCAAAGCTGAATGTTCAGCATCATTACTCCAGTCTTCAGTGCCACACGATCCTCCAGAAATCATTCTAATAAGCTGATTTGCTGCTCAATTATTATCAACTATTATTGGTGTTCAATTATTATTAATGGTTCTTATAATCAATGTTAAATTTGTTGCTGCTTAAATTTTTTGTGGAAACCATGATACTTTGTTGATGGATAGAAAGTTCAAAAGAACAGCATTTATTTGAAATAGAAATATATTGTAACATTACAAATGCCTTTACTGTCACTTTTGATTCATGTAATGCATCCATGCTGAGTAAAAGTATAATTTTTTTTTTTTTTTTACTTACCCCAAACTTTTGAATGCTATTGCGTCAAGGTTGCCACAAAAAAAAAAAAAAATTAACAGCAACTGTTTTCAACATTAATAATAATAGTGTTGCTATAAAAATTGTGTGATTACTGTGCTGACCTAGGTCTTGCCCATGTGATCTCTCGTTGCCCTGGACATAAAGCAGCGAATATCCTTCGTAAATCAGTGTTGTTCCATCAGGACATTGTGGAACATCAACAGTCTGACTGTGGCGGGTTACAAGGAAGCCATGGTCCATTGAGGAAGGACCAGGAGGGCCGATGTGACCTGGGATACCTTCAGGCCCTGAGGGCCCAGGATGACCTCTGGGGCCTACAGAAAATATAATTTGGGGAATAAAAAAGAGATCAGTGAGCATAAGCGATCCTATGAATGAAAGTCATTTCAGTGTTGCTGAAATTTCCAGAACTTTCCTCCAGTTCTTCTGCCTGGGACTGGTAATGTCTGTTAACATAATTGGAGTATCTGTGCACCTACCAGAAGGTCCAGTCTGTCCAGGCTCTCCTTTGGCTCCAGGATGTCCATCATAGCCAGGTGTCCCATCAGATCCTTTTAAACCCTGAGGTCCCATCACACCTAGGAGAGTGGTTTTGTGTTAAGTGATGTCAACTTTTTTCATAGACTTGTAAGTTCAGATAGTTGAAAGACTCACCGTGTTGTCCTTTCGGTCCAGGGGAGCCTTGGATTCCAACTAGACCTTGGGGACCCTGTGGTCCTGGAAGACCAGGATCTCCCTTTACATATGTGTGCGGCCCAGGGGGTCCAGGGGGGCCTTCGCTACCTTAAAAATATTAAAAGCAGAAATTCAGTAAAACTTACAGAAAATAGACCATTCAGACCTAAATTGTCATTTTATTATAGATGCGTCACCACATATTCAGGTGTTTAGAATAGGGATTTGTGGAAGCAATTTGAATCTGTAATTATGTGAATACATCCTGCATCAGAACACAGTCAAAGCAATATAATATGAATTATATTTTCAGAATTATACAATATTAATATTAAATGACACTATATTGTATATTATTTAATTATTTATATAATTAATTGATAATTATAATAATACTAATTATAATTATAATTATTACTAAAATAATTTTAATAATTAATTTTATGAACAATTATGTACAATATAAAGCAAAACACTTGAAGTATACTATTAATATAATATTAGCTATACAATTAAAAAGGTTTATCTGAATAAACAAGGTTTATCTGAATAAACATGGATAGACACTAATGATACAATTTAATGAAAATCTAAGTTCAAGTTTTGTTCATACCTTTGAGACCTGGGAATCCTCTATCACCTCCATCACCCTTTGAACCAAACACTCCTACCTCACCCTTTATACCTGGAATGAAAGTCACTCAATCTATCATCTCTGTCAAGCATTGCTTTATATAAATATGAAAGATGACACAAAGGACAAATAAATTGCACTTCATCATTCTGTCAAGTCAAATTTCATCTTAAATCTTACCAGGGAAACCAGGAACACCCTGTGTTCCCGTCTCACCCTTTGGTCCATTATAACCAGGCAATCCAGGCTCACCCTACATAGCACAACTGTATTAATTTATGCCCTATCATTTTTAAAGACACATGTTTTATTTTAGAAGATGTAACCTTTACAAACTCACATGACCACCAATGAAACCTTTGTCTCCTTTATACCCTTGAGAGCCTTGTGGGCCAGGGATGCCAACATCTCCCTTCTCTCCTTTAGATCCAACACTGCCTGGAAAGCCAGGTTGGCCTGGAACACCAGTCGCACCTGCAGTTCAAATTTTAACTGGGTGTAAGATGATGCAGGCCACATTCACAGTCATGCTTTAGAGTAATAAATGCAGTTCAATACAGTTAACATTGTATAATCATAGTGAAACCTGTAAACTGTTAGACTACTAACAAGAAAATGATTGAGAATGTTTAGGGTTCACCTTTTTCTCCTGGCTGCCCCTGAGGTCCCTTGTCCCCTTTAGGCCCCTCCATGGATGCTCCTGGAAGTCCTCTCTCTCCAGGTTGACCTAGTTCCCCTGAGAATCCTTGCACACCTTTCTCACCTTTGGTTCCAGGAATACCTGAACTCCCAGGAATGCCAGGAAGACCAGGGTTGCCTTTGTCACCTGTGTGGAGACAAGGAGACGTGTTAATGTTTAATTTCATTTTCACTAAATATCCTTAAATTATTAATTTGGAAGGAAAGAAGAAAAATGTATTCATTTTTAGTAGAACTCGTAGCCCTCCATAAATGACAAACTAATTATTGAGGATCCGTGATTCTAACCTTTGCTGCCAGCCTCTCCGCGGGTTCCTGGCAGTCCTTTCCCAGGTAAACCTGAAGAAACAGAACAATTGTTTGTCTTTAGATCATCGGGTCTCATTCATTAACCATTTGTACAGTATGCACACATTTGAGTGAGAATAATGCGTGGAAATGTTTCAACAAACAAAACATGATTCATCAACTTTGTATTGTAAATCAAGTGTTTAAACTGGTTTTGGGGATGGCACACTTGGCATTGCTCGAGGATCTTGTTGCGCACACTCTAAGACGATAGCGCATCTTTAGAGCGCGTCATATGTTTTCTGTGATGAAAGGTTGTGCGGAAAGCCCTTATACGGAGATGTTTTTAGCAAATAACTAACCTCAGTCACGCAGTCACTCATTTACAATACTCAGAATTCATTAATTGTCATGAGAAGTTCTCCTGTGCATATAAATACGAAAAATCTACGCATTTATCAGTGAATGAAACCCATTGCAAGATTTGAATGTTACTCTGAAGCAGGATTTCCCTTTTTGAGCTATACCTTTCACCTTTAGAGCTATACAATCTTACCGGGTACTCCTCTCTCTCCGGTGAATCCAGGAAATCCATCTACCCCTGCTTCACCTTTGTCCCCATATGGACCTGGAGGACCCTGCAGACCAGGTTCACCTAATAAAAAAAAAAATCTCATTAGGATTTTCACCACCAAATGTTTGTGGCACATTTGAAACTTGCTGTAAAGTAACTTTATGCACATTTATTTTGTCTTTCTCAGAAGGGTTCTACCTTGGACAGAAACGTTTTGAATGTGTCCAGCAACATTAAATGGGTGTCTTATTAAACAGATCTCAGGTGTATTTCAGTTTGACTTACCTGGACGTCCTGCTAACCCAGGATCTCCTGGGGACCCCGGTAAACCACTGACACCTTTCTCACCTGGCTTCCCTGGACTGCCTGCTCATGAATGAAAGACACATTTTATTGTATTATTGTCCAAATGTGTTAATAACACATTCAGTGTAATGTGCAAAATTTAAGTCTAATATGCATTGATCATTGGAATTATCTTGCCTTGGTAACCAATAAATCCTGTGTCTCCTTTAGTTCCGTGAGATCCAGGACTCCCTGGGATACCCATTGTACCCTTCTGTCCCTTATATCCAGGTTCACCAGGGAAACCAGGGGCTCCTACATTTCCCTGTAAGTATGAGATGAGTCAGAAGAAGATATTTATTAGCATTGATAATGTGTAAATTTACACTTATTTATACTCATAGTATGAGTCTCATACAACAACACAAACCTTCTCTCCAGGGGGACCGGGGATTCCTATTGCTTCTGGACCAGGATCTCCTTTATCTCCTTTGGAGCCATTAAAACCCTTAAATCCAGGGTGCCCCGGCAACCCACCAACACCTTTATTACCTTTTTCCCCAGTCGAACCTAAAGAACCACAAAATGCTCATTAAGAAACAGTCAAACGGCCTAAACAAAAGTATCCAGACAGTGGGACAGCCATGGTTCTGTCATGATTCTGCCATCATGTCTCTGTTTTCTCTGGTCTTGTGGCAGGATCATGGCAGACCCATGTTTTATGTACAAGCGCATGGTCTGTTATTTGGACCATGTGCTTGTGTTGTCTCGTCTCGTAACCCCGCGCCCTTGTTATCCTCGTCTTGTGATTAGTGTCTAGTCAGTTTCACCTGTCCTCGTCATTAGTGTTCCCTATTTAATCCCTGTGTATTTGCTATCTGCAATTGGGTTCATCTGCTATCCACATAACAGAATGAATCGCCAACAACAGAACCCAGCAGACAGCATGTCCTCCCGGCTCCGGCTACAACCGGAACAATGGTGGTTGTCGGCTCCCACCGACAGAGAGAGGGTCAACTGTCCAATCCCGTCCCAGGGTAAGTGGATACTGGAGAATTTTGCCCGACTCTGGGATCATTACTCCCAGGAGGGTCCGCAGACTTCTTCCTCGGGATCTCCACCCTCTGCCTGTCTGCCTGTAATCCCGGAGGATCGTGTTTTGGCCGTTGTTTCGCAGGGGAACCAGGCCAGTCCCGCCGTGGCTCCTGAGACACCTTCCAAGTCCATCAATCTTCGTGGTAAACGTGGAAGGCACCCGTCGTGGGAGTCAGCATCGGAGTCTTCCTGCCCGGAATCCTCCTCGCCTACTGTGAGTTTCCCTATTCCTGTAACGGCCCCTGCTTCACCTTCCTGTCCGGTCCCCAGTCCGGCCACAATCTCCGCTCCACAGCCCAGGAGGAAGAGGAGGAGGAAGAGGGGAGCCTCTTGTCCTTTGACTTCCCCTGTGCCAGCAAACGCGGTTCCAGAGCCCACCGCCGAGAGCGCTGCACCCGAGTCTGTCGCAGAGAGCGCGGCACCCGAGTCTGTCGCCGAGAGCGCGGCCGAGTCTGTCGCCGAGAGCGTGGCACCCGAGTCTGTCGCCGAGAGCGCGGCACCCGAGTCTGTCGCCGAGAGCGCGGCACCCGAGTCTGTCGCCGAGAGCGCGCACCCGAGTCTGTCGCCGAGAGCGCTGCACCCGAGTCTGTCGCCGAGATCGCTGCACCCGAGTCTGTCGCCGAGAGCGCTGCACCCGAGTCTGTCGCCGAGAGCGCTGCACCCCAGTCTGTCGCCGAGAGCGTTGCACCCGGGCCTGTCGCCGTGAGCGCTACACCTAGTCCTGCCCTGTCGCCTGCCATGTCCCCTGTCAGGAGTCCCGTTACCTCATCCTCTGTGTCCTCTATGTCTGAGCCTGTTGCTGCTCCCTCAAATGCAGTATCCCCATCTGTTTTCCCGGTCTCCCCCGTCTCCACTAGTCCCCGGACTGTTTCACCATTTGTTCCTGTCGCCACTTGTCCCCGTACTGTTCCCCCTGTCACCACGAAACCCCGGACTGTTTCGCCCAAGCCCCGTCCTTGTGTGTCTTCCTCCAAGTCCCCCCGGATTCCCCGTCCTCAGCCCTCGTCCCGAAGACCCAAGACCCCTGTCCCGCCCATCCACCCTGGACTGTCTCCAAAAGACTTTGTGTTTCCTCCACCTCCTCTACCCTGTATGTTGTTTTTGATGTTTCACCCTAACCCTGTTATTGTTTTTTCATGTTTGCCTTTATTAGTGTTTTCCATGTTTTGTTGGTTCGTGTCTTTGTCACAGTCTGTCATGTCCCGTGTGTAGTTTCCCTTTGAGGAGCGTCTGGAAGCCGCTCCTTAAGGTGGGGGTTCTGTCATGATTCTGCCATCATGTCTCTGTTTTCTCTGGTCTTGTGGCAGGATCATGGCAGACCCATGTTTTATGTACAAGCGCATGGTCTGTTATTTGGACCATGTGCTTGTGTTGTCTCGTCTCGTAACCCCGCCCCCTTGTTATCCTCGTCTTGTGATTAGTGTCTAGTCAGTTTCACCTGTCCTCGTCATTAGTGTTCCCTATTTAATCCCTGTGTATTTGCTGTCCTGTGCGATTCATTATCATACGTTGTGTGATTCTAGCTGTGAGTATCTTGTAGAGAGTCTTGTCTAAAGAAGTGTTTTGTTCCTGTCATAGTTGTTATTTACCATCTGAGTATTTATCTTTGTCTAGTCGATCCTGTCTTGTTTTGCCCCATCGTGGGTTTTGTTTTCTGTTTTTGTCTTTAATAAACCCCTGTTTAAGTTATTTGCTGTCTGCAATTGGGTTCATCTGCTATCCACATAACAGGTTCAACACCTGTAGACAAAGACTAAGTGCCTTTTTAATACGTAATGGCCTATTATCTATGAAAAGTCATACAAGGGTCAATGATGTGATGCTTATTTTTGTCCTATTGATTTTAGTGCTGTCAATCGATTTTAAAAGATATCTTATTAATCATAAATTCTTCTGTAATTAATTGTTGATCGGTGAACATTAACATTTGTACTATCTTTTTATGTTGTAATAGATACTTTTACACCAAATCTCTAAATGAATGTAGAAACAAATACAGACTGTATATTTTAAATATTGTTTTGATGGCATCGTTTTTTACTAAGTACTTCGAATGAAGGCCAGTATCACAGATACCAATACTACTGATGTCTATATTAAATATATTTTTTCTTATATTTCTTTTCTTATTTTTCTTTATATTTTTTTATGAAATGAGTGATTATAGCCATACATAAACATTAATCAAATAAATTAACTAGTTATTTGACAGCCCTAATTTATATATTTATTTAAAAATACCTGAAATGCACATGAACATACACAAAAATGAATACACCTCTTCTTATGATGAGCAAATGTCTTGTTATATTGAATTTACCTGAACTGAATTTATTTGTTGTCATTGTATGCGTACAATTGTAGCAATCATTGATAAGTCAAAATAATGTTAAAAATGATCCTAATATTAAGCAATACAATTTTATAAGATAAGCAAATAAACAAAATAACAATTTAAATTTATATAATCAATCTAATGTAAAAAAAGAAGATAATAACAATAGTTAACATCATCAGTTTACACAATATACACCACCATAAAAAATATATATATTCCAGCAATTACACACTATTCCAGTGAAATTCACATTCTCTGTGCAGCAATTAAAGGACTACAAAACAGTTAAGTGACAGAACAGTTTGAAAGTTAAAAAAAAGGCTTGATTCAGAGCATCTATGACTCTGGGAATAAAGCTGTTCCTCAGTCTTGAGGTACGGGCATAAATGCCTAACGCATTGATGGGAGTAATTCAAACATATGATGGCAAGGATGTAGGGTCCTTACAGATGCTGATTGCTGACAGCCTTCGCCAGACAACGTGATCTATAGATATCTTGCAGTGCTGGTAGTTCAACTCCGATTATTTTCTTTGCTCGCAGGACAACCCTCTTGAGTGGTTTCCTATTACTAGCTGTGCAGCTATGAAACCACACAGAAGCGCAGTATATTAAGATACTCTCTATAGTACACAGATATAAGGTATTCAGCATGTGTTGAGGCAAACCAGCTTTCCTTAACATCCTTAGGAAAAACAATATTTGCTGTGCTCTCTTTATCAATGCAGTAGTGTGTCACAGGTCGGGAGAGTCGACTGGATCTACCCCCTCCCTTTAGAATGTGTACCACTGAGGAGCGGACCAGAAACCAAGCAGACAAAGGAGAGTAAAACTTTAGACAGATTTTATTGACTTAAAATTATTTGTAATCCTAATTAAAAAGCTTCTTCTTCCTCCTCAGTATCCAGCCGCTGCAGGGGACGTCGACGGGACCACAGGTGAGTACTCGATACAGTCAGCCCTTCTCGGGCTCTTCGGATGCCCAAGGCTCTCGGCTGTGGAGGGGACGTGGACTGGACAGCAGGCGAGGACTCTCAACACGGTTGACCCTTCTCAGGCTCTCAGTGCCAAAGGCATACTCTCAATACGGATTGACTCTTTTCAGTCTCTCAGTGCCAAAGGCGTACTCTCAATATGGTTGACTCTTTCCAGCCTCTCAGTAGAATCGACTCTTCTCGATCTCTCAGGTGCAGAAGGTTTACGGCTGTGAAGAGACCCTCGCCTGGACAGCCAGTGAGTGCTCCAAGGACTCAGGTGCAGAAAGCTTACGACTGTGAAGGGGGCGTTGACTAGACAGCAAGTGAGTAATTCGAGTACGGTTGGTTCTTCCCAGTATAGCAGGTGCGGAGGGCTCAGACTTCGCATTCGCTCAATCTCTTCCTCAGAACCCTCCAGACTGTAACACAAGACAAGGGCGATGAACACGTGACAGGATTCTTTACATCATGTGTGCAGCACTTCACCTCAACCACACTCGGTGGGACACAGCAGTTACACACGTCACTCTCATCCACCCCGTGAAATTTAGGGCCACGGCCCACCTCCTCCTTCTGAACAGTGGGGGCAATAAGACGGAAGAAATTTAGCGACATCATTCATGCATCACAACAGCTGTCTTCTCATTCCGGTGTCTAGTCTCCTTTTCCTGTCTCACTTCTCTTCATATCTAATGTCTTGATGTATAAATCACATACAATACGGCCAGTAGAAGGTTTGTACTTATCTTCACCCAGGTAAGGGGACTTGATACTTTCGAGATGACTTCTCCTTTGCCTCTCCGTTCCACACCACCCAGTTTCTTCGTAGCGGATTCCTTTCCGTGGGTCGATCTCACCAGCCGGCCACAGAAACTCTCAGCCCACCTCGTCGCGGGAAGCGCGCTGCTGCGCTCGCGGTCCCCGCCTGCTCACACCATGCTGCTGCCCCGTGCTGCTCTACCGTCCCTCTTTGTCTCCCAAAGCTTTGTTTTTATCCGTTTCAAAAAGCTGTGTGTCCCAATCATCAAACAGCCCCTTGATGCGCCGCACCTGCTGTCACTTTGTCATCATCAGCGGCTGCTGTTGCCATGGTAGCGATGCATACAAGGCTGGCTGGGTGTTCAGTTGAAAACACTCCGGGTGGAAACATCCCTCCGTGGACTATTTAGTTCCGCCTCTATTTCGTCACCTTGTGACAAGTGTTTATGGATCAAGTGATGTCCTCTGAGATGCACATGCCCAGAAACTTGAAACTCCACACTCATTAGAAATTAGACCAATCACTGTTGTGTCATCCGCAAACTTTACAATGATGTTATTAAAAAAAATGCAGCAACACAGTCATGTATAAAAATGAAAAAAAGGATGGGGCTCAGTACATATCCTTGTGGTGTGCCAGTGCTCAATGTTACGGTGGAAGACAGATGTGTGCCCAATCTCACCCCCTGAGGACGCTCTGACACAAAATTAAAGGCACACTATGCAAGAATTGTACCTTGATATAACAGCTTCAAAGTCATTTCGGTGGTAAACAAACTCATAGTAGGGCGAATCATCCTGGTAATAAAGCTTGGCGGGGTCGCCGCTGGAAAAACCAGCAATGCAAGTTTGGGAGGAGCGCCCCCGACAAATCTCGCGAGAATCACGACTTGCTTTATGGCAACGACGTCACACACATCAACAAACACATATGAAGCACGAAGACACTTGCGCGCATTTCAGACGTGATACTTGACGATGGAAAAAGCAAAGAAAACGCGGTCGGAAGAGACTTGAGAATCACCGCGTGAGGAACCGGAAAAGAGTCCCTGATTCGCCCTCGCTATGTGTGTGCGTTGTGTGAGTGAGCGCGAGGGCGGGCGCGGCTGATGAGCTGATCAGCGCCAGCTGTTTTGAATGAGGATGTCCGATATATTGTTTGTTACCTCGTCCTGTCTTTGTCAGTTGGTTGTTGAGGCTACCAGGGTTCTACTCGCCGTGTTCTCCTGCATTCCACTCCTGTACCATGCTGTGGTTTCCTGAGATTTTTCCGGAGGAATTTCTACCTGTTCCTGCATCTGTGTCTGCCCACTGCGTCCCTGCGTTGCCGAGCCTGAGTCTTCTTCTGTCTGCTTCCATTTTGACCCACACGGATATCTACTATTGTGCTCAATAAATTACTGTTTACTCGCAACTGAATCCTTTGACAATTTCCTTGTGACAGTCCCACTCGGTCGGGCTTTCACTAGTTGGCGCGAGCTAAAAAGCAGCACTGGATTCAACCGCGATGCTGACCTGGCTATCTTGTTGATGGATTAAGTAGCCTAAATCTCTTATTTCTAAACTTGATTGCGTTCTATGTTGTTGCGCTTGCTTGTAGCATGCCATTTTTTTACGATGCTGTTCATTCATCCATTGTTGATAATTAGACCAGTCCAAAAATGTCCACATATGTCTAGATAGCTATTTACGACAGTGTAAGTGTTCCACAGCGACTATAGGGGTCACTGTTTGACTAAAACACAATTTCTGCATAATGTGCCTTTAAGGATCCAGTTACAGAATGATGAGCTGAGTCCTACAGTAGATCATGAAGTTAAAGAATGAGCTTATTGGGTTAACAGTATTAAAAACAGAGATAAAGTCAACAAATAACTTTCTCACATTTGTGCCCTGTCTGTCCAAGTGGGACAGGAGAGTGTGGATGGTCAAAGAGATGGCATCCTCAGTGGATCTTGACTCAATACTCAAACTGGTGCGGGTCCAGAGAGGCAGGAATAATGGTCTTAATATGTAAGAGGACCGGTCTTTCAAAGCACTTCCTTATTATTGCAGTTAGGGCAACTGGACAGCAATCGTTCAAATTGCTGATGTTTGTTTTCTTTGGTACTGGACTGGTACTATGATAGATGACGTCAGGCACTTGGGGACTCTTGTCTGCGATAAGGACAGGTTGAAGATACTCATGAAGACCTCAGCTAACTGTCCAGCACATTCTTTAAGTACCCATCCTGAGACCCTATCCGGGCCTGTGGCTTTCCTTGGATTAATCATCCGCAATGTACACTGTACCTTATGTGTGCTCAATATAAGTATCTGTCTCTATGGAGTTAATATTGTGCCATAATTAAACAAACAAATCCAGCATTTTGCAAACAAACTCGATCTGCTTTGCAAAGGAAAATTCGACTCGCAAACAAACTCGATCTGCTTTGCAAAGGAAAATTCGACTCGCAAACAAACTCGATCTGCTTTGCAAAGGAAAATTTGACTCGCAAACAAACTCGATCTGCTTTGCAAAGGAATATGCATTGTGTTTTGCAAATATAAATAAATGAGCCTAGATAATATTTAAAAAATAAAAACAAACCATCCAACAAATTGCATGTAACCTTTGAACAAACACCAAATCATGTGCATACAAATGCATATCTGTCTGTTATGATTGTGAGACACATGACTTTTTATGAGATCTCTCGGCTCGATTTTCTCACAAATGCAGATGAGCAACTTCCTCTTCTAAAACACTAGATCTGCCTTACACTATGTAGAACAATAAAGGCTCAAGCCCAATATACTAATGACACTTTTTAGTCTTATTTAAAATAGAAATAGCAGTAGTAATAAAAGAGTTCCTGTACGCTTTCTTTTTGGGCAAAGGAGCTCTAAAGCGGCAACCTGATGGCAGTAACTGAAATGAGCTGTACAGAGGATGAGAGGGGTCAGTAACGATGGTATCTGCTTTCCTTTTTACTGCACAATTATAGAGGTCTAGTTGAATCTGCGGGGCCCCAATAATTTTAGATGCCTGTTTGATTACCCTGGATATTTTTTTCTTTTTTTTAAGCAGAAACAAAATTAAAC
Source organism: Rhinichthys osculus (assembly GCA_029959095.1). Classification (NCBI taxonomy): domain Eukaryota; kingdom Metazoa; phylum Chordata; class Actinopteri; order Cypriniformes; family Leuciscidae; genus Rhinichthys; species Rhinichthys osculus. The sequence goes on from JARWKJ010000008.1 coordinate 33,243,608, forward strand.
CAGGATGCAAATAACTACTATAGAGGTACATAAATAACATGAAGAATGCATAATGTATAATTAATTCCCACTAGTAATGACTCAAGTATTACCAAATCATTCAGAAGGAATACAGAGTCATAAGGAACACAGAGTGTAGGGAAGTTAAATTTGCCAATTCAATAAAGTCTTGAATGTAATCCTCAATCGGGCAAAACAGGCACAAACAGGAACATCCGTGAAGTCATGATCCAAGACAAGAACAAGATCACCACCAAACAACGACTAGTTAAGGACCAACTAAAAGGCACACGCTTACATACACAGAGAAATCAATGATAATTAAAGACAGGTGTAACTAATGACGGTAACTATTTCAACTAATAGGACAACAAGGAGAGACAGAAAACAGGAAGAGAACACTGAAACAAGGAGAATAGAGAATACACTTCAACATAAAACGACAGGCTCTGTGTCTTGATTTACGAAAACGAAAAAGATGGCGGAGGAAGGCAGTCGCTCGACAGGTGCTGCTGCACCCCTCCTAAAACAAACTGGGAAACCGCCGGATGATCTCTTTGTAAATGTAAATGGAATTTCTGCATCTTGGAACCCACGCATCAAACGCCCTAAAACAGATACCTCTTTACATCTTCGGATAACTCTGTATGTGTTGTTTCTCCTACTGACACAACTGTGGGGAACCCGTGAACGCAAACGCCATACTCGGTTGCAGGCCACGGCGCTCGCAGACATAGTCGTGCCAATGCCACTTGCTTCATGGTGCCAATACACCATATACTCAAATGTTCTAAATGACGGGCGAGCATGTACTCGTAGCGCGCTGCGCGAGCGGCGTTTCTGCAGAGGGACGGTGCCAGCAAGTCGGACTCGAGGATATTCTGCCTTTCTCTGCACGATTCTGCTTCTATGTGGGGATATTCATCTAAACCCCGGGCCTGTGGATTATCAAGATCGTGTGGATGTTCTACAATCAGCTGTTCCTATTCATGGGCTGGAAGCACCGCTGACCCATCTCCAAGTATCCGGCGTGGGAAAACGAGGTAACCAACTGATAAACTCTGCTACTAAGTTCATTCCTGAGAAAATATTAACATCAGTGATCCACGCTGAACCAGCAGTAATCTTAAATACTGCCGCCACACTTAAACAGCAGCAAATGAAACTGTTTCAGACTGTGAATCACGCGAGCGTGCTTTGGAACCCAAAAACAAAGCCGAAGGGCATTTTTGGAGGACATTTAAACATCCGCAGCATTGTTTCAAAGACTGAGCAGATTGAACATTTGTTATTGGATTCAAATCTTGATTATCTTTGCTTAACGGAAACTTGGTTAACCCCTAATACCCTCTCGTCTATAGTGAAGGTGTCGGGATACACCTTGTATAGACGTGACAGAAAAAAGGGAAAAGGCGGTGGTGTGCTGATTTATGTAAAAGATCACATCCAAAGTAAACAACTGGATATCAGCGATTGTAACCTTGAGTGTGTGGGGATTACTATCACTTTATCTCCTGAAATGAATTTCTGTGTATTAGCAATTTATCGACCTCCTAAAGCTACTAATGATTTCTTTATTTCTCTTGGTAATTTACTTAAACAATGTGATGGAAAAGAGGTCATTCTTTTAGGTGATTTTAATTTAAATTGGTTTGAGAAATCATGTAAAAACAAACTTAACAAAACCTTTCCAAATGATTCAACTATTAAGTAAACCAACTCGTATAACAAGACACTCTCAAACCTTAATAGATCTAATATTAACAAATAAACCTGAGAGAATAATTAAAACTTATAATTTAATCACAGGCATGTCTGATCATAATTTAACCTTAGTAGCTAGAAAATTGATAAAAACAAGGTGCAAGAAAGAAAATCTAATAAATAATAAAATGTCTATCACATTCATCCCAAAGAAAGATTTAAAACTGGTTGAAAAAGAGTTAAAACAAACAAAGTGGACAGATATCCTGGAGAAAAAAATCTTGTGAACAGGGCTGTCATGATCTTATGGTGGCTGTAAATGACATCTTAACCAAATATACAAAAAATAGGCAAAGAAATCGACATGCAAAACAAAATTTGCCATGGTTTAACAAAACTATTTGGGATATGATGAAAAAGCGAGATGTGGCGCTAAAAACATTTCTAAAATCAGGACTAACAACGGATCGATTTGCCTTTACAAGTCAAAGAAATAAAGTTACAGCTGAGCTTAGAAAGGCCAAAGCCAGTTTTTTCCTTGAAATCATCAGAAATGCACAAGGTAATAGTAGAATAATATGGAAAACTATTGATAAATTGATTGGAAAAGAAAAGTCAAAATGTGAGAATATTCATCTGAATATTAATGGAAAAGTGATCGACGACTCTTTTGCAATTGCATCAAATTTTAATGAATATTTTTTAACAATTGTCCAAAAACTGGCTAACAATTCTCAAATTGCTCATCCTCCTCTCATAATCAGTGATACACCTAATTTTAATCTTAGCTTAATAACAAACACTAAAGTTGAAAAAATAATTACTGTGCTAAACAGCAGCAAAGCAAAAGATATTTATGGACTTGACACTTCTTTTTTGAAACAATATAAGGACATTTTCTCTGAGCCATTAACAACAATGATCAATCAATCGATTAGTGAGGTCATCTTTCCAGCAGCCCTAAAACCGGCGATTGTCACCCCTATATTTAAATCCGGAAACAAACAAGACATGAACAATTATCGTCCAATAAGCATCCTTCTGTCATGAGTCTGATCTGTGTTTCTGTCTTGGTTCATGTTTTGCTTCTCCTCGTTATGTTTATTAGTTACCCAGGTGTTTCCATTTAGCCACACCCTCTTGTTACCTCGTTGTCTTGTTTAGCTTGTCTGTCCTTGTATTTAAGCCTGTGTGTTTGGTTCAGTCTTGGTCAGTGCTTAATGTTTGTCGGTTGAGTGTTTGTCCTGTTCCTGAGCCTGAGCCTGAACCTGAGCCTTGTTCCTGAGTTTATGTTTGTGTAGTTTTAGTTTGTGTTAATAAAAGATGCTGCAAATGGATCCAACGCCTTTGTCTGCTTCAACCGACCGTGACAGAAGCACTGACCATTCCATGGATCCAGCAGATTTTCGTTCCCGCCAGACCTTTTTGAAGGAGATGTTTGGTCGGGGAATTGACAAATTTCTCTATTCACTCATGCCGGTGGATATCCCGCAATATACACTGGCACAGTATGTCGGTTTCGCCCTCCTCTTAACCGGCTCACCATTCACTGTGGACTTTGCACAAGAGGAGCCTCACAGACTCACTATGTTCCTGAAACCTGTTCTGAGTTATGTCATGCCCACCAGGATGTTGATAACCCCTTCTGCTTTCACCACTTACCAGCACCGTCAGTCTAGAGTCTCGTCTGTTCATCCCGTCAAAGCTGAGATCGTGTCGGAGGAGGCTGTCCCTGAGATCGTGTTGGAGGAGGCGGTCTCTGAGATCGTGTCGGAGGAGGCTGTCCCTGAGATCGTGTCGGAGGAGGCTGTCCCTGAGATCGTGTCGGAGGAGGCTGTCCCTGAGATCGTGTCGGAGGAGGCTGTCCCTGAGATCGTGTTGGAGGAGGCGGTCTCTGAGATCGTGTCGGAGGAGGCTGTCCCTGAGATCGTGTCGGAGGAGGCTGTCGCTGAGATCGTGTCGGAGGAGGCTGTCCCTGAGATCGTGTCGGAGGAGGCTTTCCCTGAGATCGTGTCGGAGGAGGCTGTCCCTGAGATCGTGTCGGAGGAGGCTGTCCCTGAGATCGTGTTGGAGGAGGCTGTCCCTGAGATCGTGTCGGAGGAGGCTGTCCCTGAGATCGTGTCGGAGGAGGCTTTCCCTGAGATCGTGTCGGAGGAGGCTGTCCCTGAGATCGTGTCGGAGGAGGCTTTCCCTGAGATCGTGACGGAGGACGCTCCAGAGTCTGTTCCTGAGCAAGTCAGTGCTGACCAGGAGGGTGAACTGAATTCGGTCACTGAGCATGCTGTGGAGGGCGTTCCTGAGTCTACCCCTGAACTGTCTGCTCCACCATGGTTGCCTGCACAGCTGGCTCCATTGATCTGGCCCTCCCACCTCCCCCAAGAACGCTTTCGCGTCACTACCACCCTGGACTATTCTGGGGAACGTCTGGATTACGTTCCTTAAGGGGGGGGTAATGTCATGAGTCTGTTCTGTGTTTCTGTCTTGGTTCATGTTTTGCTTCTCCTCGTTATGTTTATTAGTTACCCAGGTGTTTCCATTTAGCCACACCCTCTTGTTACCTCGTTGTCTTGTTTAGCTTGTCTGTCCTTGTATTTAAGCCTGTGTGTTTGGTTCAGTCTTGGTCAGTGCTTAATGTTTGTCGGTTGAGTGTTTGTCCTGTTCCTGAGCCTGAGCCTGAACCTGAGCCTTGTTCCTGAGTTTATGTTTGTGTAGTTTTAGTTTGTGTTAATAAAAGATGCTGCAAATGGATCCAACGCCTTTGTCTGCTTCAACCGACCGTGACACCTTCCAGCTGCGTCAAAAGTGCTCGAGAAGACTGTGGCGGAGCAACTTTCTACCCACTTTCACTCACAAGCTTTTTTAAACCCAATGCAGTTTGGCTTCAGACGGAAATACTCAACAGATTCTGCTTGTTGCTACCTCCTAGAAACTATCAGGGCATATGTGGATCAGGGAAGGGTGGTGGGAGCAGTCTTCCTTGATCTGCGTAAAGCTTTTGATACTGTCAATCACCAGATACTTTATAGTAGGTTGCGTCAATACAATCTCTCTGAGCACACCCAAAAGTGGATAAGATCTTATTTGAGCGACCGACATCAGTGTGTACGAGTGAATAATATCCAATCTGCGTTTAGAGCTACTTCGATGGGAGTGCCGCAAGGGTCTATTTTGGGACCCTTGCTTTTTAGCATCTATATAAATGACCTCCCCAGAGTGTGTTCTGACGTTGATCTAATTATGTACGCTGATGATACGGTGATCTTCACTTTTGGGGAAAACGAGCTGGAGGTTGCTGAAAAATTATCAAAAGAAATGCAGAAAGTTGCAGAATGGTTGCAGACGTCCTGCCTGACCTTAAACGTTGATAAAACAGTCTCAATGTTTTTTTCAAATAAACGTAAAATACAACAAACTCAAGAAATTCAAGTAAATGGACAAAAAAATTAAAATGTAAATGAAACAAAATATTTAGGTTTAGTACTTGACTCAAAGCTTGGTTTTAAAAGTCACATAAAAAAACTCAGTAATAAATTAAAATTTAATTTGATGAACTATAAACATATTAGAAATTCATTAACTACGGAAGCCTCAAACACATTCCTTAATACTATGATTGTTTCACATCTTTTGTATTGCATGTCTAGTTGGTCTCAGGCGTGTAAAACATCGCTAAAGTTTCTTGAATCATTATACAAAAGGGCTATAAAAATTCATGATAAAAAGTCTCGCTACTACCATCATTGTAAAGTATTAAGTAAATATAACATTTTAAATTTTGAAAACCTTATTAAATATAATCAAATTTCTTCTCTATTTAAAATTATTCATAACATCGCTGCTCCTCCCTTAAGAAAATTTGTGACACTAAATTCGGAGAGAAATTTTAGAACCACACGGTCGACAGTTAGAGGAGAGTGCAGCGTTCCAAGATGCAGAACCACATATGGTCAACAATCGTTCTCTTATAAAGCAGTGAGCCTTTGGAATACTCTTCCAAATGAAATTATCTCTTGCACTAACTATAGCATATTTACACGCCTGACCAAACAGTGGTTATTAACAAAGCAAACCTGTACGCACTGAATGACTGCGATACGAATGATGTAATCTGTGAATGAATAAGTTATAGATTCCTGTAGTAGAGAGTGTTATGATGTGAGTGAAGTGATGCTTCTGTGTATTATAATTCTGTACATATTTTTTAAATTTTGTAAGTATATCATCAACCTGTCCAGGGACTGCAGGCGTAAATTAGCATTTTTGCTATAACCTGGCACATGACATCTCTTCTTTCTTAGATTAATGTTTTTTTGTGCATTGTCCCTGATCAAAAAAAAAAATCCGTTAAAAACAAAAGACACAGCTTGGGGATCATGACAGCTTATTCTGATATTAAGTAATTCTGTGTGATCATATATAAGATTCGTATTTGTGGTTAAGCTAAACACAAAAAAACAAACAAACAAAAAAACATAATCTAACAAGCATTGTGTAGGAAGGCGCAGAGCCGCTGCGTCTTCACACGCCACCATCTTTATATATTACATATTTTTGTGGTGTGACTCTCCAATAATCGTAATGATATAATTCATAATTTATAATATCTGCATTTATCTTTTTACTTAGAATATATATATTTTTTAACATAATTATAAAAATGAACGATTGAAGTACACGATTGCAATGTACATTTCTAAGAACTAGCTTTTCCCGGTCACACATTAGAGTATGTCCAATTATCACTATTAACCAACTATTAACTATGTATTTTGCCTCAATAAACGAATTACGGCTTATTAATAGTTAGTAAGGTAGTTGTTACGTTTATCTATTTGGTAGGATTAAGGGATGCAGAATATGGTCATGCAGAATAATTATGTGCTTTATAATAGCCAATATCCTACTAATATACATGCTAATAAGCAACAAGTTAATAGTGAGAATTATTAATCTAATTTACAGTACTTAATCTAAAGTGTTACCCACTTTCCTTCCTTTTTTTTAAATAAATTTTTTTTCTTTTTTTTTCTGTATTTTATATTAACCCACATGTAGAAGAGTAGAGTAGTATATGCACCTGGATATCCCATGTCTCCTCTTGGACCGGTGTCTCCAGGTTCTCCAATACGTCCCGGGTCCCCAGGGATTCCAGAGTCTCCTTTCTGACCTACAGTGTAGACACAGTAATCAAATAATGTTCTCATAATAACATTATTGTGTCATAGTGCTTAACATCTATCATAACTTTAAACTGACGTTTAAAAGTCAGATTTTTGCTTTAGTAGGGACTAACCTGGCTGTCCAGGAGATCCTGGCATTCCATCTTTTCCTTGCATTCCAGGGTCTCCGCGTGTTCCAGGGAACCCCTTATCTCCAGTAGGACCAGGATCACCTGATAGACAAATCTTTTTTTTTTTTTTTTTACAGTTCACTGATTTTCAACAGCAAAATCAGCTAAATCTTTGATTGTTGCTTTTGTTGGACGCCACCAATCCAGAAATGTGTTTTTACTTAACATTTAATCAAAGATTATTGTTATTTACTTGCATCTGTTTATCTTAAAACAGAAAAAATTGTCTGACAATATTTTGATTTAAGGCGAGACACTACAGGTGAATGGGGGAATTTTTTTAACTAGCAGATATCACCATGAAACTTTCACAGTTGATTACCTACATTAAGATGAGAAAAAAATATATATATTACAAGTCTTCTGTAATTTAATGTTTAAATATGCAAATTAAGCATCATCTAATTAAATATGTGCTAATTACATATATTTAAAAAAAACATCTGAGTATTGGATAAAGCCAGGTTCAAAATAATATTTTCATTGTGTTCACATATTAGATAGGAAAAAAATTACAGAGGGATTTATGTCTACTTTTGTTATCATGTAAATCAGAATATACTGTCAATAGCCTTAAAGAAATTATTTTCGCCATGTTTTTTGGAATAAAATGTTATATAAATCAGGCTAGGAATAATATATTTACAAATCCCTCTGTAAATGTCTTCAAAATATAACTAGGTACAAGACTGGAAAGTTTGGTGTATATAGGTGCTACTGAAGTGGAGATTTGGGAGATTTGCAGAAGTGGAGCTACTGAAGTGGAGAAACGGGCTTTAAAGATTTAGCATCAGCCAATGAGATTGCGCATTTAGAGTTAAATCCCCCCTCTTACTTTCACGATTGGTTGCTGATAAAAAGGAAATTACCATATTTGGATCAGACAGCATTGTACAGGAGAGAGAGAGAGAGCTTTCTAACGGTGTGTGTGATGACAGGGTGCATACAGCGATCGCGGAGCAGCGGGATGATTTAGAACTCCAACTTTTGATGAATTTATGAGAAATCTACACATGCAAACAGACAAAGTGTCGTAAAATAAAGACCTAAATGTGTCTTTCTGACTTTTTTTCACCAGAAGTCTGAAAGAAGACATGTTATTGAAGACAAATCTCAAAATTGACCAGTGAAAAAAAAAAACTATGTTTTTGCCTGCTGTGTCTCGCCTTAAAAGATTTAGTTTGTCCAGTTTTTTTCTACAGTCGTCAAGACTACACAAAAACATGTCATTGGTTTAGATCTTGAAAGCTCTATGGAAAACACCTTCTGCTCTCTGTACCTCTGTCTCCGCTGTCTCCTTTATCTCCTTTAAAGTTCACCATATCCACATCAGTCATGTTACCAGGTGGCCCCTGTAGACCCTGTTCTCCCCTCTCACCCTTGGGACCTGAATCACCAAACTCTCCCCTGATCCCAATCAAACCAGGGTCACCTGAAAGAGACAGAACATCATCATGAATATTAAGCTAATGCAACTCTGGGGGGGCATCTGCCAGAGTAAGATAAAGTTATCTTATTTAGTCCAAATAAAAAGAATAGTCTTAAATGTGTTTTCATACCTCTTTGTCCAGGTTCTCCAGGGTTTCCAATGGAACCTGGAAATCCAGGGGTTCCTGTCATTCCCATGTTTCCAATTTCTCCTTTTGGACCTGAAAAAAATCCAAATAAGAATCCAAATATGAATCAACTTAAAATAAACAAGTATGTGTCAAGAGATGCCAGAAAATGGGTATCAAAAAAGCACTCACCACGTTCACCAGGGAAGCCATCTTTTCCAGGAACTCCTGGTTGACCAGGAAAACCCTTTGATCCTGTTAGACCTGGGACACCAGGGTTACCCCTGTCTCCTGGAGGGCCAGGCATGTCCAAACCAGGTAGACCTTGATAACCTTTTTCACCCTTTATACCGATCCGACCTGGGATGTCATCAAGGCATGTTACAAACCATGTAAGATGTGAACATCTATGCATGTGTGTGCATATACTATACACCTGTGTAGGTGTTACTCGCTTGAAAAACTCACCAAGGGGTCCAGGGCCTCCAGGTGGTCCCATTGGTCCAGGTGGTCCAGGTTCTCCAAGTCCTGGAGGACCTGGTGGCCCCACCGCACCATGAACTCCAGGCGGTCCATGGTTACCTGCAAAAATCCAAACGAATTTAAAGTAATTATACCCCCTGAACCCATCCTCTTTAATTTCCTGCAAACCATCTCTCTAACACAGTCATTGTCTAGAGTGGATTACTTCAATGCTCTATTTTCCGCCTAGCATGCACAAAACAACCTATACAAAGTATCCAGAACATGCCTGATCTACATTCAACCTAAAGGTACAACTTTGCCCAATGCATTTAACTCTGTGCAGAGCTGTTTAGTTCTTTAATGTAAAATCACAATTACCATCCTAAGATAGGATGGTCTTGGTGAATTTTTGTTCACGGAACTTTTGTGAGGCCACATTCAACAAATCATCAAAGATTGCATATATAACCTATGTTCTCTGAGAGGGAACTCAATGCTGCGTCATTTCGTTGATACTATAGGGACGCTTCACCGAAACTAATGTCTGAAGCACTATTGACCACAGCACTCATATGCTGTCACTAGGTGTGCTGACCTGTCTATTAATGTGTGCCTGCATTAAACTTCATCAACTTTAAATTGTCTGAAGGGATATGCGCAGGCATGCCTGAAGTATGGCAACGAGGCTCAGTGTCTTGTTCCCTCTCAGGGAACCTGGGTTACATACTCAAACTTTGCCATTCCCTTTCAAGGGAATTTTGACGACACTATGGGAACGTTTCGCCCACTACGCCATACTGAATGAATGCCTGCTCACCAGCTGCAGCGAACCAAGCATAGCCCAACCCGAAGGATCTGAGTCTAGGATTGCCATACAAGACACATACCATGTGCTTTAGAAGTACGGAAATGTTCTGCAGCTCAGATGCCCCCTTCAAACTTGCCTGACAGGGACACTCCTGCAACCAGACTGCTCCTGAGACCAACAAATATTTTGGTAATCCTTCAAAGGAAGTAATTCCTTGCTAGAGCCCCCAGGAAAAAAGATGAAAGCTTTAGACTCAATTGTTACGTCACTTACTGTACCTTGTCATCTAACCAATCGTGTTATAATACTCGTAGTATAAAAGATCAGTACTTACACATGTCTGAGTTCGCAGATGCTGACACCTACATTCACCTCCATTCTCCCCACCACCACCAAGGTGGTCCCTTCCCATACCTCCTAGGGGGTCGTCTGCGCCCCTGCCTTCGCATTACCCTCGGATTGCGAGCTACGGACGGGACCTACGCCAAAGAACTTTATAAACTTTTTTTCAGCTTGCTGGCCTGTTAATAGATTTATGCTTTCTTACGTCATTTTGCCTCCCGAGTCTTTCTGGTAGAACTAACTAAGGAGGCCGCAGCTTCAGCTGTGTCCACCGACAACTTCCACTCTGGAAGAGAGCAGACTACTGCTCCGCCACTTTAGCTGTCCACAGGCCTTGGCAAATAGTAAAGCTCCTTAAAAGCAACCCAACTAAGTGGATCAAATACTTCAGTCTCAAAGAACTGGAGGAGGATACAGAAGATAGCAAGGGATATTAACTCGATCCATTCTAATCTACCAACTGCTGCTCTAACCCTCAATCCCTCAGAGGAGAATAGCTAAATTAATTTCAGGAGATCCAGCCGGGAAAATCTTTCAGCCTATGAGCTGGAAGGGCAACAGACAAGAGAGTGTAATGCCACACAGGTCTCATGAGGAGCCAACCCTATCTTCAGACTGATGATGGAGGGGAAGGGGGTGTCGAGAGACAGAACATTACACTCCATCTCTGCTTGACACGCCCTCCTTAATTCCCTCATGGATCCATCAGGGATACATGCTAATGCAGCTAACGAAGAAAATTTAACAAGGATCGCACAGCTTTGAGTCCTCAGACCTACGAGCCAAGATGACTTTCCTGAGATTCCCCTTAGATTTGTTGTGGGCACGCACAGAGAGGAATTAACTTTTTAAAAGCCACAGACTGAACCTTCACTCTCTGAACCTCTTGCCTACCATTTCTATGGCAGCACCAAAGAGGCCAGAGGGCAAGACTGGGGCATCAAGGAGAAAGGATTTCTCCATCTCCATTGGTGGTGGTTGAGGAGATTCCCCCCTTCTATGTAAAGCGCTTTGAGTGCCGAGAAAAGCGCTATATAAATGTGATGAATTATTATTATTTATTATTATCTCCTTTATCCCCAATAGATTTAGCCACAGACACCTCTCTGTGACAATCATAACAGCCATTGAATGGCCGATGATAGACTGGAGAGCACATGGCACAAGAAAAAACATACATGACAAGCCATGTGCTCACATCAAACATGACAAAAACACAAGCACATGGCCAGCGAACACAATCACAAGCCATGTGCTCAAACAAAACAAGACATGAACACACAGCTAATGAGAACACTCATAAGCCGCTTGTTCACATAGTTCAACACAACAACATGAAAGGACACAGCCAGTGAAAAACAAAAGCCTCGTGCTATACAGCACAAGACAAAACATTGAATGAAAGCACTCGGCTGATGAAAACATGAACCGCATGCTACACAAAACACAACAACACACACAGACAGAAGAGTGTAAGGAAGAGTGACCTCAAAACCGCACGCTCACACAACAAAGCCGAGCACACTAAAACCGAGCAAATGCTTGCCTCATGCGCTCATAACAGAAGACAAATACACGGTGCATGATGTCCGCATCCTGATACAGAACCGAAACCAAACTAAACTGAAAAGCAGGCGTCTTTCAGCGGATCCGTCTATCAGTGTGTATATTAGGTATCCGCTGATAGATGCCTGCTTTCAAATGCTCCCGTGTGTACCTGTGTAAGCGTTCTGTGAAAAGCGTCAAAGATGTCTACCGTAAAACTTCAAATAATAGCCCAAATAGACGCCTATCTCTTTTACATGCCTGGTGTGGTGACAGGTTTGGATAATTAAAGGCCAGTCTCAAATAGAGTCCTGGTCTGTTTTTTAGTTTTGGGTTGTATTTAATCTTCTAAAACCCGTCAGATTGTCTGTTTAAGCCAGTTCTATGGTGCAGATTGCGCACACAAGAGAGCCCTGCGCATCTGGGCGGGAGCTGTTAGCGCGAGAAAGGCAGGCAGAGTTAGCGGAGGCCGGAGAGGGAGACGTGGAGGAGAGCGACAAGGAGGAGGAATTCGCCAATGACCTTCTAACTTGTATTGTTCAGCCCATGGCTGTCACATCATTTTGTTGCCAATAATCTAAAGGGGGTTTGCACACCGGACAAGAAGCACAGCGTCGCTCCGCGTTGCGTCTATGATATTCTCAATTCATTCAGTTAACAGACGCTCTGAGGTAAAGTGTTCAGACTGCAGACTTAGCAACGATTGTATTTAATTGTACCGTACAATCATAACATCGTACAAACATTATCTTAATTCCATAATGTCCTTAAACATAACAATATTGCTGGCCATAAACTGAGAAAGTGCGTGTCCGGTGTGCGATACCTCGAGTTGTCCTAGACATGACGTGACGCGACACGGCGCGGCGCAATGCTCCGCTTCTCGTCCGGTGTGTGACCCCCTTTAGACAATAGTAGGCTAATTCTTGCATTAACTGATTTGTTAAACACATTCGAATTATAAATAAAACGTATTATAATAACCTCCTACTGTCATGCTTTCCGTTTATCAGCCTATGCTATTTGGATCGTTATCTCTAGGCCTACACTCAATGAACAACATCTCAACACTAAATTAAAGGCCTGTCTCATATAGAAGCCTGTCTCAAATACAAGCCGGTGCAGTTTGGCGATTTGGGAAAATAAAAGCCTGGCCTATTATTTTAAGTTTTACGGTATTTACAACATATTTTGGAAGCGTCAATCATTGTAGCCAATCACAGACATACTGTATATGTTGAGCGTGTGAACACAATGGCCAATCAGAGGTATTTAAGAATCCGCTTAACAGCGCTCAAAATTCTAGGGGGTAATGCTGGTATAGTCACATTTTTTATATTTTAAAATACCCTAGTTGGTACCTTTGACAACACTATTCCCAGGTTTATTTTAAGGAAGCTGGTAAACACCAAGGTGTTCCCAGGTTTAAATAAAAGAAGATGGTAAATTTTGAAATGTACCAGGTTTATATAAAACAAGTCGATAAGCAGTTAAATGTGTCTGTTTAAACAAAAAGAAAAGTTTAAGCTTTTAAAGAGTATAAGCATAACATTTTTAATTTACTTAAAATGTTAAAGGGGTCATCGGATGCCCATTTTCCACAAGTAGGTATGATAAAGTTTGTAATATACTTCCTCAATGGTTGTGTAAAACAGCACCCTTTTTTCCTCCTCAAAAACAGCTTTGTTCACAGTGACCATGTCTCTTTAAATGATAATGAGCAACTGCTCATCCCACCCCTCTCTTCCATGGGGGGTGTCGAATGGCTGAGGGCAGAAATATGCTAAAACGTGACCGTTACGTGACGTAAGTTCGTCAGTGGTCGTGGGCGGAGCATGAGCATTATGACATCATAGTGCTAAGAAAATCCAAACAGCCTGATTATTGAGAGTGTTTAGACTTTTTGAGGATTCAAAAGGAGTGAATGGATTTTGTTCATTGTATGGTGGTTGTGTACACACACTGCAAAGACACATTTATATGCAAACACCATATAAAAGTGAATTTTGCATCCGATGACCCCTTTAAATTTAATTTACAGACTGAAAAACGTTGTGCTGTTTTCTAACAGTTAAATAAAGAGAGAAAACCTGCACTTAACCTTTTCACTGGCATTTTGTTTTCATAGTTAGACATCGTGATGTATCATTATAGGATTGTCTAGCAATATATGGATTATTGCAGAATTGCTGTATCGTGATATTATCGGTATCGTGAGCCATGTAACGTATACCGTATCATATCGTATTGTGAGGTACCCTGTGATTGCCACCTCTACTCCCTATACGCATAGTATGCATTCCCTGTATGGGCACCAACTACAAAGAAAACTACCCTCCGAAAAAAAGAGTGAATTCGAGTGATTTCGACCGAGGGGGAACCCCGTGTCTATGTCTCTTGTGCCTTCTAAAAGAGCTCAATAATCGTGGTTGACAAAAATAATCGCAATTAGATAAAATAACCACAATCAGGTGGTTATTTAATAATCGCGACAGCCCTAGAGCTTGCCATTATGTCTAACTAAGCATTGAATGGACAAACAACCACATATATTTTCAGATGCACCCATTTATAGACATACCTGTCACATGTCTGTCCTGTTTTGTGATGCACATGGGTGTTTTGTTATTTTGGGCCATGTGCTCTTGTCATTGTCTGGTCCCTCCCCCTTGTTATCTGATTATTGTTTTATTTGTCCCACATGTCGTCCTTGTTACCCTCCTTTGTTTGCCTTCCTATTTAGTCTACCTGTGTTTGCTGTCCTGTGCTCGTTCGTTGTTATTGTGATGTGTGTTAGTCGCGTGGAGTTCTGTGCCTGTCCTGCCCTGCCATGTCTGTGTTGGATTTAGTTTACTAAGACCTGGATTTCTTTTGTTGGTTTGTTTATTTTATGTTTTAGCTAATTAAAACCTCTTCAATTCACTCTGCACTTGAGTCCTCAATCCATTCTCCACAACCCACCGTGACAGAACAAACGAGCCATGATGAGGACTCAGCGGAAGACTTCGGGTCAACCACCAGTTGTGCCGATTGACTGCCCGCACTATGAACGGATCATGAAGGTCTTTGCTTTGGTTTCCTTGCGCCAGGAGGGGAGGAACGTGAGAGAATTTGCCCGGGAATTTTTCTCCGCCAGTGAGGGTTTAGGGTTGGGAAAGACGGCTCTTAAGGACCTCTTTAATTATGCCCTGGATAAGCCATTTGTTGTGTCGGAGATGGAAGTGCTGAGAGCATTTGACTTTTGGGCTTTTATTAACGTTTTAGATCCACAAGGGAAACCTCCGTTGTGGCAACCGGCAGCACCTCCGGAGGCAGTTCACCCAACAACGCCTCACATTCGTCGGCGCAGGAGGAGGAGGACCTCTGTGGCCTTCGAGGATCCGACTTTAGCGGTCCCGTCTGCCCAGCCAGAGACCGTTCACGTCCCGTCTGCCCAGCCGGAGACCGTTCACGTCCCGCCTGCCCAGACAGAGACCGTTCACGTCCCGTCTGCCCAGCCAGAGACCGTTCACGTCCCGTCTGCCCAGCCAGAGACCGTTCACGTCCCTTCTGCCCAGCCAGAGACCGTTCACGTCCCGTCTGCCCAGCCAGAGACTGTTCCTGAGCCAGTGTCTGTTCCAGAGCTTGAGCCAGTGCCTGTTTCAGAGCCTGAGCCAGTGTTTGTTCATGAACCAGAGCTAGCGTCTGTTTTTGTGTTTGTATCTGTCCTAGTGGCCATTGCTGTTCTGGTGGCTGTTCCTGAGCCAGTGTCTGCTCCAGAGCCGGAGCCAGTGCCAGTGTCTGTTCCAGTGTCTGCTCCAGAGCCGGAGCCAGTCCCAGTGTCTGTTCCAGTGTCTGCTCCAGAGCCGGAGTCAGTGGCAGTGTCTGCTCCAGAGCCGGAGCCAGTGCCAGTCACCACCGCCCTGGCCGCCCGAGGGGTCTTCACTGCCCTGGCCGCCCGATGGGTCTTCACCGCCCTGGCCGCCCAAGGGGTCTTCACCGCCCTCTCCGCCCGATGGGTCGTCTGCTTTGCCCTGGCCGCCCAATGGGTCGTCTGCTTTGCCCTGGCCTGCTTTGCCCTGGCCGCCCAATAGACTATCTCCTTCACCCTGGCCTCCCAAGAATAAGCGGTCTGTCCCACCCGTCCCACCCTGGTCTGTCCCTCCCGTCCCTCCCTGGTCTTATGGAGCGTCTGGTAGCCGCTCCATAGGGAGGGGGTAATGTCACATGTCGGTCCTGTCTTGTGATGCACATGGGTGTTTTGTTATTTTGGGCCATGTGCTCTTGTCATTGTCTGGTCCCTCCCCCTTGTTATCTGATTATTGTTTTATTTGTCCCACATGGCGTCCTCGTTACCCTTCTTTTGTTTGCCTTCCTATTTAGTCTACCTGTGTTTGCTGTCCTGTGCTCGTTCGTTGTTATTGTGATGTGTGTTAGTCGCGTGGAGTTCTGTGCCTGTCCTGCCCTGCCATGTCTGTGTTGGATTTAGTTTACTAAGACCTGGATTTCTTTTGTTGTTGTTTTTTTTTATGTTTTACTTAAAACCTCTTCAATTCACTCTGCACTTGAGTCCTCAATCCATTCTCCACAACCCACCATGACAATACCGGTGCACCAAATGACATCATATGAAGCATTCCCATAGCATCAACAAAATGATGCAGTGTTTAGTTCCCTCGGAAGGGAACCTTTTCTTTTTTTAGAAAGGCATCAATGAAACCATCAGGATTTTTTTTGAAAATTGTTTTCAAATTTGTGTACATTCATCACTTTTACATACTTTCTTAACTTCCAAAATCAGTTACAAGGAACAAAAGTATCTGCTAAAAATCCCTTAGTCACATCTCAAAGTACATTTTGAAAACTGGTATATAACCTATTCAAAAGCATTATGTGAAACCAACATATTACTGTACCTTTGATTCCTTGAGGTCCAGGTGGCCCAGTACGTCCCTCAGTTCCAGGAACCCCTGCCATTCCAGGATTACCCTTTTCCCCTGGAAATCCTGACACTCCTTGCAGACCTATGGCACCCTTAGGACCAGGAAGACCCCGGCCAGGTTCACCCTGTATACGATACAGATCAAAATCAATGACAAAGTGACAATTTCTCACCTATTTCAATAAAATATTATACATCAAAATCGAAATGGCAGCCACCATCATACTTTTTGCCCAGGTGTCCCTGCACGACCAGGAAAGCCATCCTGGCCTGGTTGACCAGGTTCTCCTGGTAATCCATCGGGACCTGGAATCCCAGAGTGTCCTAGCAGAGGGAATGATGGATAGTTAGAAAACATTACAGATTAGATAACTGAAAAAAAATTGACACTCATTTATGCAAAATTAATTGGGACTAAAATGTGCATTCCCTAGAATATGATTAGTCTGATTTCTTGTTTTCTTTTTTTGCAAGAATATAGTGATCTTGATCATAAAGTATGCCCAACCTAAATCTATATAGCACTTATTTTCCACTGTAGCTGTTGTTATCTATTAACACATTTAGTGTTTCAAAGTTAAAGGTTTCAGTGCTTTAGCACATTTCTCCTTTTAAACTTTTAATTTGACTGTTACAGTCTGGCATTTGCAGGTTACCTTTTGGGCCTGGGGGCCCAGGAAGTCCAATTCCTGGCAGCCCAGGGTCACCTTTGTTTCCTGGGAATCCTGGAAGTCCATGTTCACCTTGAAGACCTCTATCACCTGAGTGACAATGTGAAAAAGACGTCAACACAGCCAGCTCTGCATCACACCACTGAGTGCAGTTTTCAAGCAGTATGAAACATTAGCATAACCTGAATTTACCTTGAAGACCAGGTCTGCCAGTCTCTCCACGAGTCCCTGGGGCACCCTGAGGTCCAGGTAAACTTATTACTGTACCAGGTTCACCTTTACTTCCTATAAAGATATTTGGGATTATGGTTATTTTAAAGAGCATAGCATTTACAACCAGTGGATAAGCAATTGTATTACTCTAAATCAATGACCTGGAAATCCTGGCTTTCCTGGTGCACCAGGCAACCCTGAATAGCCTTTTTCACCAGGTTCACCTGGCTGTCCTACACCTGGGATACCTGGGGGACCTCTCTCACCCGGAGGGCCGATGGTACCATCATCTCCATCCAGGCCACGATCACCCTTAATACCAACTCTAGCCTAATCATAGAAAAGATTTATGAATCAAAATATCTTCTATGGTTAGGGAAAACACTGCAGAATAGACATTGGGGCTTAGATTCACTATGAATTAGATGCTAAAGTGAATTCAGGTATTTAAATATAGAAGTCTTTTTAGTCAGATCTTTGAACTCACAGGCTCTCCCTTGGCTCCAGATTGCCCTGGTTGGCCATCTCTTCCTGGGAGCCCATCAACACCTGGGAATCCTCTGTCTCCAGTAGTACCAGGAAAACCCTTATCTCCTTTCAACCCTGGAGCCACAAATACATCACCAGGTTCACCCTGAGCGCCAGGGGCACCCATTAAACCCGGAGAGCCATCTTGACCCTAAAGTCCAAAGAAATGCAATAAGAAAGGTAAGATTTGTGCAGACAGGATTTATTGTGTTTACATCCACATTTAACGTAGCCACAGTGCACTACCAATTGAGTTTGTATTCAATCCAGTGTTTTTGGTGCCACAAAATGGACTTTGACATACTAAGTAAGAAAAGTTATATAACAATATAAAATGTACATACAGGATTTCCAGCAGGCCCAAAAGGTCCTGGCACACCCTTCTCTCCTTTACTCCCTACTTGTCCAGGAAAACCTAAAATGAAAACATCCAGCATGATGCATAATCTCAGAAAGTCCAAACATACCAAAACAAAGCCTTGCTCATTGCTTCTCACCTTGCTGACCCTTTGGCCCCTGGGGACCAGGCATACCCGGGGGTCCGGAATCAGTGCACTCTGTGCATTTTTCGCCTTGATCGCCTGAAAGAGTAAAAAAAAAACTCAGAACCAATTTTGAGGAAACTGAAACTACAGTGAACAAATGGATGACTAAATTACAGCCTCACCTTTCTGTCCCACCTCTCCTTGCAATCCTGTAGGTCCCGGAGGGCCTGGAAGTCCTTTTTCAATATTACAGTCTTCATCTAAAATAAACAAGATTAATGCCAATGACATTTTGGAATGGACAATCAAAGGAACCACACAATCATCTTAACACATTGTGTCTTATTATTATTAGCCTCTTACCAGAAATGACATAATCACTCCATTCATTCCATGAGGTTTTTGAGTTATGATTATTATCACAGCATGACAAAAACAGTAATTTATGTTTAAGATGTTCTTACTGATCGGCCCTGGTAATCCGGGTGGACCGGGTTGTCCAGCAGCTCCGTTTGGACCTTTAAGAGACACTCCATCAGCTCCTTTATCTCCCTTCTGGCCAATCTCTCCAGGAAGGCCAGGAAGTCCAGTAGGACCCTCAATATATCTGCCTGCAGTCAACCATGGACATAAGGGTAAGTATCATCATTACTGTGAACTATTGTACTAAATTATACCAACCTAATTCTACATAACACTTTATCAAAGTGTGCTTCTCTCACCTGGGGGACCAGGATATCCACGCTCTCCCGGATAACCTGATGAATGAAGAAAACAGATGAACAGATAAAAAGACTGCACAATTTGACAGGACAACCGCATAAGGACAAGACATCAATCACCTGTCTCTCCTTCTGCTCCGGGGGGACCAGGAGGACCAGGAGGGCCAGGACGACCAAAACCCTGTAAGATAATTATTATCATTAGTAGCTACCAGTCCATAACATTGTTCTAAGTGAATTAGGTGTGGCAAGTAGTGTGTGGCTTTGTTAGTCATCAGTACAGTTTCAGTACTGCAGCCGTTCTCTGAGTTTGAAGTATTTTGGAACCACTTACATATCCTGGTGGTCCTTTTTCTCCTTTGTCACCCTAAAATGAACCAAAATCATAATTGAAATAAATAAAAATAAAAAATGCATTTTATGTCTAGAGTTACAGCATGCCCCTACAAGATGGGATTTCTTACCTTTAAGCCATTATACCCAGAAGTACCAGGGAGGCCACTTTCCCCCTATCACAAACAAAGGGTTTCAAAAATAATCTTATTCAATGTGATTTAAGTATTTGAAATAAGAGAGTACAATTAACCATTATCAAATCTGAAATAATAGCTGGCAACAGGTAACTGCACTGCTCAAGACATTGTCCAAGATCAACATACCTTTTCCCCACTCAGTCCATCTTTGCCTGGTTTACCCTTGAAATAAACAAAAACTAGTGAAGCTCAGATTTCACATAATAAATAAAACACTCTCCTATGATGAAAAGGTCAACAATAATATTTACATCATACAACTACACAATCACAACAATCATACAATCACAATTAATACAAAACAAGATGTACAGTGGAGGAAAGTCTGGGATTCAAAGCCTGTAAATTAACAATGTTTTATTTTATTTTATGGTCTAAATTAATACAATTATTTAAGATTGATTATTGTGACTTTTTATACAGATGGTCAGATGTTCTTTCTTCAATGCTCTCTGGATCTTTCTTAAATCATGATCATCAGGTTTTAAACAAACTTGTTGAGCTCATGCAGCTCAAGTGCTGCTGTCATTAAAGCAAAAGAGAGCTAAATTTGACTTTAAAAAAAATGTAATCTACTTATTCTGATAATATAATTTATAATTATATAAAAAAAAACACTATTAAATTATTAAAACACAATATAACACATTTGTGCTATTGGTCTAGGAAATGTTCACCCCACTGTTAAAGCTGAGTGATTTATGATTAATGTATTATGTAAGTAAGCATGTATTATGTTCTTTTACAAGTCACTTACTATTGGTCCTGGTGGTCCTTGTTCACCTTTGATTCCATGTTGATGTGGTGCACAAAAACCCTTGGTGCAGAGGACAAAGGTTAAATTAATATTTATTATTATTCCTTAAAACTTGTAGACAAACTCATAAATTCAAAGATTCAAACAACATCACAAGATTAAGTTTTGTTTTACAGGTCATATATAAAAATATATAAAAAATATATAATGACACATTTTATAATATATTTATAATTATAAAATTGATTCTGTACAATCCAGTTGTATTTGTTTATAGAGTTACACAATTGTGTGCTGTCACTTACTTTTTCTCCTTGGTCTCCTTTAGAGCCTGTTTCACCCTAGAAAACATGCAAAGCACAAGGAACACTTAGCAGTGTAACTTAGATCAAATAAATGTAGACCCAAAATATTTGGACACTTAAGCCACACAAAAATGTATACATTTCATAGGGGATGTGATGATATCATACCATTGGTCCAGGAATATAAATTATTGTGACAGGGCCTTCAAATTCATCTTGTCTCCCTGGTGGACCAGGGGGACCGGTTAAACCTTGTTGTCCCTGAAAAGAGAACAGGGATGATCATGATAATGAGTGAGACTAAACCAGGAAAGATGCTGATCAGCTTTGATAATGCAATATGTGGGGGTGTTATCTGACAAATGGGGGAGTTTTATTATAATGATTGTTTGTATTATGTTGTCAACTTCAAGTCATGTTCAATAGTAAGAAGCACACAAAGTATCCTTCTAAGGCAGAATTTGTTACAACCTATGAAGCACATGCTGCAAGTGCCACTAAAGGTTATGAGCCAATAGTTTCCCAGAACTCACCTTTTCTCCTTTCTCACCAAGAAATGTCAGCTTGTCACCCTGCAACAAGAACGGGTAAGACAGCCTCTAGTCATTTCACAAACTCTAGACACAAACATTATCATCTATGCAAAAGATTTCAGATGTTACCGGCTCGCCCTTTTGACCAGTTTCACCAGGCCTTCCCTTTAAAGACAAATGGCATGGTGTGAGATTCAGAAAAATGGCATGGTGTGAGATTCAGGTGAGAGTTCACTGGTGTCAGTTTATTATGTTTTAGTCTATAATTTGTTTTAGAGATTTTAAGTTTAGACTCACAGGAGGTCCAATTGGTCCAGGTGGGCCGAGTGGCCCTTGTTGTCCAGGATATCCTTTTTGCCCCTAAAAAAATTAAAAGAGAATCAGATTAAAGTTATGAAACATGTTAAAGCATTCAACAGGCAATAAAATAGAAATGGTAATTGCACATTTTCAATTAGAACACAAAAAGGGGCATGGAATTTAAAATCCGTACTGGTGAACCGAGTGGTCCTGGCAAGCCCCTGTCTCCTTTTTGAGGGATGGGTACCCCAATAACACCACCTGGATCTCCCTATGAGAGTGAAATATTCACACACACAAAAAAAATCACTACACCATTTTCAAGACACATCGATGACTAATGAACTATTCTGCTTGACCAATGCTATCTCACGACCAATTCGTACAAGGTGGCTAATTCGTACGAATTCGTACGACCTCACTCACCTTCATACGAATTGGGCAACTTGTAAAATATGTACGATTTAGCACAAATTGTACGAATTCATACGAACTCCCTCTTAAAATACGTACGAATTGCCTTGAGATCGGGTTGGTTTGACAGAAGAATTGTTTTTCTTCTTGGTGATTACCACCATTTTATAAAAGCAACTAGGCACTCGAGGCTGTACGTAATAGTAATTTCACCATGGTTAGGGTTCATTTAGGCACTCTTCATGCTTTATGTTGTGCATATGTTGTGCATGGATAAGATTGCAGATTTTCAACTACCTTTATAAAGTTACAATGTCATTAGTAATATATCATACTCTTTCTCTGTGTTATCTACACCCCGATATCCCTGTTTATTTGTCAGCATAAGTCCATTCAGCAGACTTTAGGCTCCAGGGCTTTTGTTAAACCTACAGATAGAACTGCATTTTTGTATTCCCACTCACAGACCGTCTATTCGACAAAGGGGCAGTGTCAAAATCAAAAGTGCATTATGGGTGTTGAAGTTTTTGGCAAAAGGGAACAAAACATGCTCTATTCTCTATTCATGCAGTACTGATTTCTTGTCAGTTGTTAATAACCCCCTTTAAGAACAAATCTCTGTAACATACGACCATATTGCTTTAAAATAGGTTTCATACCTTTACTCCCCTCAAACCTGGAATACCCTAAGGAAGATTCAGAAAGATATATGTTAAGTCAGAAATCTGTTGTTGGTCTGGATTAACATTGTACAATGAGTTATAACACATAGCCTACTACAAGATGAACGTTTTTATCTAATGGCACAGTTTATTAAAGTTGCCATGTGTAAGAATTGAGGTAAAAATATCCAAAAAATGAGCTACACGTATCAAAAGAATGAGAAGAAATAAGGGCGATGATATCATTAAAAAAATTACAAGTTATAGTGCTGCAGAGATATCAACCTAAATTAGCATGCTAAATTACTAGCCACGGCCCGACAGGTGTCATAATACCAGTTTCGGCCATGGGAGGCGGTATGCGGGCAACATAACCACCAGCCAAACTGCAATACACGAATAACTCGCACGGCTTGTGGGCGTACTTGAACCTGATGTCAATCGTGTGGAAAGTACAGCCCACTACTACATTTCAGTTCAGGGAAGAGAGCGCAAGAATGGCTGAAGCCCTTGGCAAGAGACCCTTACCACCACCACAACCACCGGCTGCAGGGAAAAAAATGCGCTCGTAATCACAAATAAAATCGGATAAAAAAAGGAGCAGAACCAAAGTAAACATTGGCACTGCTTTCCATCGCTGGAGACAACTAATGGACATGAAAGAAATAAGGTTCGACTCCGAACTTGCAACATTTCTTTTGGATTGGTAACTAAGATGCTGTTAGTATTTCGCTAGAAGTTTGTTTTATATGTTTGCTTAGTTTTTTAGGGAAGTTATAACATAGAAATGTATCGAAGGCTGTTCGATAAAAGTGCTAATGTTAGCGATGGCTAACCGTATCTGTTAGCGTTTGATAGTTAGCTCTACCCACAGATCCGATCCGGTTTTCACCTGTTATCTACCAGAGCCCGTCTCTACCAAGCTGATGGTAAAATGTAACATTAGCTAAGAAGCTTGAAATGTCTTCGATGATAATGAACCCCAAATGGACGCAAGAAACGTAACGGAAAACATTGCAAGGTGTGATGAGACCGAATGTTTTTTTGATGACTAATGATAACTTAGCTAGAAGAGGTAGGCTATTGCTAATGAAAATCAAACTTGAAATATGCTGCTAAATTAGCATCAGGCAGGCAGCATACGTAACACTCTAAATAGATGTTGTCCCTAGTTTCACTTGTATATGTGCAGCTAAGAATATTTGATCATTTTTAACTAAACTTAAACTACAATTTTCACGATGTTAGGTAAAGTGATAATGAAGTTGTGCAGTGGCGATCGACTGGCCAGCTGATTTTGGGATCTGAGAGGCATAACATTTGTACCTGCTGTGTTGAACTGTGTAATTTTTTAACTTAGGCCGGCTTTGGCTATGGCTCTGGTTGTTGTGAAGGTAGGGGCGGAGCATAGAGACTATGCCGTTTCTCGTCTGTTACTCTAGAGTAGACCAACTCACTTTCTGGAGGTATACTGCCCCCATCTGGTATGGAATGTGGAGTATGAATTGATTTTTTGGCGGACATTACACAAGGCACCTTTAAGCACTGATATAAATTTGACATGTTAGAGGTATATGACATGACATAAAAACTAATCATACTGGTGGTCCCTGCAGTCCTGGAACACCTGGAATTCCGTCAAAACCACGCTCGCCCTGGAAAACACAAAATAAATCCTCTATTGATCCTCACTGAGGATTTTGTGATGAATTGAAGACAGTGATGGCTCATCCCAATTGACTCACTTTAAATAAAAAAATCATAGGTCTCATCAAAACACTACAAACATTTTGTACCTTGGTTCCATTGCAGCCAGGAATTCCATGAGGTCCAGGTGCGCCTTCTAGACCTGGAAGACCCTGTAGAATATCAAAACAATATCAGAAACATACAGAGATGCAGAAAAATTGTTTTGTTTTCCCAAAATTCATGATATTCATTCATGATGATCAATTTTCTCCAAAAAAGACTCAGTTCAACTTACTGGAATACCTGGGCGTCCTGGGAAACCTGCCACACCGGGTGGGCCCTACAAAAGAAACATCTATATGCTATAATGATGTAAAAGAACATATTGCAGTGCTGCTATAATATAATATATATATTTTTTTATCAGTCTTACAAAATATGACTATATTTGTACAAGACAAGAGCAGACACTTACTCTGCTTCCTTTCATTCCTGGAGCTCCTGACTCCCCTGTATCTCCCTGGAAGAAAACATAAAAACATATTGAAAGAACACTGCAATTCATATTTGCTTTTGCTTACTCACCTTAAAATTGTCTATAGTTATAATAGCAAAGTGTTGGTTGCCATTTGTATATAGGGTGACTTTTTTGTGCTTTTCAAAAATGAGAATACTATTACTTTTAATGGTAAAAACTGAAATAAAATTAAAGCTGCTAGCAGCATTTAGCGGTGTTCAAGCATTTAAGACAGTTAAGACAGTTAAGACAGTTAAGCTCAAAAGCATCAAAAGACATTAAGGTTTATGTAGCAAGCATTTAACCACTGACATCATAGATGGAATAGACCATGTTTTAGCATGATTTACCATGATATACAACATTTCAGTGTGATTGTTAATGATTTACTATGTTACAGTATGATTTACCATAGTTTACTATGATATACCGAGTTCTAGTATGATTCACCATGGTTTACCCTGTTCTTGCATGATTTACCACAATTGAACACATTCTAGTAGCCTATGATGTAAAATGATTCTAGCATGCTTTATCATAGTTTACCTTGATTTGTCTTAGTTTACCTTGATTTACCATGTTATAGGATGATTTACCAGGATTGTAACATGCTTTACCATGATTAATCACATTGCTAGCATGATTTACCATGATACACCATGTAATAATATTATTTACTGTGATTTACCATGTTTCTATCGTGATTTACCATGATTTACCATGATTTACCACGTTGCTAGCAATTATGTGAAGCTTCAGAACAGTAAAGTGAATTGAAAGACAAAATATGATTGTTATTATAGTAATTGTCACATAAGGTTATTTTTTAGTGTCTAAATATATGAATGCAAAAGCACATGTGAAAAGACTATTAATAAGTATAATGTCCAGCAGAGGGTAGTAGAAGACCACTTATTGCTATAGTACCACTTTTATTTTGAACAACTTGGTTTAATCAGTATTGTGCACTAAAGCAAACCAGTCTTTCAATGTGAATTCCATTGTGCATGCTTACACACACACACACACACACACACACACAATTTTGGGTTATGATATTGTGAAAATCTCTTTTTGTGGTCCTTAAGCATTTCAGATATTTATTTGTGATGTAAAAATATTAAACTTTCTAATAAATCATTATTTAATATTATATTATTTATTATAAATATTATTTCCAACATAATAAATATCTTTAAGCATTTGTTTGTTAGCCATTGCTGAAAACTGGTTAAAAAGATTAAAAATATCTAATGCTGTTGCTCCCTCTAGTGGACAACAGCGGTTTTACAGACTACATAAACGGTTGAAATGAATGACGGGAAATTCGTTTTTTTTTTTTACTTATATCTCGGGAAGGAGAAAGTGAAAAAATCTGAAACTCAGAACTTAGATAGTGTTAGAGGAGCTCTGTTGATCAAGACCATCCCGGTGTTGCTGGGTGATTGGGGGCGGGAGTAATGTCCCGCGACGATAGATTTGGATCAAGATCCCCGAGAGGACCTTACCATCAAAATTTGAGCGCGCAGAGACTTTCCGTTTTCGAGTTATGAGTGTATTTGTACTTGGGGGGCGTGGCCCAATGTTTTACTTTCGTTTTGAGGCTTCCTGTGACAATTAATTATAGAGGCAAATTTTGTCTGATTTGTCTGAAATTTTTCAATGCCGTTCAGAGTGATATTACACATGTTCTTTACCTTTTTAAAAGAAGATCTGAGCATTCATTTAAGAGATCAGCATTTACAGCCAATACAGGCAATTTACCATAGGAAATGTATGGTTTTAAAGCTTTTTGATAGTTATAGCGCCAGCTATGGTCCGATCTCCATGAAACTTTGCATGCTTCTTCACCATGTTATGACACATATGCTCACCAATTTTTGTGAAGTTCTGAGTTTTTATTTATGATTTATAGGCTTTTGTGTGTATTTGACACACCCCTTTTCTAAATGACTCTGTTATAGCCATACGAAAAATGCAAAGGTTCATGATTTACCACAATTGAACATATTCTAGTATGATTTAATATGATTCTAGCATGATTTACCATGTTATAGGATGATTTACCATGATATACCACATTCTAGAACAGGGTATCTGCACACTTCTTAAAGCAGCGCTCAGTAAGAATTCCGTTTTTGTCAAACAGCGACCCCTAGAGTCGCTGTGGAGCACTTGTACTGTCGTGAATAGCACTCACGCAGAGATGGCTCGCACTCACGGCCGGATCCCCTCCCCCTGTACACCGGTACCTGTTCAGTGGGATGGACGCTGTAACGAGTGGAAATAAGGTATGGCCCCTTTAAGAGCTGCGCGCGCCCAACACCACATGTATACGGCGCCGGGTTATTTCTGTTTGATGCTCATTTTATCAGAATTTTATCAGATCTGTTTTTTTGCCGTAAAGCAATTTGTTACCTCGCGAGACCTGATATCACACGATACTTCCTAACACTCAGGCCGGCGCCTCGCCGGCCCAAAGTTGCAAGGGTGGTTTTGCGGCTCACAGGCACCAGGGGGGTGCGAGACGACCACCATTCAACACGAAATCAGTAATATAAACATTACAATGACTCCAAAGCTGTTCGGTAAAGGTAAAAAAGTTACTTAGTTCACCTTTAAAGTCAAATTTAAGGCTTTTTAAGACCTTTTTAAGACCTGAAGAAATCAAAATTAATACCTTACATTAGGGGTGCGCAATATTTTAAAACAAATGTCTCAATATTTTCAAAGTTTTGTTGATGATAATTAGATGATATTTTACTGATTGTGTTTGTGTACTGGTACCATGGCTGGTTTAGGCCTGTTGTTGACAGCTGACTCACGAAGATATTCATATTTTTCATATTCTATGCAGTGGTCAGTTCACAGCAGTGAAAGGAATTAACATTTTTTTATTAAAGGGCAATATTTGCAACCTTAAATTGAGTTCCAGGGGCATTTTCACCCATATATGGACTTTCTTTTTTTTTTTTTACTTAGAGGTATGCATCACCTTTTATGTCAAATTCTAACATTCAAATTAAATTATATTAGAATAATAACACAATACCACTGTTACCAGTTATATTAAATCATTAAATCAAAATCCATCTTTGCAGTGCAGAGGAGACACAGAAGCAGCATCAGAACTGGCATTAATATATTTATACTCCATTTACAATTGCATAAATAAAGCTATGATATATTCAATTCTTTCAATTATTAATTCAATATTTAAATATGAACTGATTTCTAATTGTAACATTTTAATTACAGGGTACTTTAAATGTGAAACTAAACCCGCCAGTAGGTGGCGGCAAGTCACTGTCTCAGGGAGTCATTCATACAAACGATTTGTTCAAACGGCTGATTCATTCAGGAACTGCAAGTGATTGTTCATTGAATCGTTAAAATGATTCGTTCAAAACGCGGATTTCAGTCAAGAAATCATCGCTGTCTTTTGCATTGAGTCTCTGCTACGGTTTCATTTTGAAATTCTCGTCAGCGAAATAAAGGGAAAACAAACAATATTGACAATATTGTTTATAAAATGTAACAATGTTAATTTAACTGCTATTGTGCACGGGAAAACAGCCCTCTTGCTGATGTAATATTGTATGATAACAACATATGATATATAAAATATAAAAACTTTATACGTCTATTAGGGAACATACCTATAACTGCACTGACACATCACGCAGTGAAAGCAAGCATGAGAGACAAATGCGATGTCAGCTCGCAGTGCGCCCTCGTACATAGTTAACGTTAAAGTAAAACAATGATTACAATATCATAATAGACAATACACATCGCACACCACTACGCACATAAAGAATGAACTTACAATTGAACTGAAATTAACCAGCTTTCTTCTCCTCTCCTGCTGTTTCGTGTGCATGAGACAGACGTAATGCTGGCGCGAATGTGACGCGAAATGTCACGTGAACGAGCAAATCCACAAAGAACGAATAGTAAATAAAAAAGTACGCTAATTAGATAGTTTTAATTTGGAAAACATTTAGATATGTCTAACTCAAATTGCCATTGAAAATTTAAGACCTTTCATAAGTCAAAATAAGACTTTTTAAGGCCATAAATTTTTTAAATCTAATTTAAGACTTTTTAAGGACCCGCGGATACCCTGAAGAATGATTTACCGCAGGATTATAGCATGATTTGCCATGATACACCATGTAATAGTATTGTTTACAATGATTTACCATGTTTCTTCTTCAGAACCGGTGCCCAGTTAACCAATTCCCTGGAACCGTTAGTATGCCTGCTTAACGATTCCGCTTATCGGTTCCGCTCGTTGCAAATGTGTCATGACGTCACACACGAGCTGCGTTATTTTGATTCAGAACGCATCAAACATAACATCGAGGCAGAAGCGCTCGTTTGGTTATATTTCACGCGAAAAGACGACAATATATGAGGTGCCGTCTAGGGCTTAAATCAAACTTCATTCACGCACACAAATATGAAACACTTGCATATACACGTATACTAAGTAGTCAAACATACATGTATACTGCTAAATGCTCAAACAAATACATATGAAATGCACAACGACACACCTAAAGTCGCTCACGCATACATGTAAACTCTACACACACGAGATGCGCAAAACTCTCCAGGCACATACTCATCTGAGACGCGCGCGCGCGCACACACAACTTAAACTGGAATGTCACTGTTTCTGTCACTGCGACTTCACGAAGGGGTGAACACGCGCACACACACACACATCACTTTTGAAGTAAAATTGAGGATGCAGTGCATGTAGATGCATCGAGATTGAACTGAATCGATAACATGATAATCGTAATCGAACCGAACCGTGAGACCATTGTAGGTTCACACCCCTAATACTCTGTGCTGTGTCAGCGAGTTAATAATAATTAACAAACAAAATAAGTTATAAGTTCAATAAGTTAATACAAACAAACAAATTTGTACTTATTCCCTCACCCAATGAGAATCGATAAGAGAATCGATAAGGAATCGAATCGATAAGCAATATCGATAATGGAATCGGAATTGTTAAATTCTTATCAATTCCCATCCCTAATCAAGTGTGTCAAAATGAAAGTGAGCCAATAAGTGGTCTTCTACTGCCCTCTGCTGGTCACACAAGAGCTTTTCCATTCATATGTAGACGCTTACACACACACACACGGGATATGTTATTGTGAAAATCTCTTTTAATGGTGTATAAGCATGCATTTAACATATTTCTTTGTGATGTAATAATATAAAACTATATTAAAACTAATAAAAAAATAGCTTTAAGCGTTTGTTTGTTAGCCAATGCTGAAAGCTGATAAAAAAGATTAAAAATGTCGGTAACACTTTACAATAAGGTTCATTTATTAAACAGTAGTTAATGTATTAATTAACATGAACCATGAGCAATACATTTGTTACTGTTTTTGTTCATCTTTGTTAACATTAGTTAATACAAATCCAGCTGTTCATTGTTAGTTCATGTTAGTTCACAGTGCATTAACTAATGTTAACAAGATTTTAATAAAGTATTTGTAAATGTTGAAATTAACATTAACAAAGATTAACAAATGCTGAAGGAGTATTGTTCATTCTTAGTTAATGTTAACTACATTAGTTAACATTAACTAAGAATTCGTCGCGGGGGGGCGTTCCCGAGCCCCGCGACGATAGATTTCGATCAAGAACCCCGAGAGAACCTTACCTAGCGTGCAGAGACTTTCTGTTTTCGAGTTATGAGTGAATTTGTACGTGGGGGGCGTGGCCCAACGTTATACTTTCGTATTTTAGCCTTCCTGTGACACAATTGTAAATAGTAATAAATAAAATAAATAAATGCAGTCCATAATACTCCAATAGATGAATTTGGACAAAATGTGATTGTAAATGTTAAAATAATGATTTAATAAAGTCTACATTTCAATTATATGTAACAATATTAGGGAGTAGTATGATGAAATGACAGCAGGGGGCAGTAAAATACCACTTATTGGCTGTTTTAGCCATCCAAAATGTTACAGCCATCCAATTTACACTATTATAGCCATTCAAATGAAGAAGTTCAACCTTTTCTGATAATTATTGATGTAGAGAGGTCAGAGAATTGTACTGCACCGGTTTTAAACATTAAGATTTTATGATTATAGATGGAAAAGGCCATTTACAGCCAATACAGGCAATTTACCATAGGAAATGCATGGTTTTAAAGCTTTTCAACAGTTATAGCGCCACCTATTGTCCGATCTCCATGAAACTTTGCATGCTTCTTCACCATGGTATGACACATATGCTCATCATTTTTTGTCAAGTTCTGAGTTTGTATTTATGATTTATAGGCTTTTGTGTGTATTTGACACGCCCCTTTTCTAAATGACCCTGTTATAGCCATACGAAAAATGCAAAAGTTCAACTTTTTTTCAATGATTATTGATCTAGAGAGTCCAGAGAATTGCCCTAGACTGGTCTGGTTCTGATCGGGCAAAAATCCAGGGACTAGTTCGCAAAAGTAGGTTTTTAACATATTCGTGAATATTTAATGAACGATTTGATTGACAGCAATGGTTCTAGAGGCAAAGTTGTTCAGCCTGAGGAGATCTATCAAATGATATGCATATTTTGGGGATGTGTGCAACACCACGTGATTACAGAGCCATAAAACTTGTTAGCGCCAACTAGTGGCCAATTTCTTTCAAAACTCTTACAGACCTCTTGGGCCATGAGTCAAACATGCCCATCGAGTTTCGTTCCGATTGGCCTCCGTTAACCTTGTCTAATAGGTGCTCAAATTCATTGGCCGATGGCGGCCATGTTTTTTGAGTTATGCCAATTTCCTCATACACATTCATGGCACCTTGGACCAAGACACTGCATACCAATTTTCAAGTCAATCGGACTAACGGTCAGGTGGTCATAGCCCTTTTTATGTTTATTTAATGTTATAGCGCCACCTAGTGTTAGATCGACGCGGTTTTTTTACTGTGACCTCAGACTGTCCTCATACACATGTCTCTTGAGATTGGTGAAGATATCTCATTTACTTCTCGAGTTATAGCCATTTTAGTAAAATAGGCTCCTCCCACAACGATCATTTTACTCCCCCTAGCGACCGTGAATCGAAAATTCAACTTTTTTTCAATGATTATTGAAATTCAGACTTCAGACAACATTTATGCATTTGTTTGGTTTTGATCGGGCGAAAAACCAGGGACTAGTTCGCAAAAATAGGTTTTTGACAAAATTCAAAATGGCGGAAAAATTTGCATACCGGAAATGAAATCGGAGATATACGTTTTTTACGTCAGGCCTCCAGCTTTCCAATGATATAAGACACTTGAGTCTACGACATACGGTTTAGGAGTTATGAGCAGTTTCGCGCAATTGATTGCTGTAGCGCCACCTATAGGCCAATCGGGGTCATACTTTCTGAGGCTCTCCTCGATTTTTGTACTACCATCTGACAAAGTTTCAGAGCTCCAGCCCTTACGGTTTGTTCTGCACGATGCGTTTTACGGCAGAAGAATAATAATAATAATAATAATTAAAGCTGCAAGCAGCATTTAGCGGTGTTCAAGCAGTTAAGGCCTTTAAGGCCGTTAAGCACAAAAGCATCAAAAGACATTAAGTTTTATTTAGCATACATTTAACCACTGACATAATAGATGGAAAACACCATTTACAGCCCATACAGGCAATTTACCATAGGAAATACATGGTTTTAAAGCTTTTCAACAGTTATAGCGCCACCTATCTTCCGATCTCCATAAAACTTTGCATGCATGTTCATGATGTTATGTCACATATGCTCACCAATTTTTGTGAAGATCTGAGTTTTTTTTAATGATTTATAGGCTTTTGAGTGTGTTTTGACACACCCCTTTTTATAAATGATCATATTATAGCAAACCAAAGGGCAAAGTTCAACTTTTTTTTGATAATTATTGATCTAGAGAGTCCAGAGAATTGTCCTAGACTAGTCTGGTTCCGATCGGGCGAAAAACCAGGGACTAGTTCGCAAAAGTAGGTTTTTAACATATTCGTAAATATTTAATGAACGATTTGATTGACAGCAATGGTTCTAGAGGCAAAGTTGTTCAGCATGAGGAGATCTATCAAATGATATGCATTTTGTGGGGATACGTGCAACACCACGTGATTACAGAGCCGTAAAACTCGTTAGCGCCAACTAGTGGCCGATTTCTTTCAAAACTCTTACAGACCTCTTGGGCCATGAGTCGAACATGCCCATCGAGTTTCGTTTCGATTGGCCTTCGTTAACCTTGTCTCATAGGTGCTCAAACTTCATTGGTCGATGGCGGCCATGTTTTTTGAGATACGCCAATATCCTTTTATACATACATGGTACCTTGGACCAAGACACTGCATACCAAATTTCGAGTCAATCGGACTAACGGTCAGGTGGCCACACCCCCTTTTGTGGTTTTTTAATGTTATAGCGCCACCTAGTTTTCGATCGTCGCGATTTTTTTACTGTGACCTCAAATTGAGCTCATACATATGTGTACCGAGTTTGGTAAAAATATCTCATTTCGTTCACAAGTTATAGCCATTTTAGTAAAATAAGCTCCGCCTCCTGCGAACGTTTTGACGCCCCTTAGTGACAGTGAATCGAAATTTCAACTTTTTTTCAATAATTATTGATATTCAGACTCCAGAGAACATTTCTGCACTGGTTTGGTTCTGATCGGGCAAAAAACCTAGGACTAGTTCGCAAAAGTAGGTTTTGGACAAAACCGGAAATAGCGAAAAAATTTGCATACCGGAAATGAAATCCTTGAGGCCTTTTTTGTTCGGCTTGAGCCAAGGATTCCAATGATATAAGACACTTGAGACTGGGACAAAGGGTTATTGAGATTTAAGGAAAATAGTCCCATTTTTTTGTTTTTTGCGCTATAGCGCCACCTATGGGCCAATCGGGCTCATAATTTGATAACCTCTCCTCGATTTTTGTACTACCTACTGGCAAAGTTTCAGAGCTCCAGCACTTACGGTTTGGGCTGCACGATGCGTTTTAGGGGAAAATAATAATAATAATAATAAAAATCCTTACAATTACAATAGGTTTTCAGCACTTCGTGCTTGAACACCTAATAAAAATCAGTACAAATACAATAGGTTTTCAGCACTTCGTGCTTGAACACCTAATTAAAGCTGCAAGCAGCATTTATCGGGGTTCAAGCAGTTAAGGCCTTTTAAGGCCGTTAAGCACAAAAGCATCAAAAGACATTAAGTTTTATGTAGTAAGCATGATTTACCATGATATACTACATTTCAGTGTGATTTTTCATGATTTACCATGTTCCAGTATGATTTACCATGTTCCAGTATGATTTTCCATAGTTTACCTTGATATACCATGTTATAGGATGATTTACCATGATATAGCACATTCTAGAATAATTTACCAGGATTCTAGCATGATTTACCTTTTTTACTATGATTTACCATGTTTCTAGCCAATGCTGAAAGCTGATAAAAAGATTAGAAATGTGTAATGCTGCTGCTCCATCTAGTGGACAACAGTGCTATTACAGCCTACTTATACAATATGCCATGTTTTTCATATCATTTAATCTACACACACTCATTCTGTTGTAGATAGAGACATTTGGAACTTCAGGAGCCAATTTGACTCAATTGTCACTTCAATAGATGATTTTTGACCAAATTTTTTTGTAAATGTTAAAATAGTGAATTTATAAAGTCTAAATATTAATTATAGTTGAGTAATGTGACAAAATGACTTTTTTTAAACAGCAGGGGGCAGTAAAATACCACTTATTGGCTTAATAGGCCATTATGTTCATATAATGTTCACCTTTTTAACTGTTATACAGGCATATTTTGTCCAATCTGTCCGAAAATTTTCATGATTATTTAGAGTCATGGCCCACATGTTCAGACTTGTTTTTAATAACATCTGAGCATTCATTGAAGAGATATAGGCTTTCGGGGACGCTCAGTCAAGGCTACACATTGAAGTGACCCTATTATAGCCATCAAAATGCAGAAGTTCAACCTTTTCTGATAATTGTTGCTTTAGGGAGTCCAGAGAATTGTACTGCACTAGTTTTGAACGTTATTATATGAAATTTATATGATCTTAGATGGAACAAACCATTTACAGTCAATACTGGCAATTTACCATAGGGAATACATTGTTTTTAAGATTTTTAACAGTTATAGCGCCAGCTATTGTCCGATCTCCATGAAACTTTGCATGCTTGTTAATGATGTTATGTCACATATGCTCACCAATTTTTGTAAAGTTCTGAGTTTTTATTTATGATTTATAGGCTTTTGAGTGTATTTTGCCACGCCCATTTTCTAAATGACCCTGTTATAGTGAACCAAAGGGCAAAGTTCAACTTTTTTTTGATAATTATTAATCTAGAGAGTCCAGAGAATTGTCCTAGACTGGTCTGGTTCCGATCGGGCGAAAAACCTAGGACTAGTTCGCAAAAGTAGGTTTTTAACATTTTTGTGAATATTTAATGAACGATTTGATTGACAGCAATGGTTCTAGAGGCAAAGTTGTTCAACATGAGGAGATCTATTAATTGATATGCATATTTTGGGGATGTGTGCAACACCACGTGATTACAGAGCCGTAGAACTCGTTAGCGCCAACTAGTGGCCGATTTTTTTCAAAACTCTTACAGACCTCTTGGGCCATGAGTCGAACATGCCCATCGAGTTTCGTTCCGATCAGCCTTCGTTAACCTCATCTCATAGGTGCTCAAACTTCATTGGCCGATGGCGGCCATGTTTTTTGAGATATGGCAATGTCCTCATACACGTATATGGGGCCTTGGTCCAAGACACTACATACCAAATTTCAAGTCAATCGGACTAACGGTCAGGTGGCCACACCCCCTTTTATGTTTTTTTAATGTTATAGCGCCACCTAGTGTTAGATCGACGCGGTTTTTTTACTGTAACCCCAGACTGTCCTCATACACATGTGTGTCAAGTTTGGTGAAGATATCTCATTTACTTCTCGAGTTATAGCCATTTTAGTAAAATAGGCTCCTCCCACAACGATCATTTTGCGCCCCCTAGCAACCGGAAATCGAAATGTCAACTTTTTTTTGATAATTATTAATATTCAGACTCCAGAGAACATTTCTGCACTGGTTTGGTTCCGATCGGGCAAAAAACCAGGGACTAGTTCGCAAAAGTCGTTTTTTGACAAAATTCAAAATGGCGGAAAATCTATCATGACGGAAATGAAATCGGAGATATACGTTTTTTAAGTCAGGAGTCCAGCTTTCCAATGATATAAGACACTTGAGTCTACGACATACGGTCTAGGAGTTATGAGCCATTTCGCGCAATTGATTGTTATAGCGCCACCTATGGGCCAATCGGGCTCATAATTTGATAACCTCTCCTCGATTTTTGTACTACCATCTGACAAAGTTTCAGAGCTCCAGCATTTACGGTTTGGGCTGCACGATGCGTTTTAGGGGAGAATAATAATAATAATAATAATAATAAAAATCCTTACAATTACAATAGGGTTTCAGCACTTCGTGCTTGAACCCCTAATAATAATAATAATAATAAAAATCAGTACAATTACAATAGGTTTTCAGCACTTCGTGCTTGAACACCTAATAATAATAAAAATCCTTACAATTACAATAGGGTTTCAGCACTTCGTGCTTGAACCCCTAATTAAAGCTGCAAGCAGCATTTAGCGGTGTTCAAGTAGTTAAGGCCTTTAAGGCCGTTAAGCACAAAAGCATCAGAAGACATTAAGTTGTATGTAGCAAGCATTTAACCACTGAGATCATAGATAGAATAGACCATGTTTTAGCATGATTTACCATGATATACCCCATTTCAGTGTGATTTTTCATTATTTACAATGTTCCAGTATGATTTACCATGAATCTAGCATGATTTACCATAGTTTACCATGATATACCAAGTTCTAGTATGATTCACCATGATTTATCCTGTTCTAGCATGATTTACCACAATTGAACGTATTCTAGTATGATTTACCGCAGGATTGTAGCATGATTTGCCATGATACACCATGTAATAGTATTGTTTACAATGATTTACCATGTTTCTATCGTGATTTACCATGATGCACCATATTGCTAGCATTAATGTGAAGTGTCAATAAAAATGAAGTGATAAACTTTGACAAAATATGATTGTGTTATAATAGTTAACATGGAAAAACTGGTTTGCTTTAGTGCAGAATACTGGTGAAAATCAAGTGTCAAAATGAAAGTGAGCCAATAAGTGGTCTTCTACTGCCCTCTGCTGGTCACTCTACTTATTAATAAAGTGTTTTCACAAGTGCTTTTGCATTCATATGCAGACATATGCTTACACACACACACACATGGGATATGTTATTGTGAAAATCTCTTTTAATGGTGTATAAGCATGCATTTCACATATTTCTTTGTGATGTAATAATATAAAACTATATTAAAACTAATAAAAAAATAGCTTTAAGCGTTTGTTTGTTAGCCAATGCTGAAAGCTGATAAAAAAAGATTAAAAATGTCGGTAACACTTTACAATAAGGTTCATTTATTAAACATTAGTTAATGTATTAATTAACATGAACTAACCATGAGCAATACATTTGTTACTGTTTTTGTTCATCTTTGTTAACACTAGAACGGCCACGACGGTCATTTTGACCAATTTGAATTTTATATCTGCAATAACTTTGTTGAAAAAATAAATAAAATCCTGCTGGTACCCGACTTTTCCTAAAAGTGTCTGTATTTTCATTTAAAATGTTTTTAATATAAATTACACAAAAGGCAAACAAACAAATGAACATATTTACCTATTTCGGCCATAGACGGTCATATTGACCGCACTGAATTTTGCGGTATTCTTTTGTTACATTTCTCGCGGTTGACCTTTATCTATTAGGAAATAATCAGAAGATTCAATTGCAAAATGACAGATATGTTTATTGAGAGCTGGTCAGATGCTGGGAGAGTCAAGGTGTGCAAATGTCCGGTATGAAGCCCTTGGCAGCACAGGGACGCTGGAGTGAGTGCTGAACCAGGAGTGCTGAACACGGGATGACACACGGAAAACGGAAACAGGCAGGGAACAAACACGCAGGAAAAATCCACAACGATCTGACAAAGGGCCTTTCTCAATCTGTGTTCTTGTCTGTACTTGTGTCCTTGTGTTCTTGTGAAACGTCATCTTTTGTGGCCCAAGTACTGTCCCAATACACAAGTTTGCATTTTGGCAAGAACAGTTAAAAATCCCGGATGTGTTCTTGACACGCCCATTTTACCGAGGATGCATCGGCTGGTAACTTGTGTGAACTTGACGGCAGAAATATCCCAGCATTCAATTCGGCATTCGAGGAAGGAGAGGCAGGTCAATACAGTATTTCGTTTTTCTACAATTACGTACACTATTTCATCACTAAATTCACTTCTGAGAACATTTGATGCGAGAAATCAACTGTGTAGATTTCAAATATTGGCATTTTACGAAAATGTATGGCTAATCGAAAATGTGCTCAAACGTTTTCGGAAGTGAGAATCTCCATAAGCGCCTGCGGGTGTAACGTTAGCTATCGAGCCAACCGGCCAGTTTGCTCACAGACTCGTTTTTCCCCACAGTCAATAGACCATTGCAGCCTGGCTGTTATCGTCAACAATTCTCGTTATGTTTGGGTACTGCAGACGGTGTCTGTGCGGGGGTATTATTGCGCAATACCAGCAAGAACACATCGTCTCAAACTGTCAGCAGCGTTCTGTGTGCTCATCACCTTGTGAGTTCATTCTTCCAAGAACAACTAGCAAGAGCGTTCTCCCCAAGAACACAAGTCCGTTCTTTGCATTCTTGGTTTTGAGAAACACCCAAAGACTAGGCGAGAACAGTAACACTGAAAAGGGTCGAATCGCTGATCAGTTGCAGCTGGCGCGTTGATCAGAGCGCACGTGCTGATCAGCTGCATTGATCAGCGACCACGCACGCACACACACACACACAACAAGACGAGAAAGGAGACAGCGAATTCATAAACCGTGACATTGTCTCTCTCACTGTCAAAAGAATATCTAAATAAGATACTTTTAGTTGTTATTATCTTGTTCTGAGTTATGTTGAAGGGATATGGAAATATAGCTCTGTTGTGAATAGGCCCTATGCGATAATTACGGGCTACTGATATTATTATTTATAAATGTATAATTAAACTTTTTAAAATGTACAGTTTGGTGTTGTTTTGTTTTTAAAAGATATCCTAATACAACAAATGCATTAATCTCTCAATTGGGTATTTATCATTAAAGATATAGAGTTTGCAATCTAAAGGTCAAAATGACCGCTTGTGGCAGTTCTAGTAGTTATGGAATTCTGGCACTTCTAGTGTTAACGTTAGTTAATACAAATCCAGCTGTTCATTGTTAGTTCAGGCAAAGAACGTATATTGACAAGAAGTGAAAGCCAATAGAACGTTCCATTGCAACACCAGCGCCCAGCAGCAGCCCTACGCGTCCGCCATTTTGGGGTGAAAGCGACTCGGCAGTCATATATTGTACATATATTTAGTCCAGTGCAGAGGTCATTTTTAGGTTGAAATAATTAGGTGATTATTTTAATTCACAACAGTTAACGTTATATCCGTTAAAAAGAAGTTGCTACTAGGCTTTCCCCCCACATAACTTGAGACAGGGAAGTTCAAGGATTTAATTAATTATATTAATCTCTACATTAAGTGTGACAGGTAAGAAGAATAAAGTGATGTAAGCATAGGCGGAGTTTGACATTCGAGCCAGGGGGGGCAAAAAAAAAAAATCATTGTAGCATTCATTCATTCATTCATGTAGCAATCATTGTCGTTCGGACACAATTAGGATAAATGAAATGTGGACCACTTTTGCACTGTTAAAATATTATCTTCAACCAAAACAAAAAGATTTTTAGTTTTTCTTTTCTTTCCTTTTTTCAAAACACATTGTGGCAATGAGAGTGATTAAAGTTATATTTCGCATTTTATTGTACTTCATGAAACATTTAAAACATTTTGAGACACGGGAAAAATGAACAGTCACACAATAGCCTACTCTCCACGTTTGAAACACATTGTGGCAATGAGAGCGATTAAAAAAAAAACAAGTTATTTCGCATTTTGTTGTAGCCATTTCATGAAACATTTAAAACATTGAGACACGGGAAAAATTAACGGTCACATAGCCTACTCTCCACTTTTGAAACATATTGAACAGCATATTGAAAACAGGGTGTGTTGAGTTTTTCTCCATCTTAAGCAGTTATTTGGCAGAGAAATAAAACTTACAGACCTAGATATTGCTCAGACTAGTGCAACAGTAATTTTCGTTTTTTTTGCGTCCTGCGTCGATAATGGTCTCAGGTGAGAGCTTGGCCGTAATGTCGCTTTCGATGTGAAGGATCGCAAGAGAAGAAAACCTGGCTGCTCCCATCGTCAACCGCAGCCTGTTCTTTATCCTCTCATGGAGAGTCGGCCTGGCATGAATAATACAGCGGTTTTAGTCGTTTTTGGGGATCCATGTGAACGGACGTGTCTGTACGCGAAAAACACACAGGAAATTCCTCACTTACCGCGATACTTTGAGATCCGCCAGTCGTGAGAAAATTAGCTTCTTTTTCAATTCAGTAATTAAAAATAATTTAGCCTTAACTTACTCATTATACCCGCAAAAATGATAAGATAAGACAAATAAAATGAGAAAATATGAATACAGTATTTATTTTATTTTTTTCAAAGCACAAGGCAGGCATTAATTGGCTCTGGTCTGGGGGGGCAGTGCCCCCCCTAGCCCCCCCCAAACTCCGCCTATGGATGTAAGTTCATAAAGTTATAACGTTAGACCGTTTCCCAGGAGGTACACATAACCTTACATACAAAAATAAGTTCAATGAAATAAACGAATTCAGCAAATAAATGTATTTGTACTAAAATGTAAATGTTGGACAATAAATATATAACAGCAATAGAATAGCTTTACACTACAGTAAACTGTTTTTTTGCAGTACTATTTTATATTAATTTTCTTCTTCAGAACCGGTGCCCAGTTAACCAATTCCCTGGAACCGTTAGTATGCCTGCTTAACGATTCCGCTTATCGGTTACGCTCGTTGCAAATGTGTCATGACGTCACACACGCGCTGCGTTATTTTGATTCAGAACGCATCAAACATAACATCGAGGCAGAAGCGCTCGTTTGGTTATATTTCACGCGAAAAGATGACAATATATGAGGTGTTGTCTAGGGCTTAAATCAAACTTCATTCACGCACACATATATGAAACACTTACATATACACGTATACTAGTCAAACATACATGTATACTGCTGAATGCTCAAACAAATACATATGAAATGCACAACGACACACCTAAAGTCGCTCACGCATACATGCAAACTCTACACACGAGATGCGCGAAACTCTCCAGGCACATACTCATATGAGACGCGCGCGCGCACACACAAACTCATATGAGACGCGCGCGCACACACAAACTCTGCACGCACATACTCATATGAGACGCGCGCGCGCACACACAAACTCATATGAGACGCGCGCGCACACACAAACTCTCCACGCACATACTCATATGAGACGCGAGCACACACACACACTCAAACTCGCGCACATGCTCAATGAGAGTATGACGGCGCCTCATAACAATATGGTCACTTGCTGCAACACCTGTAAAATTTCCATTTCGTCAAGGGGGGGGGGGGAACATTTGGCCACACATCATGAACAGACTTTAGTTCCATGAAACTTAAACTGGAATCTCACTGTTTCTGTCACTGCGACTTCACGAATGGGTGAACACGCGAACGCACACACACACATCACTTTTGAAGTAAAATTGAGGATGCAGTGCATGTAATGCATCGAGATATCAAATTGAACTGAATCGATAACATGATAATCGTAATCGAACCGAACCGTGAGACCATTGTAGGTTCACACCCCTAATACTCTGTGCTGTGTCAGCGAGTTAATAATAATTAACAAACAAAATAAGTTATAAGTTCAATAAGTTAATACAAACAAACAAATTTGTACTTATTCCCTCACCCAATGAGAATCGATAAGAGAATCGATAAGGAATCGAATCGATAAGCAATATCGATAATGGAATCGGAATCGTTAAATTCTTATCAATTCCCATCCCTAATCAAGTGTGTCAAAATGAAAGTGAGCCAATAAGTGGTCTTCTACTGCCCTCTGCTGGTCACACAAGTGCTTTTCCATTCATATGTAGACATATGCTTACACACACGGGATATGTTATTGTGAAAATCTCTTTTAATGGTGTATAAGCATGCATTTAACATATTTCTTTGTGATGTAATAATATAAAACTATATTAAAACTAATAAAAAAATAGCTTTAAGCGTTTGTTTGTTAGCCAATGCTGAAAGCTGATAAAAAAAGATTAAAAATGTCGGTAACACTTTACAATAAGGTTCATTTATTAAACAGTAGTTAATGTATTAATTAACATGAACCATGAGCAATACATTTGTTACTGTTTTTGTTCATCTTTGTTAACATTAGTTAATACAAATCCAGCTGTTCATTGTTAGTTTATGTTAGTTCACAGTGCATTAACTAATGTTAACAAGATTTTAATAAAGTATTTGTAAATGTTGAAATTAACATTAACAAAGATTAACAAATGCTGAAGGAGTATTGTTCATTCTTAGTTAATGTTAACTACATTAGTTAACATTAACTAAGAATTCGTCGCGGGGGGCGTTCCCGAGCCCCGCGACGATAGATTTGGATCAAGAACCCCGAGAGAACCTTACCATCAAAATTTGAGTGTGCAGAGACTTTCTGTTTTCGAGTTATGAGTGAATTTGTACTTGGGGGGCGTGGCCCAACGTTATACTTTCGTTTTCAGCCTTCCTGTGACACAATTGTAAATAGTAATAAATAAAATAAATAAATGCAGTCCATAATACTCCAATAGATGAATTTGGACAAAATGTGATTGTAAATGTGAAAATAATGATTTAATAAAGTCTACATTTCAATTATATATAACAATATTAGGGAGTAGTATGATGAAATGACAGCAGGGGGCAGTAAAATACCACTTATTGGCTGTTATAGCCATCCAAAATCTTTTAGCCATCCAATTTACACTATTATAGCCATTCAAATGAAAAAATTATACCTTTTCTGATAATTATTGATCTAGAGAGTCCAGATAATTGTACTGCACTGGTTTTAAAACATTAAGATATAAAAATTTTACAATCATAGATGGAAAAGGCCATTTACAGCCAATACAGGCAATTTACCATAGGAAATGCATGGTTTTAAAGCTTTTCAACAGTTATAGCGCCACCTATTGTCCGATCTCCATGAAACTTTGCATGCTTCTTCACCATGGTATGACACATATGCTCATCAATTTTTGTCAAGTTCTGAGTTTTTATTTATGATTTATAGGCTTTTGAGTGTATTTGGACACGCCCCTTTTCTAAATGACCCTATTATAGCCATACGAAAAATGCAAAAGTTCAACTTTTTTTCGATAATTATTGATATAGAGAGTCCAGAGAATTGACCTAGACTGGTCTGGTTCCGATCGGGCGAAAAACCAGGGACTAGTTCGCAAAAGTAGGTTTTTAACATATTCGTGAATATTTAATGAACGATTTAATTGACAGCAATGGTTCTAGAGGCAAAGTTGTTTAGCATGAGGAGATCTATCAAATGATATGCATATTGTGGGGATGTGTGCAACACCACGTGATTACAGAGCCGGAAAACTCGTTAGCGCCAACTAGTGGATGATTTCTTTCAAAACTCTTACAGACCTCTTGGGCCATGAGTTGAACATGCCCATCGAGTTTCGTTCCGATCGGCCTTCGTTAACCTCGTCTAATAGGTGCTCAAATTCATTGGCCAATGGCGGCCATGTTTTTTGAGTTACGCCAATTTCCTCAAACACATACATGGGGCCTTGGACCAAGACACTGCATACCAATTTTCAAGTCAATCGGACTAACGGTCAGGTGGTCATAGCCCTTTTTATGTTTTTTTTATGTTATAGCGCCACCTAGTGTTCGATCGTCGCGATCTTTTTACTGTGACCTCAAACTGTCCTCATACACATGTCTCTTGAGTTTGGTGAAGATATCTCATTTACTTTTCGAGTTATAGCCGTTTTAGTAAAATAGGCTCCTCCCACAACGATCATTTTACTCCCCCTAGCGACCGGAAATCGAAAATTCAACTTTTTTTCGATAACGATTGATAAGCAGACTCCAGAGAACATGTATGCATTTGTTTGGTTTTGATCGGGCGAAAAACCAGGGACTAGTTCGCAAAATTATGTTTTTGACAAAATTCAAAATGGCGGAAAAATTTGCATACCGGAAATGAAATCGGAGATATACGTTTTTTACTTCAGGCCTCCAGCTTTCCAATGATATAAGACACTTGAGTCTACGACTTACGGTTTAGGAGTTATGAGCAGTTTCGCGCAATTGATCGCTATAGCGCCACCTATGGGCCAATCGGGCTCATAATTTGATAACCTCTCCTCGATTT
This sequence comes from Rhinichthys osculus, assembly GCA_029959095.1. Lineage (NCBI taxonomy): Eukaryota > Metazoa > Chordata > Actinopteri > Cypriniformes > Leuciscidae > Rhinichthys > Rhinichthys osculus. The sequence goes on from JARWKJ010000008.1 coordinate 33,288,215, forward strand.
TTGTACTACCATCTGACAAAGTTTCAACTCTCCAGCACTTACGGTTTGGGCTGCACGATGCGTTTTACAGGAGAATAATAATAATAATTAAAGCTGCAAGCAGCATTTAGCGGTGTTCAAGCAGTTAAGGCCTTTAAGGCCGTTAAGCACAAAAGCATCAAAAGACATTAAGTTTTATGTAGCAAGCATTTAACCATTGACATCATAGATGGAATAGACCATGTTTTAGCATGATTTACCATAATATACCAAATTTAGTGTGATTTTTCATGATCTACCATGTTCCAGTATGATTTACCATGAATCTAGCATGATTTAACATAGTTTACCATGATTTACCATGTTATAGGATGATTTACCATGATATACCACATTCTAGAATGATTTACCAGGATTGTAGCATGATTTACCATGATTCATCACATTGCTAGCATGATTTGCCATGATACACCATGTAATAGTATTTTTTACTATGATTTACCATGTTTATATCGTGATTTACCATGATTTACCACATTGCTGCATTGATGTGAAGTGCCAATAAAAATGAAGTGATAAACTCTGACAAAAAATGATTGTGTTATAATAGTTAACATGGAAAAACTGGTTTGCTTTAGTGCTTTGATTTCCTGTTGAAAATCAAGTGTGTCAAAATGAGAGTGAGCCAATAAGTGGTCTTCTACTGCCCTCTGCTGGCCATTCTACTTATTAATAAAGTGTTTTCACAGGTGCTTTTCACACACACACACACACACAAAGTCATTATGAAAATATATTTTAATGGTCTATAAGCATTTAATGTCTTTGCAAGCTATTAATCAGATTATTCAGAATTTATTCAGAAACATGGGACTACACACACACACATTCTATTGTAGATTAAACTGTCTCATTCAGGGTTCACATTTGTCAATGTGACAATGAATTTTGACTAAATGTGATTGTAAATGTTAAAATAGTGATTATGTTAATTCTAAAAATGAATTATAGAACAATGATAGTCAGCATTATGACAAAATTACTATTTTAAACAGCAGGGGGCAGTAAAACACCACTTATTGGCTTAAAATGCCACTATATTCATATCATTTTCAACTTTTTAACTGTTATAGAGGCAAATTTTGTCCAATCTGTCTAAAATTTGTCAAGCTTGTTTAGAGTGATATGTCCTGACCTTTTTTTTTAAGAAGATCTGAGCATTCATTGAAGAGATATAGGTTTTTGGGGACATTTGGTCAAGGCTACATATTGAAGTAACCCTATTATAGCCATCCAAATTAAGAAGTTATACCTTTTCTGATCATTATTGATCTAGAGAGTCCAGAGAATTGTACTGCACTGGTTTTAAACATTATGATATGAAAAGTATACGATCATAGATGGAAAAGACAATTTACAGCCAATACAGGCAATTTACCATAGGAAATGTATGGTTTTAAAGCTTTTTAACAGTTATAGCGCCACCTATGGTCCGATCTCCATGAAACTTTGCATGCTTCCTCACCATGGTATGACACATATACTCATCAATTTTTGTCAAGTTCTGAGTTTTCATTTATGATTTATAGGCTTTTGAGTGTATTTTGACACGCCCCTTTTCTAAATGACCCTGTTACAGTGAACCAAAGGGCAAAGTTCAACTTTTTTTTGATAATTATTGATCTAGAGAGTCCAGAGAATTGTCCTAGACTGGTCTGGTTTTGATCGGGCGAAAAACCAGGGACTAGTTCGCAAAAGTAGGTTTTTAACATATTCGTGAATATTTAATGAACGATTTGATTGACAGCAATGGTTCTAGAGGCAAAGTTGTTCACCATGAGGAGATCTATCAAATGATATGCATTTTGGGGGGATGTGTGCAACACCACGTGATTACAGAGCCGTAAAACTCGTTAGCGCCAACTAGTGGCCGATTTCTTTCAAAACTCTTACAGACCTCTTAGGCCATGAGTCAAACATGCCCATCGAGTTTCGTTCCGATTGGCCTCCGTTAACCTCGTCTCAAATTCATTGGTCGATGGCGGCCATGTTTTTTGAGATACGCCAATGTCCTCATATACATACATGGGGCCTTGGACCAAGACACTGCATACCAATTTTCAAGTCAATCGGACTAACGGTCAGTCCTTTATATGTTTTTTTCATGTTATAGCGCCACCTAGTGTTCGATCGTCGCGATTTTTTTACTGTGACCTCAGATTGAAGTTATGCACACCTGTACCAAGTTTGGTGAACCTACCTAATTGTCTTCTGGAGTTATAGCCATTTTAGTAAAATAGGCTCCTCCCACAACGTTCTTTTTGCGCCCCCTAGCGACCGAAAATCGAAATTTCAACTTTTTTTCGATTATAATTTATATTCAGACTCCACAGAACATTTGTGCACTGGTTTGGTTCCGATCGGTCGAAAAACCAGGGACTAGTTTGCAAAAGTCGTTTTTTGACAAAATTCAAAATGGCGGAAAATCTATCATGACGGAAATGAAATCGGAGATATACGTTTTTTAAGTCAGGAGTCCAGCTTTCCAATGATATAAGACACTTGAGTCTACGACTTACGGTCTAGGAGATATGAGCAGTTTTGCGCAATTGGTTGCTATAGCGCCACCTATGGGCCAATCGGGCTCATAATTTGATAAGCTCTCCTCGATTTTTGTACTACCATCTGACAAAGTTTCAAGTCTCTAGCTCTTACGGTTTGGTCTGCACGATGCGTTTTACGGCAGAAGAATAATAATAATAATAATAATAATAATAATAATAAAAATCAGTACAATTACAATAGGTTTTCAGCACTTCGTGCTTGAACACCTAATAATAATTAAAGCTGCAAGCAGCATTTAGCGGTGTTCAAGCAGTTAAGGCCTTTAAGGCCGTTAAGCACAAAAGCATCAAAATACATTAAGTTTTATATAGCAAGCATCTAACCACTGAGATCATAGATGGAATATACCATGTTTTAGCATGATTTACCATGATATGTTACATTTCAGTGTTATTTTTCATTATTTACAATGTTCCAGTATGATTTACCATGAATCTAGCATGATTTAAAATTGTTTACCATGATATACCAAGTTCTAGTATGATTCACCATTATTTACCCTGTTCTAGCATGATTTACCACAATTGAACATATTCTAGTATGATTTAATATGATTCTAGCATGATTTACCATGTTATAGGATGATTTACCATGATATACCACATTCTAGAATGATTTACCGCAGGATTATAGCATGATTTGCCATGATACACCATGTAATAGTATTGTTTACAATGATTTACCATGTTTCTTCTTCAGAACCGGTGCCCAGTTAACCAATTCCCTGGAACCGTTAGTATGCCTGCTTAACGATTCCGCTTATCGGTTCCGCTCGTTGCAAATGTGTCATGACGTCACACACGCGCTGCGTTATTTTGATTCAGAACGCATCAAACATAACATCGAGGCAGAAGCGCTCGTTTGGTTATATTTCACGCGAAAAGACGACAATATATGAGGTGCCGTCTAGGGCTTAAATCAAACTTCATTCACGCACACAAATATGAAACCAGGGATGGAAATTAACTTTTTTGTCCACCGGCCACTGTGGCTGGTGGATTTCAAAATCTACCAGCCACTCAATGTTTTTACCAGCCACTTTCTTGTTTTTAACCGACAATGTGTAACTGCATGTGAAAATTAATACTACAAGAATACTTAAACAGTTCATTTAATCTCAAGTCTCAATGAAATACTGACATTTTCTCTTTCTCTCACCCTCGGCCTCATCCACCTAATCTGTCATTTATTTTTGTTTTGATGATAATTTGAGCCAGCCTCCAAAAGTAATTAACCTGTCCTGTGATTTTTTTTTTCTCTCACACAACACTCTCCAAACACGGATTTATGAGCTATAGTATGTTGGTTGCCTTTACATTAGAATAATATTTAATATAATCTAGATATGAAATGGAATAAATAGCATTCAATACAAAATGAATATGTCTCATATATTGAAATCAAGTTTTATGTGATAAAATATTTGCTTTGTTGTGCATTAGAACCACATTAGGCATTTAGTACAAAATAATTTATTGAAGCATCCAGATGCTTCACCACGTGACAGCAGCTAGGCTCCTGATTGGTTAACGCGACGCGAATTGACGCTAAAGTTCAGATTTTTCAACTCGGGCGGCAGACGCGAATTCGCGTCAAACGCGTGAATGCACAAAAGCACTCAATAAAATCATGCGCGCGGAACGCGTCAGACGCTCGAACTTGCCGCGCGAATGAGGCGTATTCGCATCTACCACGGCGCGCTCTAAACCTCATTCGCGCCGCAGGAATTTTTTACGCGCGTAACGCGTCTTTGCATTGAAATCACTCGCGCCAGACGCTCTATTCTCGTCTGGTGTGAACGCACTATGATGTTTTCTCTGCAGACCTCTACGCCTGCGATGTAACCATAGACAGTAAAAGAGGATGTAACGCCACATTTTGTTTGAAGGTGTGCCTCCTCTAAAAGTGTCCGCCGTCCGGGTGAAACAGTATGCTATTTTTATTTACCCACCACGGTGGCCGGTAGGTGAAGTGAGTTTACCCGCCACAACACAAAACCGAAGGCAAAGCCCGAGGCAAATCAAAAAGGTATCTATTCACAGAAGTTTTGCTGTGGATTATGTCAGTTATGGATACTAACGGACTACTTTGTATTAATGATGAATGATATTTGTGTATGCGAATGTATGTCGGTGGTGAGAACTGAATGTAACGTTAATAAAACACTCATGTAAAGCGCTTTGTGACTAGCTAACGTTACATGTCTGTGAAAGGCGCTAGCAGCTATATGAATACAGATCTTCTTCTATTACAGAATGTCTTATCAATATATAGACAGTCTCCTAGCGCCTGCATTGACCAGGTACCACAGAAAGCTGTCGCTTGTAGGTTTACAATCTTGTCCCTATCGGCATCCTGCTGAGTCCTCCTGGGAGAACAACCCAAAAGCATGGCCCAGGCTCGAGTATCCAGACATATATAATTACCTCATCAAATCCCCTGGTATGAACACCATGTGTACATACCACGTGTCCTACACTTGCTGTCATGTTTAAATACCCATCAAGCATTGATTACATTAACTATGTAATCGATTTATTATTCATTAAAAAAAACTTAATTCAAAAGCACCATGTTACAAAGTGGCTGTAATGAGCTCAGTCTGTCAGTGGCACAGCTTGTACAATGTCAGTGAGGGACACAGTTTTTTCAAAAAGCCAAAAAAAGGCTAACTGCATAAATGTATCTTATTCCCCACACAACTACCATTAGTGCATTCCATTGTTGCTTTTCCAGGGTGGCCGCGGGTCCTTAAAAAAGTCTTAAAATGTCTTAAATAAAGTTTTCCTAATAAAAGGCCTTAAAAAGTATTAAAATGTCTTAAATTCAGATTCTATGGGTCTTAAATATTTCTGGTCACATTACCGCTAAAATTTATCCAGTCTGACGGACCCAATGTCCGTCTAATAACCAGTGAAGCATCGAATCGTGAGAATGATTCTGATTTTATTACATAAACAGTGATTGATAATGATAATGCAGGACTCGACATTAACGCTTGTCCGCCTGATGAGAACATCAACAAAAACAAAAATAACTAGGGAATGACTAAACCGAGAGAATGATTCTGATTTTATTACTTTTATTGTAAGTTGCGATCGATTGTGGATAGTAAATGTATTACTGACGGTAAGGTTGCGCTGTTGACGCTCGCGCAGCCTCTCGAGGAGAAATCTACACAAATGAGCGCAACACACACACTCATTTAACAACATACTGCCAATAATAAATCTAAATGTAGAGTTTTATATGTTTAACATATGTTAAGCAAACTGAATTATTTTTCCTGAATACCATCACGATTGAAAATGTGACATTGATTTCCTACAACAGTTCAATAAACAGTTAAAATTAAGTCACTTACATTTTAGATGCAATATTGGCTGTTTTTTGTTCTGTTTCAGCAGCGAAAATAGTTCCAAACAAAAATCACAGCAGAACCACGGCGGATCTCACAGGAACACTCGACCTGTTTTCATTACTGAATGATTCAGCATTTTGATCGAATCGGTTGAGTCAAAGATTCAATGACCCATACGTTAACATCTATCTCATTCTTGAATGAATCAACCGTTAAAACGAATCGTTTGTATGAATGAATCAATGACTCAATGACTCAATGACTCACTCATTAAGACGGTCGCCTGCCGCCACCTACTGGCGGTTTAGTGTTATGTTTAAAAGTAGTATCATTCTTTCCAACGTTTCTTATTTGTATATTTAAATCAATTTCATAACATTATTTTATGCAATTGTAATTTTTCAGTGTAAATGATTTAATTTGATCAGCCCTTTGTCGAGCCCTGTAATGTATTTCTGCAGCGCTGTTGAGACTCACGCTGCCTGTCTGTGTGAAAGATTTTAAAGTGAGAAATCAAAACTAATGTGCATAACAGCACATAAAAAAACTCAAAGAAGAAACATACTGAGGTAAAAATAAAAAATGTTGAGTTTTTTTATTTATAACATATGATATAGTTTTTTATTTTATTTTTTATTATAAGATATAGTTAAGTGACAGGAGCTATTTTGCTGAATATTCTCACGATTGCAAATATTACATTGATTTTAGTTCAATAAACAAGTAGTTAATATTAAATTACTTCAATTGCTTAGGTTAAACATTAAATATTACATATACGTATGTAAAATAATGTGTATTTCCATCACAGGTTTGGTATTAAATTTCATTCAAGGTGGCATTAAAAAGGTCTTAAAAAGTCTTAAATTTAACTTGTTTATATCTATAAACACCCTGTTTTCAGTGTAGAGCTGCGACCATTATGCATAGCAATGTCATAACATAGCAACAGAAAATTGAGTGGCCATCTCTGCAGTGGTATTATTTTGTTATTCTTTGATTTGTCCCTCAATTTGTCCATTCATTTAAGATTACATTTCTATTTAGATTTAAAGTAAAATGGTATGTGCATACCCTATATTCACGTGTTGCTTAATGGCGGGCGCTTGTTTGTTTTACCCTTCGCCGCGTTGCTATGCGCGCGCAGTGCATTATGGGAGTAAAAGTCCCGGATGTCCGACCTTGAGAATGACGGCGCCTCATAACAATATGGTCACTTGCTGCAACACCTGTAAAATTTCCATTTCGTCAAGGGGGGGGGCCTCCAATATGCAGAAACATTTGGCCACACATCATGAACAGACTTTAGTCCCATGAATCTTAAACTGGAATGTCACTGTTTCTGTCACTACGACTTCACGAACGGGTGAACACGCGCACGCACACATGGGATATGTTATTGTGAAAATATCTTTTAATGGTGTATAAGCATGCATTTAACATATTTCTTTGTGATGTAATAATATAAAACTATATTAAAACTAATAAAAAAATAGCTTTAAGCGTTTGTTTGTTAGCCAATGCTGAAATCTGATAAAAAAGATTAAAAATGTCGGTAACACTTTACAATAAGGTTCATTTATTAAACAGTAGTTAATGTATTAATTAACATGAACCATGAGCAATACATTTGTTACTGTTTTTGTTCATCTTTGTTAACATTAGTTAATACAAATCCAGCTGTTCATTGTTAGTTTATGTTAGTTCACAGTGCATTAACTAATGTTAACAAGATTTTAATAAAGTATTTGTAAATGTTGAAATTAACATTAACAAAGATTAACAAATGCTGAAGGAGTATTGTTCATTCTTAGTTAATGTTAACTACATTAGTTAACATTAACTAAGAATTCGTCGCGGGGGGCGTTCCCGAGCCCCGCAACGATAGATTTGGATCAAGAACCCCGAGAGAACCTTACCTAGCGTGCAGAGACTTTCTGTTTTCGAGTTATGAGTGAATTTGTACTTGGGGGGCGTGGCCCAACGTTATACTTTCGTTTTCAGCCTTCCTGTGACACAATTGTAAATAGTAATAAATAAAATAAATAAATGCAGTCCATAATACTCCAATAGATGAATTGGGACAAAATGTGATTGTAAATGTTAAAATAATGATTTAATAAAGTCTACATTTCAATTCTTTATAACAATATTAGGGAGTAGTATGATGAAATGACAGCAGGGGGCAGTAAAATACCACTTATTGGCTGTTATAGCCATCCAAAATCTTATAGCCATCCAATTTACACTATTATAACCATTCAAATAAAGAAATTATACCTTTTCTGATAATTATTGATCTAGAGAGTCCAGATAATTGTACTGCACTGGTTTTTAACATTAAGATTTGAAAATTGTACTATCATAGATGGAAAAGGCCATTTACAGCCAATACAGGCAATTTACCATAGGAAATGCATGGTTTTAAAGCTTTTCAACAGTTATAGCGCCACCTATTGTCCGATCTCCATGAAACTTTGCATGCTTCTTCACCATGGTATGACACATATGCTCATCAATTTTTGTCAAGTTCTGAGTTTTTATTTATGATTTATAGGCTTGAGTGTATTTGGACACGCCCCTTTTCTAAATGACCCTATTATAGCCATACGAAAAATGCAAAAGTTCAACTTTTTTTCAATAATTATTGATCTAGAGAGTCCAGAGAATTTACCTAGACTGGTCTGGTTCCGATCGGGCGAAAAACCAGGGACTAGTTCGCAAAAGTAGGTTTTTAACATATTCGTGAATATTTAATGAACGATTTAATTGACAGCAATGGTTCTAGAGGCAAAGTTGTTTAGCATGAGGAGATCTATCAAATTATATGCATATTGTGGGGATGTGTGCAACACCACGTGATTACAGAGCCGTAAAACTCGTTAGCGCCAACTAGTGGCCGATTTCTTTCAAAACTCTTACAGACCTCTTGGGCCATGAGTTGAACATGCCCATCGAGTTTCGTTCCGATCGGCCTTCGTTAACCTCGTATAATAGGTGCTCAAATTCATTGGCCAATGGCGGCCATGTTTTTTGAGATACGCAAATTTACTCATACACATACATGGGGCCTTGGACCAAGACACTGCATACCAATTTTCAAGTCAATCGGACTAACGGTCAGGTGGTCATAGCCCTTTTTATGTTTTTTTTTATGTTATAGCGCCACCTAGAGTTCGATCGTCGCGATCTTTTTACTGTGACCTCAAACTGTCCTCATACACATGTCTCTTGAGTTTGGTGAAGATATCTCATTTACTTTTCGAGTTATAGCCATTTTAGTAAAATAGGCTCCTCCCACAACGATCATTTTACTCCCCCTAGCGACCGGAAATCGAAAATTCATTTTTTTTTCGATAACGATTGATAATCAGACTCCAGAGAACAGGTATGCATTTGTTTGGTTTTGATCGGGCGAAAAACCAGGGACTAGTTCGCAAAATTAGGTTTTTGACAAAATTCAAAATGGCGGAAAAATTTGCATACCGGAAATGAAATCGGAGATATACGTTTTTTACTTCAGGCCTCCAGATTTCCAATGATATAAGACACTTGAGTCTACGACTTACGGTTTAGGAGTTATGAGCAGTTTCGCGCAATTGATTGCTATAGCGCCACCTATGGGCCAATCGGGCTCATAATTTGATAACCTCTCCTCGATTTTTGTACTACCATCTGACAAAGTTTCAACTCTCCAGCACTTACGGTTTGGGCTGCACGATGCGTTTTACAGGAGAATAATAATAATAATAATAATAATAATTAAAGCTGCTAGCAGCATTTAGCGGTGTTCAAGCATTTTAGACAGTTAAGACAGTTAAGACAGTTAAGCTCAAAAGCATCAAAAGACATTAAGGTTTATGTAGCAAGCATTTAACCACTGACATCATAGATGGAATAGACCATGTTTTAGCATGATTTGCCATGATATACAACATTTCAGTGTGATTGTTAATGATTTACTATGTTACAGTATGATTTACCATAGTTTACTATGATATACCGAGTTCTAGTATGATTCACCATGGTTTACCCTATTCTTGCATGATTTACCACAATTGAACACATTCTAGTAGCCTATGATGTAATATGATTCTAGCATGCTTTATCATAGTTTACCTTGATTTGTCTTAGTTTACCTTGATTTACCATGTTATAGGATGATTTACCAGGATTGTAACATGCTTTACCATGATTAATCACATTGCTAGCATGATTTACCATGATACACCATGTAATAATATTATTTACTGTGATTTACCATGTTTCTATCGTGATTTACCATTATTTACCACGTTGCTAGCAATTATGTGAAGCTTCAGAACAGTAAAGTGAATTGAAAGACAAAATATGATTGTGTTATTATAGTAATTGTCACATAAGGTTATTTTTTAGTGTCTAAATATATGAATGCAAAAGCACATGTGAAAAGACTATTAATAAGTATAATGTCCAGCAGAGGGTAGTAGAAGACCACTTATTGCTATAGTACCACTTTTATTTTGAACTACTTGGTTTAATCAGTATTGTGCACTAAAGCAAACCAGTCTTTCAATGTGAATTCCATTGTGCATGCTTACACACACACACACACACACACACACACACACACACACACAATTTTGGGTTATGATATTGTGAAAATCTCTTTTTGTGGTCCTTAAGCATTTCAGATATTTATTTGTGATGTAAAAATATTAAACTTTCTAATAAATCATTACTTAATATTATATTATTTATTATAAATATTATTTCCAACATAATAAATATCTTTAAGCATTTGTTTGTTAGCCATTGCTGAAAACTGGTTAAAAAGATTAAAAATGTCTAATGCTGTTGCTCCCTCTAGTGGACAACAGCGGTTTTACAGCCTACATAAACGGTTGAAATGAATGACGGGAAATTCGTTTTTTTTTTTTTACTTATATCTTGGGAAGGAGAAAGTGAAAAAATCTGAAACTCAGAACTTAGATAGTGTTAGAGGAGCTCTGTTGATCAAGACCATCCCGGTACCAAGCCCCGCGACGATAGATTTGGATCAAGATCCCCGAGAGGACCTTACCATCAAAATTTGAGCGCGCAGAGACTTTCCGTTTTCGAGTTATGAGTGTATTTGTACTTGGGGGGCGTGGCCCAATGTTTTACTTTCGTTTTGAGGCTTCCTGTGACAATTAATTATAGAGGCAAATTTTGTCTGATTTGTCTGAAATTTTTCAATGCCGTTCAGAGTGATATTACACATGTTCTTGACATTTTTAAAAGAAGATCTGAGCATTCATTTAAGAGATCAGCATTTACAGCCAATACAGGCAATTTACCATAGGAAATGTATGGTTTTAAAGCTTTTTGATAGTTATAGCGCCAGCTATGGTCCGATCTCCATGAAACTTTGCATGCTTCTTCACCATGTTATGACACATATGCTCACCAATTTTTGTGAAGTTCTGAGTTTTTATTTATGATTTATAGGCTTTTGTGTGTATTTGACACACCCCTTTTCTAAATGACTCTGTTATAGCCATACGAAAAATGCAAAGGTTCATGATTTACCACAATTGAACATATTCTAGTATGATTTAATATGATTCTAGCATGATTTACCATGTTATAGGATGATTTACCATGATATACCACATTCTAGAACAGGGTATCAGCACACTTCTTAAAGCAGCGCTCAGTAAGAATTCCGTTTTTGTCAAACAGCGACCCCTAGAGTCGCTGTGGAGCACTTGTACTGTCGTGAATAGCACTCACGCAGAGATGGCTCGCACTCACGGCCGGATCCCCTCCCCCTGTACACCGGTACCTGTTCAGTGGGATGGACGCTGTAACGAGTGGAAATAAGGTATGGCCCCTTTAAGAGCTGCGCGCGCCCAACACCACATGTATACGGCGCCGGGTTATTTCTGTTTGATGCTCATTTTATCAGAATTTTATCAGATCTGTTTTTTTGCCGTAAAGCAATTTGTTACCTCGCGAGACCTGATATCACACGATACTTCCTAACACTCAGGCCGGCGGCTCGCCGGCCCAAAGTTGCAAGGGTGGTTTTGCGGCTCACAGGCACCAGGGGGGTGCGAGACGACCACCATTCAACACGAAATCAGTAATATAAACATTACAATGACTCCAAAGCTGTTCGGTTAAGGTAAAAAAGTTACTTAGTTCACCTTTAAAGTCAAATTTAAGGCTTTTTAAGACCTTTTTAAGACCTGAAGAAATCAAAATTAATACCTTACATTAGGGGTGCGCAATATTTAAAAAAAAATGTCTCAATATTTTCAAAGTTTTGTTGATGATAATTAGATGATATTTTACTGATTGTGTTTGTGTACTGGTACCATGGCTGGTTTAGGCCTGTTGTTGACAGCTGACTCACGAAGATATTCATATTTTTCATATTCTATGCAGTGGTCAGTTCACAGCAGTGAAAGGAATTAACATTTTTTTATTAAAGGGCAATATTTGCAACCTTAAATTGAGTTCCAGGGGCATTTTCACCCATATATGGACTTTCTTTTTTTTTTTTTACTTAGAGGTATGCATCACCTTTTATGTCAAATTCTAACATTCAAATTAAATTATATTAGAATAATAACACAATACCACTGTTACCAGTTATATTAAATCATTAAATCAAAATCCATCTTTGCAGTGCAGAGGAGACACAGAAGCAGCATCAGAACTGGCATTAATATATTTATACTCCATTTACAATTGCATAAATAAAGCTATGATATATTCAATTCTTTCAATTATTAATTCAATATTTAAATATGAACTGATTTCTAATTGTAACATTTTAATTACAGGGTACTTTAAATGTGAAACTAAACCCGCCAGTAGGTGGCGGCAAGTCACTGTCTCAGGGAGTCATTCATACGAACGATTTGTTCAAACGGCTGATTCATTCAGGAACTGCAAGTGATTGTTCATTGAATCGTTAAAATGATTCGTTCAAAACGCGGATTTCAGTCAAGAAATCATCGCTGTCTTTTGCATTGAGACTCTGCTACGGTTTCATTTTGAAATTCTCGTCAGCGAAATAAAGGGAAAACAAACAATATTGACAATATGGTTTATAAAATGTAACAATGTTAATTTAACTGTTATAAAATAAATATCATATTTGCTATTGTGCACGGGAAAACAGCCCTCTTGCTGATGTAATATTGTATGATAACAACATATGATATATAAAATACAAAAACTTTATACGTCTATTAGGGAACATACCTATAACTGCACTGACACATCACGCAGTGAAAGCAAGCATGAGAGACAAATGCGATGTCAGCTCGCAGTGCGCCCTCGTACATAGTTAACGTTAAAGTAAAACAATGATTACAATATCATAATAGACAATACACATCGCACACCACTACGCACATAAAGAATGAACTGAAATTAACCAGCTTTCTTCTCTCTCCTGCTGTTTCGCGTGCAGGAGACAGACGTAATGCTGGCGCGAATGTGACGCGAAATGTCACGTGAACGAGCAAATCCACAAAGAACGAATAGTAAAAAAAAAAAGTACGCTAATTAGATAGTTTTAATTTGGAAAACATTTAGATATGTCTAACTCAAATTGCCATTGAAAATTTAAGACCTTTCATAAGTCAAAATAAGACTTTTTAAGACTTTTTAAGGCCATAAATTTTTAAAATCTAATTTAAGACTTTTTAAGGACCCGCGGATACCCTGTAGAATGATTTACCGCAGGATTATAGCATGATTTGCCATGATACACCATGTAATAGTATTGTTTACAATGATTTACCATGTTTCTTCTTCAGAACCGGTGCCCAGTTAACCAATTCCCTGGAACCGTTAGTATGCCTGCTTAACGATTCCGCTTATCGGTTCCGCTCGTTGCAAATGTGTCATGACGTCACACACGAGCTGCGTTATTTTGATTCAGAACGCATCAAACATAACATCGAGGCAGAAGCGCTCGTTTGGTTATATTTCATGCAAAAAGACGACAATATATGAGGTGCCGTCTAGGGCTTAAATCAAACTTCATTCACGCACACAAATATGAAACACTTGCATATACACGTATACTAAGTAGTCAAACATACATGTATACTGCTGAATGCTCAAACAAATACATATGAAATGCACAACGACACACCTAAAGTCGCTCACGCATACATGCAAACTCTACACACACGAGATGCGCAAAACTCTCCAGGCACATACTCATCTGAGACGCGCGCGCGCACACACAACTTAAACTGGAATGTCACTGTTTCTGTCACTGCGACTTCACGAACGGGTGAACACGCGCACGCACACACACATCACTTTTGAAGTAAAATTGAGGATGCAGTGCATGTAGATGCATCGAGATATCAAATTGAACTGAATCGATAACATGATAATCGTAATCGAACCGAACCGTGAGACCATTGTAGGTTCACACCCCTAATACTCTGTGCTGTGTCAGCGAGTTAATAATAATTAACAAACAAAATAAGTTATAAGTTCAATAAGTTAATACAAACAAACAAATTTGTACTTATTCCCTCACCCAATGAGAATCGATAAGAGAATCGATAAGGAATCGAATCGATAAGCAATATCGATAATGGAATCGGAATTGTTAAATTCTTATCAATTCCCATCCCTAATCAAGTGTGTCAAAATTAAAGTGAGCCAATAAGTGGTCTTCTACTGCCCTCTGCTGGTCACACAAGTGCTTCTGCATTCAAATGTAGACATATGCTTACACACACACACACGGGATATGTTATTGTGAAAATCTCTTTTAATGGTGTATAAGCATGCATTTAACATATTTCTTTGTGATGTAATAATATAAAACTATATTAAAACTAATAAAAAAATAGCTTTAAGCGTTTGTTTGTTAGCCAATGCTGAAAGCTGATAAAAAAGATTTAAAATGTCGGTAACACTTTACAATAAGGTTCATTTATTAAACAGTAGTTAATGTATTAATTAACATGAACCATGAGCAATACATTTGTTACTGTTTTTGTTCATCTTTGTTAACATTAGTTAATACAAATCCAGCTGTTCATTGTTAGTTCATGTTAGTTCACAGTGCACTAACTAATGTTAACAAGATTTTAATAAAGTATTTGTAAATGTTGAAATTAACATTAACAAAGATTAACAAATGCTGAAGGAGTATTGTTCATTCTTAGTTAATGTTAACTACATTAGTTAACATTAACTAAGAATTCGTCGCGGGGGGCGTTCCCGAGCCCCGCGACGATAGATTTGGATCAAGAACCCCGAGAGAACCTTACCTAGCGTGTAGAGACTTTCTGTTTTCGAGTTATGAGTGAATTTGTACTTGGGGGGCGTGGCCCAACGTTATACTTTCGTATTTTAGCCTTCCTGTGACACAATTGTAAATAGTAATAAATAAAATAAATAAATGCAGTCCATAATACTCCAATAGATGAATTTGGACAAAATGTGATTGTAAATGTTAATATAATGATTTAATAAAGTCTACATTTCAATTATATATAACAATATTAGGGAGTAGTATGATGAAATGACAGCAGGGGGCAGTAAAATACCACTTATTGGCTGTTATAGCCATCCAAAATGTTACAGCCATCCAATTTACACTATTATAGCCATTCAAATGAAGAAGTTCAACCTTTTCTGATAATTATTGATGTAGAGAGTCCAGAGAATTGTACTGCACCGGTTTTAAACATTAAGATTTTATGATCATAGATGGAAAAGGCCATTTACAGCCAATACAGGCAATTTACCATAGGAAATGCATGGTTTTAAAGCTTTTCAACAGTTATAGCGCCACCTATTGTCCGATCTCCATGAAACTTTGCATGCTTCTTCACCATGGTATGACACATATGCTCATCATTTTTTGTCAAGTTCTGAGTTTTTATTTATGATTTATAGGCTTTTGTGTGTATTTGACACGCCCCTTTTCTAAATTACCCTGTTATAGCCATACGAAAAATGCAAAAGTTCAACTTTTTTTCAATGATTATTGATCTAGAGAGTCCAGAGAATTGCCCTAGACTGGTCGGGTTCTGATCGGGCGAAAATCCAGGGACTAGTTCGCAAAAGTAGGTTTTTAACATATTCGTGAATATTTAATGAACGATTTGATTGACAGCAATGGTTCTAGAGGCAAAGTTGTTCAGCCTGAGGAGATCTATCAAATGATATGCATATTTTGGGGATGTGGGCAACACCACGTGATTACAGAGCCATAAAACTTGTTAGCGCCAACTAGTGGCCAATTTCTTTCAAAACTCTTACAGACCTCTTGGGCCATGAGTCAAACATGCCCATCGAGTTTCGTTCCGATTGGCCTCCGTTAACCTTGTCTAATAGGTGCTCAAATTCATTGGCCGATGGCGGCCATGTTTTTTGTGTTATGCCAATTTCCTCATACACATTCATGGCACCTTGGACCAAGACACTGCATACCAATTTTCAAGTCAATCGGACTAACGGTCAGGTTGTCATAGCCCTTTTTATGTTTATTTAATGTTATAGCGCCACCTAGTGTTAGATCGACGCGGTTTTTTTACTGTGACCTCAGACTGTCCTCATACACATGTCTCTTGAGATTGGTGAAGATGTCTCATTTACTTCTCGAGTTATAGCCATTTTAGTAAAATAGGCTCCTCCCACAACGATCATTTTACTCCCCCTAGCGACCGTGAATCGAAAATTCAACTTTTTTTCAATGATTATTGATATTCAGACTTCAGACAACATGTATGCATTTGTTTGGTTTTGATCGGGCGAAAAACCAGGGACTAGTTCGCAAAAATAGGTTTTTGACAAAATTCAAAATGGCGGAAAAATTTGCATACCGGAAATGAAATCGGAGATATACGTTTTTTACGTCAGGCCTCCAGCTTTCCAATGATATAAGACACTTGAGTCTACGACATACGGTTTAGGAGTTATGAGCAGTTTCGCGCAATTGATTGCTGTAGCGCCACCTATAGGCCAATCGGGGTCATACTTTCTGAGGCTCTCCTCGATTTTTGTACTACCATCTGACAAAGTTTCAGAGCTCCAGCCCTTACGGTTTGTTCTGCACGATGCGTTTTACGGCAGAAGAATAATAATAATAATAATAATTAAAGCTGCTAGCAGCATTTAGCGGTGTTCAAGCATTTAAGACAGTTAAGACAGTTAAGACAGTTAAGCTCAAAAGCATCAAAAGACATTAAGGTTTATGTAGCAAGCATTTAACCACTGACATCATAGATGGAATAGACCATGTTTTAGCATGATTTACCATGATATACAACATTTCAGTGTGATTGTTAATGATTTACTATGTTACAGTATGATTTACCATAGTTTACTATGATATACCGAGTTCTAGTATGATTCACCATGGTTTACCCTGTTCTTGCATGATTTACCACAATTGAACACATTCTAGTAGCCTATGATGTAAAATGATCATAGTTTATCATAGTTTACCTTGATTTGTCTTAGTTTACCTTGATTTACCATGTTATAGGATGATTTACCAGGATTGTAACATGCTTTACCATGATTAATCACATTGCTAGCATGATTTACCATGATACACCATGTAATAATATTATTTACTGTGATTTACCATGTTTTTATCGTGATTTACCATGATTTACCACGTTGCTAGCAATTATGTGAAGCTTCAGAACAGTAAAGTGAATTGAAAGACAAAATATGATTGTGTTATTATAGTAATTGTCACATAAGGTTATTTTTTAGTGTCTAAATATATGAATGCAAAAGCACATGTGAAAAGACTATTAATAAGTATAATGTCCAGCAGAGGGTAGTAGAAGACCACTTATTGCTATAGTACCACTTTTATTTTGAACAACTTGGTTTAATCAGTATTGTGCACTAAAGCAAACCAGTCTTTCAATGTGAATTCCATTGTGCATGCTTACACACACACACACACACACACACACACACAATTTTGGGTTATGATATTGTGAAAATCTCTTTTTGTGGTCCTTAAGCATTTCAGATATTTATTTGTGATGTAAAAATATTAAACTTTCTAATAAATCATTATTTAATATTATATTATTTATTATAAATATTATTTCCAACATAATAAATATCTTTAAGCATTTGTTTGTTAGCCATTGCTGAAAACTGGTTAAAAAGATTAAAAATATCTAATGCTGTTGCTCCCTCTAGTGGACAACAGCGGTTTTACAGCCTACATAAACGGTTGAAATGAATGACGGGAAATTCGTTTTTTTTTTTTTACTTATATCTCGGGAAGGAGAAAGTGAAAAAATCTGAAACTCAGAACTTAGATAGTGTTAGAGGAGCTCTGTTGATCAAGACCATCCCGGTGTTGCTGGGTGATTGGGGGTGGGAGTAATGTCCGTTTAAATGCATATCTTTGTGGGCTTATATCTCGGGAATGCCCAGGCCAAATCGCACCAAACTCGAATCGAAGCTAGATGAGGACGGGCCCTTTCCAACAAGGATCTAGATGGTCTGGATCAAGAGTTACAGCCGTTTCAAGTTGGGGTTCTCACAGATTAGCGATCCGCACGGGAGGGGGGGGGGGGGGGGGGGGGGGGGGGCGCTCCCAAGCCCCGCGACGATAGATTTGGATCAAGATCCCCGAGAGGACCTTACCATCAAAATTTGAGCGCGCAGAGACTTTCCGTTTTCGAGTTATGAGTGTATTTGTACTTGGGGGGCGTGGCCCAATGTTTTACTTTCGTTTTGAGGCTTCCTGTGACAATTAATTATAGAGGCAAATTTTGTCTGATTTGTCTGAAATTTTTCAATGCCGTTCAGAGTGATATTACACATGTTCTTGACATTTTTAAAAGAAGATCTGAGCATTCATTTAAGAGATCAGCATTTACAGCCAATACAGGCAATTTACCATAGGAAATGTATGGTTTTAAAGCTTTTTGATAGTTATAGCGCCAGCTATGGTCCGATCTCCATGAAACTTTGCATGCTTCTTCACCATGTTATGACACATATGCTCACCAATTTTTGTGAAGTTCTGAGTTTTTATTTATGATTTATAGGCTTTTGTGTGTATTTGACACACCCCTTTTCTAAATGACTCTGTTATAGCCATACGAAAAATGCAAAGGTTCATGATTTACCACAATTGAACATATTCTAGTATGATTTAATATGATTCTAGCATGATTTACCATGTTATAGGATGATTTACCATGATATACCACATTCTAGAACAGGGTATCAGCACACTTCTTAAAGCAGCGCTCAGTAAGAATTCCGTTTTTGTCAAACAGCGACCCCTAGAGTCGCTGTGGAGCACTTGTACTGTCGTGAATAGCACTCACGCAGAGATGGCTCGCACTCACGGCCGGATCCCCTCCCCCTGTACACCGGTACCTGTTCAGTGGGATGGACGCTGTAACGAGTGGAAATAAGGTATGGCCCCTTTAAGAGCTGCGCGCGCCCAACACCACATGTATACGGCGCCGGGTTATTTCTGTTTGATGCTCATTTTATCAGAATTTTATCAGATCTGTTTTTTTGCCGTAAAGCAATTTGTTACCTCGCGAGACCTGATATCACACGATACTTCCTAACACTCAGGCCGGCGGCTCGCCGGCCCAAAGTTGCAAGGGTGGTTTTGCGGCTCACAGGCACCAGGGGGGTGCGAGACGACCACCATTCAACACGAAATCAGTAATATAAACATTACAATGACTCCAAAGCTGTTCGGTTAAGGTAAAAAAGTTACTTAGTTCACCTTTAAAGTCAAATTTAAGGCTTTTTAAGACCTTTTTAAGACCTGAAGAAATCAAAATTAATACCTTACATTAGGGGTGCGCAATATTTTAAAACAAATGTCTCAATATTTTCAAAGTTTTGTTGATGATAATTAGATGATATTTTACTGATTGTGTTTGTGTACTGGTACCATGGCTGGTTTAGGCCTGTTGTTGACAGCTGACTCACGAAGATATTCATATTTTTCATATTCTATGCAGTGGTCAGTTCACAGCAGTGAAAGGAATTAACATTTTTTTATTAAAGGGCAATATTTGCAACCTTAAATTGAGTTCCAGGGGCATTTTCACCCATATATGGACTTTCTTTTTTTTTTTTTTACTTAGAGGTATGCATCACCTTTTATGTCAAATTCTAACATTCAAATTAAATTATATTAGAATAATAACACAATACCACTGTTACCAGTTATATTAAATCATTAAATCAAAATCCATCTTTGCAGTGCAGAGGAGACACAGAAGCAGCATCAGAACTGGCATTAATATATTTATACTCCAATTACAATTGCATAAATAAAGCTATGATATATTCAATTCTTTCAATTATTAATTCAATATTTAAATATGAACTGATTTCTAATTGTAACATTTTAATTACAGGGTACTTTAAATGTGAAACTAAACCCGCCAGTAGGTGGCGGCAAGTCACTGTCTCAGGGAGTCATTCATACAAACGATTTGTTCAAACGGCTGATTCATTCAGGAACTGCAAGTGATTGTTCATTGAATCGTTAAAATGATTCGTTCAAAACGCGGATTTCAGTCAAGAAATCATCGCTGTCTTTTGCATTGAGTCTCTGCTACGGTTTCATTTTGAAATTCTCGTCAGCGAAATAAAGGGAAAACAAACAATATTGACAATATTGTTTATAAAATGTAACAATGTTAATTTAACTGTTATAAAATAAATATCATATTTGCTATTGTGCACGGGAAAACAGCCCTCTTGCTGATGTAATATTGTATGATAACAACATATGATATATAAAATATAAAAACTTTATACGTCTATTAGGGAACATACCTATAACTGCACTGACACATCACGCAGTGAAAGCAAGCATGAGAGACAAATGCGATGTCAGCTCGCAGTGCGCCCTCGTACATAGTTAACGTTAAAGTAAAACAATGATTACAATATCATAATAGACAATACACATCGCACACCACTACGCACATAAAGAATGAACTTACAATTGAACTGAAATTAACCAGCTTTCTTCTCCTCTCCTGCTGTTTCGTGTGCAGGAGACAGACGTAATGCTGGCGCGAATGTGACGCGAAATGTCACGTGAACGAGCAAATCCACAAAGAACGAATAGTAAATAAAAAAGTACGCTAATTAGATAGTTTTAATTTGGAAAACATTTAGATATGTCTAACTCAAATTGCCATTGAAAATTTAAGACCTTTCATAAGTCAAAATAAGACTTTTTAAGGCCATAAATTTTTAAAATCTAATTTAAGACTTTTTAAGGACCCGCGGATACCCTGAAGAATGATTTACCGCAGGATTATAGCATGATTTGCCATGATACACCATGTAATAGTATTGTTTACAATGATTTACCATGTTTCTTCTTCAGAACCGGTGCCCAGTTAACCAATTCCCTGGAACCGTTAGTATGCCTGCTTAACGATTCCGCTTATCGGTTCCGCTCGTTGCAAATGTGTCATGACGTCACACACGAGCTGCGTTATTTTGATTCAGAACGCATCAAACATAACATCGAGGCAGAAGCGCTCGTTTGGTTATATTTCACGCGAAAAGACGACAATATATGAGGTGCCGTCTAGGGCTTAAATCAAACTTCATTCACGCACACAAATATGAAACACTTGCATATACACGTATACTAAGTAGTCAAACATACATGTATACTGCTAAATGCTCAAACAAATACATATGAAATGCACAACGACACACCTAAAGTCGCTCACGCATACATGTAAACTCTACACACACGAGATGCGCAAAACTCTCCAGGCACATACTCATCTGAGACGCGCGCGCGCACACACAACTTAAACTGGAATGTCACTGTTTCTGTCACTGCGACTTCACGAACGGGTGAACACGCGCACACACACACACATCACTTTTGAAGTAAAATTGAGGATGCAGTGCATGTAGATGCATCGAGATTGAACTGAATCGATAACATGATAATCGTAATCGAACCGAACCGTGAGACCATTGTAGGTTCACACCCCTAATATCTGTGCTGTGTCAGCGAGTTAATAATAATTAACAAACAAAATAAGTTATAAGTTCAATAAGTTAATACAAACAAACAAATTTGTACGTATTCCCTCACCCAATAAGAATCGATAAGAGAATCGATAAGGAATCGAATCGATAAGCAATATCGATAATGGAATCGGAATTGTTAAATTCTTATCAATTCCCATCCCTAATCAAGTGTGTCAAAATGAAAGTGAGCCAATAAGTGGTCTTCTACTGCCCTCTGCTGGTCACACAAGTGCTTTTGCAATCATATGTAGACATATGCTTACACACACACACACGGGATATGTTATTGTGAAAATCTCTTTTAATGGTGTATAAGCATGCATTTAACAAATTTCTTTGTGATGTAATAATATAAAACTATATTAAAACTAATAAAAAAAATAGCTTTAAGCGTTTGTTTGTTAGCCAATGCTGAAAGCTGATAAAAAAGATTAAAAATGTCGGTAACACTTTACAATAAGGTTCATTTATTAAACAGTAGTTAATGTATTAATTAACATGAACCATGAGCAATACATTTGTTACTGTTTTTGTTCATCTTTGTTAACATTAGTTAATACAAATCCAGCTGTTCATTGTTAGTTCATGTTAGTTCACAGTGCATTAACTAATGTTAACAAGATTTTAATAAAGTATTTGTAAATGTTGAAATTAACATTAACAAAGATTAACAAATGCTGAAGGAGTATTGTTCATTCTTAGTTAATGTTAACTACATTAGTTAACATTAACTAAGAATTCGTCGCGGGGGGCGTTCCCGAGCCCCGCGACGATAGATTTGGATCAAGAACCCCGAGAGAACCTTACCTAGCGTGCAGAGACTTTCTGTTTTCGAGTTATGAGTGAATTTGTACTTGGGGGGCGTGGCCCAACGTTATACTTTCGTATTTTAGCCTTCCTGTGACACAATTGTAAATAGTAATAAATAAAATAAATAAATGCAGTCCATAATACTCCAATAGATGAATTTGGACAAAATGTGATTGTAAATGTTAAAATAATGATTTAATAAAGTCTACATTTCAATTATATATAACAATATTAGGGAGTAGTATGATGAAATGACAGCAGGGGGCAGTAAAATACCACTTATTGGCTGTTATAGCCATCCAAAATGTTACAGCCATCCAATTTACACTATTATAGCCATTCAAATGAAGAAGTTCAACCTTTTCTGATAATTATTGATGTAGAGAGTCCAGAGAATTGTACTGCACCGGTTTTAAACATTAAGATTTTATTATCATAGATGGAAAAGGCCATTTACAGCCAATACAGGCAATTTACCATAGGAAATGCATGGTTTTAAAGCTTTTCAACAGTTATAGCGCCACCTATTGTCCGATCTCCATGAAACTTTGCATGCTTCTTCACCATGGTATGACACATATGCTCATCATTTTTTGTCAAGTTCTGAATTTTTATTTATGATTTATAGGCTTTTGTGTGTATTTGACACGCCCCTTTTCTAAATGACCCTGTTATAGCCATACGAAAAATGCAAAAGTTCAACTTTTTTTCAATGATTATTGGTCTAGAGAGTCCAGAGAATTGCCCTAGACTGGTCTGGTTCTGATCGGGCGAAAATCCAGGGACTAGTTCGCAAAAGTAGGTTTTTAACATATTCGTGAATATTTAATGAACGATTTGATTGACAGCAATGGTTCTAGAGGCAAAGTTGTTCAGCCTGAGGAGATCTATCAAATGATATGCATATTTTGGGGATGTGTGCAACACCACGTGATTACAGAGCCATAAAACTTGTTAGCGCCAACTAGTGGCCGATTTCTTTCAAAACTCTTACAGACCTCTTGGGCCATGAGTCAAACATGCCCATCGAGTTTCGTTCCGATTGGCCTCCGTTAACCTTGTCTAATAGGTGCTCAAATTCATTGGCCGATGGCGGCCATGTTTTTTGAGTTATGCCAATTTCCTCATACACATTCATGGCACCTTGGACCAAGACACTGCATACCAATTTTCAAGTCAATCGGACTAACGGTCAGGTGGTCATACCCCTTTTTATGTTTATTTAATGTTATAGCGCCACCTAGTGTTAGATCGACGCGGTTTTTTTACTGTGACCTCAGACTGTCCTCATACACATGTCTCTTGAGATTGGTGAAGATATCTCATTTACTTCTCGAGTTATAGCCATTTTAGTAAAATAGGCTCCTCCCACAACGATCATTTTACTCCCCCTAGCGACCGTGAATCGAAAATTCAACTTTTTTTCAATGATTATTGATATTCAGACTTCAGACAACATGTATGCATTTGTTTGGTTTTGATCGGGCGAAAAACCAGGGACTAGTTCGCAAAAGTAGGTTTTTGACAAAATTCAAAATGGCGGAAAAATTTGCATACCGGAAATGAAATCGGAGATATACGTTTTTTACGTCAGGCCTCCAGCTTTCCAATGATATAAGACACTTGAGTCTACGACATACGGTTTAGGAGTTATGAGCAGTTTCGCGCAATTGATTGCTGTAGCGCCACCTATAGGCCAATCGGGGTCATACTTTCTGAGGCTCTCCTCGATTTTTGTACTACCATCTGACAAAGTTTCAGAGCTCCAGCCCTTACGGTTTGTTCTGCACGATGCGTTTTACGGCAGAAGAATAATAATAATAATAATAATAAAAATCAGTACAAATACAATAGGTTTTCAGCACTTCGTGCTTGAACACCTAATTAAAGCTGCTAGCAGCATTTAGCGGTGTTCAAGCATTTAAGACAGTTAAGACAGTTAAGACAGTTCAGCTCAAAAGCATCAAAAGACATTAAGGTTTATGTAGCAAGCATTTAACCACTGACATCATAGATGGAATAGACCATGTTTTAGCATGATTTACCATGATATACAACATTTCAGTGTGATTGTTAATGATTTACTATGTTACAGTATGATTTACCATAGTTTACTATGATATACCGAGTTCTAGTATGATTCACCGTGGTTTACCCTGTTCTTGCATGATTTACCACAATTGAACACATTCTAGTAGCCTATGATGTAAAATGATTCTAGCATGCTTTATCATAGTTTACCTTGATTTGTCTTAGTTTACCTTGATTTACCATGTTATAGGATGATTTACCAGGATTGTAACATGCTTTACCATGATTAATCACATTGCTAGCATGATTTACCATGATACACCATGTAATAATATTATTTACTGTGATTTACCATGTTTCTATCGTGATTTACCATGATTTACCACGTTGCTAGCAATTATGTGAAGCTTCAGAACAGTAAAGTGAATTGAAAGACAAAATATGATTGTGTTATTATAGTAATTGTCACATAAGGTTATTTTTTAGTGTCTAAATATATGAATGCAAAAGCGCATGTGAAAAGACTATTAATAAGTATAATGTCCAGCAGAGGGTAGTAGAAGACCACTTATTGCTATAGTACCACTTTTATTTTGAACAACTTGGTTTAATCAGTATTGTGCACTAAAGCAAACCAGTCTTTCAATGTGAATTCCATTGTGCATGCTTACACACACACACACACACACACACACACACACACACACACACACACACACACACACACACAATTTTGGGTTATGATATTGTGAAAATCTCTTTTTGTGGTCCTTAAGCATTTCAGATATTTATTTGTGATGTAAAAATATTAAACTTTCTAATAAATCATTATTTAATATTATATTATTTATTATAAATATTATTTCCAACATAATAAATATCTTTAAGCATTTGTTTGTTAGCCATTGCTGAAAACTGGTTAAAAAGATTAAAAATATCTAATGCTGTTGCTCCCTCTAGTGGACAACAGCGGTTTTACAGCCTACATAAACGGTTGAAATGAATGCCGGGAAATTCGTTTTTATTTTTTACTTATATCTCGGGAAGGAGAAAGTGAAAAAATCTGAAACTCAGAACTTAGATAGTGTTAGAGGAGCTCGCCGGCCCAAAGTTGCAAGGGTGGTTTTGCGGCTCACAGGCACCAGGGGGGTGCGAGACGACCACCATTCAACACGAAATCAGTAATATAAACATTACAATGACTCCAAAGCTGTTCGGTTAAGGTAAAAAAGTTACTTAGTTCACCTTTAAAGTCAAATTTAAGGCTTTTTAAGACCTTTTTAAGACCTGAAGAAATCAAAATTAATACCTTACATTAGGGGTGCGCAATATTTTAAAAAAAATGTCTCAATATTTTCAAAGTTTTGTTGATGATAATTAGATGATATTTTACTGATTGTGTTTGTGTACTGGTACCATGGCTGGTTTAGGCCTGTTGTTGACAGCTGACTCACGAAGATATTCATATTTTTCATATTCTATGCAGTGGTCAGTTCACAGCAGTGAAAGGAATTAACATTTTTTTATTAAAGGGCAATATTTGCAACCTTAAATTGAGTTCCAGGGGCATTTTCACCCATATATGGACTTTCTTTTTTTTTTTTTACTTAGAGGTATGCATCACCTTTTATGTCAAATTCTAACATTCAAATTAAATTATATTAGAATAATAACACAATACCACTGTTACCAGTTATATTAAATCATTAAATCAAAATCCATCTTTGCAGTGCAGAGGAGACACAGAAGCAGCATCAGAACTGGCATTAATATATTTATACTCCATTTACAATTGCATAAATAAAGCTATGATATATTCAATTCTTTCAATTATTAATTCAATATTTAAATATGAACTGATTTCTAATTGTAACATTTTAATTACAGGGTACTTTAAATGTGAAACTAAACCCGCCAGTAGGTGGCGGCAAGTCACTGTCTCAGGGAGTCATTCATACAAACGATTTGTTCAAACGGCTGATTCATTCAGGAACTGCAAGTGATTGTTCATTGAATCGTTAAAATGATTCGTTCAAAACGCGGATTTCAGTCAAGAAATCATCGCTGTCTTTTGCATTGAGTCTCTGCTACGGTTTCATTTTGAAATTCTCGTCAGCGAAATAAAGGGAAAACAAACAATATTGACAATATTGTTTATAAAATGTAACAATGTTAATTTAACTGTTATAAAATAAATATCATATTTGCTATTGTGCACGGGAAAACAGCCCTCTTGCTGATGTAATATTGTATGATAACAACATATGATATATAAAATACAAAAACTTTATACGTCTATTAGGGAACATACCTATAACTGCACTGACACATCACGCAGTGAAAGCAAGCATGAGAGACAAATGCGATGTCAGCTCGCAGTGCGCCCTCGTACATAGTTAACGTTAAAGTAAAACAATGATTACAATATCATAATAGACAATACACATCGCACACCACTACGCACATAAAGAATGAACTTACAATTGAACTGAAATTAACCAGCTTTCTTCTCCTCTCCTGCTGTTTCGTGTGCAGGAGACAGACATAATGCTGGCGCGAATGTGACGCGAAATGTCACGTGAACGAGCAAATCCACAAAGAACGAATAGTAAATAAAAAAGTACGCTAATTAGATAGTTTTAATTTGGAAAACATTTAGATATGTCTAACTCAAATTGCCATTGAAAATTTAAGACCTTTCATAAGTCAAAATAAGACTTTTTGAGGCCATAAATTTTTAAAATCTAATTTAAGACTTTTTAAGGACCCGCGGATACCCTGTAGAATGATTTACCGCAGGATTATAGCATGATTTGCCATGATACACCATGTAATAGTATTGTTTACAATGATTTACCATGTTTCTTCTTCAGAACCGGTGCCCAGTTAACCAATTCCCTGGAACCGTTAGTATGCCTGCTTAACGATTCCGCTTATCGGTTCCGCTCGTTGCAAATGTGTCATGACGTCACACACGAGCTGCGTTATTTTGATTCAGAACGCATCAAACATAACATCGAGGCAGAAGCGCTCGTTTGGTTATATTTCACGCGAAAAGACGACAATATATGAGGTGCCGTCTAGGGCTTAAATCAAACTTCATTCACGCACACAAATATGAAACACTTGCATATACACGTATACTAAGTAGTCAAACATACATGTATACTGCTGAATGCTCAAACAAATACATATGAAATGCACAACGACACACCTAAAGTCGCTCACGCATACATGCAAACTCTACACACACGAGATGCGCAAAACTCTCCAGGCACATACTCATCTGAGACGCGCGCGCGCACACACAACTTAAACTGGAATGTCACTGTTTCTGTCACTGCGACTTCACGAACGGGTGAACACGCGCACGCACACACACATCACTTTTGAAGTAAAATTGAGGATGCAGTGCATGTAGATGCATCGAGATATCAAATTGAACTGAATCGATAACATGATAATCGTAATCGAACCGAACCGTGAGACCATTGTAGGTTCACACCCCTAATACTCTGTGCTGTGTCAGCGAGTTAATAATAATTAACAAACAAAATAAGTTATAAGTTCAATAAGTTAATACAAACAAACAAATTTGTACTTATTCCCTCACCCAATGAGAATCGATAAGAGAATCGATAAGGAATCGAATCGATAAGCAATATCGATAATGGAATCGGAATTGTTAAATTCTTATCAATTCCCATCCCTAATCAAGTGTGTCAAAATGAAAGTGAGCCAATAAGTGGTCTTCTACTGCCCTCTGCTGGTCACACAAGTGCTTTTGCAATCATATGTAGACATATGCTTACACACACACACGGGATATGTTATTGTGAAAATCTCTTTTAATGGTGTATAAGCATGCATTTAACATATTTCTTTGTGATGTAATAATATAAAACTATATTAAAACTAATAAAAAAATAGCTTTAAGCGTTTGTTTGTTAGCCAATGCTGAAAGCTGATAAAAAAGATTAAAAATGTCGGTAACACTTTACAATAAGGTTCATTTATTAAACAGTAGTTAATGTATTAATTAACATGAACCATGAGCAATACATTTGTTACTGTTTTTGTTCATCTTTGTTAACATTAGTTAATACAAATCCAGCTGTTCATTGTTAGTTCATGTTAGTTCACAGTGCATTAACTAATGTTAACAAGATTTTAATAAAGTATTTGTAAATGTTGAAATTAACATTAACAAAGATTAACAAATGCTGAAGGAGTATTGTTCATTCTTAGTTAATGTTAACTACATTAGTTAACATTAACTAAGAATTCGTCGCGGGGGGCGTTCCCGAGCCCCGTGACGATAGATTTGGATCAAGAACCCCGAGAGAACCTTACCTAGCGTGCAGAGACTTTCTGTTTTCGAGTTATGAGTGAATTTGTACTTGGGGGGCGTGGCCCAACGTTATACTTTCGTATTTTAGCCTTCCTGTGACACAATTGTAAATAGTAATAAATAAAATAAATAAATGCAGTCCATAATACTCCAATAGATGAATTTGGACAAAATGTGATTGTAAATGTTAAAATAATGATTTAATAAAGTCTACATTTCAATTATATATAACAATATTAGGGAGTAGTATGATGAAATGACAGCAGGGGGCAGTAAAATACCACTTATTGGCTGTTATAGCCATCCAAAATGTTACAGCCATCCAATTTACACTATTATAGCCATTCAAATGAAGAAGTTCAACCTTTTCTGATAATTATTGATGTAGAGAGTCCAGAGAATTGTACTGCACCGGTTTTAAACATTAAGATTTTATTATCATAGATGGAAAAGGCCATTTACAGCCAATACAGGCAATTTACCATAGGAAATGCATGGTTTTAAAGCTTTTCAACAGTTATAGCGCCACCTATTGTCCGATCTCCATGAAACTTTGCATGCTTCTTCACCATGGTATGACACATATGCTCATCATTTTTTGTCAAGTTCTGAGTTTTTATTTATGATTTATAGGCTTTTGTGTGTATTTGACACGCCCCTTTTCTAAATGACCCTGTTATAGCCATACGAAAAATGCAAAAGTTCAACTTTTTTTCAATGATTATTGGTCTAGAGAGTCCAGAGAATTGCCCTAGACTGGTCTGGTTCTGATCGGGCGAAAATCCAGGGACTAGTTCGCAAAAGTAGGTTTTTAACATATTCATGAATATTTAATGAACGATTTGATTGACAGCAATGGTTCTAGAGGCAAAGTTGTTCAGCCTGAGGAGATCTATCAACTGATATGCATATTTTGGGGATGTGTGCAACACCACGTGATTACAGAGCCATAAAACTTGTTAGCGCCAACTAGTGGCCAATTTCTTTCAAAACTCTTACAGACCTCTTGGGCCATGAGTCAAACATGCCCATCGAGTTTCGTTCCGATTGGCCTCCGTTAACCTTGTCTAATAGGTGCTCAAATTCATTGGCCGATGGCGGCCATGTTTTTTGAGTTATGCCAATTTCCTCATACACATTCATGGCACCTTGGACCAAGACACTGCATACCAATTTTCAAGTCAATCGGACTAACGGTCAGGTGGTCATAGCCCTTTTTATGTTTATTTAATGTTATAGCGCCACCTAGTGTTAGATCGACGCGGTTCTTTTACTGTGACCTCAGACTGTCCTCATACACATGTCTCTTGAGATTGGTGAAGATATCTCATTTACTTCTCGAGTTATAGCCATTTTAGTAAAATAGGCTCCTCCCACAACGATCATTTTACTCCCCCTAGCGACCGTGAATCGAAAATTCAACTTTTTTTCAATGATTATTGATATTCAGACTTCAGACAACATGTATGCATTTGTTTGGTTTTGATCGGGCGAAAAACCAGGGACTAGTTCGCAAAAGTAGGTTTTTGACAAAATTCAAAATGGCGGAAAAATTTGCATACCGGAAATGAAATCGGAGATATACGTTTTTTACGTCAGGCCTCCAGCTTTCCAATGATATAAGACACTTGAGTCTACGACATACGGTTTAGGAGTTATGAGCAGTTTCGCGCAATTGATTGCTGTAGCGCCACCTATAGGCCAATCGGGGTCATACTTTCTGAGGCTCTCCTCGATTTTTGTACTACCATCTGACAAAGTTTCAGAGCTCCAGCCCTTACGGTTTGTTCTGCACGATGCGTTTTACGGCAGAAGAATAATAATAATAATAATAATTAAAGCTGCTAGCAGCATTTAGCGGTGTTCAAGCAGTTAAGGCCTTTAAGGCCGTTAAGCACAAAAACATCAAAAGACATTAAGTTTTATGTAGCAAGCATTTAACCATTGACATCATAGATGGAATAGACCATGTTTTAGCATGATTTACCATGATATACCAAATTTAGTGTGATTTTTCATGATCTACAATGTTCCAGTATGATTTACCATGAATCTAGCATGATTTACCACAGTTTACCACGATTTCCCATGTTATAGGATGATTTACCATGATATACCACATTCTAGAATTATTTACCAGGATTGTAGCATGATTTATCATGATTCATCACATTGCTAGCATGATTTGCCATGATCCACCATGTAATAGTATTTTTTACTATGATTTACCATGTTTCTATCATGATTTACCATGATTTACCACATTGCTGCATTGATGTGAAGGGCCAATAAAAATGAAGTGATAAACTCTGACAAAAAATGATTGTGTTATAATAGTTAACATGGAAAAACTGGTTTGCTTTAGTGCTTTGATTTACTGTTGAAAATCAAGTGTGTCAAAATGAGAGTGAGCCAATAAGTGGTCTTCTACTGCCCTCTGCGGGCCATTCTACTTATTAATAAAGTGTTTTCACAGGTGCTTTTGCACTCATATGTAGACATTTGATCACACACACACACACACACACACACACACACACACACACACACACACAAAGTCATTATATAAATATATTTTAATGGTCTATAAGCATTTAATGTCTTTGCAAGCTATTAATCAGATTATTCAGCATTTATTCAGAAACCTAGGACTACACACACACATTCTGTTGTAGATACAGATATTTGAACTATGTGATGGAAAAAAGAAATGTTTACTGCAATTGTCCTTCAGGATTCATATTTCTCAATGTACTACAATAGTCAGTTTACCATGGTTTGTTTTAGTTTACCTTGATGTTACCTTGTTGTGACCGAATACTACACAATAATTTATCATGATATACCACATTCTAGAATGATTCAGCAGGATAGTAGCTTGATTTACTATGATTTACCACGTTGTTAGCAATTATGTGAAGTTTCAGAACAGTAAAGTGAATTGAAAGACAAAATATGATTGTGTTATTATAGTAATTGTCACATAAGGTTATTTCTTAGTGTCTGAATATATGAATGCAAAAGCACATGTGAAAAGACTATTAATAAGTATAATGTCCAGCAGAGGGTAGTAGAAGACCACTTATTGCTATAGTACCACTTTTATTTTTAACTACTTGGTTTAATCAGTATCAGGGTTTCCGCGGGGTCATAAAAAGTCATAAAACGTCTTAAATTTAATAATAAGAATTTTAGGCCATAAAAACGTCCGGTTTTTCCATACAAGGTCATAAATTACATTTAGCCACGTCTTAAATTGATATGCTCATTCATTCATTATCGCGATATAATGTTTTCTCTATAAAACGATATCAAGAGTTCAATAAATGTTAGATCATGTTTATGCGCCAAAAGCGGAACGAAACTCATTTGAACCGCGCGCGCCTCACGGAGCGTTTATCCGCTCGGCTCAAAGTCCAAACGGCAGCGTAGCGCGATCAAGCTCACTAGAGCAGACGCGTTCTTTTACTGTCTATGGTTAACTTTGATCAGTCTCGATCACGAGATCCAGTGAGAAGCACTTGAATTCAGCGAAGAACACAAATGTCTCAGTGATTTAAACCAGTTTAAAGGCAGATGAAACAGCGCTGACGAACAGGAGAAACACTGTGCGCAACTATACAGTCAGAAAGCTTTTCCATCTACACATTTACATCCTTTACCATGGTTTTACTGTAACGTTAGCCTAGTAATATTAACTGCACCATGAAATGTGGGATACATATTGAATTGTATTATATTATTAATGTAGACAATGTATTAAAGGACTAATGGAATATAATTACAGTATTTATGTATTTAGGCTATAGCCTACTGTTTTTCATACATTTCATAAAGATACGTGCCATCAAAGTCAGGCAACACAAACCTGTTTCAAGACTTGAAACAATATCCCCCATTAGCACATGCAGAAACTAAGAAATTAATTTTGAAATAAAGATATTATTTTTGTTAAGGAAAAAATACAAATGTTTGAATGTTCTACCTCAGATTTGTGAAATGTTCACCTGTTTGGCAAGTGTTTGTCATGATATGTTTTGACAATAAAGAGTAGTTTAAAAACACAATTAACGCTCTGGTTTCTATCAAATGATATGCATTTTGTGGGGTTGTGTGCAACACCACGTGATAACAGAGCCGTAAAACTAAAAGTTAAAACTAAGAAAGCCTTCAAAGTTCAAAGAAATAAAGAATTGACATTTATCGTCATAATTATCGATATTGACTGATATATTATCGTGATAAGTGTTGTGTTGTTCCTGTGTTATTGATACTTAGGAAAAGGGAGCCTTCAGTTTGTTACTCTTAAGAAAATGGAACCTTTAAATAATTAAACTTATTACTTTTAATGAAAGTCAATAAAAAAAGACTTTTGAAAGGAAGTTATTTTTCGTAATTCGAGTAGGTCATAAATTTAAATCATATTGGTCATAAAAAGGTCTTAAAAGGTCTTAAATATGACTGACTAAACCCTGCAAAAACCCTGAGTATTGTGCGCTAAAGCAAACCATTCTTTCAATGTGAATACCATTATGCATGCTTACACACACACACAAACACACACACACACACACAATTGTGGGTTATGATATTGTGAAAATCTCTTTTTGTGGTCCTTAAGCATTTCAGATATTTATTTGTGATGTAAAAATATTAAACTTTCTAATAAATCATTATTTAATATTATATTATAAGCATGTGTTTGTTAGCCATTGCTGAAAACTGGTTAAAAAAGATTAAAAATATCTAATGCTGTTGCTCCCTCTAGTGGACAACAGCGGTTTTACAGCCTACATAAACGGTTGAAATGAATGACAGGAAATTCGTTTTTTTTTTACTTATATCTCGGGAACGAGAAAGTGAAAAAATCTGAAACTCAGAACTTAGATAGGGTTAGAGGAGCCCTCTTGAACAAGACCATCCCCGTGTTGCTGAGTGATTGCTGTCGGGTGTAATGTCTGTTGAAATGCATATCTTTGTGGGCTTATATCTCGGGAATGCCTGGGTCAAATCGCACCATACTCGGATCGAAGCTAGATGAGGACGGGCCCTTTCCAACAAGCTCACCCACAAGGATATAGGTGGTCTAGTTCGGGAGTTACAGCCGTTTCAATTCGGGAGTCTCACGGATTAGCTATCCGCGGGGGGCGGGGGGCGTTCCCGTGCCCCGCGACGATAGATTTCGATCAAGAGCACCGAGAGGACCTTAC
The DNA here is from genome assembly GCA_029959095.1 of Rhinichthys osculus. Taxonomy (NCBI): domain Eukaryota; kingdom Metazoa; phylum Chordata; class Actinopteri; order Cypriniformes; family Leuciscidae; genus Rhinichthys; species Rhinichthys osculus. The sequence continues at coordinate 33,322,623 of JARWKJ010000008.1, forward strand.
CATCAAAATTTGAGCGTGCAGCGACTTTCTGTTTTCGAGTTATGAGTGAATTTGTACTTGGGGGGCGTGGCCCAACGTTATACTTTCGTTTTCAGCCTTCCTGTGACACAATTGTAAATAGTAACAAATAAAATAAATAAATGCAGTCCATAATACTCCAATAGATGCATTTTTTACAAAATGTGATTGTAAATGTTGAAATAATGATTTTATTTTAAGTCTAAATATGAACTATAACAATATTAGGGAGTAGTATGATGAAATGACAGCAGGGGGCAGTAAAATACCACTTATTGGCTGTTATAGCCATCCAAATAAAAAAATTATACCTTTTCTGATAATTATTGATCTAGAGAGTCCAGATAGTTGTACTGCACTGGTTTTATATAAAATGATACGATCATAGATGGAAAAGACCATTTACAGCCAATACAGGCAATTTACCATAGGAAATGTATGGTTTTAAAGCTTTTTAACAGTTATAGCGCCACATATGGTCCGATCTCCATGAAACTTTGCATGCTTCTTTACCATGGTATGACACATATGCTCATCATTTTTTGTCAAGTTTTGAGTTTTCATTTATGATTTATAGGCTTTTGGGTGTATTTTGACACGCCCATTTTCTAAATGACCCTGTTACAGTGAACCAAAGGGCAAAGTTCAACTTTTTTTCGATAATTATTGATCTAGAGAGTCCAGAGAATTGTCCTAGACTGGTCTGGTTCCAATCGGGCGAAAAACCAGGGACTAGTTCGCAAAAGTAGGTTTTTAATATATTCGTGAATATTTAATGAACGATTTGATTGACAGCAATGGTTCTAGAGGCAAAGTTGTTCAGCATGAGGAGATCTATCAATTGATATGCATATTTTGGGGATGTGTGCAACACCACGTGATTACAGAGCTGTCAAACTCGTTAGCGCCAACTAGTGGCCGATTTCTTTCAAAACTCTTACAGACCTCTTGGGCCATGAGTCGAACATGCCCATTGAGTTTCGTTCCGATTGGCCTCCGTTAACCTCGTCTCACAGGTGCTCAAACTTCATTGGTGATGGCGGCCATGTTTTTTGAGATACGCCAATGTCCTCATACACACACATGGGGCCTTGGACCAAGACACTGCATACCAACTTTCAAGTCAATCGGACTAACGGTCAGGTGGTCATAGCCCTATTTATGTTTTTCTTTATGTTATAGTGCCATCTAGTGTTAGATCGACGCGTTTTTTTTTACTGTGACCCCAGACTGTCCTCATACACATGTGTGTCGATTTTGGTGAAGATATCTCATTTACTTCTCGAGTTATAGCCATTTTAGTAAAATAGGCTCCTCCCACAATGATCATTTTACTCCCCCTATTGACCGTAAATCGAAATGTAAACTTTTTTTCGATAATTATTGATATTCAGACTCCAGAGAACATGTATGCATTTGTTTGGTTTTGATCGGGCGAAAAACCAGGGACTAGTTCGCAAAAGTTGTTTTTTGACGAAATTCAAAATGGCGGGAAAATTTGCATACCGGAAATGAAATCAGAGATATACGTTTTTTTCGTCAGGTGACCAGCTTTCCAATGATATAAGACACTTGACTCTACGACTTACGGTCTAGGAGTTATGACCAGTTTTGCGCTTTTGGTTGCTATAGCGCCCCCTATGGGCCAATCGGGCTCATACTTTGATAACCTCTCCTCGATTTTTGTACTACCATCTGACAAAGTTTCAGAGCTCCAGCCCTTACGGTTTGGTCTGCACGACGCGTTTTACGGCAGAATAATAATAATAATAATAATAATAATAATAAAAATCAGTACAAATACAATAGGTTTTCAGCACTTCGTGCTTGAACACCTAATAAAAATCAGTACAAATACAATAGGTTTTCAGCACTTCGTGCTTGAACACCTAATTAAAGCTGCAAGCAGCATTTAGCGGTGTTCAAGCAGTTAAGGCCTTTAAGGCCGTTAAACACATAAGCATTTAAGACATTAATTTTATTTAGCATACATTTAACCACTGACATAATAGATGGAAAACACCATTTACAGCCAATACAGGCAATTTACCATAGGAAATATATGGTTTTAAAGCTTTTTAACAGTTATAGCGCCACCTATGGTCCGATCTCCATGAAACTTTGCATGCTTCCTCACCATGGTATGACACATATGCTCATCAATTTTTGTGAAGTTCTGAGTTTTTATTTATGATTTATAGGCTTTTGAGTGTGTTTTGACACGCCCCTTTTTATAAATGATCCTGTTATAATAAACCAAATGGCAAATTTCAACTTTTTTTCAATAATTATTGATCTAGAGAGTCCAGAGAATTGTCCTACACTGGTCTGGTTCCGATCGGGCAAAAAACCAGGGACTAGTTCGCAAAAGTAGGTTTTTAACATATTCGTGAATATTTAATGAACGATTTGATTGACAGCAATGGTTCTAGAGGCAAAGTTGTTCAACATGAGGAGATCTATCAAATGATATGCATTTTGGGGGGATGTGTGCAACACCACGTGATTACAGAGCCGTAAAACTCGTTAGCGCCAACTAGTGGCCGATTTCTTTCAAAACTCTTACAGACCTCTTGGGCCATGAGATGAACATGCCCATCGAGTTTAGTTCTGATTGGCCTTCGTTAACCTTGTCTCATAGGTGCTTAAACTTCATTGGTCGATGGTGGCCATGTTTTTTGAGATACGCCAATATCCTTTTATACATACATTGTACCTTGGACCAAGACACTGCATACAAAATTTCGAGTCAATCGGACTAACGGTCAGGTGGCCACACCCCCTTTTATGTTTTTTTTAATGTTATAGCGCCACCTAGTGTTCGATCGTCGCAATTTTTTTACTGTGACCTCAAATTGAGCTCATACATAGCTGTACCGAGTTTGGTAAAAATATCTCATTTCGTTCACGAGTTATAGCCATTTTAGTAAAATAGGCTCCGCCTCCTGCGAACGTTTTTACGCCCCTTAGTGACAGTGAATCGAAATTTCAACTTTTTTTCAATAATTATTGATATTCAGACTCCAGAGAACATTTCTGCACTGGTTTGGTTCTGATCGGGCAAAAAACCTAGGACTAGTTCGCAAAAGTAGGTTTTGGACAAAACCGGAAATAGCGAAAAAATTTGCATACCGGAAATGAAATCCTTGAGGCCTTTTTTGTTCGGCTTGAGCCAAGGATTCCAATGATATAAGACACTTGAGGCTGGGACAAAGGGTTATTGAGATTTAAGGAAAATAGTGCCATTTTTTTGTTTTTTGCGCTATAGCGCCACCTATGGGCCAATCGGGCTCATAATTTGATAACCTCTCCTCGATTTTTGTACTACCTACTGGCAAAGTTTCAGAGCTCCAGCACTTACGGTTTGGGCTGCACGATGCGTTTTAGGGGAAAATAATAATAATAATAATAATTAAAGCTGCAAGCAGCATTTATCGGGGTTCAAGCAGTTAAGGCCTTTAAGCACATAAGCATTTAAGACATTAAGTTGTATTTAGCATACATTTAACCACTGACATAATAAATGGAAAAGATCATTTACAGCCAATACAGGCATTTTACCATAGGAAATTCAACAGAGTCCAGAGAATTGTCCTAGATTGGTTTGGTTCCAATTGAGCGATAAAGCTAGGACTAGTTGCAAAAGTAGGTTTTTAACATTTTCGTTAATAACTAGATGTATGAAACGATATGCATATTGTGTGGATGTGTGCTACACCACGTGATTACAGAGCTGTAAAACTCGTTAGCGCCAACAAGTGGCCGATTTTTTTCAAAATTCTTACAGACCTTTAGGGCCACGAGTTGAATATGCCCATCGAGTTTCGTTCTGATCGGCCTCCGTTAACCTAGTTTAATAGGTGCTCAAACTTCATTGGTCGATGGCGGCCATGTTTTTTTAGATACGCCATTATCCTTTTACACATACATGGTACCAAGACACTGCACACCAAATTTCAGGTCAATCGGACTAACGGTCGCGTGGTCATAGCCATTTTATGTTTTTTCCATGTTATAGCGCCACCTACTGTTCAATCGTTGCAATTTTTTAACTGTGAGCTCAGATTGAACTCATTCACATGTGTACCAGATGTTCATTTTGCGCCTCTTAACCCTAACCAGTGACATAATAGATGGAAACAACAATTTACAGCCAATACAGGCAATTTACCATAGGAAATATATGGTTTTAAAGCTTTTTAACAGTTATAGCGCCACCTAAGGTCCGATCTCCATAAAATGTAGCATGTTTGTTAACTATGTTGTCACATGCTCACCAATTTGTGAAGTTCTGAGTTTTTATTTATGATTTATAGGCCTTTGAGTTTTATTGCCATGCCCCTTTTCTAAATCATCCTGTTATAACAATATGAAAAATGCAAAAGTTCAACTTTTTCGATAATTATTGACCTAGAGAGTCCAGAGAATTGTCCTAGACTGGTCTAGTCCCGTTTGGGCAAAAAACCAGGGACTAGTTCGCAAAATATTTGAAATTAACTTTTACTCTTATTTTGTATACGGTGTGGTGTGGCTTGGACATGGTGTCCGTCAAATATAAACTAGGTGCCTATCTTTAGGGAAGTGGCGTGGAGAGACGCTTCTGAAATGCTGCGTCGTGGCTGGTGTAAACACAAGCATTCATTAGATTGGGCGCAATCAGCTCCGGTAGCCGAGCATCACAGCTCTAACGCACTAAGAGTGTAAATAAGGGGTTACAGTCAATACCCTACAAATGGAATGTTATTATGCGTCATGGAACATTGCGCGCCCCAACTCGCGAAAGGTCGGATTTGCTCCATGTTTTGATAAGGTTTGTTTAGAAAACCATGAATCCATGTAAGACACAATGTCATTAGACACAATCCATGTAATTTAGGGATGCACGATATAGGATTTTGGCCGATATTCGATATGCCGATATTTTCAGACTAATTTTGCCCGATGCCGATACCGATATATTTGTGTGGTTTTTTTTTAAGTGCAAAAAAAGCTTATTAAAGCTTCTATTAAAGTTCTCAGTCAAGAGCAGTGAGTGATTTCCTCTTTGTGTTTTGTTGTTTTATTAACATTAACGAGATAGTTCTCCCGAAAATTTAAATTGTCATCATTTACTCTCTCAAGTTTCTTTCTTCTGTTGAAATTATAAAAGTTATTTGGAAGAATGTGGCTAACCAAACAGTTGCTGTACTTCAGTGACTTCCATTGTATATTTAAGCACAAGATAGAAATGAATACAGGTTTGGAACAACATTAGAGTGAGTAAATAATGACAGAATTTTTATTTCTGGGTGCAGTATCTCTTTAAGGACAAGCGGCAGCATATTATACTGTCTCTTTAAGAACTGCACGCGACGTGTCTAATATACACGCATTTGACAAGCAGATTTTCTCTGTTTGCTTTCACTTTAGACATAACCAACTTTGTTTATGTAAACCGTGTGTGTATTTGACAGTATTAGCGCAATAAGACTCGAAAGATTAGTCCAGTATGCAGACTCTGTGACTGGCTTTTAGTTCATGTGAGCGTCGGGTGTAACGTGCTCAGAAAAGCGGATGTTAGAACAGCGCATCAGCACGTGAATGACATGTTTAACTAGCAAGACTTTGACGCACATGCAAATAATGAACTTTTGTGAATTGCGGTGTCCCGTGACCGTGAGTGTAACTCTACCTCTGCGTTTACATGTGATGTGATGTGAATGTACGTCGCGTTGTACAGTATGTTGAGATGAAGGCGCCAGAATTGAACTGATAGAATGCACGATACTATGTTTTTTTTTCAAAAGCAGATCGTGGAGACATTTTAATCATCCACGATCAAAAACCGTGAGACGCACACCCCTAGTTGGAAGTTTAAGTTGCTGGCGCTCATGCTTCGTTCGCGTCACGTGCGCATAGGAAACACGCCACCCTATCGGCAAGGCTCATCGGCAGAAATATTCATATCGGCTGATGCCGATGATGGTCATTTTAAGCTTTTATCGGCCGATACCGATGTTGTCCCGATATCATCGTGCATCCCTAATGTCATTACAATCAATGAATCCATGTTATTTGACACAATGTTAAAGGTATAGCGGAGGATCTTTCCGAATTTTAGAGAAGACCCGCCCTCTCCAATTTTTTTTAAAATGCACATGCGCAACACTATTTGCTCCCGAGAGGGCGCACAGATATGCAAAGTAGATTGTTTGGAAGGGCATCCATATTTGGGTAGTCACGTTTGGTGGCACAATTATGTAGCAAATTATAAACTAACTCAAAAGCATTCATGCAAGACAAAATGTCAAATGCCCTTCTGTGTTTTATTTACTTATTATACTGATCGATTGAGTGACCGAGGACTCGAGACATGATATGCAATGGAGAAGTAGCTTGTTGCATTTGTGTAATAAATACTATGGTGAATACATTGGAATTATCGAAAATGAACACACAAGGTTTTAGAATATTTCAGTGTAATATCATTTAGCATTTGGTCATAAGGCTACTTTAGACAAATTGAGATGTTTACCGTGTCTACGCCGTGCATGACTTGTGCCAGGGCTAGCATCGCTAATCATATCTTAACTTTTACTAGCAGTGATTTTAAATGGATTTTTTAGGGATGCTCCGATCGATCGGCCGGAGATCGGTATCGGGCGATCATCACATTTTATGACTCGATCGGTACTCACTCAACTTGGCCGATCTCACAAACCGATAACAATTTGATGACGTCAAAACGTGAGGAGGTAGCCTATATGATGCGTGGGGACTTAAATGTTTTGGCAGTCATGTCATCGCCGGTGTGGAATTAGGCTGCTATGATGTGTCGAGAAACAATGAAAAAAATTTGCTATTTGCCGTGTATGTTTCAAAGGAATCTCACATGGAGGATCATTGTCCTCCAGAGAGAGCGCCTTTTTGAAGAGTATGCTTCGCTCGCTCAGTCCACAGCGCCACTCGCTCAGAACGCCCGCAGTGACATGCTGGTTAGAAAATATGTTAAATAAGTTGGGCTGCCCGTGCACGACTAAAGTTTTTTTCTAGTCGACTAGTAGTAGTTCATTTAAGCCATTAGTCTAATCGCATATCTATATTAATTTAATTAAATATATATATGGGAGAAAATATTAAACCATAATGAGCGTCATCATAATAGGCTATATTGCCTATATTTCGCATATCAAGCGCATGCATAAAGCTTGCCACAAAGAACCGGCAAAAGTAATGTTTATGCAGCATGATACATTTTAATTGTTTATTAATAAACTGCAACGATACAGTTGGCGATGTTGACGCCATCTTCGCATAGTGAACGTGCTTATAGAGAGAAATGCACACTTCATACGGATTAGCTTAAGCAGAGAGTAGCCCATTTATTATCGATTTAAATAGTTGTTTTTTTTTTTAAGTAGACATTTCAAGCCTGAACTATACATTCTCAGGTATGTGAGGCAAGTTGAGGTTCGGTTCACTTATGAGACGCGCTCCAGTTCACGCGCCGGCGTGTCCGTGTCCTGATTATATTGTCTGCTATATTTCGCTTATTATTTATTAAATTCAGGCAAATGGATGATGAAACATAGTTTGAAATTAAGATACAATTTTTACAAAACGAAATTCACTTTAAAGAATGGCTTTCTACAAAACAAAACTTAATTAAGTGGTCAAAATCATGTCTGACCCATTCCAAATGTTTTCCGATATATTGGGCATCTTATGATCCTATCTTACTCATCTCATGCGGTTCCCTTTTAATATAATCAACATATGACTTTTTTTTTAAAAAGAACACTATATTAGCCTACTATAAAACATAAATATGAAACGTATATTTATGTTTTTAAGTTATATTTAAACGTCACACCACTCCGCTTTTCTCATGTGTGTGGCCTATGCATGTGTGCGTGCATATGGGGGAGGGGTGCGATTTTCGAATAAGCGAATAATACCCAGATCTTCGAATGTTATTTTTGCTTGAAATGCCCATCCCTTCTAATGAGTAGCATCAAACTACTCCAATTTGTTCTAATTAAATTAATAATTAATCTAATTAAATTAATTTTGTCCTGCTTAGACTTGTATTAGACCAGGTTAAAGTTACATCAGACTCTCTATTTTAGGTATTTAAATGTTTATTTTGTCCTCCAAAGTTTACTATTGGACAATGTTTAATTAAACCTTGTGGGCTGCATCAGAGTGCTCCATTTTGTTTGTATTTATCTTTGTCTTATATTAAGCATCGGTATCGGGATTAGTGCTGCCGCGATTAGTCGACTTAGTCGACGTAATCGACTATGCAAATTAGTCGACGGCAATTTTTTTAGTCGACGTGTCGTTTTACTATTGACCGCTATTTATTTTTGGTCTCCCGTCACAAACGGCTCACTGTAATTCACCTCCACACACCAGTCTGTGCGCCGTGCGCGCCCTGCTGGTTTATCTGCTATAATTTTCCTTCACGTTCCCGCCCGCCTTCACTGCTTTGATATGAAAAATTGCGGCGGCAGGTGACGGAGCTTTCACAGTGGGCTCGTTTGCTGCGGTCCGAGCGCGAGCGCGAGCGCGATTGTTCCCGGCGCACCCCGCAGCGTTGGTCTGGTTTCACACTCAATTCTATCGAACCCTGTTGAGTTTGCGTGCATCTTATGCCATAGCAAACGTGCACGGCGCATGATAGAAAACAGGACGCGGGTCAATATATTGTGTTTTTCAAACGCACTCTTTTGAGGAGACAGTGGATTTCCAAATGTGTTGCCCTGATTGCACGCGCAATGCGCGAATACACTGCAGACTCAACTCTCGCGTATCCAAGGTAAATCATCAACACTATCATCCCTTACATGTGTTTTATTTAACTAAATGCATCATAATCAGCTAAAACGCATGGGCAGGTTACTTAACTTCCTGAACAAGCGCTCCCGAGTCCGTGTTGCTTTCACATTCCCGCGAACCGCGGTACGGGCCCGCCATGCACGCAGGTGTAAACGCGAGCTACATAACTGCGTGCCTGAGAGCTAATTTAAGTAATACATACATGTTTGTTATTAGAGGATTAGATTAGGACTCTGACCAATATGGTATAGCCTAATGGAAATGCAGATACTTAATGCTTAGATTGTTAATACATAATGTTTTTGAACAGGTGACATTTTATGTTTTGGCCCTTCAGTTGAGTTCAAAATAAAATGGACACACCGAAATAAACACTTGATTTTTTTTTTAATTAGTCGTTTAGATTAGTCGACTAATCGAAAAATTAGTCGAAAGATTAGTCGTTAGAAAATTAGTCGTTAGTGGCAGCACTAATCGGGATCGGTATCGGCCGATCACCATGACAATAAATCGGCAATCGGTATCGGCTGCAAAAATCCTGATCGGAGCATCCCTACAAACTTTACCCGTCTAGTAGAATTTTCGCGACTACGGCATCAGTGGGAAGCCCAACCTGTGCTTTTAGCGCACGCCAGGGTGTGAAATATTCACCCAAAATCACTCTGGTCTTGTTTCTATATTCTGCGGCCTTTCTCTTCTTATCATACACTTCGTATACATTTTTTCTCTTTCGACCCTCAGCCATTTTCAAAGGAACGGCTGAAACCATAACTCATCACACATAATACAACTGAAAGTGCTCATGCGCAGAAAGAAATTTATCCCCAAATTTAAATGTTTTAATTTAGGCTATTCTGCGCCAGTTTAGCGCAGCACGTAGAACACTCGGGAACCGCACCTGCGGCTGGCTGCACTGCTGCTTCGCGCTCAGTAAGGAATATAGGTAGTTTTGCTGTATTCATTCAGTTAGAATGCTATTTGTTTTGGCTTTAGTCAACAAAATCTCCAAGAAATCTAAATCTTTTCTCTGGCTGCATTTTACAAAAAAAGACAAGACTGTGGAGTGCAAACTATGCTGCTGCGCCATTCACATATAGGCGTAGAAAACGCTAGGCGCGGCGCGTTCTCCTTTTTCCAAAGCGCTAGGGCGGTTGCGCTCCGGAGGCGTCTGTTGTTTCTAAGCTTGTTGTTGTTGTTGTTAAGGTTCTTGTTACGTGACCTACGGTGCGCTTGCAGCATTCTGAAAAGTTAAGATGTTTTTATCTCGATGCGGCACGAACGCGCTTGGAAAAAATGAGCGTGTCGCTTCCATTATCAGCGCACATGCCGCGCGCCTACATTTGAAATAACGAACTTGAGCGCGCAAAAGACGTTTGCTCTGCATCCCTTCAACCTCCACTCCTCCAGAGCACATATTTTCCAAAGCAGGATTTATTGTTAAGTCGAGGAGCTGTCTTTTACCCAAGAATGTGGAAATGTTAGTGTTTTTGGTCCACAACATAAAAAAGGTGGACTAGGCCTGCAAATCTGTAAGTAGCTTTAACGGCTTTATTAGACTGACTCAATAGATTGTGTTTTATGTTTTTATTTGTACACTTGACGCGTTTGAAAATAGCCTAAATAATGTTACAAAATGAAAATAAACCTATATGCCTTCCTACTGTACAGCCTATAATTATTAGGATTGTTTTTTAGGCTATTTGGGTTTGTGTGTTTTAAAATGTCTAGATCGGCTGAACAAAAGTTAACCCAAAGCTTTGAAAGTAAAGAAGAATATACACCAGTATAAACTAGAGCTTTTGTTATGATTTTTCAGGTGCGCGATTGTGACGGTCACTATAGATCTAGGACAGAACTTCTCACTTTGCAGTTAAAAAAAATCACTACTAAATTCACTTTTCAACTAATTTTATTATTATAGTTTTATGTAGTATTGATTTTTTGTTGTTGTTTTATAAATGCTCTATGACAATTGTTTAATAAATGTTCAATAAAAATGCAAAACATCGCATCTTTTTTTATTTTTATTTTATTGACTGATCGTTGTGCAGGACAGGACTTTGGTTGACTAAGGATTTCTCTGGTTGACTAACCTTACAGCCTTAACGACTAGTCATTTCTTTTGGGATGAATGAATGATGAAATGTAAAAAAAGAAATGTAATCAGATATTGGATTCGAGTCAAAACACAATGATTCAGAATTCCTTCCAATAAACACATTTACTGTCAATAGTAAACAGTATATTCCACAATATGAATTGGAAATGCTGGAAAGATGAAAAGATTCAGTTGAACAAAGTTCATGAATAAAACGACTCAGTTGAACAAATATCGTGAATCAAAGGATTCAGTTTAAAGAGTTGTTCAAATTTCTCCGATCAGTTCAAGTACAAAAAACAAAGTCTGTCCATTTCAGAAGAAAAAATAAATCAATTTTCTTTTGTTTTTCGGACTCAAAGGACTTTGATTCATGGGATTTAGTGATTGATTGAAGACATCTTACCAGTTGATAGTTTCAAAACAGGATACTTGCGGATCACGTTCACATAGGAATAAACTGAGAATAAGGAAACACAGCCTTGCAAAAGACAAGACAAACGTACAATAATTAACGTTAAGTATGCGCATCTCAAATGACTCATTAATCTAACTTATCGTCATTTATAGAACAGATCAACACTCATAAAACACTCATTGTCTCAACTCATGATGATACAATAAGCATCGTTACATGTGGTAGCTTTAGCGTTAGCTAACTAGCTCAGCTCGTGCTGTGAGTGCGGCCTACTCATATCAAATCATTTCTGAAATTGACATACCTAGCTATATCTTTCATATGTCTTTTTATATTCAGATTTAATATTTTTAAAAATCACTCACCAAAACCAAATTCAATACAGATTTCCACTCCACTTTTCTCTCTATGACAACACACCAGCCTGACGTATCCAAAGTTTCCAAGTGCACTCAATCACAGTTCCCGTTCGATTATGATTTTGTGAAAGAAGTTTGTGGAGAAATGCTCCGTGTGCTGCTGCCTGTCTGACCTGTTCTCATCTGATTTCGTCTGTTGAATGCTGACGACGGCACCGGCGCGAACTGTGGGCGGGCCTAATGAACATGCCGCTACTGTTGGTTCTTAGGGCTGTCAGTCAATGCAGCACAATCAGTGATTGGATGAATCGCGTTTCTTTGTAGAACACTTTAATTCTTTATATTTCTTAACTTTTTCCAACTCTCAAGTCATTTACTGGTGGCCTGGGTTACCCGGGTTACAAATGTATTTCTAAAACAATGGTTCTAGCTTAGATTATGGCCCAGTTGTTTGGTCGAGTGCATATAGACAAAAAATGTACAGGTGAAAGATTGTCTCTGCTTTGTTTTATAATAAATATTTCTGTGTCTAGAATTCCTAATTTCCTTTACTCTCAATTTTTGTATAGTAGTGCTAGTCATGATTTTAACAGCAGGCATGCATAAAAGGGATTTTTATTTTATTTCGAAAACCACTGCAAAACATCGGACTGTAAAATGTAAAGAAGAATGAAACTATTGAAGGATTTACCATTGATATTACACATTTTGACAAGAGACACTCTACACAAGAAAAATGAGTTTTAAAAAATATTTTAAGGAACATTTAATAGCACTATATATAGTAAATTGTTGATTTTGATATTTGGAATGAATGTTAGGTTAATTAACTTTTTATTTTTTTGATTAAATGTAGTTTTATTACTAGTCCTAAAAGTGTGCCCATATACATGTCTCAAATTTGTTGTAAATATCTCATTTTGTTTTGAAGTTCAGACACTTATATTTATGAGAGCATAAAAATTATGCATCGGTGATATTGATTGGATTTTTTTTTTTCAGTTTCTATCATAATTTTGACATTTGGGCATTATTGTTTAGCTATTTACTTATGTTTTCAAATTGCCTGTGTTTTTTTTTTTTGTCTCGATCGGACTAATGGTCTTTGAAGATAACAGTAATTCTTTTTAAGCTCTAAATGACACGTTACAAAACCAAAAGGCAAAACCTGGCATGTTTGGTATTGTTGGACTCGGCAAGGATTCAGGAGTATAAGGAGGTCACTCCTGTGAAAAAACGCTGGCTTGAAAAGTCTCAGGCTCCTTCAGGGCATTTTGCTGATGACGTATACTGAGTTTTTTTAGCTACACCAATGTTCTCATAGACTATCAAGGTACCCTGGACAAAGACACTGCATGCCATCTTTCATTAGACTAACGTTTGGATGTGGTTATTACCATTGTCATGATTTTTTTCCATGTTATAGCGCCACCAAGTGGCCAATCGTCGCAATTTTTTTCATGCCACCTCAGATTGTGCTCATGAACATGTGTCCCAAATTTAGCGAAAATATCTCTTTCCGTTCACAAGTTATAACCATTTTAGTAAAAGTGGCTCTGGTGCCATCAAACGTTTTGGTTCCCCTTAGCAACCGACAATTGAAATTGAATTTTTTTTTTATGATTATTGACAATCAGACTCCAGAGAATATTTCTGCAGTGGTTTGGTTCCAATCAGGCCAAAAACCTAGGAGTAGTTCGCAAAATTAGGTTTTACACAAAAACGCAATTTACTCGAAATTGGAGCCTGAAGGGCGAGCCAATCCGAGGCATGCATCTTGTCCGGCTCGAGCCAAGGATTCCAACGATGTAAGACACTTGAGCCTACGCCCGACGGTTGAGGAGTTATGAGCCATTTCGTACTTTTGCCCGCTGTAGCGCCACCTATGGGCCAATCGGGGCGTGCCTTGGTGAGGCTGTAGGCGGTGAGAGTACTACCAGCCCCCAAAGTTTCAAGTCTCTACGACTTACGGTTCGTCCTGCCCGATCAGTTTTACGTGGAGAATGTTGCATGATGGGAAAATTAACAATAACAATAGGGTTTCAGCACTGAAGTGCTTGAACCCTTAATAAAAAGGGACTAAAAAGGCCTATAAAAAAAAAACCTTAGGGTCCACGCACTTGACGCTTGTGCTGCTGCTTTCCAAAAACTTTATCAAGCCTTTTAACATGTGCCTCGGAGAGGAGAAAGTCGCTTTTTTGCCTTTTTGGCTCATTTTTCATGGAAATGTGGTGATTTTTGTTTTACCTTTTAAACTGCGACACCTCCACCGATGGCCCGATCTCCGTCAAACTTTGCACGCTTCCTCAGAATAATATGGCGCACATGCTCAGCTAATTTGGTGAAGTTATGAGCAGAGCAGACCCTTTTTCAGTCATTTAAATGTCATTTTGCATAGGATATTATAGAGCATTTTACACCTTTATAACAGTTAAAGGGCCACCGGTGGCCCGACGTCCATAAAAGCTTCCAGGCCTCTTTAGGGCCAGGTGACGCATGCGCACGGCCGGTTTTGTGAGGTTGTATGCAAATCAGGCAGGAAGAGGGCCGCTTTCAGCCATTTCATGGGATTTGCCATAGAAATACATCATTTTGGCACCTGTTTAACAGTTAGAGCGCCACCAAGTGGCCGGTCGCCCTGTCCTTTTTCACGCGACCACAGAATGAGCTCTCACACAGGCGCGTTGAGTTTGGTGCAAATATCTCGTTCCGTTGACGAGTTATAGGCAATTTAGTAAAAGGGGCCCCTCCCACTCGGAACGTTTCGGCGGCCCTTAGGGACCGTGAACCCAAATTTCCACTTTTTTTTGATAATTATTGACATTCGGACTCCATAGAATCTTGCCGCACTGGTTTGGTTCCGGCCGGCCCAAAAACCTAGGACTAGTTCGCAAAAGTAGGTTTTACGGAAAACCCAAAATACCCGAAAATGCACCCAGGGTGACGAGCCAATCCGAGGCATGCATCTTGTCCGGCTCGAGCCAAGGATTCCAACGGTGTAAGACACTTGAGCCTACGCCCGACGGTTGAGGAGTTATGAGCCATTTCGTACTTTTGCCCGCTGTAGCGCCACCTATGGGCCAATCGGGGCGTGCCTTGGTGAGGCTGTAGGCGGTGAGAGTACTACCAGCCCCCAAAGTTTCAAGTCTCTACGACTTACGGTTCGTCCTGCCCGATCAGTTTTACGTGGAGAATGTTGCATGATGGGAAAATTAACAATAACAATAGGGTTTCAGCACTGAAGTGCTTGAACCCCTAATAAAAAGGGACTAAAAAGGCCTATAAAAAAAAAACCTTAGGGTCCACGCACTTGACGCTTGTGCTGCTGCTTTCCAAAAACTTTATCAAGCCTTTTAACATGTGCCTCGGAGAGGAGAAAGTCGCTTTTTTGCCTTTTTGGCTCATTTTTCATGGAAATGTGGTGATTTTTGTTTTACCTTTTAAACTGCGACACCTCCACCGATGGCCCGATCTCCGTCAAACTTTGCACGCTTCCTCAGAATAATATGGCGCACATGCTCAGCTAATTTGGTGAAGTTATGAGCAGAGCAGACCCTTTTTCAGTCATTTAAATGTCATTTTGCATAGGATATTATAGAGCATTTTACACCTTTATAACAGTTAAAGGGCCACCGGTGGCCCGACGTCCATAAAAGCTTCCAGGCCTCTTTAGGGCCAGGTGACGCATGCGCACGGCCGGTTTTGTGAGGTTGTATGCAAATCAGGCAGGAAGAGGGCCGCTTTCAGCCATTTCATGGGATTTGCCATAGAAATACATCATTTTGGCACCTGTTTAACAGTTAGAGCGCCACCAAGTGGCCGGTCGCCCTGTCCTTTTTCACGCGACCACAGAATGAGCTCTCACACAGGCGCGTTGAGTTTGGTGCAAATATCTCGTTCCGTTGACGAGTTATAGGCAATTTAGTAAAAGGGGCCCCTCCCACTCGGAACGTTTCGGCGGCCCTTAGGGACCGTGAACCCAAATTTCCACTTTTTTTTGATAATTATTGACATTCGGACTCCATAGAATCTTGCCGCACTGGTTTGGTTCCGGCCGGCCCAAAAACCTAGGACTAGTTCGCAAAAGTAGGTTTTACGGAAAACCCAAAATACCCGAAAATGCACCCAGGGTGACGAGCCAATCCGAGGCATGCATCTTGTCCGGCTCGAGCCAAGGATTCCAACGGTGTAAGACACTTGAGCCTACGCCCGACGGTTGAGGAGTTATGAGCCATTTCGTACTTTTGCCCGCTGTAGCGCCACCTATGGGCCAATCGGGGCGTGCCTTGGTGAGGCTGTAGGCGGTGAGAGTACTACCAGCCCCCAAAGTTTCAAGTCTCTACGACTTACGGTTCGTCCTGCCCGATCAGTTTTACGTGGAGAATGTTGCATGATGGGAAAATTAACAATAACAATAGGGTTTCAGCACTGAAGTGCTTGAACCCCTAATAAAAAGGGACTAAAAAGGCCTATAAAAAAAAAACCTTAGGGTCCACGCACTTGACGCTTGTGCTGCTGCTTTCCAAAAACTTTATCAAGCCTTTTAACATGTGCCTCGGAGAGGAGAAAGTCGCTTTTTTGCCTTTTTGGCTCATTTTTCATGGAAATGTGGTGATTTTTGTTTTACCTTTTAAACTGCGACACCTCCACCGATGGCCCGATCTCCGTCAAACTTTGCACGCTTCCTCAGAATAATATGGCGCACATGCTCAGCTAATTTGGTGAAGTTATGAGCAGAGCAGACCCTTTTTCAGTCATTTAAATGTCATTTTGCATAGGATATTATAGAGCATTTTACACCTTTATAACAGTTAAAGGGCCACCGGTGGCCCGACGTCCATAAAAGCTTCCAGGCCTCTTTAGGGCCAGGTGACGCATGCGCACGGCCGGTTTTGTGAGGTTGTATGCAAATCAGGCAGGAAGAGGGCCGCTTTCAGCCATTTCATGGGATTTGCCATAGAAATACATCATTTTGGCACCTGTTTAACAGTTAGAGCGCCACCAAGTGGCCGGTCGCCCTGTCCTTTTTCACGCGACCACAGAATGAGCTCTCACACAGGCGCGTTGAGTTTGGTGCAAATATCTCGTTCCGTTGACGAGTTATAGGCAATTTAGTAAAAGGGGCCCCTCCCACTCGGAACGTTTCGGCGGCCCTTAGGGACCGTGAACCCAAATTTCCACTTTTTTTTGATAATTATTGACATTCGGACTCCATAGAATCTTGCCGCACTGGTTTGGTTCCGGCCGGCCCAAAAACCTAGGACTAGTTCGCAAAAGTAGGTTTTACGGAAAACCCAAAATACCCGAAAATGCACCCAGGGTGACGAGCCAATCCGAGGCATGCATCTTGTCCGGCTCGAGCCAAGGATTCCAACGGTGTAAGACACTTGAGCCTACGCCCGACGGTTGAGGAGTTATGAGCCATTTCGTACTTTTGCCCGCTGTAGCGCCACCTATGGGCCAATCGGGGCGTGCCTTGGTGAGGCTGTAGGCGGTGAGAGTACTACCAGCCCCCAAAGTTTCAAGTCTCTACGACTTACGGTTCGTCCTGCCCGATCAGTTTTACGTGGAGAATGTTGCATGATGGGAAAATTAACAATAACAATAGGGTTTCAGCACTGAAGTGCTTGAACCCCTAATAAAAAGGGACTAAAAAGGCCTATAAAAAAAAAACCTTAGGGTCCACGCACTTGACGCTTGTGCTGCTGCTTTCCAAAAACTTTATCAAGCCTTTTAACATGTGCCTCGGAGAGGAGAAAGTCGCTTTTTTGCCTTTTTGGCTCATTTTTCATGGAAATGTGGTGATTTTTGTTTTACCTTTTAAACTGCGACACCTCCACCGATGGCCCGATCTCCGTCAAACTTTGCACGCTTCCTCAGAATAATATGGCGCACATGCTCAGCTAATTTGGTGAAGTTATGAGCAGAGCAGACCCTTTTTCAGTCATTTAAATGTCATTTTGCATAGGATATTATAGAGCATTTTACACCTTTATAACAGTTAAAGGGCCACCGGTGGCCCGACGTCCATAAAAGCTTCCAGGCCTCTTTAGGGCCAGGTGACGCATGCGCACGGCCGGTTTTGTGAGGTTGTATGCAAATCAGGCAGGAAGAGGGCCGCTTTCAGCCATTTCATGGGATTTGCCATAGAAATACATCATTTTGGCACCTGTTTAACAGTTAGAGCGCCACCAAGTGGCCGGTCGCCCTGTCCTTTTTCACGCGACCACAGAATGAGCTCTCACACAGGCGCGTTGAGTTTGGTGCAAATATCTCGTTCCGTTGACGAGTTATAGGCAATTTAGTAAAAGGGGCCCCTCCCACTCGGAACGTTTCGGCGGCCCTTAGGGACCGTGAACCCAAATTTCCACTTTTTTTTGATAATTATTGACATTCGGACTCCATAGAATCTTGCCGCACTGGTTTGGTTCCGGCCGGCCCAAAAACCTAGGACTAGTTCGCAAAAGTAGGTTTTACGGAAAACCCAAAATACCCGAAAATGCACCCAGGGTGACGAGCCAATCCGAGGCATGCATCTTGTCCGGCTCGAGCCAAGGATTCCAACGGTGTAAGACACTTGAGCCTACGCCCGACGGTTGAGGAGTTATGAGCCATTTCGTACTTTTGCCCGCTGTAGCGCCACCTATGGGCCAATCGGGGCGTGCCTTGGTGAGGCTGTAGGCGGTGAGAGTACTACCAGCCCCCAAAGTTTCAAGTCTCTACGACTTACGGTTCGTCCTGCCCGATCAGTTTTACGTGGAGAATGTTGCATGATGGGAAAATTAACAATAACAATAGGGTTTCAGCACTGAAGTGCTTGAACCCCTAATAAAAAGGGACTAAAAAGGCCTATAAAAAAAAAACCTTAGGGTCCACGCACTTGACGCTTGTGCTGCTGCTTTCCAAAAACTTTATCAAGCCTTTTAACATGTGCCTCGGAGAGGAGAAAGTCGCTTTTTTGCCTTTTTGGCTCATTTTTCATGGAAATGTGGTGATTTTTGTTTTACCTTTTAAACTGCGACACCTCCACCGATGGCCCGATCTCCGTCAAACTTTGCACGCTTCCTCAGAATAATATGGCGCACATGCTCAGCTAATTTGGTGAAGTTATGAGCAGAGCAGACCCTTTTTCAGTCATTTAAATGTCATTTTGCATAGGATATTATAGAGCATTTTACACCTTTATAACAGTTAAAGGGCCACCGGTGGCCCGACGTCCATAAAAGCTTCCAGGCCTCTTTAGGGCCAGGTGACGCATGCGCACGGCCGGTTTTGTGAGGTTGTATGCAAATCAGGCAGGAAGAGGGCCGCTTTCAGCCATTTCATGGGATTTGCCATAGAAATACATCATTTTGGCACCTGTTTAACAGTTAGAGCGCCACCAAGTGGCCGGTCGCCCTGTCCTTTTTCACGCGACCACAGAATGAGCTCTCACACAGGCGCGTTGAGTTTGGTGCAAATATCTCGTTCCGTTGACGAGTTATAGGCAATTTAGTAAAAGGGGCCCCTCCCACTCGGAACGTTTCGGCGGCCCTTAGGGACCGTGAACCCAAATTTCCACTTTTTTTTGATAATTATTGACATTCGGACTCCATAGAATCTTGCCGCACTGGTTTGGTTCCGGCCGGCCCAAAAACCTAGGACTAGTTCGCAAAAGTAGGTTTTACGGAAAACCCAAAATACCCGAAAATGCACCCAGGGTGACGAGCCAATCCGAGGCATGCATCTTGTCCGGCTCGAGCCAAGGATTCCAACGGTGTAAGACACTTGAGCCTACGCCCGACGGTTGAGGAGTTATGAGCCATTTCGTACTTTTGCCCGCTGTAGCGCCACCTATGGGCCAATCGGGGCGTGCCTTGGTGAGGCTGTAGGCGGTGAGAGTACTACCAGCCCCCAAAGTTTCAAGTCTCTACGACTTACGGTTCGTCCTGCCCGATCAGTTTTACGTGGAGAATGTTGCATGATGGGAAAATTAACAATAACAATAGGGTTTCAGCACTGAAGTGCTTGAACCCCTAATAAAAAGGGACTAAAAAGGCCTATAAAAAAAAAACCTTAGGGTCCACGCACTTGACGCTTGTGCTGCTGCTTTCCAAAAACTTTATCAAGCCTTTTAACATGTGCCTCGGAGAGGAGAAAGTCGCTTTTTTGCCTTTTTGGCTCATTTTTCATGGAAATGTGGTGATTTTTGTTTTACCTTTTAAACTGCGACACCTCCACCGATGGCCCGATCTCCGTCAAACTTTGCACGCTTCCTCAGAATAATATGGCGCACATGCTCAGCTAATTTGGTGAAGTTATGAGCAGAGCAGACCCTTTTTCAGTCATTTAAATGTCATTTTGCATAGGATATTATAGAGCATTTTACACCTTTATAACAGTTAAAGGGCCACCGGTGGCCCGACGTCCATAAAAGCTTCCAGGCCTCTTTAGGGCCAGGGGACGCATGCGCACGGCCGGTTTTGTGAGGTTGTATGCAAATCAGGCAGGAAGAGGGCCGCTTTCAGCCATTTCATGGGATTTGCCATAGAAATACATCATTTTGGCACCTGTTTAACAGTTAGAGCGCCACCAAGTGGCCGGTCGCCCTGTCCTTTTTCACGCGACCACAGAATGAGCTCTCACACAGGCGCGTTGAGTTTGGTGCAAATATCTCGTTCCGTTGACGAGTTATAGGCAATTTAGTAAAAGGGGCCCCTCCCACTCGGAACGTTTCGGCGGCCCTTAGGGACCGTGAACCCAAATTTCCACTTTTTTTTGATAATTATTGACATTCGGACTCCATAGAATCTTGCCGCACTGGTTTGGTTCCGGCCGGCCCAAAAACCTAGGACTAGTTCGCAAAAGTAGGTTTTACGGAAAACCCAAAATACCCGAAAATGCACCCAGGGTGACGAGCCAATCCGAGGCATGCATCTTGTCCGGCTCGAGCCAAGGATTCCAACGGTGTAAGACACTTGAGCCTACGCCCGACGGTTGAGGAGTTATGAGCCATTTCGTACTTTTGCCCGCTGTAGCGCCACCTATGGGCCAATCGGGGCGTGCCTTGGTGAGGCTGTAGGCGGTGAGAGTACTACCAGCCCCCAAAGTTTCAAGTCTCTACGACTTACGGTTCGTCCTGCCCGATCAGTTTTACGTGGAGAATGTTGCATGATGGGAAAATTAACAATAACAATAGGGTTTCAGCACTGAAGTGCTTGAACCCCTAATAAAAAGGGACTAAAAAGGCCTATAAAAAAAAAACCTTAGGGTCCACGCACTTGACGCTTGTGCTGCTGCTTTCCAAAAACTTTATCAAGCCTTTTAACATGTGCCTCGGAGAGGAGAAAGTCGCTTTTTTGCCTTTTTGGCTCATTTTTCATGGAAATGTGGTGATTTTTGTTTTACCTTTTAAACTGCGACACCTCCACCGATGGCCCGATCTCCGTCAAACTTTGCACGCTTCCTCAGAATAATATGGCGCACATGCTCAGCTAATTTGGTGAAGTTATGAGCAGAGCAGACCCTTTTTCAGTCATTTAAATGTCATTTTGCATAGGATATTATAGAGCATTTTACACCTTTATAACAGTTAAAGGGCCACCGGTGGCCCGACGTCCATAAAAGCTTCCAGGCCTCTTTAGGGCCAGGTGACGCATGCGCACGGCCGGTTTTGTGAGGTTGTATGCAAATCAGGCAGGAAGAGGGCCGCTTTCAGCCATTTCATGGGATTTGCCATAGAAATACATCATTTTGGCACCTGTTTAACAGTTAGAGCGCCACCAAGTGGCCGGTCGCCCTGTCCTTTTTCACGCGACCACAGAATGAGCTCTCACACAGGCGCGTTGAGTTTGGTGCAAATATCTCGTTCCGTTGACGAGTTATAGGCAATTTAGTAAAAGGGGCCCCTCCCACTCGGAACGTTTCGGCGGCCCTTAGGGACCGTGAACCCAAATTTCCACTTTTTTTTGATAATTATTGACATTCGGACTCCATAGAATCTTGCCGCACTGGTTTGGTTCCGGCCGGCCCAAAAACCTAGGACTAGTTCGCAAAAGTAGGTTTTACGGAAAACCCAAAATACCCGAAAATGCACCCAGGGTGACGAGCCAATCCGAGGCATGCATCTTGTCCGGCTCGAGCCAAGGATTCCAACGGTGTAAGACACTTGAGCCTACGCCCGACGGTTGAGGAGTTATGAGCCATTTCGTACTTTTGCCCGCTGTAGCGCCACCTATGGGCCAATCGGGGCGTGCCTTGGTGAGGCTGTAGGCGGTGAGAGTACTACCAGCCCCCAAAGTTTCAAGTCTCTACGACTTACGGTTCGTCCTGCCCGATCAGTTTTACGTGGAGAATGTTGCATGATGGGAAAATTAACAATAACAATAGGGTTTCAGCACTGAAGTGCTTGAACCCCTAATAAAAAGGGACTAAAAAGGCCTATAAAAAAAAAACCTTAGGGTCCACGCACTTGACGCTTGTGCTGCTGCTTTCCAAAAACTTTATCAAGCCTTTTAACATGTGCCTCGGAGAGGAGAAAGTCGCTTTTTTGCCTTTTTGGCTCATTTTTCATGGAAATGTGGTGATTTTTGTTTTACCTTTTAAACTGCGACACCTCCACCGATGGCCCGATCTCCGTCAAACTTTGCACGCTTCCTCAGAATAATATGGCGCACATGCTCAGCTAATTTGGTGAAGTTATGAGCAGAGCAGACCCTTTTTCAGTCATTTAAATGTCATTTTGCATAGGATATTATAGAGCATTTTACACCTTTATAACAGTTAAAGGGCCACCGGTGGCCCGACGTCCATAAAAGCTTCCAGGCCTCTTTAGGGCCAGGTGACGCATGCGCACGGCCGGTTTTGTGAGGTTGTATGCAAATCAGGCAGGAAGAGGGCCGCTTTCAGCCATTTCATGGGATTTGCCATAGAAATACATCATTTTGGCACCTGTTTAACAGTTAGAGCGCCACCAAGTGGCCGGTCGCCCTGTCCTTTTTCACGCGACCACAGAATGAGCTCTCACACAGGCGCGTTGAGTTTGGTGCAAATATCTCGTTCCGTTGACGAGTTATAGGCAATTTAGTAAAAGGGGCCCCTCCCACTCGGAACGTTTCGGCGGCCCTTAGGGACCGTGAACCCAAATTTCCACTTTTTTTTGATAATTATTGACATTCGGACTCCATAGAATCTTGCCGCACTGGTTTGGTTCCGGCCGGCCCAAAAACCTAGGACTAGTTCGCAAAAGTAGGTTTTACGGAAAACCCAAAATACCCGAAAATGCACCCAGGGTGACGAGCCAATCCGAGGCATGCATCTTGTCCGGCTCGAGCCAAGGATTCCAACGGTGTAAGACACTTGAGCCTACGCCCGACGGTTGAGGAGTTATGAGCCATTTCGTACTTTTGCCCGCTGTAGCGCCACCTATGGGCCAATCGGGGCGTGCCTTGGTGAGGCTGTAGGCGGTGAGAGTACTACCAGCCCCCAAAGTTTCAAGTCTCTACGACTTACGGTTCGTCCTGCCCGATCAGTTTTACGTGGAGAATGTTGCATGATGGGAAAATTAACAATAATTAAAGCTGCTAGCAGCATTTAGCGGTGTTCAAGCAGTTAAGGCCTTTAAGGCCGTTAAGCACAAAAACATCAAAAGACATTAAGTTTTATGTAGCAAGCATTTAAACATTGACATCATAGATGGAATAGACCATGTTTTAGCATGATTTACCATGATATACCAAATTTAGTGTGATTTTTCATTATCTACAATGTTCCAGTATGATTTACCATGAATCTAGCATGATTTACCACAGTTTACCATGATTTCCCATGTTATAGGATGATTTACCATGATATACCACATTCTAGAATGATTTACCAGGATTGTAGCATGATTTACCATGATTCATCACATTGCTAGCATGATTTGCCATGATCCACCATGTAATAGTATTTTTTACTATGATTTACCATGTTTCTATCGTGATTTACCATGATTTACCACATTGCTGCATTGATGTGAAGGGCCAATAAAAATGAAGTGATAAACTCTGACAAAAAATGATTGTGTTATAATAGTTAACATGGAAAAACTGGTTTGCTTTAGTGCTTTGATTTACTGTTGAAAATCAAGTGTGTCAAAATGAGAGTGAGCCAATAAGTGGTCTTCTACTGCCCTCTGCTGGCCATTCTACTTATTAATAAAGTGTTTTCACAGGTGCTTTTGCACTCATATGTAGACATTTGATCACACACACACACACACACACACACACACACACACACACACACACACACACACACACACAAAGTCATTATATAAATATATTTTAATGGTCTATAAGCATTTAATGTCTTTGCAAGCTATTAATCAGATTATTCAGCATTTATTCAGAAACCTAGGACTACACACACACATTCTGTTGTAGATACAGATATTTGAACTATGTGATGGAAAAAAGAAATGTTTACTGCAATTGTCCTTCAGGATTCATATTTCTCAATGTACTACAATAGTCAGTTTACCATGGTTTGTCTTAGTTTACCTTGATGTTACCTTGTTGTGACCGAATACTACACAATAATTTATCATGATATACCACATTCTAGAATGATTCAGCAGGATTGTAGCATGATTTACTATGATTTACCACGTTGTTAGCAATTATGTGAAGTTTCAGAACAGTAAAGTGAATTGAAAGACAAAATATGATTGTGTTATTATAGTAATTGTCACATAAGGTTATTTTTTAGTGTCTGAATATATGAATGCAAAAGCACATGTGAAAAGACTATTAATAAGTATAATGTCCAGCAGAGGGTAGTAGAAGACCACTTATTGCTATAGTACCACTTTTATTTTGAACTACTTGGTTTAATCAGTATCAGGGTTTCCGCGGGGTCATAAAAAGTCATAAAACGTCTTAAATTTAATAATAAGAATTTTAGGCCATAAAAACGTCCGGTTTTTCCATACAAGGTCATAAATTACATTTAGCCACGTCTTAAATTGATATGCTCATTCATTCATTATCGCGATATAATGTTTTCTCTATAAAACGATATCAAGAGTTCGATAAATGTTAGATCATGTTTATGCGCCAAAAGCGGAACGAAACTCATTTGAACCGCGCACGCCTCACGGAGCGTTTATCCGCTCGGCTCAAAGTCCAAACGGCAGCGTAGCGCGATCAAGCTCACTAGAGCAGACGCGTTCTTTTACTGTCTATGGTTAACTTTGATCAGTCTCGATCACGAGATCCAGTGAGAAGCACTTGAATTCAGCGAAGAACACAAATGTCTCAGTGATTTAAACCAGTTTAAAGGCAGATGAAACAGCGCTGACGAACAGGAGAAACACTGTGCGCAACTATACAGTCAGAAAGCTTTTCCATCTACACATTTACATCCTTTACCATGGTTTTACTGTAACGTTAGCCTAGTAATTTTAACTGCACCATGAAATGTGGGATACATATTGAATTGTATTATATTATTAATGTAGACAATGTATTAAAGGACTAATGGAATATAATTACAGTATTTATGTATTTAGGCTATAGCCTACTGTTTTTCATACATTTCATAAAGATACGTGCCATCAAAGTCAGGCAACACAAACCTGTTTCAAGACTTGAAACAATATCCCCCATTAGCACATGCAGAAACTAAGAAATTAATTTTGAAATAAAGATATTATTTTTGTTAAGGAAAAAATACAAATGTTTGAATGTTCTACCTCAGATTTGTGAAATGTTCACCTGTTTGGCAAGTGTTTGTCATGATATGTTTTGACAATAAAGAGTAGTTTAAAACCACAATTAACGCTCTGGTTTCTATCAAATGATATGCATTTTGTGGGGTTGTGTGCAACACCACGTGATAACAGAGCCGTAAAACTAAAAGTTAAAACTAACTTTCAGTTGGGAACAAAAATCTGCCTTCAAAGTTCAAAGAAATAAAGAAATGACATTTATCGTCATAATTATCGATATTGACTGATATATTATCGTGATAAGTGTTGTGTTGTTCCTCTGTTATTGAAACTTAGGAAAAGGGAGCCTTCAGTTTGTTACTCTTAAGAAAATGGAACCTTTAAATAATTAAACTTATTACTTTTAATGAAAGTCAATAAAAAAAAGACTTTTGAAAGGAAGTTATTTTTCGTAATTCGAGTAGGTCATAAATTTAAATCATATTGGTCATAAAAAGGTCTTAAAAGGTCTTAAATTTGACTGACTAAACCCTGCAGAAACCCTGAGTATTGTGCACTAAAGCAAACCAGTCTTTCAATGTGAATACCATTATGCATGCTTACACACACACACACAAACACACACACACACACACACACACACACACACACACACACACACACACACACACACACACACACACACACACACACACACACAATTGTGGGTTATGATATTGTGAAAATCTCTTTTTGTGGTCCTTAAGCATTTCAGATATTTATTTGTGATGTAAAAATATTAAACTTTCTAATAAATCATTATTTAATATTATATTATAAGCATTTGTTTGTTAGCCATTGCTGAAAACTGGTTAAAAAAGATTAAAAATATCTAATGCTGTTGCTCCCTCTAGTGGACAACAGCGGTTTTACAGCCTACATAAACGGTTGAAATGAATGACAGGAAATTCGTTTTTTTTTTTACTTATATCTCGGGAACGAGAAAGTGAAAAAATCTGAAACTCAGAACTTAGATAGGGTTAGAGGAGCCCTCTTGAACAAGACCATCCCCGTGTTGCTGAGTGATTGCTGTCGGGAGTAATGTCTGTTGAAATGCATATCTTTGTGGGCTTATATCTCGGGAATGCCTGGGTCAAATCGCACCATATTCGGATCGAAGCTAGATGAGGACGGGCCCTTTCCAACAAGCTCACCCACAAGGATATAGGTGGTCTAGGTCGGGAGTTACAGCCGTTTCAATTCGGGAGTCTCACAGATTAGCTATCCGCGGGGGGGAGGGGGGCGGGGGGGCGTTCCCGTGCCCCGAGACGATAGATTTCGATCAAGAGCACCGAGAGGACCTTACCATCAAAATTTGAGCGTGCAGCGACTTTCTGTTTTCGAGTTATGAGTGAATTTGTACTTGTGGGGGCGTGGCCCAACGTTATACTTTCGTTTTCAGCCTTCCTGTGACACAATTGTAAATAGTAATAAATAAAATAAATAAATGCAGTCCATAATACTCCAATAGATGCATTTTTTACAAAATGTGATTGTAAATGTTGAAATAATGATTTTATTTTAAGTCTAAATATGAACTATAACAATATTAGGGAGTAGTATGATGAAATGACAGCAGGGGGCAGTAAAATACCACTTATTGGCTGTTATAGCCATCCAAATAAAAAAATTATACCTTTTCTGATAATTATTGATCTAGAGAGTCCAGATAATTGTACTGCACTGGTTTTATATAAAATTATACGATCATAGATGGAAAAGACCAATTACAGCCAATACAGGCAATTTACCATAGGAAATGTATGGTTTTAAAGCTTTTTAACAGTTATAGCGCCACATATGGTCCGATCTCCATGAAACTTTGCATGCTTCTTTACCATGGTATGACACATATGCTCATCAATTTTTGTCAAGTTTTGAGTTTTCATTTATGATTTATAGGCTTTTGGGTGTATTTTGACACGCCCATTTTCTAAATGACCCTGTTACAGTGAACCAAAGGGCAAAGTTCAACTTTTTTTCGATAATTATTGATCTAGAGAGTCCAGAGAATTGTCCTAGACTGGTCTGGTTCCAATCGGGCGAAAAACCAGGGACTAGTTCGCAAAAGTAGGTTTTTAATATATTCGTGAATATTTAATGAACGATTTGATTGACAGCAATGGTTCTAGAGGCAAAGTTGTTCAGCATGAGGAGATCTATCAATTGATATGCATATTTTGGGGATGTGTGCAACACCACGTGATTACAGAGCTGTCAAACTCCTTAGCGCTAACTAGTGGCCGATTTCTTTCAAAACTCTTACAGACCTCTTGGGCCATGAGTCGAACATGCCCATTGAGTTTCGTTCCGATTGGCCTCCGTTAACCTCGTCTCACAGGTGCTCAAACTTCATTGGTGATGGCGGCCATGTTTTTTGAGATACGCCAATGTCCTCAAACACACACATGGGGCCTTGGACCAAGACACTGCATACCAATTTTCAAGTCAATCGGACTAACGGTCAGGTGGTCATAGCCCTATTTATGTTTTTCTTTATGTTATAGCGCCATCTAGTGTTAGATCGACGCGTTTTTTTTACTGTGACCCCAGACTGTCCTCATACACATGTGTGTCGATTTTGGTGAAGATATCTCATTTACTTCTCGAGTTATAGCCATTTTAGTAAAATAGGCTCCTCCCACAACGATCATTTTACTCCCCCTATTGACCGTAAATCGAAATGTAAACTTTTTTTCGATAATTATTGATATTCAGACTCCAGAGAACATGTATGCATTTGTTTGGTTTTGATCGGGCGAAAAACCAGGGACTAGTTCGCAAAAGTTGTTTTTTGACGAAATTCAAAATGGCGGGAAAATTTGCATACCGGAAATGAAATCGGAGATATACGTTTTTTTCGTCAGGTGACCAGCTTTCCAATGATATAAGACACTTGACTCTACGACTTACGGTCTAGGAGTTATGACCAGTTTTGCGCTTTTGGTTGCTATAGCGCCCCCTATGGGCCAATCGGGCTCATACTTTGATAACCTCTCCTCGATTTTTGTACTACCATCTGACAAAGTTTCAGAGCTCCAGCCCTTACGGTTTGGTCTGCACGACGCGTTTTACGGCAGAATAATAATAATAATAATAATAATAATAATAATAATAATTAAAGCTGCTAGCAGCATTTAGCGGTGTTCAAGCAGTTAAGGCCTTTAAGGCCGTTAAGCACAAAAACATCAAAAGACATTAAGTTTTATGTAGCAAGCATTTAAACATTGACATCATAGATGGAATAGACCATGTTTTAGCATGATTTACCATGATATACCAAATTTAGTGTGATTTTTCATTATCTACAATGTTCCAGTATGATTTACCATGAATCTAGCATGATTTACCACAGTTTACCATGATTTCCCATGTTATAGGATGATTTACCATGATATACCACATTCTAGAATGATTTACCAGGATTGTAGCATGATTTACCATGATTCATCACATTGCTAGCATGATTTGCCATGATCCACCATGTAATAGTATTTTTTACTATGATTTACCATGTTTCTATCGTGATTTACCATGATTTACCACATTGCTGCATTGATGTGAAGGGCCAATAAAAATGAAGTGATAAACTCTGACAAAAAATGATTGTGTTATAATAGTTAACATGGAAAAACTGGTTTGCTTTAGTGCTTTGATTTACTGTTGAAAATCAAGTGTGTCAAAATGAGAGTGAGCCAATAAGTGGTCTTCTACTGCCCTCTGCTGGCCATTCTACTTATTAATAAAGTGTTTTCACAGGTGCTTTTGCACTCATATGTAGACATTTGATCACACACACACACACACACACACACACACACACACACACACACACACACACACACAAAGTCATTATATAAATATATTTTAATGGTCTATAAGCATTTAATGTCTTTGCAAGCTATTAATCAGATTATTCAGCATTTATTCAGAAACCTAGGACTACACACACACATTCTGTTGTAGATACAGATATTTGAACTATGTGATGGAAAAAAGAAATGTTTACTGCAATTGTCCTTCAGGATTCATATTTCTCAATGTACTACAATAGTCAGTTTACCATGGTTTGTCTTAGTTTACCTTGATGTTACCTTGTTGTGACCGAATACTACACAATAATTTATCATGATATACCACATTCTAGAATGATTCAGCAGGATTGTAGCATGATTTACTATGATTTACCACGTTGTTAGCAATTATGTGAAGTTTCAGAACAGTAAAGTGAATTGAAAGACAAAATATGATTGTGTTATTATAGTAATTGTCACATAAGGTTATTTTTTAGTGTCTGAATATATGAATGCAAAAGCACATGTGAAAAGACTATTAATAAGTATAATGTCCAGCAGAGGGTAGTAGAAGACCACTTATTGCTATAGTACCACTTTTATTTTGAACTACTTGGTTTAATCAGTATCAGGGTTTCCGCGGGGTCATAAAAAGTCATAAAACGTCTTAAATTTAATAATAAGAATTTTAGGCCATAAAAACGTCCGGTTTTTCCATACAAGGTCATAAATTACATTTAGCCACGTCTTAAATTGATATGCTCATTCATTCATTATCGCGATATAATGTTTTCTCTATAAAACGATATCAAGAGTTCGATAAATGTTAGATCATGTTTATGCGCCAAAAGCGGAACGAAACTCATTTGAACCGCGCACGCCTCACGGAGCGTTTATCCGCTCGGCTCAAAGTCCAAACGGCAGCGTAGCGCGATCAAGCTCACTAGAGCAGACGCGTTCTTTTACTGTCTATGGTTAACTTTGATCAGTCTCGATCACGAGATCCAGTGAGAAGCACTTGAATTCAGCGAAGAACACAAATGTCTCAGTGATTTAAACCAGTTTAAAGGCAGATGAAACAGCGCTGACGAACAGGAGAAACACTGTGCGCAACTATACAGTCAGAAAGCTTTTCCATCTACACATTTACATCCTTTACCATGGTTTTACTGTAACGTTAGCCTAGTAATTTTAACTGCACCATGAAATGTGGGATACATATTGAATTGTATTATATTATTAATGTAGACAATGTATTAAAGGACTAATGGAATATAATTACAGTATTTATGTATTTAGGCTATAGCCTACTGTTTTTCATACATTTCATAAAGATACGTGCCATCAAAGTCAGGCAACACAAACCTGTTTCAAGACTTGAAACAATATCCCCCATTAGCACATGCAGAAACTAAGAAATTAATTTTGAAATAAAGATATTATTTTTGTTAAGGAAAAAATACAAATGTTTGAATGTTCTACCTCAGATTTGTGAAATGTTCACCTGTTTGGCAAGTGTTTGTCATGATATGTTTTGACAATAAAGAGTAGTTTAAAACCACAATTAACGCTCTGGTTTCTATCAAATGATATGCATTTTGTGGGGTTGTGTGCAACACCACGTGATAACAGAGCCGTAAAACTAAAAGTTAAAACTAACTTTCAGTTGGGAACAAAAATCTGCCTTCAAAGTTCAAAGAAATAAAGAAATGACATTTATCGTCATAATTATCGATATTGACTGATATATTATCGTGATAAGTGTTGTGTTGTTCCTCTGTTATTGAAACTTAGGAAAAGGGAGCCTTCAGTTTGTTACTCTTAAGAAAATGGAACCTTTAAATAATTAAACTTATTACTTTTAATGAAAGTCAATAAAAAAAAGACTTTTGAAAGGAAGTTATTTTTCGTAATTCGAGTAGGTCATAAATTTAAATCATATTGGTCATAAAAAGGTCTTAAAAGGTCTTAAATTTGACTGACTAAACCCTGCAGAAACCCTGAGTATTGTGCACTAAAGCAAACCAGTCTTTCAATGTGAATACCATTATGCATGCTTACACACACACACACAAACACACACACACACACACACACACACACACACACACACACACACACACACACACACACACACACACACACACACACACACACACAATTGTGGGTTATGATATTGTGAAAATCTCTTTTTGTGGTCCTTAAGCATTTCAGATATTTATTTGTGATGTAAAAATATTAAACTTTCTAATAAATCATTATTTAATATTATATTATAAGCATTTGTTTGTTAGCCATTGCTGAAAACTGGTTAAAAAAGATTAAAAATATCTAATGCTGTTGCTCCCTCTAGTGGACAACAGCGGTTTTACAGCCTACATAAACGGTTGAAATGAATGACAGGAAATTCGTTTTTTTTTTTACTTATATCTCGGGAACGAGAAAGTGAAAAAATCTGAAACTCAGAACTTAGATAGGGTTAGAGGAGCCCTCTTGAACAAGACCATCCCCGTGTTGCTGAGTGATTGCTGTCGGGAGTAATGTCTGTTGAAATGCATATCTTTGTGGGCTTATATCTCGGGAATGCCTGGGTCAAATCGCACCATATTCGGATCGAAGCTAGATGAGGACGGGCCCTTTCCAACAAGCTCACCCACAAGGATATAGGTGGTCTAGGTCGGGAGTTACAGCCGTTTCAATTCGGGAGTCTCACAGATTAGCTATCCGCGGGGGGGAGGGGGGCGGGGGGGCGTTCCCGTGCCCCGAGACGATAGATTTCGATCAAGAGCACCGAGAGGACCTTACCATCAAAATTTGAGCGTGCAGCGACTTTCTGTTTTCGAGTTATGAGTGAATTTGTACTTGTGGGGGCGTGGCCCAACGTTATACTTTCGTTTTCAGCCTTCCTGTGACACAATTGTAAATAGTAATAAATAAAATAAATAAATGCAGTCCATAATACTCCAATAGATGCATTTTTTACAAAATGTGATTGTAAATGTTGAAATAATGATTTTATTTTAAGTCTAAATATGAACTATAACAATATTAGGGAGTAGTATGATGAAATGACAGCAGGGGGCAGTAAAATACCACTTATTGGCTGTTATAGCCATCCAAATAAAAAAATTATACCTTTTCTGATAATTATTGATCTAGAGAGTCCAGATAATTGTACTGCACTGGTTTTATATAAAATTATACGATCATAGATGGAAAAGACCAATTACAGCCAATACAGGCAATTTACCATAGGAAATGTATGGTTTTAAAGCTTTTTAACAGTTATAGCGCCACATATGGTCCGATCTCCATGAAACTTTGCATGCTTCTTTACCATGGTATGACACATATGCTCATCAATTTTTGTCAAGTTTTGAGTTTTCATTTATGATTTATAGGCTTTTGGGTGTATTTTGACACGCCCATTTTCTAAATGACCCTGTTACAGTGAACCAAAGGGCAAAGTTCAACTTTTTTTCGATAATTATTGATCTAGAGAGTCCAGAGAATTGTCCTAGACTGGTCTGGTTCCAATCGGGCGAAAAACCAGGGACTAGTTCGCAAAAGTAGGTTTTTAATATATTCGTGAATATTTAATGAACGATTTGATTGACAGCAATGGTTCTAGAGGCAAAGTTGTTCAGCATGAGGAGATCTATCAATTGATATGCATATTTTGGGGATGTGTGCAACACCACGTGATTACAGAGCTGTCAAACTCCTTAGCGCTAACTAGTGGCCGATTTCTTTCAAAACTCTTACAGACCTCTTGGGCCATGAGTCGAACATGCCCATTGAGTTTCGTTCCGATTGGCCTCCGTTAACCTCGTCTCACAGGTGCTCAAACTTCATTGGTGATGGCGGCCATGTTTTTTGAGATACGCCAATGTCCTCAAACACACACATGGGGCCTTGGACCAAGACACTGCATACCAATTTTCAAGTCAATCGGACTAACGGTCAGGTGGTCATAGCCCTATTTATGTTTTTCTTTATGTTATAGCGCCATCTAGTGTTAGATCGACGCGTTTTTTTTACTGTGACCCCAGACTGTCCTCATACACATGTGTGTCGATTTTGGTGAAGATATCTCATTTACTTCTCGAGTTATAGCCATTTTAGTAAAATAGGCTCCTCCCACAACGATCATTTTACTCCCCCTATTGACCGTAAATCGAAATGTAAACTTTTTTTCGATAATTATTGATATTCAGACTCCAGAGAACATGTATGCATTTGTTTGGTTTTGATCGGGCGAAAAACCAGGGACTAGTTCGCAAAAGTTGTTTTTTGACGAAATTCAAAATGGCGGGAAAATTTGCATACCGGAAATGAAATCGGAGATATACGTTTTTTTCGTCAGGTGACCAGCTTTCCAATGATATAAGACACTTGACTCTACGACTTACGGTCTAGGAGTTATGACCAGTTTTGCGCTTTTGGTTGCTATAGCGCCCCCTATGGGCCAATCGGGCTCATACTTTGATAACCTCTCCTCGATTTTTGTACTACCATCTGACAAAGTTTCAGAGCTCCAGCCCTTACGGTTTGGTCTGCACGACGCGTTTTACGGCAGAATAATAATAATAATAATAATAATAATAATAATAATAAAAATCAGTACAAATACAATAGGTTTTCAGCACTTCGTGCTTGAACACCTAACAATAGGGTTTCAGCACTGAAGTGCTTGAACCCCTAATAAAAAGGGACTAAAAAGGCCTATAAAAAAAAAACCTTAGGGTCCACGCACTTGACGCTTGTGCTGCTGCTTTCCAAAAACTTTATCAAGCCTTTTAACATGTGCCTCGGAGAGGAGAAAGTCGCTTTTTTGCCTTTTTGGCTCATTTTTCATGGAAATGTGGTGATTTTTGTTTTACCTTTTAAACTGCGACACCTCCACCGATGGCCCGATCTCCGTCAAACTTTGCACGCTTCCTCAGAATAATATGGCGCACATGCTCAGCTAATTTGGTGAAGTTATGAGCAGAGCAGACCCTTTTTCAGTCATTTAAATGTCATTTTGCATAGGATATTATAGAGCATTTTACACCTTTATAACAGTTAAAGGGCCACCGGTGGCCCGACGTCCATAAAAGCTTCCAGGCCTCTTTAGGGCCAGGTGACGCATGCGCACGGCCGGTTTTGTGAGGTTGTATGCAAATCAGGCAGGAAGAGGGCCGCTTTCAGCCATTTCATGGGATTTGCCATAGAAATACATCATTTTGGCACCTGTTTAACAGTTAGAGCGCCACCAAGTGGCCGGTCGCCCTGTCCTTTTTCACGCGACCACAGAATGAGCTCTCACACAGGCGCGTTGAGTTTGGTGCAAATATCTCGTTCCGTTGACGAGTTATAGGCAATTTAGTAAAAGGGGCCCCTCCCACTCGGAACGTTTCGGCGGCCCTTAGGGACCGTGAACCCAAATTTCCACTTTTTTTTGATAATTATTGACATTCGGACTCCATAGAATCTTGCCGCACTGGTTTGGTTCCGGCCGGCCCAAAAACCTAGGACTAGTTCACAAAAGTAGGTTTTACGGAAAACCCAAAATACCCGAAAATGCACCCAGGGTGACGAGCCAATCCGAGGCATGCATCTTGTCCGGCTCGAGCCAAGGATTCCAACGGTGTAAGACACTTGAGCCTACGCCCGACGGTTGAGGAGTTATGAGCCATTTCGTACTTTTGCCCGCTGTAGCGCCACCTATGGGCCAATCGGGGCGTGCCTTGGTGAGGCTGTAGGCGGTGAGAGTACTACCAGCCCCCAAAGTTTCAAGTCTCTACGACTTACGGTTCGTCCTGCCCGATCAGTTTTACGTGGAGAATGTTGCATGATGGGAAAATTAACAATAACAATAGGGTTTCAGCACTGAAGTGCTTGAACCCCTAAAAATCAGTACAAATACAATAGGTTTTCAGCACTTCGTGCTTGAACACCTAACAATAGGGTTTCAGCACTGAAGTGCTTGAACCCCTAATAAAAAGGGACTAAAAAGGCCTATAAAAAAAAAACCTTAGGGTCCACGCACTTGACGCTTGTGCTGCTGCTTTCCAAAAACTTTATCAAGCCTTTTAACATGTGCCTCGGAGAGGAGAAAGTCGCTTTTTTGCCTTTTTGGCTCATTTTTCATGGAAATGTGGTGATTTTTGTTTTACCTTTTAAACTGCGACACCTCCACCGATGGCCCGATCTCCGTCAAACTTTGCACGCTTCCTCAGAATAATATGGCGCACATGCTCAGCTAATTTGGTGAAGTTATGAGCAGAGCAGACCCTTTTTCAGTCATTTAAATGTCATTTTGCATAGGATATTATAGAGCATTTTACACCTTTATAACAGTTAAAGGGCCACCGGTGGCCCGACGTCCATAAAAGCTTCCAGGCCTCTTTAGGGCCAGGTGACGCATGCGCACGGCCGGTTTTGTGAGGTTGTATGCAAATCAGGCAGGAAGAGGGCCGCTTTCAGCCATTTCATGGGATTTGCCATAGAAATACATCATTTTGGCACCTGTTTAACAGTTAGAGCGCCACCAAGTGGCCGGTCGCCCTGTCCTTTTTCACGCGACCACAGAATGAGCTCTCACACAGGCGCGTTGAGTTTGGTGCAAATATCTCGTTCCGTTGACGAGTTATAGGCAATTTAGTAAAAGGGGCCCCTCCCACTCGGAACGTTTCGGCGGCCCTTAGGGACCGTGAACCCAAATTTCCACTTTTTTTTGATAATTATTGACATTCGGACTCCATAGAATCTTGCCGCACTGGTTTGGTTCCGGCCGGCCCAAAAACCTAGGACTAGTTCGCAAAAGTAGGTTTTACGGAAAACCCAAAATACCCGAAAATGCACCCAGGGTGACGAGCCAATCCGAGGCATGCATCTTGTCCGGCTCGAGCCAAGGATTCCAACGGTGTAAGACACTTGAGCCTACGCCCGACGGTTGAGGAGTTATGAGCCATTTCGTACTTTTGCCCGCTGTAGCGCCACCTATGGGCCAATCGGGGCGTGCCTTGGTGAGGCTGTAGGCGGTGAGAGTACTACCAGCCCCCAAAGTTTCAAGTCTCTACGACTTACGGTTCGTCCTGCCCGATCAGTTTTACGTGGAGAATGTTGCATGATGGGAAAATTAACAATAACAATAGGGTTTCAGCACTGAAGTGCTTGAACCCCTAATAAAAAGGGACTAAAAAGGCCTATAAAAAAAAAACCTTAGGGTCCACGCACTTGACGCTTGTGCTGCTGCTTTCCAAAAACTTTATCAAGCCTTTTAACATGTGCCTCGGAGAGGAGAAAGTCGCTTTTTTGCCTTTTTGGCTCATTTTTCATGGAAATGTGGTGATTTTTGTTTTACCTTTTAAACTGCGACACCTCCACCGATGGCCCGATCTCCGTCAAACTTTGCACGCTTCCTCAGAATAATATGGCGCACATGCTCAGCTAATTTGGTGAAGTTATGAGCAGAGCAGACCCTTTTTCAGTCATTTAAATGTCATTTTGCATAGGATATTATAGAGCATTTTACACCTTTATAACAGTTAAAGGGCCACCGGTGGCCCGACGTCCATAAAAGCTTCCAGGCCTCTTTAGGGCCAGGTGACGCATGCGCACGGCCGGTTTTGTGAGGTTGTATGCAAATCAGGCAGGAAGAGGGCCGCTTTCAGCCATTTCATGGGATTTGCCATAGAAATACATCATTTTGGCACCTGTTTAACAGTTAGAGCGCCACCAAGTGGCCGGTCGCCCTGTCCTTTTTCACGCGACCACAGAATGAGCTCTCACACAGGCGCGTTGAGTTTGGTGCAAATATCTCGTTCCGTTGACGAGTTATAGGCAATTTAGTAAAAGGGGCCCCTCCCACTCGGAACGTTTCGGCGGCCCTTAGGGACCGTGAACCCAAATTTCCACTTTTTTTTGATAATTATTGACATTCGGACTCCATAGAATCTTGCCGCACTGGTTTGGTTCCGGCCGGCCCAAAAACCTAGGACTAGTTCGCAAAAGTAGGTTTTACGGAAAACCCAAAATACCCGAAAATGCACCCAGGGTGACGAGCCAATCCGAGGCATGCATCTTGTCCGGCTCGAGCCAAGGATTCCAACGGTGTAAGACACTTGAGCCTACGCCCGACGGTTGAGGAGTTATGAGCCATTTCGTACTTTTGCCCGCTGTAGCGCCACCTATGGGCCAATCGGGGCGTGCCTTGGTGAGGCTGTAGGCGGTGAGAGTACTACCAGCCCCCAAAGTTTCAAGTCTCTACGACTTACGGTTCGTCCTGCCCGATCAGTTTTACGTGGAGAATGTTGCATGATGGGAAAATTAACAATAACAATAGGGTTTCAGCACTGAAGTGCTTGAACCCCTAATAAAAAGGGACTAAAAAGGCCTATAAAAAAAAAACCTTAGGGTCCACGCACTTGACGCTTGTGCTGCTGCTTTCCAAAAACTTTATCAAGCCTTTTAACATGTGCCTCGGAGAGGAGAAAGTCGCTTTTTTGCCTTTTTGGCTCATTTTTCATGGAAATGTGGTGATTTTTGTTTTACCTTTTAAACTGCGACACCTCCACCGATGGCCCGATCTCCGTCAAACTTTGCACGCTTCCTCAGAATAATATGGCGCACATGCTCAGCTAATTTGGTGAAGTTATGAGCAGAGCAGACCCTTTTTCAGTCATTTAAATGTCATTTTGCATAGGATATTATAGAGCATTTTACACCTTTATAACAGTTAAAGGGCCACCGGTGGCCCGACGTCCATAAAAGCTTCCAGGCCTCTTTAGGGCCAGGTGACGCATGCGCACGGCCGGTTTTGTGAGGTTGTATGCAAATCAGGCAGGAAGAGGGCCGCTTTCAGCCATTTCATGGGATTTGCCATAGAAATACATCATTTTGGCACCTGTTTAACAGTTAGAGCGCCACCAAGTGGCCGGTCGCCCTGTCCTTTTTCACGCGACCACAGAATGAGCTCTCACACAGGCGCGTTGAGTTTGGTGCAAATATCTCGTTCCGTTGACGAGTTATAGGCAATTTAGTAAAAGGGGCCCCTCCCACTCGGAACGTTTCGGCGGCCCTTAGGGACCGTGAACCCAAATTTCCACTTTTTTTTGATAATTATTGACATTCGGACTCCATAGAATCTTGCCGCACTGGTTTGGTTCCGGCCGGCCCAAAAACCTAGGACTAGTTCGCAAAAGTAGGTTTTACGGAAAACCCAAAATACCCGAAAATGCACCCAGGGTGACGAGCCAATCCGAGGCATGCATCTTGTCCGGCTCGAGCCAAGGATTCCAACGGTGTAAGACACTTGAGCCTACGCCCGACGGTTGAGGAGTTATGAGCCATTTCGTACTTTTGCCCGCTGTAGCGCCACCTATGGGCCAATCGGGGCGTGCCTTGGTGAGGCTGTAGGCGGTGAGAGTACTACCAGCCCCCAAAGTTTCAAGTCTCTACGACTTACGGTTCGTCCTGCCCGATCAGTTTTACGTGGAGAATGTTGCATGATGGGAAAATTAACAATAACAATAGGGTTTCAGCACTGAAGTGCTTGAACCCCTAATAAAAAGGGACTAAAAAGGCCTATAAAAAAAAAACCTTAGGGTCCACGCACTTGACGCTTGTGCTGCTGCTTTCCAAAAACTTTATCAAGCCTTTTAACATGTGCCTCGGAGAGGAGAAAGTCGCTTTTTTGCCTTTTTGGCTCATTTTTCATGGAAATGTGGTGATTTTTGTTTTACCTTTTAAACTGCGACACCTCCACCGATGGCCCGATCTCCGTCAAACTTTGCACGCTTCCTCAGAATAATATGGCGCACATGCTCAGCTAATTTGGTGAAGTTATGAGCAGAGCAGACCCTTTTTCAGTCATTTAAATGTCATTTTGCATAGGATATTATAGAGCATTTTACACCTTTATAACAGTTAAAGGGCCACCGGTGGCCCGACGTCCATAAAAGCTTCCAGGCCTCTTTAGGGCCAGGTGACGCATGCGCACGGCCGGTTTTGTGAGGTTGTATGCAAATCAGGCAGGAAGAGGGCCGCTTTCAGCCATTTCATGGGATTTGCCATAGAAATACATCATTTTGGCACCTGTTTAACAGTTAGAGCGCCACCAAGTGGCCGGTCGCCCTGTCCTTTTTCACGCGACCACAGAATGAGCTCTCACACAGGCGCGTTGAGTTTGGTGCAAATATCTCGTTCCGTTGACGAGTTATAGGCAATTTAGTAAAAGGGGCCCCTCCCACTCGGAACGTTTCGGCGGCCCTTAGGGACCGTGAACCCAAATTTCCACTTTTTTTTGATAATTATTGACATTCGGACTCCATAGAATCTTGCCGCACTGGTTTGGTTCCGGCCGGCCCAAAAACCTAGGACTAGTTCGCAAAAGTAGGTTTTACGGAAAACCCAAAATACCCGAAAATGCACCCAGGGTGACGAGCCAATCCGAGGCATGCATCTTGTCCGGCTCGAGCCAAGGATTCCAACGGTGTAAGACACTTGAGCCTACGCCCGACGGTTGAGGAGTTATGAGCCATTTCGTACTTTTGCCCGCTGTAGCGCCACCTATGGGCCAATCGGGGCGTGCCTTGGTGAGGCTGTAGGCGGTGAGAGTACTACCAGCCCCCAAAGTTTCAAGTCTCTACGACTTACGGTTCGTCCTGCCCGATCAGTTTTACGTGGAGAATGTTGCATGATGGGAAAATTAACAATAACAATAGGGTTTCAGCACTGAAGTGCTTGAACCCCTAATAAAAAGGGACTAAAAAGGCCTATAAAAAAAAAACCTTAGGGTCCACGCACTTGACGCTTGTGCTGCTGCTTTCCAAAAACTTTATCAAGCCTTTTAACATGTGCCTCGGAGAGGAGAAAGTCGCTTTTTTGCCTTTTTGGCTCATTTTTCATGGAAATGTGGTGATTTTTGTTTTACCTTTTAAACTGCGACACCTCCACCGATGGCCCGATCTCCGTCAAACTTTGCACGCTTCCTCAGAATAATATGGCGCACATGCTCAGCTAATTTGGTGAAGTTATGAGCAGAGCAGACCCTTTTTCAGTCATTTAAATGTCATTTTGCATAGGAT
This sequence comes from Rhinichthys osculus, assembly GCA_029959095.1. Lineage (NCBI taxonomy): Eukaryota > Metazoa > Chordata > Actinopteri > Cypriniformes > Leuciscidae > Rhinichthys > Rhinichthys osculus. Next base: position 33,362,934 of record JARWKJ010000008.1, read on the forward strand.
ATTATAGAGCATTTTACACCTTTATAACAGTTAAAGGGCCACCGGTGGCCCGACGTCCATAAAAGCTTCCAGGCCTCTTTAGGGCCAGGTGACGCATGCGCACGGCCGGTTTTGTGAGGTTGTATGCAAATCAGGCAGGAAGAGGGCCGCTTTCAGCCATTTCATGGGATTTGCCATAGAAATACATCATTTTGGCACCTGTTTAACAGTTAGAGCGCCACCAAGTGGCCGGTCGCCCTGTCCTTTTTCACGCGACCACAGAATGAGCTCTCACACAGGCGCGTTGAGTTTGGTGCAAATATCTCGTTCCGTTGACGAGTTATAGGCAATTTAGTAAAAGGGGCCCCTCCCACTCGGAACGTTTCGGCGGCCCTTAGGGACCGTGAACCCAAATTTCCACTTTTTTTTGATAATTATTGACATTCGGACTCCATAGAATCTTGCCGCACTGGTTTGGTTCCGGCCGGCCCAAAAACCTAGGACTAGTTCGCAAAAGTAGGTTTTACGGAAAACCCAAAATACCCGAAAATGCACCCAGGGTGACGAGCCAATCCGAGGCATGCATCTTGTCCGGCTCGAGCCAAGGATTCCAACGGTGTAAGACACTTGAGCCTACGCCCGACGGTTGAGGAGTTATGAGCCATTTCGTACTTTTGCCCGCTGTAGCGCCACCTATGGGCCAATCGGGGCGTGCCTTGGTGAGGCTGTAGGCGGTGAGAGTACTACCAGCCCCCAAAGTTTCAAGTCTCTACGACTTACGGTTCGTCCTGCCCGATCAGTTTTACGTGGAGAATGTTGCATGATGGGAAAATTAACAATAACAATAGGGTTTCAGCACTGAAGTGCTTGAACCCCTAATAAAAAGGGACTAAAAAGGCCTATAAAAAAAAAACCTTAGGGTCCACGCACTTGACGCTTGTGCTGCTGCTTTCCAAAAACTTTATCAAGCCTTTTAACATGTGCCTCGGAGAGGAGAAAGTCGCTTTTTTGCCTTTTTGGCTCATTTTTCATGGAAATGTGGTGATTTTTGTTTTACCTTTTAAACTGCGACACCTCCACCGATGGCCCGATCTCCGTCAAACTTTGCACGCTTCCTCAGAATAATATGGCGCACATGCTCAGCTAATTTGGTGAAGTTATGAGCAGAGCAGACCCTTTTTCAGTCATTTAAATGTCATTTTGCATAGGATATTATAGAGCATTTTACACCTTTATAACAGTTAAAGGGCCACCGGTGGCCCGACGTCCATAAAAGCTTCCAGGCCTCTTTAGGGCCAGGTGACGCATGCGCACGGCCGGTTTTGTGAGGTTGTATGCAAATCAGGCAGGAAGAGGGCCGCTTTCAGCCATTTCATGGGATTTGCCATAGAAATACATCATTTTGGCACCTGTTTAACAGTTAGAGCGCCACCAAGTGGCCGGTCGCCCTGTCCTTTTTCACGCGACCACAGAATGAGCTCTCACACAGGCGCGTTGAGTTTGGTGCAAATATCTCGTTCCGTTGACGAGTTATAGGCAATTTAGTAAAAGGGGCCCCTCCCACTCGGAACGTTTCGGCGGCCCTTAGGGACCGTGAACCCAAATTTCCACTTTTTTTTGATAATTATTGACATTCGGACTCCATAGAATCTTGCCGCACTGGTTTGGTTCCGGCCGGCCCAAAAACCTAGGACTAGTTCGCAAAAGTAGGTTTTACGGAAAACCCAAAATACCCGAAAATGCACCCAGGGTGACGAGCCAATCCGAGGCATGCATCTTGTCCGGCTCGAGCCAAGGATTCCAACGGTGTAAGACACTTGAGCCTACGCCCGACGGTTGAGGAGTTATGAGCCATTTCGTACTTTTGCCCGCTGTAGCGCCACCTATGGGCCAATCGGGGCGTGCCTTGGTGAGGCTGTAGGCGGTGAGAGTACTACCAGCCCCCAAAGTTTCAAGTCTCTACGACTTACGGTTCGTCCTGCCCGATCAGTTTTACGTGGAGAATGTTGCATGATGGGAAAATTAACAATAACAATAGGGTTTCAGCACTGAAGTGCTTGAACCCCTAATAAAAAGGGACTAAAAAGGCCTATAAAAAAAAAACCTTAGGGTCCACGCACTTGACGCTTGTGCTGCTGCTTTCCAAAAACTTTATCAAGCCTTTTAACATGTGCCTCGGAGAGGAG